>SWCR01000010.1:0-1200000 GCA_007556565.1 Elsinoe fawcettii | reverse complement strand
TCCGATTCGGGACGTGCACAGATCTGCGAGATCTTGGGTGCGGGGGAAGCGAGGCGCTCTGGTCTTCTGGCACGTGATTCTAGATATGGATACATCTCCTCCCTAATATCTGAACATGAGTAGATCATGGTTCGGCCGCCAGATCCATCGATGCTGTCGTTTCTTCTGTAGCTTCGCCAGCAATATCTGGAATGAGGATATCGTCTTTACCTCCTTTTGAGGTGATGATGACCTCGTTCGAAGCAAAGTCCATGTCTGGCTCTTCCGCTGTATCATAGCAAATACCCTCCCAGCCTTCGCCTATGAGACATGTCTCTCGACTATCCAGATCTGCAACTACCATGCCCTCTATGCTCACCACACCGATACTCAAAACCTGCACCTTCATGGCTACTTCATGACACGCTCCTGGCTGCAAAGTACCCAGTCGAACCTCGGGATCCAAGGTTACTATCTCTGCTCGAGAACCTGCTAGTCTCCCAGTTCCTGATACATTTCGCCTTTTATCGGCATGCTTCGAGCCAGTGACTTGGTTGTACAGCTCCCGTTGGTCGGTGACAGCGTTGGCGATGTTCTCTGCTGCTAGCTGGTCTTTCTTGGATCTGCTTGTTCGACTCACAATCCAAGACCTCCGATTCGCTGTCTTGCTAGGGACAGGCACAGCTGGACCTAGGATTGATAATCTTCGCTTCCGACCGCCCTGGTTGATGACGAAGAAGTTGATGTCAAAGATGGTGCCAATTTTGATCTTGTTCGGGGCGTTGATGGTGATTTTGAGTCCTTTTCTAGGGCCTTCTGGTGTTTCCCTGGCGCCGGCGATCGTGCTAGACGGGCGGGATGCACCTTTTGGTATAGACCAATATTTGACCCGTTCTCGTGTTGGCACTTTAGCTTCTGGAGGCGCGTTGAGATTGCGGCGTATCATCAGATTGATCTTACCTCCACTCGAGGTTTCGAGGGAAGCAGTGAGACGATACTGAGCAACGCTTGCACCTGCCTGAGCATCCGTCTGGAAAATGAAGGTAGTACGATCACCCGGCTTCAGCGTTGTAGGTAATGTCACTGTGGTGAGTGCCTTTACTGTCGATGATGGCAGTCGCGCCTCCGCAGCTTCGAGCTGTACCTCTGACTTGGAATATATGGGCACCTGAGTATCTACGCTGAGATAGACTTGGTCTGGAAACAAAGTCCGCGAAGTCCTCAATAATAGTGCAGGCCCGATAGGACGAATGACTGTGGATCCACGGATCGGCTTTGCTTCCACCGCTGGAGCAGCGGAGATGGGTACAATTCTGTCCAGTCGCGATGCAGGTAGGTTGATATTGGTCCCTGCAAACGCTGGAGAGGATAACAAGGGTGAAAGTATGTTTGCCGGTAAAGGTATGCCTGATGGCAAGTAATCGTCAAGAGGATCAGTCGCCCTCCCCAAAGGTGCGTCGAAGTGCATGGAGGCTGCGAAGTAGATGGCAGGTCGAAAGACCTGGCGCTCAGGATGATGCAAATGAAGTTCGCCGACAAAAATAGCCAGAGACTCTTCAGAATTGATGGCTTCGACATGATTTGGCGAGGTTGTGCTTGCCGAAAACGAGCCTAGTATGACCTTTACCGCTGGATCGTGTTTCCTGCTCGGAGGAGCTTGATCTTGTTGAAGCGAGTACGCTTGAAGATGGGCAGAGACGGAAAGGTGTGAGCGCTGCAAACATGACCGGAAAGATGAGTCTGACAGACGTGAACGAAATGTGATGATAATAGGGAGGATCTCATCTGGCAATACTCAGCCATGTTTGCGTAGCGACATGCATGTATGACATCTTCAATACATGCCCCGAGCAGTACCGACCGTAGAAATAATGCGATCTTTGTGATTGGCGAATCGCCTCCAAGTCGTTGTTGACAATCTTTTCAATATCTATTGCGTCTGACGCACTAGGCACGATTATCTCGATTTTGGAGCGCGAATACTCATCGCGCTCCGCAGCAGTAGGAGACATGATGCTTATGCGGTGCGGTCATGTGCGGGGTCACCAATCACGACATTGTCGATGCTGAATGCAGTACCTGCGTGCTCGACCTGAGGACAAAGGTATGCGGTGCCAGGCTGGACCCCGAATTGCTACACCTCACGGCCGCAACAACCTGGTTACCGGCTATTCCCCGGTGAAAAGGTACCGTGACGTCTGCGCTTCGGGTGAACCCTCCCGAGTCTCCGCGTCCAAAGCGGATGTTCAATTGGCCCAGCGCGTTTTTGGAGAAGAGACAGAGAGCTTGTCCCTGATCACTCACTCAGGACCTTACTTTCTTCTCCAACTATCCTAGTCTTGGGGATATCGATCGCGAGCATACAGCGATCATGGCGGTCCCACAGCACATCGCCATAGCCGAAACCATTCGGTCTATGAAGCTTGCCTTTAAGCGAAGGGTAGACGGTTCGTCGCAACACTCGCAGCTATCCACGACCTTGACTGGTGTCTGACAGACTTGCAGAATCCGACTCGGACGATGAGATTAGACAGCATTCCAACCGCGGGAACAAGCTCAAGAGAAAGGCGCACAACATAAGGGAAGGACGGCTGGACACAAGTGGTGGACAGTCGTACCGTCGAGTGAGTCCTGGTTCTGCACTCCTCACCCCGGTCGGTCACTGACGGACGGTCAACCAGCAAATCAATCATGCAGGATACCAGCGCTATATTATACAAGAAAATCCAGTTCTCTACGATCACGACGGCGATGTGGTTGCACCAGACGAAGAATATGACGAAGACAATGCCTCCCCGGTCGAGGACAACCCATTCGCGGAGACATTGCTCGAGAGTGAGTAGAGCTTATCGCATTGGTAAGGGTTACACTGACGTCCATAGACATACTCATGCCTCTCACTTCTCCAGCTGACCTTGCGGAGCACCCTGCTCTGTCTGTACCCTACACCACAAAACACATCACCGAGATGGCGGACAGCGCGCAAGAGATGCTTCATAGGGAGCGTGAAACTCTGACACAATTGAAGGCCTTGCTGGATCGCTTCAGAGGTGACGAGCGCTGGGTACCATTGGAGACCGCCGAGACAGCGCAAGACTCGCTTCTGCTCGACGGTGATGGTCTGGATATCTACCAAGAGGATAAATCAGTCAACCACTCCGTCTCCGCTCTCGAACCCTTGGCGGACGGCTCAGTCGAGGGCGTATCACCCATGACAGGACATGTCAAGCCCAACGGCACCACGCACAACATGCTAGGAATCCAGCTGCAAGCCAACAGCATGGACGGGGTAGAAGCAGTGGACATGGCAAGGAGCAAAAGCGCACAACCGCAACCGCAAACGAATGGAGACACCCCAATGCAAGCAAGCAAAGCCCCCTCGACCAACGGCATCCACAAAGAACCCTCCACAAACGGCGACGCAATGGACACCGACGACCCCCCGAAACCCACCAACGGCGACATCCCAACCGACGCAGATGAAGATGACTCCAACCAACCCTCCCACGCAATGACCACGCGCGCCAAAGCCCGCACCCCACCCCCAGACGAAGGGCACTCGATCCTCTCCGACTCGTCCTCCCTCCCCGCCGTCTCAGCCTTCTTCATCCCCCCCTCCACCTCCCTGCCCGACCAAACCCTCGGCCTCCCCGTCAACGAAGCAGACGACACCAAACGCGCCCTCCTCCTCTACGTGCAGAAGCAAGAAGAAGTCGTGCGCGGAATCGAGCAGCTCCTCTTCGGTCTGCTCAAGGCGGACAGGATGCGGAAGGAGGTCATGAAGTGGTGTAAAGCGGACGGACATGTGGGTGAGTTGTCGGATGGGGAGGATTGGTATGATAAAGAGGAGTGGGGGTTGGTGGGGGATTTGGTCAAGGGGAAGGAGGAGGAGGAGGTGGAGGATGAGACGAAGCGGAGGGGGAGGAGGCGGGAGGGTAAGGGGAGGAACACGGGTGCTTAGATGGTGCCTTTTCCTCGTCATGGGAAGGGGAAGAGTAGGGCGAAGTCTTTGCAGTTGAAGCACGTTAAGCATGGGGTTGAGGCATACTGGGAAGCAAACGAAGCATGAGGGAGGCTAGCGTATCATTCAATGACATCCCAGCACTATATATCATCCTATCCTATTAGGGAATCATCACGTCGTCCCCATCTTCGCAGCCAAATCCCTGTATATCCGCTTCATCTCCCCCAAATCCCCTCTGAGCTCCAACACCTCCTCCTCCCGCTCGCCCAACATCTCCAAGCACGCCTCATACCGCTCGCCCAACTTGTCCATCTCGGCTCTGACGTCGCGCATCTCCTTCTCCACATCCTTTTTCGAGTCGACCTCGCGCATCAACCGCACCATTTCGTCTCGCGCCTCATCCCGTTGTGATTGCAGCCGCGTGACCTCGTCTCTGTGTGCGGCTTTTTCCGCTTCGAGGCGGCGGATGGAGGAGGACATGCGTTCGACGAGTTGCACTGAGGGACCGGTGTGCACTGTTGAGGCGGAGATGACGTCTGCTGCTGTGCCGCGTGGGGAGCTGTGCCGAGAAAAATCCTCGTCTGGGGCTTCGGTCATGATGCTTGGTGTTGGAGGGAGATCGGTAGGGGTGGGGAGGGAGGAATATGAGCCTTGCACGGAGGAGCCGTTGAGTTGGCCGAGAGAGAGCTGGGAGTGTTTCCTGGAAATGCTGGTTGGGGAGGGCAGGTAATCCTTATTGATATCGAAAGGTAAAGCAGAAGGTCTTCGAGATGTGTGGAAGTGATTGAGCGAAGTAGAAGAGTCATTAGTCCGAGCAGGCTTTCGGAAGGTAGAGGAGATAATGGCGTCTGCTGCGGAGGTCTTGCGGATCGAGTTGGGTGATGGAGTACGCTTTGACCTACCGTGCGTGCTTATGCTATTGGACGCGCGGCGGGAGCGCTCCTCCTCTATACGGGTGGACAGTGTAGCCTCGAAAGTCTGGCGTTGCTGTTCAAAGTCATGCCGAGCTTCCTCAAGCGTCTTTTCTGAAGTCTCCAGCCTGGCCTGCAGTTTCTGGACAAGCACCTTCCGCTCGGCGAGCTCAATTGCAAGACCACTAGTCTTGTCCGTGTCTGTGTCGCGTTCTTCTTCGAGCTTACGGACTTTCATGCCTAGGTCACGTGCTTTCTTTCGCACATCGCCCTCTCGCTTGGCAGTCTCATCACGTTCCTTCTCAATAGCTGCAAGACGAGAATTGAGTGATCCCTCGATGGTTCGCCAATTCTCAGCAGCCAAGGAGTACTGCGTCTGAAGAGTCTCGATCTGTCTGAGGAGCTTCGCTTGGCCATCACCAGTCTGATCTGATGATGCTTCTTCTGCTCGAAGTCGAAGAGTTTCCATGCGAGCTTCAAGGTTCTGGTAAAGATTAGTGGATACCATGGAAATGTAATCTCGGTTGACTCACCGTGATCTCAGTCCGATGCTCAAGCTCTGACGATTGCGCCCGATCCCTCTGCTCCGCCACTTCAGCTTTCAGTCTCTGAATCTCCGACCTTGTCCTGTCCTCGACAAGTTTCTTCTCAATTTTTGCATTGGACAGCTCCTCCTCGAGATCCCCTATCCGCCTAGTATCCGCAACCAGCGATGTACTTTGCAACCCAGCTTCCAGCTTCTCAAGCTTCTTCTCATTGTCCTCGAGCCTTCGCTTCAGCGCAGTGATTGCGTTCTCCTTGGTGCTGAGGTCATATCTGAGAGAAGCAAGCTGTGATTCAAGCTGGGTAGCTCGTGCTGCTTTTGTGCTCTGCTCTTTCTCTGACTGTTCCAGACGTGCGAGGCGGGTCTTCAGTACCGACTCAGACTGCTTCAGCCTCGATACTTCTTTCTTGAGCTCGGCCGAAGTCTTAGTCTCTGCCAACACTTGCGCGCCTAGCTTTCTGATGTTGGTGAGCTGACGCATTTCCGTCTTGCTCAGTGTTTGGCCCTCTTCCATGAGCATAGCGATCTTCTCATCTTTCTCTGCAAGCTTCTTCTCCAGGCTACCTTTGTCTGCTTGCGCATTTGCCTCTTTCGCGGCTGCCACTGTCTCTTTCGCCAGATATTGCAGCTTGGATTGGAGAGCATCGATACGTTCCAGCACAGTCTCCATGTCCTCTTGCTTTTGCTTGTCAGACTCCTCTTTTTCAGCCCGCATCTGAATAAGTTCTGCCTCCAACTCTGCTGGGGACTTTCGGGGGGCATCGGATTCCAGACTGCTCTTCGAAGCGTCAATCGCGAACACATCATCGGCAGCGCTTTCTGGTCGAGGGACAGCGTCCTCCGAGTGTCGGGCTGGGTTAATGGGTAAAGATGATGACAGAAGGGTCTCCGGAGCGTCGTTCGAAACAGCGATTGAAGCTGCAGAGTCATCTTGCGACTGGTCCAGCTTCAAAGTTGGGGCATCTTCCTCACCAGGGACGGTAGGCCGAGTCACCTCTATCGAAGGCCTTGAATCTAGGCTGGTTCGCGGGCTCTCAAGATCCATGCTTGCAGTAGCTGGTAAGCGTGGACTAGACACCTCTGATCCCGCTTGTGATCCTGACTTAGCAGCCATAGCCTTTGCCAGTCTCTCTTGTAATCGGTCATTGGGCCTGCTCTTGGAAGGACTTCGTGAAACACCTTGCGCCTGGACCTGAAGTGATGCATCTTGCTTTGCTTGTGCCAATGCTGCTTTGACTTCTGCATCTGCTGCTCTGCTCTTCGCTGATGCTTCGCTGTCATCGGTCAAGATCGTGTCGAGTCGCGACTCCAATCCAGCGACTGCGCCGGACAATAGTGAACCCCATCTTGAGGCTTGCTTTGCTTTTTGCTGATTGGAGGTCATGTCGTGCTGTATTTATGCATGCTGTGTGGTGAGCTGTGAACATGTCACATCACATCGAGAGATCCCGAGTCGACCCTCTGGAATGCAAGCATCTGCAATTCGTAAGAATTCACAAGCTGGCATCCTGCTGCGCGAGAGTGGCAGACGTGTACGTGTCCGGCTCCACTTTCCCGTCCTGCCGGCTGCCGATTTGACACTTCGGCTAAAGCATCCCTGCAAACATTTGCACTTCATTTCTGAGGGCTATTCCTGGTGCCGGTGTGTCTGAGGTAGATTACTTGATCTGTCTCTCTGAATGTTGTGCAACGCATATCTGAGTACATAAGCTGGTGGGTGTACGATAGTAGAACATTGCGAAAAGAGCCTGGTTGGTCTTTGAGTAGCAGATGTGCGCGGATCGGGAAGGAGCGATTTCGGCGGAATGACGACCACACTTCTTTGCTCAAAAAGCAACCTTTGTTCTGACGACTCGAGTCCATAGATATTTCATGACATTTCTTCCCTCGTGCTCGTGACTTCTGTGGTTGACTTCCTTTGTGCATGTGCTGGACTGTTGGCGTCGGTCGGTTCTTTGTTTCATAGATCGGATTTGTTCTAGACGAAATCGTACTTGCCACAATGGTTCTTGCTGTAAGCTCCTTATTTGGTCCTGCTGCTGAGTGGAAAGAAGTGTTAACAATTCAAGGCGGTCGGTCAGATATGCTCGACGGCGAGTATGGCCCACAATCTGGCTCAATGTCGTACTGTCATCCAGAAAGCTGTGGCAGCTGGAGCAAAGGTGAAATCCCCGGACATGGTGTCTTGAGCATCGACTGACACTTTTCTGTCAACAGATGCTTTTCCTGCCTGAAGCCAGCGACTATCTTGGTTCATCTCCACAAGAGTCTCTCTCACTCTGTAAGCCGGTGACTTCCTCGCCTTTCGTGCTAGGTCTGCAAGACGAGGCTAGGAAGCATCGTCTGCCTATCAATGTCGGTATCCACGAACCATCAGACGACCCCAAGAAGCTTCGCAATACCCTTGTACATATCTCAGAAGAAGGTAAGATCGTACAGCGGTACCAGAAGCTGCACTTGTTCGACCTGGACTTGAGCGATTCCGGCGGACCAAAGATGAAGGAGAGCGACACCACCGAACGAGGATCTCACATCGTGCCACCATTCGAGTCGCCAATCGGCAAGATCGGCCTTGCGATATGCTTCGACCTCAGGTTCCCGGAGATCGCATTGGCATTGAAACGGCAAGGGGCCGACGTGATCATCTACCCATCGGCTTTCACCCCTGCGACGGGCAAGGTTCACTGGCATACCTTGCTGCGGGCGAGGGCCATCGAGACGCAATGCTATGTCGTCGCTGCTGCACAAAATGGCGCCCACAACGAGAAGCGCAGCAGCTACGGCCACAGCATCGTCATCGATCCCTGGGGTGAAGTCGTCGACGAGTTGCCAGGCTGCGAAGGCAAAGAAAAGCAGCCCGGTGAACCCGACGTCATCGTCACCGATATCGACCACGATTTGCTTGCCAGGATCCGCCGTGAGATGCCCCTGGTAAGGCGTACCGATGTCTATCCAGAGGTATAGCAAATACATGTAACAATCCATTTTTCCTATCGTACACGTATAGCTCGCCGGCCGTTGTCGTCGTCACTATCTCGCCGTCGGTATCGAGCAAGTCTGCCCTTAAGAGTCCTTGGGGGCCGTGGAGGGGTTGGGAGGAAGGTGTCCCTACCGACGACCAGGACGCTGGGGCCCTGGTCGTACTTCTTCCTGCACCACGTACAGACGACGACGCGGGAGTGGGTATTGGGGCTCTCACACCCTACTGGGTCCTCCCACGCCTCGTCGTCGCCGATGTTCTGCACGGCGGGCCCAATCATCACCCCCTCCTCGCCCAGCTCCACATCGTACAACCACGGCCCCTGCCTGTGGTAGTTCTGGAGCTGGCACTCGATGTCCCACATGACCTCCTGCCCGTCGTGCAGACACCGCCAGTGCTTGCCCACCAGGGCGTCGTAGACGTCGCACCGGCACACGACGTCTACGCTGGTGGACTCGCACCCCGCCAGCTCCACCTCGTTGCATTGGGTACAGAGTGTTTTGAACCGGAACACTCTGTATCCCTCGAAGAATCTCTTGCACACCAGCCGGATGTGGTGCTCTTGGAACTGGTCGGCGTGGGCGGTAATATGGCCTAATTGCACGCCCACATCGTCGAAGTTGCGTACCTGGGGAGGCATACGTCGTCTCTCCCAGTGGGATAGCTCGTCGTTTGGCTGCGCGACCAGACGGCCAAGGATATGGCGGTATATCTCTGGCAGACGCTCATAGCTCGCTGGGATGTTCGTCGAGCGCTGCATTGTGTGCTCCGGAGCTCGACGGGTCGTGAGCAGTCTGGCGATATTGAAGCGCTCGCCTTCACACCAGAGGTCTCCGCAGTCTTCACAGGGCTTGACGTTGCCTACGGTTTCGTCGTCGGTGCAGCTCACTATGGCTTCAGTCGCATGGCGGAGGTCGAAGTGGTGAATGTTGTTTTTGCACTGGATCGTGACTTTCACGAGTTCTTGGTTGAGGATACCGTCGTCGAGGAGACAGTGTCGTGCGAGAGCTCTGCATGTCATTGCGATGGCGAGGAGGTTGTCTCGACGGAGGAGCTCGCTGAGACTTTTGCGAGGATGGGGGGCGCTGAGGATGAATTCGAGACCTTGGAGGACTTTCGACATGATTAGATTGTCTTCTGAGATGATCTGGTGTTCCTAGAAGTTGTTCGTGAGCTGGATGGATGGGGTGATTGGTGTGATAGCTGGTGTTGTTGTGGTTGTTGGTGAAGCTTGAAGGCGAAGCTTGATGTCTCTACCAGACCGCGAGAGTTGGAAAGTGGGACAACACATGCGATTGTTCACATTCGAGAAAACGTCGAATCAAACGTCGGACTACCAGAATGCCAGTCAAACCTCTTTCCTCACATCAAGCCACGGCAGGAATTCGAGAGATGATAGTACTTGTTACCTGATTCTGCTCAAAATTGATGATTCAAGGGGGGAAGGCGTCGCGAGAGACGCTTTTGCACGAGATCAAAGTCACGACTCAACTCCACTGGTGTGGTAGGATTTTGCATAATCGATACAAAGCGAGGCCCCTTTGTTCGATTCTTCGACAGCCGGTCCACGCATCTGGTAGTTTGGATGCACACTGATCTTCAAGGGAACATGCAGTCTTTACCTAAGAGGTCGACGTCCTCGCCATTCCAAGCTTGCACACACCCGATCACTCGTTCCTGCACGGGAAGCTATAGTGGTCGGCCATCTCTTGCCCTTTCTTGACTCGACGTGATGATCGCCACGACATTGGCGAGATAGAAAACGGGCGAAAATTGACTGGCCGGCCATTTGAGGATGAAGCTCGATTATTCTCTATGTGTAAGAGCATTCACTACTGCCAATACTGCAAGGAAATCTGTGAATCGCGAGAGAAGAAAGGTGATGATTCTTGTGGTTCGTGAGAGTGTTGGAGATTGTCGATTTGCCGGTGAGTAGGAGGAAGAAAACGAAACGCACTCACCAAATAAGAGGACGCGTCACTTGGCACATCACGTCACCTCAAAATCACCACTGTCCTACATTGCGTCACTAGATGGTATTCACAAGTATGGCTAGGAAATGTAGAAGAGCTTGGAGACAGAACAACATATCATCAAAGCGACTATCGCAACCTCGCCAACTCACAAAACGCGAATGGCCATCGCGCGAAGCCAGTAGCGGGGACTAGATCGTACTCCACGCGTGATCCACGGGAATGATCGCTCCGCTGATTTCGGCGCTGAGGTCCGACATCAAGAAAGCCAGCACATTACTCTGTCTTTCGGGCCCTGGTACCAGTGCAGCCATGTTTTCGTAATTCGCCGTAGTGCCGGTCTTGTTATGCAAGTTCTGCACAGGCCGCGCGCGGCCCATACCACCAGCGTCCATCTTGGACAGATCCACGGATTGCGTTATGTTGGTAGCGACGCCTGTCAAGAATCAGCAGCCATAAGCGTTATCACGAAAACGGACATACCTCCAGGACAGATGCAATTGCATCGAATATTGTCGTCAACGAATCTCCAAGCCACATTTTTGGTGGCTCCGACCTGCTGGATGTCAGACGCCTTAGCACAGAGAGGGACGCCATCACATACAAGACCATGCTTAGCCGAAGTGTAAGCTATACCTGCAGCGGCACCGCTTGTGCCTGCTTTGCTCGAGACATTGGCGATGCTACCTCCTCCGGCCTTGAGCATATGCGGAATCACTGCTCTCATAAGGAATACCGGTGCGGTCAAATTGATGCTGATGTTGCGGAACCACATGGCATCGGTGACAGTGTCGGCGCTCGAGACATCGTCCATGACCCCGGCGACGTTGCACAGTCCGTGAATAGCCTCACCGTAAGCTTCGACACATGTCTTGACGACCGCGGCCGGCGACCCTTCCTTGCTGAGATCGGCTTGCAAGAACTTGAAATTTGTTACTTGAAGCTCGGCGATTGTGGGAGCCGGGCTGATGTCGCAGGCGAAGACCTTGGATCCTTCCTGGACAAGCGTCTTCACCAAGGAAAGTCCAATACCGGAGCTACCACCAGTGACAATGATGACCTAGGCGATGATCAGAGCAAGATCATTGGTGACGGAAATTGCATCTACCTTGTCCTTGAGTCCGGGTAACATGACTGTGTAGATGGAAAGTATGGAAGGCAGATGTGTTTGTCACTCCATCACTCGAGGGAATCCATAATTTTATATCTGTTAATGTCTAGAAGACTTGCACGATCGTAAAACAAGTGTAGTTGTCGTACACGCATATTCCGCAACACTCCGGGGAGTACACAAAAGTTATGCACGGAGTTGTGCAACTGTGCAGGCAGTAAGCATTTCGAGGCGCTATTTTGTCGAACCACTCAAGTGGCTTTTTCTTGAATGATGTTCCGATTTTGTAATCCAGCTTCGTCAGTCTCTCCGATTCACCGGGCAGGACATCTGGTAGGCGATGTGTATAATGCGCAGTCAATTAACAAGACACGCTACGCGAGTATTTGGAGATGCGGAGTTGAGCGGCGTTGAGCGGACTTCGAGGTCGGGCCAAACAGAAGACGCACTTCGCCAAAATCATCGCAGACATTTTGCTGTGCAAGCGGGCTGCGAAGTCGATGGGTGGACTGTAAACCGAATCTAAGCTTTAGGTAATGACTTCTGGTCGCTATACCGGACTGAAGGAATGGCGAACGCTTGGGCCTCAAGGAAACTTTTCGACTCACACCGGCATGAGGGTCACACTCCGATTTAGGCATGGTTCTCCGCCATGCTTCGAGGGAATAAGTATCCCTATGGCTTTCCCAATTCCTCTTCACATTGCATTCGAGTCAATCAATTGAAATGAGTGCTCTTCGACGACGTGTCTAGTTCAACCAGGATGCGCAGACATGGCATGCACCGATTAACTCTTCAGCAAAACAGACACTCAAATTCCACCAAGGACTACCGGAATATGAAGCGACCCCTCTCGTCAGTCTCAAGACACTAGCTTCGGAACTAGGTGTTACTGCTGTATACATGAAAGATGAGAGTCGACGCTTCGGGCTACCATCTTTTAAGATTCTTGGAGCCTCTTGGGGAACATTCCGAGCATTGGCGTCCAAGTTCAATTTGTCACTGGACTTGGACTTTGAGTCAACCAGGCAAGCGCTCAGCGACAAGAATGTCACGCTCTACGCCGCTACAGATGGCAATCATGGTCGAGCAGTCGGGCGGATGGGTCGCCTGCTCAGGCTGCCTGTGGAGATTCACGTGCCCGCAACCATGTATGCAGCGACCATCGAGCTCATTCGCTCGGAAGAAGCTCAAGTGGTTGTGTCCAAGGGGAGCTACGACGATGCGGTACTCGAAGCCTACGCAGCGTCGAAAGAGCGTGACGGCATCTTGATTCAAGATTTCGCCTCTGGAGACTACGCGAAGATTCCACAGGTATGTCTGCCGTCTGTAGATGCTGCCCAACTCCGAGATCAGACATCTGCCAGTGGATTGTCGACGGATATGGTACGATGATGCACGAGATTGAGGACCAGCTCGCGGGTGAGCAGATCACTCACGTTTTCTCTCCGATCGGAGTGGGGTCCTTCACGCAAGCGGTGACCACTCATTTCCGTCGTCCTGGAAGCACAACCAGTGTCATAGGTGTGGAGCCGGATACTGCGGCTTGTCTCTACAAAAGTGTCAAGGCAGGACAGTCATTACCGCTCGAGACGCAGCCGACCATCATGGCTGGTCTGGACTGTGGCACTGTCTCCACTACAGCTTGGCCGATCTTAAGCAAAGGTCTGAGAGCGAGCATGACCATCTCAGTCTACGAGGCCCACGAATCGCTGCCTTTTCTTAAGACGCAGGGTGTATCTGCAGGACCTTGCGGAGCCAGCACCACTGCAGCGTTGCGGCGCCTGACCGCGGAAGACAGGCAGCAGTTGGGTCTTGGGCCAGAGAGTGTAATACTTTTGCCTGCCTTGCACAGAGGGATCTCGCGACTATGACACCCCGCTCGATATCACTATCGATGATCCTGTAGAGCTTACGCAGATGCTGGTACAGATCAATTCTGCAAGCCCAACCTTGGGATCTGTCACGGGTCCTGGAGAAACTGCTATTGCACGCTACATACATGCCTGGCTAGAGCATCGAGGTATCGAGACACATTGGACTGAAACTACGAGAGGGCGTCCGTCAATCGTGGGAGTGGTACGCGGTACCGGCGGCGGCAGAAGCCTTATGTTCAACGGTCATATCGACACTGTCACCCTCATGGGGTACGATGGTAATCCCCTCAGTGGCCCAATCAAGGATGGCAAACTCTATGGAAGAGGAGCAGCAGACATGAATTGCGGTGTCGCTGCAGCAATGGTCGCCCTTGCAGATTGCAAAGCGCTGGGGCTGCGAGGTGATGTCATTTTCACTGGTGTCGCTGATGAGGAAGACCAGAGCATGGGCACCGAGGATGTTCTCAAGGCTGGCTGGCGAGCTGACGCAGCTGTCGTTGATAAGCCAACCAACTTGTCCATCGTCAACACGCACAAGGGCTTTGTCTGGCTCGAGGTGGATATTCATGGTCTTGCTTATCATGGCTCGCGGGCAGATATCGGTGTCGACGCCATTGCGAAAGCTGGACATTTCCTGGCAGAACTGGACAATCACGCTCAGGACCTGCGGAAGTCCCTTACAGACTCGGCTGTTGGTCCGCCCACCATTCATGCTTCTCTCATCAAGGGTGGGGAAGAGGTGTCCTCCTATCCTGCTTTGTGCACTATCACTATCGAGAAACGCACACTTGCCGGCGAGACAGCGGAGTCCGTGGCTGTCGAGATCAAGGATATGCTGGAAAAGATCAAGCAACGAGTTCCAGACTTCAACTACGATCTGAGAACGACCTTCTCTCGTCCCGCATTCGAGAATCCTCGAGACAGCTCTTTCTGTAAGCTGGTGGGTGATATGGTCGGTAAAGCTACCGGGAAAGAAGCCGACTTCCGTGGCGAGCCTTACTGGGGCGACTGTGCCCTGCTGGCTGAGAAGGGCATCTCGTCAGTGCTGTGGGGTCCCACTGGCGGAGGTCTACATGCCAAGACCGAGTGGGTCGACATTGAGTCCATAAGAACTGTTCGTTCTGGATTGGCTCGAATTGCCAAAGAGTTCTGTAAATAGGAAGGGAACTCTCCAACAAAAGCTTCTTGATCGACTGTTTTCCCTATAATGATGCCACGAGACCACCGATGACGGGTTTGGCACAACCAGATCCTCCATCTTTCGGTAAATGGACAGGACTGCAATTACAATTCACGACTTGGTCAGCAAGTAATGGTGTGATCTATTCATGCAAAAAGTGGACTGCTTTATGTCTGACGAAGAGCGTTCATACTCCGCATAACAGGGGATAAACTGATACAAGATTCGTCAGGGACGTATCTATGATACTCACAGGAGAGTCATCTTGGGGGCCGCATGGATAATCCGAGACGGGATCAATGATAAAATATAGCGTAAGGAGACGGAGAAGAGAAGTTATGCTCGATCCTAAGGATACATGAACCTGTCTTACAAGAGACGGTCTGCGGGGACTTATGGGGCGCCTACAAAAGCGCCGCAATCCTGACGGGCAGGCTCTGCTGCACGGTCTCCCAAACCAGCGCGTCGACGTGGGTACGGTCAAGCCCACGAGTCCTGGGGCACACCCAATTGAAGCGACCCTCTCTTCGCTTGCACCAAGTGCAGACCTTGACGATCGTGTGCCCTTTGCCCTCAGTATACACACAGTCCTTTGTCAAACGTTCCATCGCACGGATGCCAGAGTCCGCATTCACCCGGCCGAAGCCATCTCCATAGACCTGTGCACTCAGCTCGTTGAGCTCCATGAGCTCGGTATGACCACAGTCGTCGCATAACCATCGGTTGAGTGACAGTCCATCCCGCAACCGACAGTGGCATACCCGATTGGAAGCCAGCCTTTGGTCGTATCCTCTCAACTCTTCGGCGTCGCAAGTTGCACATAGCGCCTTGAATCGCAAGACTTCGAACTTTTCCGGCTCGTGATTAAATCGCCAGAGTGAGTCTGCAGACCAGAAGGGCAACAGGAACTCGTATCCTTGTCTCTGCAACTTGGCTTTCTTCAGAGCATATGGGCCGGCACACCATGCAAAATGCCTGATCTGATCGATATCGCCAAGATCAGCCTCCTCCGAGAACGCACCAGTCTGAGCATCTTTGATGACGTGCATCTGTGGTCCTTGCTTCAGTATCATCTGCAAATGCTCAAAATCTTCTTTGTCTTGTCGAGTAAGACCTTCGCCGAAGGGAACGTCGTCGGAAAATCCAAAACCCTGATCAGATTCGTCGGGAAACATACCACCACCGAAATGGTATTTGCAGGCTAGACAGACGACCACGCCGCAGGTTTCGCAAGACTTGGTGGTTTTGGCATCTCCCGAGTCGATACATCGTTGGGGTATACCTGTCCGTTCCATATCTGTACCGAAACCACGAGCTTTGTTGACACAACGAAGAGCATGATTCACAGTGACCGGGGTATTGATGCTAGGATGATGGACGGTAGTGGCCTGGTCTCGAATCGCCCCTCGGATGGCTACACGTGCTTATGTCGAATGCATGATGGGTAGTCGTAGTAAGAGGAATCTTTGTCAGGGTCAGAAGGTTGAAAGTGGGATCAGTGCGAATGAAATTAGGCAGAGGAAGAAGGTGAACTCTGGGAGCGTCGAGAAATGCCAGTGAGAAGCGCTCGATATTTTGTACCTTTTACGCCAGAGGATGATGTCCTGCTTCCGTGAATCAAACGTCCACGATACTCATGCCAGCTGGCATACCATGCAGGCTGACACAGGATGAGAACCCAGGCATCGCACGACCAACCACTCGTACGCGTCTCCATAGTACAGACAACTATGCTCACGCGACATTGCCACCGTACCACTGGCGGACAGGTAGATAAGATAGGCGTATTGTTAAAGCTCATTGGATCGCCGTACGCCAGCATTCAGGGAGTTCTTTGATTAGAGACTACAACCATAACATGTCGCACATGCACCTTGATGTCCAATCAGCTAGAACATGCATCTCGCAACCGAGAACTAGCAAATCGCTTCGGGTGATACACCGAGTCGTGTAAGAGGGATCGACGCAAAATGTCTTTGACGATTGACCTCTTTTTACATATCGAGTACGGACTCATGCTGCAAGTTGCCGAGTTCGGTCGTACAGGCGTACAGACGTGCCATGCACTGTTATCTCGGCTCTTTGTAGCGATGTTCGGATAGGGGGGACACGAATCAGCCACCGTGCAGAGAGAACCACTTGTCTTCCCAGTTTCGAGTACCTTGTCTTCAGCAAGATTCCATTGGATCCGTACCGGCGCACAGACTTTTCGCAGACGAGAGCAAACATATTCGGGTATCGGCATGTATGGAGCCACTCTCGGCAGCAAAATTTGATTACACCTCGTGGTCGTGCCTGCTTTCGTACAACCTTGTCCTCGATGCTGCTAACTCCATAACCGTACAGTCCCGTCTGCCCCTGCACTGACCAGCCACGGCTGGCTGGGATGCCAGTCCAAGTCTAGAACACCGAGATCGCCAGTGACCTTATGTCCTTTCAGTACTTTGAGAGGTACGATTGTGGCATTCTCCAGGCTGTCGTTGACGACCTTGCCATGAAATACTTGGATGCTTCCATCATCACTAGCATCTGCGAACAAAGGATATTGGCCTGAGCTCGGGTGGTACTTGACACTTCTGATAGCCTTCTCATGGTACCGCAATGTCTTGTATGGCGTCGCTCCGAGGTCAAGGTCGTGCCACAGTAATCGTCGGTCGTATGATCCCACGAGCAGGTTGTCACCTCCAGCATGCACATCAATCGAGCTGATCCATCTAGCACCTGGCTTGAGCTCTTTCTCAAGCTTCTGTTCTTGGAGGTCGTACACGCGGATAGACTGTCGAGTTGCCACGAAGAAGAGAGGCCGTGAGGGATGGAACGAGCAAGTTTGTGCCAAACCGCGGAGGCGCCGGAAAGGATGTTGTGTGAGGTGCTTTGATAGAGTGTGGATACTCACAGCCTGTGAGGCGCCGGCCGGTGACACGGTGCTGAAGTAGTCTCCTCGTCTGTGCCAGTTGATTACCTTGACAGCAGAACGAACCGTGCACGTCAGCAGAACGCCTCGCTCCTGCATTTTTGGGGTAGGTCGTGCCCATACCGCTGGCTTCGGCTTAGACGGATCCTGTACCGTTGTGGTTTGTGTCGTCGCGTAACCGAATCCTGCATCAAGAGCCTGTCGATTTGCTTCCTCGACCTCGGGAGCGCAAAGTGATACGGGAACTGCAAAGTACACCGTCTCTCCGACAGCTGCAGATAGTATCAATGTATCCCGACTAGGCCGCCATCGAACGGCGCTGACATTCTCTTCAGTAGAGAGCTTAGCACTCCATAGCTGTCTACCTGTGAGAAGTTCCCATACTCGAACTGTGCCATCGTCGCCTCCACTTGCAAGATACAGACCCGATGGATCGATGCAAACACTCCGTACCCGTCCCTCGTGTCCTCTGTATAGTGTCGCGCAAACCGTCGGGAACGGTCGAAGCTCATCAGGTGATGGTAATTTCGGCAGGAGAGATTCAGGATCGATGTTCAACTTCGACCTTCGGACTCTTGGAGCAAGATAGAGGTCGAGACATCGCTCAAATTTCTCCTTGATGAATCCTGCATAACCTGGGACTTTCCGCAATGCTGTATGGTCTGTTGGCAAGAAACTCTTGTCTCGATCCTCCTCGTCTGCTTCCTCCCATGCCTTCCTCTCTTCAGGGTCTGGTATATATTCCGGAGGAGGGTGATATGACTCCTCATAGCCAGGCGGAGGCAATTTTGGTGCAGGTATATTCATAATGTGATCCGGTCGTGGCTTCTCATCTGCCCATATATCGTAAGTCTTATAGTCCCTTTCCTTCTCATCATCTCTTTCCTGTGGCTCCTTGTATGGCTGAATACGCCCTTCCTTGATGGCTCTTACTATCTTCATCACCCGCTTCTGTTCGTGTTTACTCGGCACGAACCTTCGCTTCGGCTCCGGTGCAGCACTCAATGGCATGATCTCTTCGCGACTCGAGAACCATTCTACGAGATCAGGGTATGGGTCATAGCCATCTCCAGGTGCCTCGTTCCTGGTGAGGCGCTTGAGAATCTCCAGCTCATCAGCATTGAGTGCTAGTGGCTTGCCTGTTGCAGGATCTGTGAGACCTGTCCAGCCCTCGGGAATATCGATACTGTCAAGTAGTGCATCCAGTGCTTCGCCCTTGGCCGGTCTTTGTATCTTCTTGCCGTTGATGTCATATCCAATGTGCGGATATGCGTCGTAGAATGAGAGTGGTATGTCTCCGATTGTGTTCGTGGTTTGTGGGGCATCCGAATCGTCGGAGTCGTAGACCGGATCTATCTCTGGGTAGATGTAGCGAGGATTGCCGTTGGCGTCGACAGTCTCGACGAGCTCCGAGCCATTCGCTATTGTGGTTTGACTGATTCCGGCATCCTCAGATCCATCCACGTCCGGCTTCGTTCTCCGACTTGTGCCATTGGTACGTGGTTTCCTGCCCTCCTTCAGATCACGAATTTGCTCGCGGACATCGTCCTCCTCTTCGTCTTCCGAAGGTATCTCGTCGCTATCCAATTCTTCTTCGTCCTCCTCACCATGTTCATCACCACTGCTCGCGAAATCGTCGGAGTCGCCCAGACTCAGTTCAGCTTCGCTAATATCGTCCTCCGAGTCGCCCTCGCCATCGGACAATATGCCGTTCAAGGTACCATTCGTAAGGTCATCTGTTTGAGGAACACTCTCGTTTCTTCCAGCTTTCCGCTTCCTGCTTCCGTTAAGAGTTGCCATTTTGGTACGTTAGTAGCAAATATGTTATCTTGGAAGAATCGTCTCTACATCAGAAAATCCATGCTCCAAAAATTCCATCGGTGATCGGCGTTGGGAGGGTTCCGACCACCGAGATGCTGAGCTTGGACATGGTTCGCGGGGTTGGCTAGCGCAGGGTCACCTGACTAAGCCGTCTCTGCTTACCCCCAGAGTTACAATTGATTTGCTATCTTTCCATTCACTGCATGCATACAGACATCAAGCCCTTAATATGATATAGCATCGATCTGCGCTCGACGCGCCGGTATAAGAATCGCGACAGCATGGAGCCGTCAAATGGCCAAAAGCGTCACGCTGCTTGCGACGAGTGCAGTACGAAATGGCAATGCATTTATAATCAAGCAAATACTAATTATTCCAGGGTCCAAAAAGTTGAAATGCACCGGTGAACAGCCAACATGCACAAGATGTCAAAAGAAGACTCTCTCTTGTGTATATGCTTTGCAGAAGACTATGGGTCGTCCACGAAAACGACGTCTTATATCCGATGAGGATGAACAGCCCGCTGACCAAGAAGCTGCTACCGTTGCAGTGGTACCTCCTGTGGACGAAGACAATGACAACGATGGCGACTGGTTCGAAGGGCGAGGCATATTTTCTCCTCTCATGCCAAATGTGCGAACTCAGCAGTGGCCGGCGCTTGAGGAAGTACCCGAGCCTTGTCACTTGCGGACAACTTCTGAGGCACCCCCATCTAGCCATACTGTACCTGAATTGACCGAGAGGTAATCAAGATCATCAGATTCATGTTGAATCTCATTACTGATTGCTGCAGCTCTGATTCTGCGTCTTCCATCAATGGATCCGGACATACATCCCAATCAATGACTTCAACTCCTGGAGCCGATTTCAGTATGCCCTCGCCAACCGTTACTTCTCCACCATCTTCATGCGCTTGTCTGTCGTCGATGTATTTGTCGTTGTCCAATTTGCAATCGATGACCGACCTTTCATTCCCTGGCTCTCTTCACAAGCTACGGCAATCTATCAGTTGTGCCTGGAATGTGCTTCACTGTCCGCTATGTCCATTGACATACTTGACCGGATTTCAGAACGTGCAGCTACTTGGTATGTTCATGGTCAGCGTCGCGGAGCGCTATTCGAAAGTGCTCGCGGCCATCGATGCCGAGGCCGAAGATGCCGCCGCTACAGGAAGAACCATGAGCTTTCGTATGGGTGACCTGCAAATGGGAACATCACATCTTCATTCTGCAGATCCGAGCCTCTGCATGGCACAAATTTGCGTCGACCTTGATCCTCGGCAATGGCGCATGCTCGTTCGTCGCGTTGTGAAAGGAGAAATCATGGGCACGACACAGCACTGCTGTCCTTCTTTCATGGCTTTGATCGAGGGAATGATAACTCGACAAGAAACTTGGCACAAAATTGGACCGCCCAAGGACTATCCTCGACCATTCACGGAGGAAGAGCTCGAGATGATCAAGAATCCAAGCACCATGAAGGGATGTCTCTCCATGGTTCACGAGGCGAGGAAGATCATCGAGCATATGACGTTCGATTGAATGATGGATCTACTCAAGCACCAGGGGTACATCAAAGTCCAGCATTCGTTTGCTTCTCTGCTCAAGTCTTTCTGAGCTTTCCCAGAGCTGCCGCAACGCCGTCTCCGAGCTCTTCGTCGACCGGGCGCTTCTTCCGCTTTGCAGGCTCTTGTGGCGTCCTAGAGGTCGCCGCAGCACTCATCGCAGCCATTGCTTCTTCTTCATCGGCACCTGGCTCCCAGGTTGGAACATCCTCGGCTGGTCTCGTCTCCGGACGTCGATCAGCATCGGATGTTGCGTTACCACTCGTCGCCGCAGGCCCAGCTTCGATTGGCAGTGCCTCGCCTATCCCCAGTCTGGCAGCAACCTGTCTGTCTAGTTGAGTCATGTCTCTCGATAAGCCAGGCGTCGCATCGTCCCTCGTTGAACCGCGCGACAAGGCTGGCGTTAGGCCGCTAGTCTCTCGAGCCAGTCCTCTGTGCTTAGCTTTCTTGTTTCGGAATGGTTCTCGCACTGTTTTGTGCCATCGCTGGACCTTTTTCTGGCCCCATCCACTGATCAACTCGATCTCTTCTGGTCGGGCGTTGATGCCTGTTCTGATGCTCCCGAAAGTTGCCACAAGGCTCACTGCGTCGGTCTTGTTGATACCTCTAGGCACGGTGACGAAGTCGACCAGCTGGTCCGAGTACGTGGTAGATTGAATGCCTTTGATACTGGTTGGCGCGGCATGTTCATAGTTCTTGTATAGTTCAAGATATCTTCCAGCTTCCTGTGAGCTCCATGAGAGAATGAGTGTAACATTGTTTATAAGACTTGTCTTTGACAGTTCCTTGAGCGGGTCCTCATGATTCTCGATGTCCACCAGGACCAGAACAATCCTAAGATTATATCGTCCACCGAGTGCCTTGATACGTGTGTAGATGTATTCCGGATGTAAACGATGATATTTCAGACTCAAGAATAGTGCTGCCGTGGTGGCACCAAGCACAAAGTCCGCTGGAATGTCCGAGTATTCCCATCCTACGGATTTGATGTGGTTGAGAGCAGGGTTACCTTTCTGACGAGGCGAGACTAGGATGACTGATGCGCTAGCTCGGGGTCCAAGACTCTGAGGTTTGGGTTGTTGTACAGCTCTGCTCGATGATCCATTTGTGCCACCGTTTTGACGCGCAGGTGCAGCTGAGGGCCGTGAGGCAGAATCGAGTCCAGCCAAGTCTGCATCATCTACAATCTCATCCTCCATATCTTCGGATGGTTTCCACACCACAGGAACTACATGTGTGACTTTGGTGATGTCCTGATGATCCAGAGCCCCCTACATCATCAAGCATGAGCGGGTGAAGTCGAACGGTATCCCAAAACGGAAGCCACAGACGGGTATCCACGCTGCCAAGACCGGCCTGGGTGCAGGGCAGGCGGGCCTCAATCCGATTACCTCAATCTAACCCTGCCAACGTAGTGCCGACCGTTCATTCTTTTCTCACCACTACATTTACCATATACCGATTCGACGAGCATTATTCACGACACGGCCGACCGCATTGTGGTCACTGACGATTCTACTGGTGCTGCCGACCACAAGACCGGAAGCAGGTCCTCCTCGGTCGCGATTCTTTGTCAACTCCACACGCCCCTCCCGATTTGCTGTCCGCGCACGACAGCACTCTGCCAACCTGGATCGAAGGTCAATCGCAAGCCCTCGAGGGCGGCGAGTATAGCACGATGGCCTCGCCTGAACGATCACCGAAGCGCCAACGGCTTTCACCTCCTGGTGACGACGGACCACACATTCCAGGAGCGACAGGGGCGGATTCTGCGTACGGCTCGACCACCGCGAGTCAAGTGAATGGGATCACATCACACAAGAGCGCCGATGCGCCGTCGATACCAGGATTGTCGGTAGGTGGGCAGACGGTCCCAGCGCAGGACTCGCAAAACACAGAGAAAAGTGGCGGAATGGACACACAAGGCTCGGATCACAGACGGTCGGATCATGAGAGACAGGGTAGTGAGATCGATCTCACCAAAAATTTGCCTCTCCTGTGTCAGAAGCGTATGCGAAGCCCTGGCAATTGTGTCGTGAGCATGAACTAATTTGGCCAGCACATCCTCGGTCGCGACCACATCCGACGCAAGATCTTATATCGCTTTACGGACTCACCTCACTTGCTGCGACCGTCGCCCGTCGCGATCCAAGTACGGGTGCAAAGATCAACAAATTGCGAAAATCATACGAAGGCAAAGTCAAGAAGCAAGACCTACCAGGTCGCAACAAGCCCACGCATATCGACGGTGAACTCATGGGTTTCCTGGAATGGCCAGATGAAGGTTGGTACGATCAGCGCGTGTACGGTCGAGAACTCGAGGTCGCGAACGATCCGGTCAAGGGACGGTTATGGCGAGACGAAGGCGAAAATCCTGGCGGGAAAGGCAAAGTCGAGCGAGCTGTCACGATGGCTGTGGGACGACTGCCGCGAGAAGAAGACGACAAATGGCGCGCAACATTGGCACTGGATGAGCCAGCTGCCGCGAAAGCCCCCGCAAAGACTGCACAACCACCGAATGGCATGCTAAAGCCTGGGCTGCTCAACACAGGTGTTCGGGCTAGTGCGCCTGCAAGCCCGATGAATCGATCTGCGGTAGACAGGCCGGACAGGTCGGGGAAGAAAAGGCGGTACGACGACGCAAGTTTCGAGGGATATGAGGGTCCTTGGGATGAAGGAGGGTATATGAGTAGCGATTCGAGGGGGAACAAGGGCAAGCGAAGACGGGTAGGTTTTCTCTGATTTTTTGATTGAATGATACCCATTTTGCGATCTATCATGGGTTGGAAGAGCTGTGATAGTGGTGATATCCAGTCATGCCTGTTTCGTTCTCACTCGAATCGCGATGCCCATCAGCATCGCAATTCCACAATACGGCTTACGGCTCGCATCAACACATCGAAAGCATACTGACGCTCATAGGAGTTTGACCACCCAAACACCACACCGCAGTCCGCCGGACCCTCCGATAATCACAGCCACTTCAACTCTGCATCTGGCAACAAGATCGTGGGCGTACGATCATCCTAGTCTGAACTCGACCAGAGCAGCAACCCCTCTGCATCATCACCCACTACACCCACCCCCATCACAAGAAGAAGTTCACGACGGACGAAGAAAACTGTCCGCTTCACCTAAGAAGATATTTCCACCTCTCTTGACGAATTACGTGTACAAAATAGAACAACAGGACAGGTTTCAAGGTTTGGCGTTGTTGCTCGATCAGTCCTGAGTAGGCTTTAGCTGCTCTTTGCGATGGCGACGTAGAGTCTGCCTGCTTTATTACCATGCGAGGTCTATGCGGGGCTTTTCCTTGCCTTTGGTTTCGCGTTTGCAATGCCCGGTCAGTGGAATTCTGCTGTAATGAACACAACAGAAAAGGAGCGGGAGCTCGATTTGCGATACCCATGATGGAAATGTCATTGATTGTTAAGCTACCTGTCCCCATGAATCGTGAATAGTGAGTCATGTCGTACTTCTATGATCACCATCATGTCTTCAGCTGCTGTAGCTCGCCAGCTGCACTGGAATTCTTGGTATCCATGTCCTAGCCATTGAGAAGCCTCACCGAGCATCATTCCCAGCATCCCTCTCAGCATTCCTCCGCAAAGGTGTTCCAGTATTGACGATCACATCCTCTCCAACATCCTCCTCACCTTCTCCCTGATATCCTCAGCATCAATCCTCCTCCCCTTGGCGTCGTAGAACCTACTGGCTACACGCAGCCACTTCTCCTCTTCGTCCTCATCCAGAGCCGCCCACAGATCCTTGATCTCCTCGGCGGTGTAGGCGTGGTTGTCTTCGTTGAGGAGGGCGGTGAGTGCCGTGAGGGTAAGGCGAGGTTCGTCGCGCCTCTTGCGAGTGTAGGAGCGGGAGGAGCGGTGGGAATGGATTGAGGCTGGAGGAGTGGGGATACCATGAGTGAAGTTGACAAGGATATCGGTGGGTTCTAGTTGGGGCTGTTTGCCTCTGGACTTTTTGCTTTGGTTGTGGTTGTTGGTGGTATCTTGATTGCCATTGACCTTATTGCCGTTGTTCTTGTTGGTGTCACCATTGGTTTCTTTCTTCTCGTCACCCTCCTTGTCGTCGTTATCCTTGGCTGCGCTTTCTTGCTGCTTGCCGGTATCTACGGCCCCGCTATTGGCTTGCGCATTGGTCTTGGCTGGATTGATCTCCTTCCATCGCGCTGTGAGGGTGTGCTTATCCTTCTTGATTTCGTCACCAATCTCTTTCCACGACTTGTTGGACCCCTTCATCTCGATCAGCTTGGCGTCCTGTTCGGGAGTCCAGGTATCGTCAGCCTTCGGGTCGCTATCATTCTGCTTGGGTGCCTCTGTCGCCGCTCCTTCGATTGGAGCAGGGTGCTTAGCAGGGTCGATCTCCCTCCATCGAGCTTGGACGACTTCTTTATCCTTCTTCAGCTCTTCGACGATCTCCTTCCATGTCTTGCCACGGCCCTTCATCTCGATCAACTTTACATCTTGTTCAGCAGTCAACTTCCCGGCGTCCTTGTTTGCGTCATCGCTCGTCGCAGCTGGAGATGCAGTGTCGTTCTTCTTCTCATCGGTCCTCTTGCCTTCCGCCTTTGGGTCTACAATAACTTTCTTAGGCGAGTGAGTGCGTGATCTTTGTTTATGCTTCTTATCCTTCTTATCCTTCGATTTTCCGGCGTCGTTGACCTTGTCGTCGGCATGCTCTTGGACTGCGGCAGGAGCTTGACGGTATCCTGCCCTAGCTGCCAGGGTATCCAGATCCAGAGGACGCCCGTCCTTGGATCGGACGAGATAGAAGGTCGAATCGGGCCTGCTTGTGGCAATGTGCGGACCGAGTACAAGATCGGCAAGGATATCGGTACGGTATTTACGCTTGTGTTGACCATGAGGTGCAGCCTTGGCCAGGCGCATGGCTTGGAGATATGAGGCCATTGTCGCTGTACTGAGACGAGAGTGAATGTAAATCTCTGTGATGTCAAAGTCGTCGGACTCTGACCACCTGCAGAACGATTTCGTTTTCGGTCTTGAAATGTGCACCGAGTAAGTTCAAGAGACAGAACAACAGGAAAACACACAATATGATGAGAAGCCAATTGATGATTAAAAGTGCATGAGTGATAGCGTGCAAGTTGATTCGCAGCGGATGGTAGACGATAAAAACCTTTGATCCCATGTCCGACGTAGTGATGGATCCACGTAAGAGATGGTGGAAGTTGGAAAGATATGGGGTGAATTTCACGTGCTAACTTACAACAGCGAAACAAACATCTTCACATGCGATCATACACACAATCTCAAGACATCACCCGACGGTTCTGTGCCCTTCTCAGCAAGCACAACTAGGAAGGTGCGAATGCTCCTATGCAGGCAGGACACCGTCTGTTGGACGGTTCTGGTGCGCTTTCGTTGTGGCTGTATTGACGATCATGGAAGGTGACACGGACACGACAAAGCCATCGGACGTGTTAAATTGGGTACGGTGGACAATCTGATTGCATGGAAGGAGGAAGAGATGTGAAAGGAAGGAAAGGTCAGCTGGACGAGGTGAATCGCCAAAAGAAGCTTGATGACCTGTCGGGCTTGGCATCTCCGACGGCCAGCTGTCCAGCTAGATTTGGCTGAGCTCCTGAGCATCAATTCATCAACACCGCGTGCTCGCCTGCTCCAACTACCCTCCTCGGACGAGCCAATTGCATCATCATCATCATGGCCATCATCTCACTCTTCATTACAGCTTTGCTTGGTCTTGTGTCGATAGTCAGCGCCCATAACATTGCGCTAAGGGCGCACACAAAAGAGTGCTTTCACGAGCAGCTCCACCACGATGACAAGATGACGGTAGGACACTCAGAACGCTACCGCGACAGCTGTATACTCACTTATTCAGGTCACGTTCCAAGTTGGCGACCGAGAATTTGGGGGCGCCGGAAACCTCGACATTGATTTCTACGTTTGTCCTCCTTTCTAACTTGTCGCGTGCCTGCCAGACTGATCTGCCGACTAGATCACGAAACCAGACGGCAATAACATTGTACATCAGCCAGGTGTCAGCACTGGCGACCACTCATTCACTGCACCAATGGATGGCAAATACACGTACTGCTTCAGCAACGAATTCTGGTCAGCGAACAGCAAGGAGGTCTCCTTCAATGTTCACGGCATTGTCTACGTTCCCGAGTCAGAAGCGCCAGGAGAGCCAATCGAGAAGGAGGTGAAGCAAATGCAGGAGCTGTTGGAGCAGGTCAAGGATGAGCAAGGATACATTGTGGTGCGAGAACGAACACACAGGAACACTGCAGAGAGCACAAACGCCAGAGTGAAGTGGTGGAGCATCTTCCAGCTAGGTGTGCTCATTGGTGAGGGTATCTTTCAGGTCTGGTGGCTGAAGAGGTTCTTCGAGGTAAGCATCAGGTTATGGCTGGAGGAAGGCTCGCGACTAACACGTACCCAGGTCAAGCGTGTAGTGTAGAGAAGTCAGGAACCAAGATCACACATCAATTATTTGGGATGGCCAGGGACATTGTGAAACTGGCATCGCTCGCACTTACAGATCAAGACGGTATGCCCGCCACACATGCTGGGAGTATGAACCACAAGAGCCTGGTGTCCTGGAAAGACCCATGATACGCCAAACGAGTCAGCTCAGTGTGTTGATACTTCCTGATGGTCGATCTATTCCCTCAAGCCGATGCCGCGGACGGGAAAGTATTTTGACACCTGCAGCATGAAGTCGACGTGCATATCGCGCCCCTAGCTCTGTTCTGGACTTTGTTATGAACGTGACTGGGGTCGCGACTGACTGGTCAGGCTCCTTTCGATACTAGCAATGTGACCACTTGATCTAGAGTAGTTGGGCTTCATATAGTGCAACTTATAACATGTGCCGCCCATGAACCAGTCAAGAACAATTTCTGGCAGCGTGTCTGCAATGATTGCGAGCTAATTGGATCTCGTACTTGATAACGGTTGAAGTGAGGCTCTCTAGCTCGGAATATAACGGCAGTCTGGCTGCGAAGGCAATCAATCCTTCGTGTACAAAGGCACGAATCAAGACGCGGCGAATTGGCACGCCATGGATGTCAAAAGCATGTCGACAAGGGTCTCTGTCTGCACGTTTGGGGACGAGTTGAAAAAGCACGTGCTCTCTTTCCGACAGAAGTCCTGAAAAGGGTGGGATGCCCCCTCGAGCCAATCACAAGCTTCACCTCTGCCCTCGTGCTCTCATCTCCTACTTTCGTCTCACAACAGATCCATTGATCGCGTGCCCGTTGCTGGTCCATTGATTCAAAGATACCCCAAGGTAGGTACTACGCTGTCGTTCATTATGCATACATTTCCAGGTATTTCCTGATTTTTCTTGTCAATTGCTGTTGATGCTTCATTCACGACTGGGCAAACCGTATAACGCAAACTGCCCAGACATAGTTGTCGTCACACGACATATCATGTCGATGCCTGTCACCAACCTACCCCCCACTCCGGCCGCGTCTCTCGACATTACTGGTAAAACCTCATCCAGCCATACGCCCTCGATATCCCTTGGGCCCGCAGCAGTGGCTGACGGGGTCAGTGACAGAAGTGTCTCTGCGACTCCGTCTGTCAATGGCTCCGAATCCTCATATCACCCAGCCTCTCCTGTGTCGCCCAACATGAGCAAGCGGAAACAACCTCAACCACCTCCCAAGACCAAGACCGCTGACGGGTTCAATCTCCCCCCGCCACCTTCGAGGTCAAGAAAGATCATCCAGATGAAGCCAAGGCACGAATCCACCAATGATCAGCAGGAGCCGGCTCCAGCTGCAGCTGAACCTGCTACCACAACCAAGGGAGGACGTAAGAGGGCAAATAATGGTACAACAGCTGCAGGAAGGAAGATCGCTCGAAAGACAGCACACAGCCTTATTGAACGAAGACGAAGGAGCAAGATGAACGAGGAATTTGGAGTGCTAAAGGATATGATCCCTGCCTGCCAGGGTCAGGAAATGCACAAGCTGGCAATTCTGCAGGTGGGAAACCCCATTGATCACCTCTTCACAATCTGACAGAAGCAGGCAAGCATAGATTATCTTCGCTACCTGGAGACCTGCATAACGGAGCTCAAATCCAACCAAACGTCCACCGCCGCTCCACCGGCCATCCGCCATCCAGATGCCATGGACGAGGATGAGCCATCACCAAGCGCAACGTCCCCTGCCTCTTCATTTCCACCCTCGGCACAAACAACTCGTCCACCAACATCCCAATCCGTTCGTACATCCTACTCTCCTGCCCAACAGCTCCCTCCACTCTCCCACATCACTACAGCCTCAACTGTCTCCTCACCGGCATTCACGCCCATTGACCCGACTCCACGAGTCCGCCAGTTCTCCCTCTCCACCAACTCCTCCGCAAACTTTTCACCCTACATGCTCCCACAATCCACATCCACCAGCCCCGTCTTCAGCCCTCAACACAAGTCCAGTTTGTCCAACATAGCAGGCGACGCAATGCAGCGCTTCAGTCTGACTTCACCGGCCTTAGATCCACACGATGTTCGACACGATATGCGGCCCGTCAGTCAGCTGGGCACGACGGCGCCGGTCAAAGCAGAGAGATCGGATCGGGAAGCCATGGCTGCGTTGTTGATGCTGAACAGCGATCGAAGGTCGACTGTGAGTGGGTGGCGAGATGGCGTAGGCGCTGTGGATGTAGAGGAGGTGGCGAGGAGACAGAGTAAGGAGCGGAAGAAGGGAAGTGCGATGAGTGTGAGGGATTTGTTGAGTTCGTGACGGCATTGAGAAGGAGGGATGGGACCAGGGAACGAGAGTGGATAGGGAGGAAAGCGTGGAAAAGTAATGTCTTTGCATGAGAGATTATGTATACATGATAGACTATGCTGTATTCATCATTATCATGAAGCAGGCGAAAACTTGATTAATAATGCATGGGCGAAACAGGACGTTGTCAACATAAGCTTCGGCTTACGGCGGGCTATAGATCTCATGCCATGTTCCTACTTCGTTTCCCATCGTTCACAAACTCCCTGCTGATAGACTTAACCCCCTTGTGTACGGAACGTAGGCCAAACCTCTATCAACAATGCAATTATACAATTCATGAAAGTGCTCTCTACACCTATGAGCGTCTATCTTATCTCTATGATATTCCCACTCAAAGCTTCACCCTTGGCACATCCGGTCTAAATCGCATAATACAATTCTGACTCGCACTCGCCACCAACTCCCCCGTCTCCGTCCAAGCCTTCATAACCGGCATCGTCCTCCCCTCCCCACCCGCCTCCGTATACAGCTCCAACAACATCCACTCATCCAGCCTGAACCTCGAACTGCGGAACCGCACACTCACATCCAAACTACTACACGCCGTTGTACTATCGAAGAACCTCCCACTGTGCGTCAGCGGTATGAAACTCGTCCCGGCATCCATCACGAAACACAGCGCCGCCTTATGCATCGCATCCCCATCCGGATGCCCCTCGAAGCGATGCCGGCTGCGCACCCACCACGCCGTCGTCTTGGCCGTGATGTGTCTGTCGTCCTGCGTCGTCTTGGCCTTGCGGTCCACGCCCCAGAGGTTCTGGTAGCCTACGCCTTCGGGGCAGAAGCGTTGCTCCATGATCGGGGCGAAGGCGCCGAACATGGTGTAGTAGATTGCGAGGTGCTGTTTGGTGAGGGACCCCTCGGCCAGGCGGGCCTGGAGGTGGTCGCGGTAGTCGGGGCAGGCGTCGGCGGGGGTGTAGGGGATGCGGGGGGAGACGTAGTAGGTCATGCTCTCGGGCTCGGCGGAGTGGATGAAGTCGACTATCGCGGTGAAGGTGTCCCGCTTTTCGCCTTTCGGGCTGACCTGGCTGATGGTGACGCTGCGGGTGTGGAAGGTGCGAGTGCGCCGGATGTCGTTGACGGTCAGGGAGACGTGCTGGGTCGTTGATATGGGGCCGAGATAGATGCCTGCGAAGTTGTAGAGTGAGAAGCCTGTGGGACATGTGGCTGCTGCGGCGTTGACGCATAGTGCCTGAGCATAGCCGCCGTAGGCAACTGGTTGTGCATTACCAGTCCGGACTCCTTTGCTGATAGACTTGAATATGGCTGGATCTTCCGTCGATGTAGCAGATATCAATGCTTCGAGAGTCGTGAGAGGTTCTTCTCCCGGCAGTAGGACTCGTTCCATGGTGACGGAATAGTGCAATTGCGAGGCCTTAGTAGAGAGCATGTAAAGTGGTCAATATGGTCATGATATCATATCGGCATTGTGTACGTCTTGGGCCACATCACTCATCACTTCACTCGCCTTACTGTCGGCCGTAGAGAGTTCAGTAATCTCCATTTTGCGATCACAAACGCCGTGGCTGTATGTAGGAGGGTTAAGTTGAAGCTTGGCAACGGTTGCGACATTTGGGTGACTGAACCACGTCCATTTGCCGAGGTTAACCTGGATCTATCATACTGATCACCGCAATGCCGTGCTTGTACGTTTGTCATCCAGCATAGCATTACTATTACTTACAGATGTAAATAGCGGCTGCAGGAATCATGAAAAGTAGAAGAGCGCTCAGCTGTTACAGAAACAGGAAATCGCTCCATCGAGCAGTCAGTATGGTCACGTGAGATTAGTGATTGAATACGCCAATGTCGGATCGACAGAATAGCATGTCCAACCAGTCAGAGGCCTCTGATGCTGTCGAAAAGGATGTGGGTCTACAACAACAGGAGAGCAGTGAGTGGAATTGGGACAATGATCGGCACAATCCACGACTATGGCCAAAGTGGAAGAAGAATATGACACTCATTGCGTGTGCAATACTAGGGTTTACCTGGTAAGTATAGCTCTCTTCTATGCTCGTCACTCATAACTAAACATCCAAGTTCGGTGGGCACATCAATCGTCAGCCCCGCAGTTGGTCAATTCGTCCAGATATTTGACGTCTCTCGGACTGTTGCCTTCCTCCCGCTATCACTGTACGTGCTTGCACTTGGGCTTGGGCCAGTAGTAGGCGGACCATTATCAGAAGTTGCAGGACGACAAGCAGTGCAAATCCTAGCTGTCGTTCTTGGGGGACTATTCTCCCTCGGATCGGGCTTGACAAACAGCTTCGCGGGACTATGCATTATGAGGTTCCTTGCTGGCTTCTTTACTGGTCCAACACTAGCGATTGGATCTGGCATCCTCGCCGAAGTCTATGCGCCAATTGAACGAGGACTGCCATCGACACTTTTTGTTCTCAGTCCCTTCTTAGGTCCAGCGTTAGGGTCAGTGTTGACGCATACTCTCCATGAGCTGTCGAACACTAACATGCAACAGACCAGTCCTTGGGGTGTTCCTCGTCGAGTACAAAGACTGGAGATGGACACAGTATACACTGGTGTTCTTCTCTGCCTTTAGCCTTTTCTGGATCTGGTACCCTGGCGAGACGTACCACCCCGTCCTGATCAGACGACGTAGGAAGCAGCTTGGTCTTACGAATCCTCCCAAACCAAGCTTTGCAAAGACCAGCAACCAGTTCCTGGTGGTAGGACTCATCCGTCCAATTCGAATGCTATTCACCGAGCCAATTGTAGCCTTCACTTGCCTCTACGTAGCGTTCGTCTTCGGCACGCTCTTCATGTTTTTCGGTGCATTCTTCTACGTCTTTCAGGTGTATGGCTTCACCCAGATACAGAAGGGCTTGGTGTTCCTTGCAATCGGGCTAGGATGTGTCTTCGGCACCATCACACTTATACTCAGCGATCGCCTGCTGTATCGACCGAAAGCGCTACATCTGCCGCCTGGCCAAAGCTGTCCCGAGCTGCGGCTCTATCCAGCTTTGATCGGAAGCATTGGCGTACCTGTCAGTCTCTTCTGGTTCGCCTGGACCGCCCGCGCGGATGTCAACGCAGCAGTACCGATCATCGCCATCGTGCTTTTTGGCTGGTCGAATATCATCGTCTTCGTAAGCTGCGTCCAGTACCTAGGAGACTGCTACCACAGCTCCGTTGTGGCCAGTGCGTCGGCCGCGAACAGCTTAGCCAGATATGGACTGGCTGCTGCGTTTCCTCTGTTCTCTCTGACAGGTGAGTGCCTCATAGTCAATCTGTGACTGACGTGCTGAACATCGTCTAGCATTCGAAAATCTAGGTACAGCGTGGGCCACCAGTATGCTTGGCTTTATCTCGGTTGCCCTCCTGCCTGGGCCTTGGATCATCTACAGATTTGGTCCACGGATCCGCGCTCGTAGCAAGTACGATACTGCCTGAAGGTAGATCGTATTGTAGAAACCATAGACTGTATACGACTAGCGAACGGCGTTGAATAGACGGCTGCAGGGAGATTGCATGGTAAGCAGGGAAATTGCCTCTACTGGGGAAGTTATGTGGTAATAGTAGCATCGGTGTGCAATTTCGCAATGCGCTCAAAGATTTGCCTCATAGCACCTTTTTGGAGGTCCACCAGTATGGAGTCGTGATCAGTGCCTGGCAGTGTCGTGGTGGTGAATTTGACAGCCTGATTGGGATCCTGAGTCTGCCAGCATCCATCGAAGTATGTTTGACCTCCTTTAGCTACCAGCACATCAGAGCTAGCGAAGAATGCCTCGATACAGAGCTTTGTGGCTGACGAAGTACCATGTTCGATGCCATTCTCATGCTCAATGACACGTCGAATGCATCCCTTGTAGTCGGCCGCATCTCCCCAAGCAGCGTCGTCACATTTGCGTAGGCATAATTTAGCTTCTTCATTGCCACCCTCATTGTTCTCTGCGAGCTGGTACTTAGCTGAGAGCTTCTTGATGTGAGCTGCGGTCTCGTCATCGAAGCCATATTGCTCTGTCAGCGGCGTTGAGGTAGGCAGGTCTCCCTCTGTACCTGTTGATGGCGAGAACAGCGCTGCAGTTGACGAGATAAGACCACCTGACCAAGAAGCACTGGGTACAACATTCTTGTTGATGAAATTGGTGAGGCCTGCACACTGCGAGACCACGCCCGTTGGCAGGTATGAGAGCAGGGTGGTAGCCGTAGCTCCCGAGTGTGTGAATGGTACGTAGGGCGCTGTGTAATTCAGCAAAGCTTATCGATATAGCGTAGATGTCTCAAACCTATGAATCCCACGTATGGTACCAGCGGATCAAGCAGTGAGCGATGGCGGCGCAAAGTGTTGAGGGTGTATATTGCGCCTGCAGAATGAGTCACAAGTGAGACGTGTTTGATGTTGAGTCGATGCAATAATGCTGGGACTGTCTCCAGCCAAATCTCCATACGATTCTTGATATCTACTGCAGTCGATCCGCTAAAGCCTGGTCTGTCCCGACTTAGTTTGAATCGCTTCCAGTATCAATCTTCAACAAACCGATCAACACATATCAACCTGATTCCACAATCTTGTGATAATTTGTTGAAGAGCAGAGACATCCATCGTGTGCCAAACATGGGTGCAATAAAGAGGACTGCCGGAAGCTTGCTGTCGTCGAAGTTGCTGGTTGTTGAGAAGGTCACTCTCATCTTATCACGGCCTGTGCTCGGCAACCACAGTGACTGATGATAGTTTATCTGGCAGATCGCCTCTACCGCCTGATCGTGAGCTGTTGAAGCCATCTTTTGGACACTTTGGGTGTTGCGATGCAGTATTCGAAGAGATGGTAAGCGTGGCCAGGAAGAAGGGCTCGGATATCAGCCGCATCCGAGACTACGTAATGGGCCGAACCACTCCAACCATGACTTGCTTGTCTTACCTTCGAATCACCATGATGGATGCGGGGCTGATATAGCACTTTTGACATCAGCGCCGGCGTGGATTCAGCAGCAGCGCACTTGGTGCTCTGAAAATTTAGCGGAGCGTGATACACTTCTCAACCTGGATCAGGGTAACGAGCTAGCCATCAGAATGCATGAGGTGCTACCTAATAAGTGTAGATCGCCGACCTATTAGCTAGTCGACTCGGCTATGGACCGGAATGCTTGTCTGAAGTCTTCTTTGAGGTCATCGATATGCTCAAGTCCTATGCTCACCCTGAGAAGACGCGGGTCCACCAACGAATCTGATATCTTTCTCCATTCGATCAGGCTCTCCACTTCACCAAGACTTGTTGCATGAACGAAGAGATTCAACGATGCTGCGATCCTCCCGGCCATCTCTGGTGACTTGGCATAGAGAGCAAATACAGAGCCGAAGCCCTCTGGCATTTGCTCCTTGAGCCAACCTGACTCGTCCGCCTGCAGGGAGGAGTGTTCGCAGTGGCTCACAACGCGGCTTATCAGGTCTCGGTCGCCATCTTTTCCTTCTACTTGCAGCCAGCGCACAAGTTCTTCCGCTGTCCTGCTTTGCTGCCGCAAGCGTACCTGCAACGTCTTCAAGCTGCGGAATCCCAGCCAGGTCTCGAGGTTCCCCGGTGTGGACCCCAAGTACTGGCGTTCGGTGAACAACTCTTTGATCTGATCTTGCCCCTTTGTGTCATTTCGGGTGACCAGAACGCCCAGCAGCAAGTCACTATGACCACCAATGTATTTGGTACCGCTGTGATGGATGATATCAGCGCCAAGACTGAAGGGACGTTGCAGTCCCGGTGGGCCGAAAGTCGAGTCGACAGACAGGTAAGCACCCCGAGCGTGTGCCTTTTCTGCAAATTCTCGAATCGAGAAGGAACATCCTGTCGGGTTTACTGGAGTTTCCAAGTGAACAAGATCCCCAGCTCCAAGACCAGCTTCATCCCAAGCAGTGGTGTCAAACAGGTCGACCATCTTTGTTCCAGATCCCTTGGCGTATGTCTGCAGCGTTGCGTGGCTACCATGGTATCCATTACCAATCGCAACTACGCGCGGCTTGATATGCACCAGCAATGCAAAGAAGGCCGCCGATCCGGAGGCATAAGTCAATGCGTGACCTTCGGTCAATGCGGACAAGACGTTCTCGATGCGAGATACATTGGGATTCGACGTTCGAGAGTAGATGTGCTTCTCGCGATGTACACTGGTCTTTCCATGGTCAAGTCAGCCTAATATACTTCTACCAGTCTCTCGTGACATGCCTCATCTGCGGTATGACCTATTCCTAGCTCTGACTTCCAATGATCGCCATGACGGAAGTGGTAGACGCGTGAAGAGGAGGAGCGACATCCTCGTAAGTGTCAAGAGGATAGTCACTAGATATGGCCAAGGTCTCCAAGCGCAAAGCGGAAGATGACATGTCGCGTCGAGGTAAGTACACTACTGTACCCGTGCACTGATACGAATTGCTTGCACAGTACTGATACCAAGCAGCACGTACTCACTTATATGTCTGCTCTACAAATTGAGGCATTTCTGCACACAATTACAATGCTGTAGTGGTGATTCACAGCGACAACCCTACCGATGTTCGGGCCGAAGAAGACAATCCCAGGCTAAATTCAGCGATCGCATATTGCGACTGTTTTGGTACCTACAGCATCCTGGCCCCAGTAAGCCGCGCGTGACCGCGACAGGAGTGAGAGGATACGGAACGTCTAGCAAACTGCAAAAGAGGGCCCTGAGCGACCTCATGTACGCATGCTGTCGCCAGCGCTTCCAAGACAGCGGCTTCACATCCACATCCCAAGGACCATGATCGATCGCAAGGAACCACCTGCGGCGTCCTGCAGCCCACGCAAGGCGCAGCATTGGACAAATGAAAGTCGTTGAAACGAAGTGGGGAGGGGCGCAAACCATTGGCCAACAGCCGACAATTTGACCAGCGGAACGACCAGAAAGGGACACCGGAGGAGTGAAATACGATGCGGCCGACAGGGCGCAAGGCATCAAGGCCGCCGCGAGGGGATTCTGGTAGGCAAGATGCCGCAAACCCGGCCAGTTTCGCGTCCAATTCGACCGGAACTTGGTGGTAGACCCGCTTTCACGCGGACTCCGACGTTTAGGGCGTAAGCAACTAGGCCACATCGAGATCGTACTCTTTTGCTTTCGTGATAAGAGGCGTCTTCACACGTATGTCAATGTATTGATCAGAGCGCAAAGGATGAAGTATGGTAGTTCAAGAAGTTGGAAGTACGTCCTGGGCTGTGTAGAAAAATTGGGCTGCGTGGATGGTTTGCGATCGTGGTAGTTGACCAGGACGAACCTGGGCAGCACGGAGATGAATTTGGCACTGTTCCTGAAGGGAGCTAGCGCAATTTGAACTGTGACTCATTTTTGAGCCTCTTGGAAATGCGATATTGGGTTGTTCAAGAGGGAGGAGCGTTCGCCAAGGCTACCACTCCCGTCGAAATATTATAATCTTACTCTCCCCTCACTTTTCTTCCTTCCTCCACCCCAACCACACACTACCAGAACACGATTATAGCAGACACACACATGATGTCTGCATAAACGCGTTCGTCCAAGCCTACCTAGGTCAATCAAAATATCCAAAATACTACCACAAACCAACTCCACTCACCACCCCCCACCTTCAGGTCCTGCTAACGCGGATTACCTGAATTCAGCAATCTTGCTTAGTGTCTACGACACCTTCGAGTTGAATTCCACGCCGTCCACCACGGCTTCTCACAACCAATCATGTCTTCCACCATCGACATCGCCAGGCTACGCGCCACAACCGGACTTTCAGGACTTCAGTCTGTTCCCGCCTACCACGCCCGCTCCTCAAGCCCCTCAGCGACGAGCTCCATCTCTCGCTTCGAATCAGCTTCCTACGTTTAACATAAATACCCTCCCGCGGACTCAATCTGCTCCTCAAAACCTAGGAACTATTCGTCGACACTCTCGTCACCAAATCCCACCGGTACCACTGTTTAATAGTCAGCACAACCACCAGAACCCCGAAAACTACCAGACATTCGATCCAGCCATGGGTAGAGGTACGTCTTGGCGTTTGCCTAATACCAGGTCGCCGCCTGATCTTGATCTAACAAATAACACAGAGATCAATGTTGCCTACCAGGGCGACCTGGACCTAGGCAGCAACGACTTGTCCAACTTCAGCTGGGATGAACTCTGCAGCTCCACGGAAAGCCTACCAGCCATGAACATGAACTTTACTGCCATCAACAACGATACTCCTGCTGGCACAATCTCACCGAAAGATCTTCTCATGGATGGCGGCTCTGTTCCACCTTCTGCGGCGTTCACCAACTTGACTACCCCTGGTAGTGCATACCTTGACACGCCAGACGACTTCATCGAGACTTCTCCCATGTTCGACTCGCTGGATGCTCCTGAGACGTGGCCCTCGCTTTTCCCGGACAGCGAGTCTACCCATGCCGCAGCTCCTCCAATGACCCGCACTGAGTCTACCTCGAGCCAAATCGTTGTTCATCCTGGTGGTCTTTCCCGCAAGCGTAGCTCTACAACCAGCTCACCCTTGACTACCACAACTCGACCCAGCTCTTCCGTCGGTATTAGCAAGCGCGACAAGCCACTACCAGCCATTGTTGTTGACCCCAACGATTCTGTAGCCGTCAAGCGTGCTCGCAATACTGCTGCAGCCCGCAAGAGTCGTGCTAAGAAAGTGCAAGAGACGGAGCTCTACCTTACACGTATCTCTGAGCTCGAGCAAGAGGTTGAACACTGGAAGGCTATTGCTCTCGCGAAGAGCGGCTGACTACCACCTTTCACATTCACTGGACCGGATACTACCACAACGGCACGGCACAACAACTGCATTTCTCCATTTTAAGGTTGACGCTTTCCTTGAGACGTTGATGGTGGAGGATAATGATCGCGACTGCCCCAGGCTATACGTGCCTACCAACCCCTGATTTATCGACAATGTTTTTGATGACCAATTTGGTCTGGGTATCACGGCCGTTCTGACGTCTCCTTTCGCTTGCGAAGGTCGATTGACTCGTCGCCGTCGGGTTTCTAGTTTTCTGCACAAACAAAAATACATCACTCTCTAAGCCAATTGCCTTCACGTACTTGAATGTGCATGTCCCTCAACTTGTGCATGACTGTTGTAGGGAGAGTCCGGCAAATGCGTGATCTATGTTTCCTTGTGAAGGCCTAGCTGACACAGGAACATTTCGATGCATACCTTGAGTTATCGTAATGCCGTGTAAATGACCAGAGTCTAGAACATTGGCCATCACTGAAGCGAGATTGTGTCGAACACTTGAGAATATATACTACATGACAATAGCTTCGGCATAATCCTTGTCGACAAGTGCGGGCTCTTATGCAGGTGGAAGCAAGGTTTCACAACTACCAGTGCTCTCATCTGTGCTCGGGCAAAGTTCTCTACAAACCCGCGTTCCCTTAGAGACGGTATGGTCAAGACGTGCATCCAAGTGTTGGGCACTACTACATGCTGCTAATGACCCGACAACCTGGCTTGGCCGTCAGGTATAGAGGTCCTTGCAGTATGCCGAGGCAGCTCTACACTACGTTCTGCCGTGTCTCTGGGTCATCCAGTGGAATGACAGGGGACAGGACTTGCTGAAGACACCCCAAGCCAGATGTGGTGCCTGGAAAGGTGGAGAGCGAGCATGTCCGGCATGACTCTACAGCTGTCAAAGCCTAGTGTCGTCATTCTAATATGCCTCTATCGAAAATGGCTTCATGACTAGCAGCGAGATAGATCCCATCCCGCCCGTCCGGAGGGAAGCGAGAGACATTGGTTCGCTTGGTATTACCCGTATTATGCTCCAACTACACTTGTTGGCAGTGGTGTGTGTGACCGCTCTTCTGTCCGTCTCCGATCCACCTTCATATTGCTTTTTGTACACCATCTCAACAACATCCCACCAATCCTCCCATCCACTAATCAATTAAGCCTTTGCAGAGTGGGGGATGTACCCGTGCGTTCCTGAGGCTTACGCATGATTGATCTCCCGCCACAATGTGTCCGGCTCTGCAGGCTCCGACCGATCGAAGCACTAATGAGCCCTCACAAGATCCCAATTTCCTGTTTGGCTTGCAAGATCAACCTCACACCATCACGTCAAGCTTTCCAATCAAGCTGATTCCAAATGCTCGGGCAAAGGCAGATTCAATCTATCGATTCCTACTGTACCTCGCCTGATGTTTCCGACAATCCCGCGTCTCACTGGTGGGATTGCTAGTGTGCTCCTCGGGTGTCTGCACACTGAGACACAACGATAGCGACAGATATCGCCCTTGCACGACCCTTTGCGAGCATGGAGCACCTTACGGTGTGCTGCTCATGCATCTGGAACGTGCAATACCCTCGTACGCCCCGCTTTAATACAAGCTTGGACAATGTTCGCTCCCCAAGTCAATGACCTCTTTGTCTCAAAACCTGTCGTCATGGAGCATCGACCTCGACCCTCTACCTCGAGAAACTATCCAACCGACCAATCGAAAATTGCTTGGAGCCGCAAGGGTCGTTAAACTCTGGTAGTGCTATGCAGGCTTCCTCTATGACAACTGCCAATTGTAGAAGTCCCATATTGGTTGTGTATGCTGCAAGGTCGTCATGGTGCCGTGAGGTCGGGTTCGCGAGGTACAAGGTAGGTATACTTAAAGGTACAGTCCCTCGTCCCGTTGTCTGTTTGTCTGTCCGTGCATCTCCTACGACTTCAGTATGGTTCTCACTACACTCACCCTTTTCGCACTCGGTGCCCTCGCTCACGGTCAGTCTGCCCCAGGCGGAGCTATTCCAGCAGGTGTGCAAGCTCCAAGCACCTTTGGCTTCCGTAATGCTACCATCCAACCATCAAGAGGAGGTCTCGCCATCTGTGTCTCGGGCATAGTCGACGTGCAGGCCAACACTACACAGAACCTCAACCTCAACGTTGAGATCCCACGCAACCAGTCCGATCTCACTAACACCATCCTCGAGTTCGTGGCCCCAGGGTCACCTTTCGCTGCCAACCTTGTCAACGGCACGCAAGAAGCAGGAGGCACCTTCGAGATTGGCGCAACACTCTGCAGACCTGCCGATGGCTCTGCTCCCACCCAGGTCCAGCTCCTGACCCACGGCATCGGCTTCGACCGCTTCTACTGGGACTTTGCCCAAGGATACTCCTACGTCGACTCCGCGGTATCCAACAACTTCGCCACCCTCTCGTACGACCGTCTCGGTGTTGGCGCCTCCAGCAAAGCCGACCCCATCAACGAGCTCCAAGCCCCTCTCGAGATCGAAGTCGCCGCATCCCTCGCGCGCCGCCTCCGCGCCGGCTCCCTGTCCAACACAACCTTCACCTCCGTCGTCGGCGTAGGCCACTCCTTCGGCTCCGTCATCTCCCAGGCCGTCACCAACCTCTACCCCAGCCTCTTCTCCGCCGCCATCCTAACAGGCTACACCACCAACGCCACCGCCCTCCCCGCCTTCATCCTCGGCATCAACCTCCAGATCGCCTCGCAAAACCAACCCTACCGCTTCTCCGCCCTCAACAATGGCTACGTCGTCGGCGGCACCACGTCCAACAACCAGATCGGCTTCTTTCGCGCCCCGAACTTCGACCCTGCGATCCTGGCCGCTGCGGACGCGGCGAAGGGGACGGCAACGTATGGCGAGTTCTTCAGCTTGACGGCGGTGACGAGTCCGGCGCAGAACTTCACGGGTGCGGTGGCGGTGGTCAACGGCGATGCGGACCTGCCGTTTTGTTTTGGGAACTGCACGACGCCGACGGATTTGACGGCTGCGGTGCTGCCGGTGCTGTACCCCAACCTGGATAGGAATAGGACGGGGTCGTATGTGGCGCCGTTGACGGGGCATGGGTTGAATTTGCATCATACCGCTGGGGAGGCCTATGCGTTTATACAAAGTTTCCTGAAGCAGCAGGGATTCTAGGTAGCTCGTCATAGAGGTGCAGGGGAGGTGAAGCAGGTGGGCACTGTTTATAGTGAGGATGTCTAATGTAATATCTACACCTCCGTCCCCATTCTCGTCCTGTGCTCGACGTGACCTTGCAATGGGTATGCTGGCCTCAGCGTAGCTTACCTAGCTTTTCTTCTGATGGTGATGCGGTGCTCCTGCATCCTCGTGACGGAGTCTCTGCTTTACCCACAACCAGATCCAACCCTACTCTCGATGCTTGGATCCTATTATTCATGCCCATACCCCTACCCAACTCGTCCTCACTTCTCCCCCGCCAACATCTTCCCCCGCATCACCTCCTCCACCACCCTCAAACTCCCCTGCTTCTGCCCCACCACCTGCTCCAGTCCCTTGACACTCTCCCCCAACTCCTTCACCTTCCCCTCATAGAACCCCACCGCATCATCCACGTTCTTCTCCACATAGAACCCCGTGCCCACGTCTACAAGCACCTTTTCGCTGTCCGCTAGTGTACCAGGCACGTACAAGGACGTCGTGAGCGGGACGAGGAGGGAGCGCTGCTGGCTTTGAAGCGACGAGAGGGAGGTCGCGGTGCTACTGCTTTTTGGGGCCCGCACGCCGGTATTGATGGATGTGATGCAGTCTTTGAATTTGGCTTGCGCGGTGCGCAGGGAGGAGTAGGACGAGGTGAGGTGTTGGACTTCGGAGGAGAGTTGTTTTTGGATTTGCTGCAGTTGGGGGAGGGGGAGGGAGGAGATGTCAACTTGTAAGAGTTAGTGTGGGAGTACGAGATAATCTAGAGGAGAGAGTCTGGCTGCAGAGGAATCAGAAGAGAAGGGATTGAGAGACTGCTCACCTTGTTGTCCTTTCGATTGGTCGGACATGGCGCCGCTGTGCGACTGGAGTTGTGGTATGAGCTGGACCTGGGATAAATTTGGTGACATGGCGGGGTAGGTAGGTATGGGTCACCGTCAAAGAGTGTTTTCGGATCACCGTAGTGGGCTAGTCTAGAAGTGGGGAATTAAGTGGTTTCGTGTTTGACGCGACGCGTTTGTCCAGCCGCCGACCCTTGACTTTCTTTGAGCACACGATCGAACACAGAAGGTTGTAGAGTCAATCATGGCTGTCATACGGGAGAAGCGCAAACGGTCAAAGACTGAAAAGGCGTTGCAGATACTACAAAAAGGAGCGGTCTTGCGAGAAGACTCGGACGACGAACTCGGTATCGAAGACCTCCCCTGGGAATGGATATATGATGGATCGTATGTTCCTAGGGACGACATCAAGGAGGATGGACCGAAGATTGTTGGAGCTCGGATGGGCGAATTCCAATGTGCCATCGGCGATGCTGTCCTTCTCAAAGCCGCTGGCAACGAAGCATGGGTAGCATTGGTGACTGGGTTCTCGGAAGGAGATATTGAGGATGACGAGGGCGAGATGATCTGGACCAAGAAAGCCACATTCCTTTGGTTTTCTTCCGAGAGAGAGATCAAAAACAGTGCACGGAAACGAGATGATGCATTATGGGTACGTGACTCAGTATGAGATCCGAATGGTTTCTGACATGAACAGAACGAATTGTATATTACGCACAACACTGACGAGAACTCTTTGGCGACGATCAACGGGAAAGCGACAGTCATGTCATATGCCAAGTTCCAGGAGAAACACCCGAGTGGCAAGATCTCACGGGGCAGTAGCGGCTATGGCAAGACCTTTGTGTGCAGACGTGGTTGCAACCCAAGGACGGCCTCGTACACGGACGAATTTGTCTGGGACGATGTCTATCGGGGAGCCGCCGACATCGACTCACTGCTCTCGTTGTTAGAATCACAAACTGTTCAGACGCGCAAACGGAAGTCCACAATCAAGGCATCGCAAGCTGACCTGGACGAATTCGTGATTGGTGACGGTGAAGAGGACGGAACGCCACGAAAGCGCCGAAAGCTCGATGTGACGCCCAAGAATCGAGCTGAGAAGAAACCAAAGCCTGCTTTAACGACGCCAACACATCGGCGAATAGTGGCAAAGAAGCCTCTATCATTCACGCCGCTCGGCACCCGCATAATATCTGACGCCTTGACGGCTTCACCACACCAACAAGCTCGATCGACCCTCCATGTCTCTGCTGTACCTACCTCTTTACCATGTCGCGAGAACGAGTTCTCCCAGATCTACACCCATCTCGAATCCGCCATCTCCACATCCACAGGCTCCACCATCTACATTTCTGGCACCCCTGGTACCGGCAAAACTGCCACCGTTCGAGAAGTCGTCGCCTCCCTCAACGTCGCAGTCGCCTCCGAAGAGCTCGACGACTTCATATTCGTCGAGATCAACGGCATGAAAGTCACCGACCCTCATCAATCCTACTCTCTCCTCTGGCAAGCGCTCAAAGGCCAACGTGTATCTCCATCTCATGCTCTCGAGCTCCTCGAACGAGAATTCTCTACGCCCTCCCCGCGCCGCACACCCTGCGTCGTCCTAATGGACGAACTCGACCAACTAGTCACCCGCAACCAGGGCGTAATGTACAATTTCTTCAACTGGCCCCAACTCCGCCACTCTCGCCTCATCGTCCTCGCAGTAGCCAACACAATGGATCTCCCCGAACGCACGCTCAGCAACAAGATCTCCTCCCGTCTCGGCCTGACCCGCATAACATTTCCGGGATACACCCACCAGCAGCTTATCAAAATCATCCAGTCTCGTCTCGAAGGCGTTTCCGGCGTCGTCGTCGAGCCTGACGCGGTCCAATTCGCGAGCAGGAAAGTCGCTGCAGTCAGCGGTGACGCGAGACGTGCGCTGGACGTGTGTCGTCGCGCAGTAGAGATAGCGGAGGAGGAGCTCTCCTCCCTCCTACGCGAGGGCAAGGTAGCACCTGATGGAATCGAGAATGTAGCGCCCGGCACGCCCAGCAAGACCAAGCCTGTTCTCGGGACAGGTAAGGACGACAGAGGCAAGGTTACGATCCAGACGATCAAGCGCGCCATCAACGAGGCCACGAGCACGCCTCTCGCTGCATATCTACGGAGTCTGCCGTTGACGAGCAAGGTTTTCTTATCTGCGCTGCTCGGGAGGATCAGGCGGACGGGCGTGCAGGAGGCGGTAGTGGGGGATGTGTTGGATGAGGCGAGACGGATCGGGCTGATGAGCCAGTTGGTGCCTGTTGAGAGGTACTTGCTTGCTGCGGACGAGAAGAGGGATGAGAAGGAGTGGTTGGCTACTTTTGAGGATGAGGAGTTGCTCAAGGGTGGGACGGTGGGTGGTGGTGCGGGACTGTTGGGGACGCCGGGGAGGAGGGGGAGGCATGCAATTAAGCGGGCGCCGGAGAAGAGGGCGAGGTTGAAGGGATTGGGAGCTGCGGCTGTGGAATTAGCGGAGGCAGGGATCGTGGGGTTGGAGAACAGGAGAGGTGAAAGGGTGGGTCGGGTCAGGCTGGGAGTTGGAGAGGAGGATGTAAGAGGTGCATTAAGGGAAGATGAGGAGTGTAGAGGATTAGGCTTCAATGCTTGATTGACATGGGTATCATGAATGTACAATACGAATAGAACTCTTAGAACTTCCTCCTGCCTAACGTCGGCCGCCAGTCGAGCGGGTAGTTCTCCTCTGTGGCATTTTCATCCTCCTTCCATACTTTGATAGTCTTGTCCGCTTCGCCCGTGATTAAGCGCAGACCTGTCTTGTCGAAGGTGCTGCTCATAATCCCAGCCTCGGCGTCAAGACTGCCTGGCTGTGCAAGACTGTCGAGTTGCTGGAACTTGTGTCCTGTCTTCCAGTCCCAGAATGCTACGCTTCCGTTATCGCCGCCAGAGAACATGACGTTATCGTCATTGACAGCTAGTGTGTTGATGATGGCGTTGTGACCCTCGAAGTTCTGCATGAAAGCCCCTTCTGGGCACTTCCACTGCTTGATCTGTGCTGAACTTCCGGAGGCGAAAGTGAACTCTGAAGGATGAGTGGCGAGTGCCCTGACGCCCTTTTTGTGGTGAGTTAAGACACCCATGGTCTTGCCTGCCGCGAGATCATACATCCTGATGGTGCTGTCCAGTGATGAAGAGATGACTTGTGGGTCGGCTTCCTGGCACTTGACGTCTGATACGGTCTGCTTATGGCCGCTCAGAACGTGGATATTGGATCTTGTGCGCATGTCCCAGACTCTTACCACACCATCGCGACCACCGGTGCACAGAACATCTAGTGTGGGATGTAACGAGAGCGTGTACACACCACTCAAATGTCCGTGGTAATCCCTGATGACCTTGTTTGTCTCCAAGTCCCAGCACTTGACCTTCTTGTCCTCCGCGCAGCTGAAAAGGTAAGGATGTCTTGGTGATACTGCCAATCCTCGTACTGTCGATATGTGTCCCGTCAATGTGAGCTTCAGCCTGCCTGACGCAAGATCCCAGATCTTGATAGTCCTGTCACCAGCTCCAGAAGCAAACCATTCGTTTCCAGGTTCCACCGCGAGTGCTCGCACCCATCCTAAATGCCCGGAGATGACCCTCATCAACTTCCATGGTGGATGCCAATCCGGCTTCTGCTGCCTCACAGTATCCCTGCGTACCAAGCTCTGTCCGGGCAGATTCTTCTGCGGTGTCGGCCCATTCGCATTTGGCGGTAGCTTCCCTCCAGCACCATTTGTCCGAATCAGCGCTTGCGATGTGCCATTTGTCTGATTCCTGCCTGCCGAGGCTCCTTCTATCATCTTCGCCATCGCAGGATCTGAGGCCTGATCTTCCTGCTTGGGCTTTTTTCGTCTGGCAAGCGCAGATGCTTGTGCGGATACCTGCTTCGCAGCCAGAGCGGCGGGGAGCTCTTTGACGTCGGCATACTCATTTGCGATTCTCGAAGAGACGCTGGCCTTTTGTGCGCGGTCGACTGGTGAAGGTTTTGGTACTGCGGCCGTGGGTTGAGGGAAATTTTCTAGGCCGGACGGAGCACCGTAGTCTGCTGCAAAGACCTCGCGGGTGCGTTTCGCTGAGCGACGGACCAGCTCAGCCGGATAGTCGACCTCGGCCATATCTACTGTGGCTCTGGTATTTACGAAGTGGGATGGAAGTGAGGATATGTAAAGATGAAGTCAAAAGTGATGGAACTTGAAGGTCTTGGCAAAAATTCGAAGATTGTCTCATGAGTTCAACCTTCGTGCACATTCTCGGGACTGCGCAGCCAACGAACAAGTCGACCATGGATACATAATGTGCATGTGCTTATGCTGCAGTGTATTTCTGAGCTTTATGAACCTTTACAGATCCATCTGAGCTGGTCTGCGGTTGTTGACCGCTCCGGCGCAAATCAGTCTCTAAGATGTCGCTTCAACAGTACATGAATAGTAAGTGTCCAGCCTCAGCCTACATGCATGAGTCTGACCTTCTATCAGAGAGAATACTGGTGATCACAGTCGACGGTCGAACGCTAGTCGGAACCCTCATCTCCTGCGACCAGGTCACCAACCTTGTAATGCAAGACACCGTGGAACGCATCATACGACCAGCGGAAGATCCAGAGCCAAGCGGGGAGCAACCTCATGGACTTTACATGATCAGAGGAGACAATGTAGTGGTAGCAGGACTGGTGGATGAAACCATGGATGCAAGCATAGATTGGTCAAAGGTCAGAGGGGAGGTGATAGGCACAACGAAACACATCTGATAGCATCGCCCACCGGAGAAGCTGCGCAGCTATGAACGAGATTATGGGGTGGTCAACATGCTGGACCATGACCAATGGGAAGGCCCTCCGCAAAAAGACTCAGAACGTGGCAATCGACGACGTACACGTCCAGCAAGCGCCCAGAACGAAGAGCCAAAGAGGCCGATGAAGATCCCAACTGCTGTACAAGCAAAGACCACCGCAAATCAATCGTGAGATCTATCGAAACCACCAGTTGACCTAAGACAGTCAGCCAGATACCCAATCCTTGAATCCAACAAGACACTTACGGATCCCGTCATGCCTTCTCCGATGCCCTTGATACTGTGCCACCAGCCTTTCGGAATGAACAGTCCATCACCAGCGCCTACTTCACATTCGAGCCCGTCTTTCAGCCAGGGCTTACCTTTAGCGCTACCCCATACCGCTTCCTCAAGAGCCTTTCGCTCCTCACCTTGCATCATCTCTTCTCCTCTCATGGTCGCGCTGCCATGGCCGCCGATGCTTGCTTGAACATGACCAAAGATGGCGCGGCCTACATCTGGACTGAACATCCTCACAACCTTCTTGCCTGCTAGCTGCACGAAGAGGTTTGGGTTTGGATCCCGGTGAAGTGGTGTGTATGTCGGGGCTCGGCCTATCCATATGCTTGTGTCGTAGATGTCCCCTTTGCCAGCTGTGAGCACGAGCCCCGGTGTTGGAACATCCTCTCTCAATCTAGCAGGTAGATCTGACAACGTTGCTTGAGCTAGATAGACTTGAGCTGGGGTCGGTTCTTCCTCGTTCGCGACGGCGAGCAAGAGTGATAGTGGTTGATGGACTCGAGTGAAACTGCCCCCTGCGGTCAATTCGAGGGGCACGATAGTGTCAGCGAACTGCTCCAGATACTTGACGTTTAGACGTGAGTGTACGTGTTCGGCCGAGACAAACCAGTTCGAAATGGCCGGTAGGTGTCCATAGTGCCCGGACGGCAGAAGTCGTGGTAGTTGAGGCTGAAATGCCTCTTCCCGGAATGTTTTCACATTTCCTGTCGTGGACGACTCTACACGATGTAGTGCTCGTCGGCGAGTGCTCGAGAAAGATCTCTGTCCCGTCACAAAATTCAAAATGTTTCCGTAGCGATTTCTAGTGCGTATGCTCAGTGTCATGAGCGAAATGAACGATCGAAGATACTGATTGTGAAGAAAAAGAAGGGTGCCATCAAGTGAGCAATGATGAGATGAAGTTGGTCGCTCAACCAATCGGACAAGCTCCGAGGCCGCACAACTTTCCTCTTCAACGGCAACGACCTTCAATTCTGTCATCGCAACACACATCTGTACTCTCAGCAACAAGAACGTCGGCGGTGTCAAGATGGTGTTGTATTTCACAAGCACCACCGTCGACCCTTCTGCATATATCTATATGGGAAGGGACAAGTTTGAGAGTGAGCAATTCTGCACCAAGGTTTTGTACACGCACTGACTTCCTTCGAGATGAGGATCTCATCAGATTTGGATGGGAGGAAGACGTCTGGTAAGCAATCGCACAAATTTGCCAGTCCCATATGAGCGTGACGCTGATCACGGGCAGGGTTTGTCACTTGAAGCGTAACGCTGCCTGCTGAGATTGACAAGCTTGAAGTTCCACGTTGACAATCTATCGAGTGCACATGTCTATGTGAGGTTACCAGAAGGACAGACATGGGACAAGATCGAGGAGCCATTATTGGTTGACTGTGCTCAATTGACCAAAGCCAACTCCATTGAAGGTCAGACGGCCGATCTTTACCCTATGCTGTTCTGACCGTGTCAGGCAATAAGAAGGACAACATCACCGTCATCTACACTCCGTGGTCTAATCTGCGTAAGGATGGTAGCATGGCAACCGGACAAGTCTCTTTCCATGATCAGAAGAAAGTCAAGCGTATTCATGTGGAGAAGCGAGAGAATGTTATTGTCAATCGCTTGAACAAGACCAAAGTTGAGCGTCAACCAGACCTTCGCCAGGAGAAAGAAGACCGCCAGCGTGAGCTTCGCAAGAGAGATCAAAAGTCCAGACAGGAGAGGGTAAGTGTCTCGATTCATCTCACGACTTCAGCTGATTTGTTCTAGGCCAAGGAAGAAGCCCGCATTGCAAAGGAGCGTAAAGAGGCAAAGTACCACAAGGACCACGCCTATGATGAGTGGAACGATGAAGACGCCCTGCAGGCCTCCAGCAACCAGGATCGGGACGCTGACTTCTTGGACGATTTCATGTGAGACAGACCATGCTCTTGGACAGTCGGGGCGGATCATCGACCGCTTCGCTTCGACCACTCTTTGTCTATCGCACGCCTCTTCCGTGTCGACTTGCGACTTCTCTCACGGACGAGATCTGCCTGGCGCCTTTCGGCTTTCTCTTGCTCTCCGCTCAGCAAGGATCTCAAAGTCTCGGAGACTGATTGATCATTGAGCTGGCTGCAAAGAGAAGCGCCCGGATTCCATTTAGCTTGTTCAGAATCCCCTACAAAGCCTCGGAGTACTGCCTTTCCGGGGAAACAGATGAGGCAATTGTCAGGCAGCCAGACTACTGTGCAATCCCAGTCGCCGGAGTCCAGATGATCGGAATGATTGTTGCAATATTCAGCATGCTTGGGCGGTCCATGAAGACAATGAAGATGCATGCGTAGGATCCACTTGCACATAGTGAAACTGGAGGGAGGATCGAGAATGTGGAGAGGAAGATGCGGCAAAACAGAGCCATATTTTGTCGTTCGGGTGGTTCAAGTACTGCCATAGCACTTGCTACAATGCAATGTATTTCACATAGCTGGCACCTATTGTCAGAGGATTTGAGTATCATCCTGGTAATGATACCCACATTGGACCCGGCAGCCTGGATGGCCTGCACTGGACCGACGACCTGGTCAATGCTCAACTCTGAGTCGCTGAGAAACAAAGCTGGATCAACATTGTTGAGCGACCAGGCGATAATGAAAGGTCACATTTACGTCTTTGCTATGGACCAGAATACTCGAGCTATGTTCATCGAAGCTGTTCAGAATCTTCAGCCCCTGGCTTCCCTACCGTGGTACAATCACAGCCAACCTCTACCCTATCGGATTCCGTCGCTACAGGATGACATAGTCGTACTCGTTGTCGGCGCCTCCCTCCATATCAAGCTCATCACCCGCTCCCGCGTTCACGACCTTGGGAATATAGATGCTTTCAGCATGATTAACAACCTTGAGCCAGCCATCGTCCGTACTCTCCATCAACGTATTCTCGCTTGACCTTTGAAAAGTACCGAATCTGTTCCTCCCAACACAGCGATTGGGAGAGCCTGCTCCTGGCTGTGCAGTGCTGGCAGATGAACCACTATCTGTGGCCTTGCCTGGACGATTATCAGTAGCTGATCAGCTGCATCAAGTGTGAGCGACTTACCGTAACGGCCGGTCGACATGCCATACGGCCCCATTGCACGGATGATGGCTTCGTCCTTGACCTCGCCGTAGACTTCTCCTGCCAGCTTCGCTGCTGGAACAGACAGATAAAGGCTGCCTTGTCCGCGCTTGATATGAATCTTGGCCTGCTTGGATCGGGGTAGGAATTGCATCATAGATTGGATGCACTTCTTGCAAGCTTGCATTGGCTTAGTCAAAATATCATCTTTGGTCGATGCCGAGGCTGCAACCTTCTCGGCTTGGCTGTCGTTGCTGGTTCTCGCAAGTAGCCGGCGTATAGGGGGAATCCTAAGGCTTGATCTTACGGCGACCTCAAACTTCCGAGCACACTCATCCAGATCTCTCTTATTCTGCTCCTTGATTGTCTGGATTTCTGACCAGTGAGCTCCGAGGCGGTGATGACGGGATGGACGCTTCGCATCAAGCGGACAATCTTTGGGATCATCCTACACTTGGCGTGAAAGCGGCGTGCCGGGATAGTATCCTTCGTGAAGAATGACTCAATCAGCTCATTGTCAGTCACGTTTGGGTCATCGACGACCAGAGCCCTACTGTCGCTGTCGAGGAAGACCCTGGTCTTGCTTGCATGTCCGGCTTTGTGACAGGGTACGCAGACTGCGCGGACAGCGACACGGAGCACATCTGTGGTGTGATTGCAGATTATCTTACGGTCCCTGTAGGCGATATGGCATTCTTCATTTGCCGCACACGGCGTAAATCGCGACGCGTTGTGCCCGCATTGAGGTATGAAGATGATGAGGAGGCCCATCTTCGCCAAGATCTCTGGTTGGAGTCAACAAAGAGCTGGGGATGCTAGCGGTCTTGGTAATCACTTGCCTGAGTCTGGACTTTTTCGTAAAGGATGGAAGTGTGACTCGGTTGCGAGATGAACGAAGATGGAGGAGGAAGTGTTGCAGTGACCGCCGAGAGATACACTCACAGCACCACCGCCCATTCGCGATCCGAAGTCATGCCGCACTCAGTTTAGGTGATGTAATGTCATTGGCGGTAACGTGGCTAGCAGAGTATGCAAAATACCTCCCGTCCATTCGGAATGAGGACGGGCGCCCTCGATCAACGCTGTCAGTGATCTGATCGTCGAACAGGATCCGCCCCAGATTTTGACAGCAGCGCCCAGTCTTCGCCCTGACAGTATAACGACGACTATCGATGGATCAGTCACGAAAGTGCCAGCAGCTCCATCTGCCTCTATACGTCCGCCACCGATCTTGACGAGGCCTCCTGTGGCAGCGCCAGTCCCAACAGCTAGTCAGTCACACGGCCTAGACTCACAAGGACAAGGGCTCGGGAAGAGCAGCCATGGTCATCTACCTGCTATGGATTCTGAAGATCCTGATACAGCTGCAGGTAGGCCAAAGGAAAGTCCGGCGACCAGAAATATGGGTGGGGCTATCGTTGCCGCCTTGAATGGACCAGAGTTGAGAGACCCAGCAGCTACACCTTCAGGATGGCTTCCCGATGGGCTGAACGAGGAATCCATTGCCCCTTCAGCGCCGGGCATTACTCCACCACCACGCTCCACCTCTCAAGCGATGTTCATCATCGATGAGAAGCTAGTCACGATCACTCATCTCCCGAATAATGCACATGTCTTGTCTGGAAAATCCTACTGGGCTGGCGATGTAGCGTCCATCGCAGGGGGGCATGTGCTATTCAAACCACAGGGTATCATGCTTCCCGATCGCAGGATGATACGTTACTCTGCCGCACCGGTCGTGCGGGCTCTATACACTCACCCGGCCGGACCCGTCACAGCGGCACTTATAGATGGAACCACCATCAAAGCTGGAGAGATACTGACTGTACAGGGACAACGAGTCAGTCTCGAAGCGGAGACTCTGATCATTGGAGACATCAAAATTCCCCTTACAGCGACGCTGGTCAATGGGGGAATAGCAATAGAGGGTCTCAGCCTCTGGAGAGGGATGACCGCAGCCATCAGGGGTCAAAGAATCAGCTACGGTGGAGACATGTTAGTAATCGGAGAAACCATGACCATACCCGTCCGGCGTCTATCAACTTCGACCAAGAGTCCGCACCTACCAGGAGTTAGAGGTGGCGCCATTACCAGGCCTGATTTGGAACCAGAGCAGCAATTTCAGGCAGCGTCAGGTCTTGATCATGAGATCAAGGTCCAGTCAACATCCTCCTTGGTGGTAGATCCCGATATATTCGCTGGAGAACTGGACCCGTCAAGGAAGACAAGCCTGGGATCATCAATTTGTGACAACCACATCCGGTCGCTGTCATTAATCGTGGCTTTACTATTACTCATTGTCCTTCACATGTAGGAATGGGATAGCAGATGTGCGCAAGGTAGAAGATATGGAATTCGTGATGGAAATGCTACTAGTAAGCTGGAGTACTGCTGTATCCAACTAGCCCGGAATTTTCTGTGGGCCAATTCTCAAGCAGGGACAGTCTTGGTCACTGCCGCGCTGCTTCCTGGAACCTTGGGTGGGACCTTGCTCAGACGCACCACGCCAGCGTTCGACCCCTTCCGCTGTTTCTGCAAATATATCTCTGCTTATCTGTCACGCGTCATCTTCTGCTGGAACAAGCGAGCCTCTTGCTGCTTCGCCCTTCCTTCTGGGCTCATCTTTGCCTTTGGCTGGGATTTCGGTTGTGGCTTCGATAATTCAGTCGACCGAGCCGTGAAGGATTCTCTGACGTGAGGCAAAGACATGTTGAGGTCTGCCATAGCGACGACCCGCGAAGTGACCATCGAGGTCGAGACGGATCGGATGCATCCGTTACAAAGATCTTTGTTCCGGATGGTCGTTGTCTGTCGAAGTTGTACACCGTTGTAGCAAAGAGATAAGCATGATTCAAGCTGTGGTCTGCTCATGCAGCCACAAGAGAATTGTTTCGTATACACTTTGCACATGGTGTCGACGGAAGGAGAGTGAGCCTGATAGAAGAGTGCGAAAACGATTGTAGGGGAAAGGAACGTATGGGTAGAATCACAGGCGATGGCGAATAAGCCTCTGCTGTATATCGTGGACAATCCGGCAACTCGATGGTCATGCAGCTAATCCGGTCTTGGATATACATACTGGCACATGCAAAGTCTCGAAGCAGATCAAATCATCTACCACGACTACACGGAATGTGCGACCTCCAAAATTGTGGTTTGATTTGATTGATCATAAATTGTTACACCAGTAAAAAAGTTCATGTCCTATCTTGTTGGCCTAGAGCCTATTATAGGACATATAGAACCGCAGTGGCACATAAGAGCAAACAAGTACTACATGCTGTCTCATGTCTGGTACAATCTTGCAAGGCTCGAGCAATTCGTATGCCCGTAACTTCAATGAGTACGATTAAGCGTGAGATCACAACTGATACCATGCCATGTATTCAAAGAAGCGGATTATTTTGTGGCTCTTGATGGACCTATGAACTTGCAGATGGAAAATTGTACGTCTGGCAACATGTTGGAAAGTCGTAGAGTCCGGATATGCATGCAAAAGCTCTGTTGAGAAACAATGCTGGGATTATCTAAGACTGCAAATGACTCGACGCTCAACCACTTTGATCACGCAGAAGTAGAGCTGTGTTCGATCAAGTCTGGCTTCACCTTTCGCAAGTATACCGTCCTCGCGTTTTGTCCCTGCCACAGGTGCTGAGACTCCTGAGCTGCCCATTGGTCTTGTCTCATCTTCCTATAAGCTAGCTTACGCTGGTGTCGCTCCTCTTTCTCTTCCTTGCTAAATTTCTTTTTCGATATTCTGACAGACGTCGTAGTATTCTCGTGGCTTGTATGTAGTTGTTTATTCTGCTGGAAAGATGCTTCCGCTTGAGGTCGCTGCTGAATGTCCGGTCTTGCTGGTACACAGGCCGTCTTCTTTGCCATCTTGCAGCCTTCGCATAGAGCGTTGACTCTGCTGCTTAGCGCTGGTTCCAGACGTACACCATGTAGGCAAAGTGATAAGCAGGTTCTTTGGCGAGGCTTACTGCTGCATCCACATGTGAAGATGTCGATGTATGTCTTGCACATGATCAACCGGTCGTGGGAATTTTCGAGTCAGAGAAGGTAATTGAAGGAGATGAGTGTCAGATCGAGGAGGAGGTTGAGATGAACAAGTACTGTCTTACGAGACTTGAGACCAGCTTTATACTTGGTCCATCTCATTACGTGTTGAAAGGCTCGACGGCACCTCATTCCCAGTTGAACGTCATCGCGGCACGAGGACCTCCAGCGATTGGACAAACGATTTCCAACAGAATGGGAAGTGGTACTGAGAACGAGACATGTCAGTGATAAAGGTACTGATTGGAGTAATGATTCTGCGTGGTTGACAGTATTTCCATGCTCGACCATATGTGAATCCTCGAGTCCGTCACACGTACACAGAGAGGGGTGCACAAGCAGAAAATGCCACTGGCCGGGAGCGGACGGTCTCAAACACGAATGACTGCAGAATACCGCAAGCCTTGCGTTCTTATGATCGAAGTGACTCGACTGTGTGTGGCTGCATCGGCTTCAACGGTGGTCGAGGGACTCTGTACGACTCAGTCTCCGAAAAGTCAAGCCAACTATCCCAACGAGATTATTCGAACAGCATCGCATTGATCCCTAGTAGGTTCCATTCTATTGATCGTTCGGATTCTTACGGTCTTGAGCGATGCAAACTGAATCCCAGTGACAACTAAATTTGTCAACGCTCTGGATGAGACCGCTTGACCAATCGATTTCCCAGCATTGGAGCATCACCGTGGAAATATCAGCCCATGGCATTCTGAGAAAGATCAGACTTACCGCCGGATACTCCATGCTATTTTGTGATCCGTTTCAGCACCCTTCGCCATAGACTGGGTCGCGTGTGATATGGTCTATCGCTACGACGTGCCCTAGGGTTTCGTCGAAGCATTCGTGGTGTCTCTTCTCTACCACATTGATTGCATGCATTGAGGTGGTGCTCTATGCTTTGTCGATGCTCATCCTCGTCTTCTGGGCAGTTCCACGGCGCTGAGCAGTGGATTGTGAAAGACCAGCAGCATTTGCAATCTTCATATGTATGTACACGATGGGTACACATGCTTGACAGTACAAGGAATGATCAATTAACGAAAGGAGACAAGGACATTACGAGATGTACATAAAGTGAGCTTGAATTGAGATGTTCATGACAGGGAACCTGGAAGCGGGCCCTTCATGGCTGCGCACAAACAGCCCAATGGTCGAAGGTAAGATCATCCACTCGATATAGCGCCCTATCGGTACGTCAAAGGGATCGCCTTCCGCTACTACCGAAAATTGACCGACTAAGACGGTGCCCATTCTGGAATTCCCTATTTGCCACCGGGCGAAAGAGACCATTTCTCGTCATCAGAAGCAAGCCGATGAGCGCAAGTCGGACATCTCGTTTGATATACACTTCGCATGCGAGGCCACGTCCGGGGATCCCGATTATGCTGACGAGGATCGGAACATGTAAGGCGGAGTGTCTGATGATGATGGCCGCAGCGCCAGAAGTAACCAATGAAGTAACACATGTCGGTATCGGAGAAGAAGGCAGATTTGGTATGCACAAATACCAATTGCCATGCTCCAACATGGCCAATTTATCACCGCATTCTTACCCTCGCTACGATACGCAGAGGCCTACCAGAATCCAGCAACAACGACATCAAGCTAAAAGTTGTGAGATTTTGTGTGACCAGGACCGCAAGACAGCGCGCCTAGCAACAAGCTGAACAAGGCCAAAGCGTGTGAAATGTGTCGAAGAATGAATGGCTCAATCTTGTGAAGCACGGCAGGAGAATCACTAGACCACTTACTGATCCCGATCATTGGCTTGCCTTTATTGCATAACAAGCAGTCACCGCTTTAATTTGCGTTTCGAGCCGCCCGTGGCGCTCCGACTGCGCCGACTTGAACCTCCTGTGCGACGCTCGCTCCCAGCGCCCCTCTCACCGCAAGCCGGATCGATATTGTATCGCCGCTGCATGTCCCGCTCTTGCGCCTCTTGAGTCTGTGCTTGAGCTGCCGACTGCTGTTGCCAAGCCGCCACCCTGGCAGCGGCTGCTTGTCGCTGCCTCTGCGCTTCGGCCTCTTCTGCGGCACGTTGAGCCATTTGCATGTTCCACTGGCATGTGGCATTACAGCCATACTCTCGCTGCTCTACGACTGGCGTGGGATTATTCGGATGTTCCGGCCAGGTGCGACAGTACTTCTTCTCCAAAGCGAAAGTGTGGCCGCAAGCAAAACGAAGATAGGGTTGTTGACACATTTGAGAGATGCGGCGAGCCCGAAGATTATGTTCTTGTCAATAGTCCTTGAAAACAGAAAGCGCAGCTGCAATGATCATGGCGAAAGACTTACATAGCTTTCGCCATCTCTACGAAATTTGTCGCTGCCGGACACAGGCGGGAATTAGAAATCTAGCACCCATAGCTCGAAGTAATTTTGGAACCCTTTTGTACACAAGCACTAGGATAGGATGCCTGTAGCGAGTCCAGCCGGTGTCCATAGGTGGCGACCAGAGATACATGATGATACCGCACCTTTCTCGAAGCAGTGGGATGCCCAACGTAGCTGACAATTCTGCTCTGTGACAACTTCGGGGAGACTGAACTACCTTGATCTGCTCATGGCGCATGTACTTCGAGTTGCTGAAGGAGCGCGTGATTGTTATCATTTGATGAAGATGAGTTGACCACACAGTAGCGCCAGAATGCAAGATGATGGGTTGAGGTTCAAGCTTGGCACATGAGGTCAGCCGGAAGTTGGTCCGCGCGACGCCACGCCACATTCGGCAATGCTGATGCAAGAGCTGAGAACAGTTCGTACACTTCTCATTTCCTTTCATTTGTCGCCCGTGCTCCTCGATCAACGTACAACAAGTTCTGGTCGGTCAACCCAGGTAGCTTGTCACTCGGTGCATCATGACACTCTTCGTACGACCACGCACAGATCAGGACCTGCCGGCGCTTGCGGAAGTTCTCCGACGTGTTCACGCGGAAAGTGGATACCCGGTTCAGGGCATCGATAATCCTGTCAAATTCCTGTCTGACGAGGCTGTGGTAAAGGCATGGACCCTTACAACCCCGGATGACCGACCAGTAGGACATTGCATTGTTTCAGAAATCAGTTCCCAAGATCAACGTCTGGTCAAATGGGCCGAGTATCTTTGGAAGATCAATGACGCTTCATACACGAACTCGAAAGCTAGATTCCTCTCATTAGGCCGAGTCTTCATTGATCCTTCGGTCCACGGCAGAGGTGGAGGTGAGAAGCTGGTGCAACAAGCACTCGAATGGACATCTGGGGTCCTTATGCGACGGCTGGTGCTTAACGTGCTCATCAAGGATCAAGCAGCTATTGCGCTGTATGATAGATTGGGCTGGACTCGATATGGAGAAGGCGCCTTCGTTAATGCAGAGGGGGAGAAGTTCAAGCAAGTCTTCTACGTGAGTCCTCTGATGAGAAAGAGCTCGTCCGCAGCGACGCAAACAGTGGCTCTGGCAACCAAGGGCGTCAATCATTGGGATGAGTATGAATTGATTCGCACGGATGCTCGGGACAAGCCACTGAAGGAAGGTGACTAGACTGCTTGCTGGAGCTTCTGTTGGATCTCAAGCGGAAAGTCTGCGCTATGCACAATCCCAGCATCCAACAGATGTACCCAGGTATCGAGCTCCTCAGCTTCAGCAAACGCATCCACCTCGGCAAGGTCGATTGGGCCTGTAGGGTCCCACCCAATCCGATAGACCATGTTATTTCTGATGAATGCCTTAAGCCAAGGTCTGCTCTCCGCAATGCTGGTGGTCTGGACGGGGTTCTGGATCCATCGCTTCCTGATGTTCTCATCTGTAGGAAGGACACTGATCAGATGCTTTACGAAGGATTTCTTCCGGCGACCTTGAGGATCGATGTCCACGTTCCCAGCATTTGCACACCAGCCGCAAGGAGATGTGTCAAGTGTCAGTGCCACGGTCACATGGGTCCTGTACTCGGTGTCGAATTGATTGATAGGGTCCGGTCTAGTCCTTTTATGGCAAGTCTCGAAGATATCGTACGTATGAAGGACACAGCTGTCAAACCGAACAAGGTGTGTCTGCACATGCCGGTGTTTGGCGGCTTGTGACTCGATAAAAGACGCCGGTAGTGTCTCTTGGTACCGGTGCAGGACTCAGCGACAACTCGGACCACATCTTATCTCAGACTGGGCGACAATCTGTTAGCAACGAGTACAATTTATTGCTTGCACTCCAGGCGGTGCTACCATTTCAACTATGATCACTGCGGCTTCCCAGCCAACCAGATGACAATAGGTCAGATCAGCGCAAAGACGTGTCACTACCTACGCCATCCGAAGCAGTGACATCCAGTGGATCTTTCCCATACACGACATGACCTCACATAGCTACATCATCTAGGTTGCCGACGATGCCTGTGTCCGGCCGCTCTGGCCTCTCTGGCCAATCTCAAGTCTCTGAAGCGAATGATATCCATAGCAATGTCCGGCATTTCTTCACGCACGAAGTCGTCCAAAGCCTCCTGAGAGACCAAGGTATTGCGCAGTCTCTCCTGGACCCATGATGGTGCTTGCCTGTAACGCGCGACCCGATTGTAGATCATAGAAACCCACACATCATACTCATAGTCATCCCGGAACTTCGATACATCTCTGTAGTTCTGCGGTAGATCCTGATTGATCGCCGTGCTCAAAAATCGATCAAGCCACTGCCGGAACTCGTTCATTGTTAAGGACCGAAACTTCTCAATGACGATAATCTGGCGCTCCTCGAACGTCCATGGCAGCGTTAGCGGTGGCTGCTCAAAACGCCCAGTAGACGAGAAGTGTGCTCTGGGGACCAATGAACCGGAAGTCTGTGGTGTCAGAACTGGTCGACCTCGCTCGACCATCCTAGTGTTGGTCGCCATTGCGATGAGTGATTGGCTTGCTTGGCAGTCATTGCAGAATGGTGCTCCTTCAGTATCCTTGGGATGATCGCACGAGGTGGCGCCCCGCCCACTATTGCTTGCCCGGCTCCCGCACAAGACGCATGAGTCCCCTGTCGTGACATGCTGGACTTGGATACCCGGGCCAGTTCGATTCTGACACGCTTCCCACTGTCGGCACGGCAGGAAATCCGAACGTCCATGCAGGCGGCAATTGCTGGGAAAGGTAATCTGTGTCACACACATGATGCTAGAGAAGTTGTTTGCTGCACGATAATTTGGAATCGGTCCCCCTTGTGCGTGGTCATCCTGATATTTATGCGAGTCGCTGTTGCACGAATCATTGGTATAACCATGAATTGCCCGACAAGGTGACACAACACCTGGAAAGTAGTACCGCGCTACCAGTCATGTGTCACCACATTACTCCCATGTACGTCTTGCCGGGAGGGCGCAGGCTAGCCTTGAGTGCTCAGCGACATTCCGGTGCAGCTCTTCTTGTTTGGAGGTCTTGTTGGTATTCTCTGAGTATGTTTCACCCGAACCCACATTGAATCATTCTCAATCAATCGATTTTTGCGATGTGAATCAGTGAACACGGCACTACGATGCGGCCCCTGACGAAATTGCCAGATGCCATTCCAAGCACAGCTACGTTCGATCGCATGCGGAGGTGAAAGGCGCTAGATGATACGATAAGGATGAGCCATGTCATAAGACCGATCGCAATCTATGGAAGCCCTCTCGGACTCTTCTAGCCTCTCATGCATCAGATCGACATGACCTAGAACCCGACAGCGCTCCAGCATCAACAGCAGAACCACTTCATCCACTCTCCACTGTCCGACCCTCATTTGCACATCATGACTGGATGAGAAACCCCTGTAGAGGACGTGGGCAGTCTCTCGTTTTCACCCAGCCGGCTCGAATGAATGAGTTCCAGAACTTGATCTCCATTTCTCGGGCGAGAAGGTCTGCGTCCCATAAGTTCGAAGGTCCCATCGGGTGACCGATGCTTGCGTGTGCTGCCGCTCGGAGAGATGTGTGTAGCCAGAGTGTGAACTGCTCTAACGGCATGGAGCGAAAGTTGTTGTAGACCGTTGGCGCCCAGACATCTGAGCGCGGTGGAGGTGATGGGCCTTGTCTTGACATGATGGCTTCTCTGAGGGCAAGTGCGGGACTGGACCGGACAATATGAACGTAATGTGAGTCGGTGTTGCAACAAGTCGATGATGTGGACTGCCTACAATCTATGGTATCTTATATCTGGATTCTTCAACTACTTTGCTCGTCCATGGTCAATAAATGACCTGACGACCGACATCCTGGGATTACCCTGTACGCTTCTGATGTTGAGATGTTGAGATTAAGTGTCACCAAGAACCCACCAATCTTCTGCGCAAATCCATTGTAAAGTCCTGCAGCGCGTGTCCTGGCTATGCCGGCTGCATATTCAACCGACGGACACTGTTGTAGGTTAAGAGGTTATAAGAATCAAGACCAATTGATCCATACCAGCAGAACTATAAGGCCCCAAGGCGGGCCGATCGTCTTTCGTTGCCATATCCATGGGTTCTGCTTCAATCCGGCGGCGCCTCAACCTTATCTAACCTCTCCTGCACCCACTCTGGTGCATCCTCAACCTGAAATTTTTGCATATAGATCACCACACTCCAGAACCATACTTCCAGCGTCTTACCCATCCGATCGACCTCATCCAAATTGCTTGGACCGCCTTGCACATTCATCCGGGTCCTCGCATCAGTATGTACAAAGTACGGCAGGAAAGTCCTGAAGCCATGTGCATCCATTCGATTCGCAGCATCCATGATGACCTGCTTGCGTTCATCCCCTGACATGGGTGTCTTACCTGTGCCAGGATTGTACTGTGGATAGCCAGGACGACCCTGGAAGGACTCGGCGCAGACCATGCACGGTTTATCGGAGGTTTTGTGCTCTTTTTCAACAGTCTCCCAGTTCTGCCGGCATTGATGCCGGTTCGGACAGGACTTGTAGTGGTCGTCGGGGTGGCGCCGGCAGCCTGCGAAATAGGTGTAGGTGACTTTGCACATCTCTGAATCCACGATACCGGAGCGGACACTTCGGTCAGGAGTTATAGCGGATGGGGGGACAAAATCACTTCGGTTAAGCATTACTACTTTGTTAATGATGTGGATTTCCATATCATGACAGGCCAGCATATGAGCCGACCAGTAAGGCACGCGCTACAATACCGTTCACACTTTTGTATGAACAATAGGGAGTTTCACCAGAAACTCTTATCCAGAGCTTAACGGAATTGCTTGGCTTCTTACAGTTTCTAGACCATTGATGGGCCGTCCGAGTTTTCATTTTCAAGGCCCTCGTTGTCACGATTCAATGGTTGTGTTCTTTGTGCAACGACGCTGAAACGATTTGTCCACCACTGACGTCGCTCGGTGCTCACTGAAAGCCCAACACAGTGAAGTGGCGCCTTGGGCATCCCCTGTGTAACAATATCTCAGCCATATCAGTAGCACAGAGCACAAGCACATCCTATCAGCAGGCAACCTTTGCTTTCCACAACCAAGAATGTAACGATCGATTCACCACTTTGATTGACCGTCTGGTCAGTCATTCCATCCGTACCGTGGACAAGTAAAGGCACGATGTGTATCAGAAACTACATCACCCATGCATGCGGGCACCGCTATGCCGGCATGCAGCAATGCGCCAACCACCAACAATGCCAACATCTCGCCATGATCAATCCTCACATGATCCCCATGCGGGAACTCACAGACCACAACGTCTGTCCGAACTGCCTGGCCGCCGCCGGCATTCAAGGCCAAGTCGTAGGACAAGTCGTGATAGGCGCATCCCAGCTGCAAACCCTGCAAGAGCGAGATGCCTTCATCGAAACGATCCACACGAACCTCGAGCCGGCTCGGTTTGTGATGTGGTTGCACGATTACCTGTTGAGCGACTGCATGCGGCTTGTGGGTACACAGTACCGAGATGAAGCTGAGGCGACCTCGGCTGCTTCGATGCAGGAGTACGTGTGGTGGTCTGAGTTCGTCAGGAGGAATCCGACGAGACTCAATGAGGCGCCGGAGTGGGTGCGGAGGAGGTTGCAGCTTGAGTGGGCGGCGTTGCAGCAGGGTCCTAGTCGTGGTCGGAGGGAACGGAGGAGACGTCGCTGAGTTGCCGTGGTTGACATCCACAGGTTAGACCGTTCACTGTCGTTTCCCACTAGATATAGTACGTAAGGAAGACTAGCGAAGTGATCACTCCCGTTCCAAGATCCTCGTCCTGAAAAGGTCTCTATTGCATGATCTCATGCCAACTCGACTTCAGTGATTCCCCTGTGCTGCATTGTGAATCTGCATCCGCAGCTCAAAGAGTCTTGCCCGCACCCAGTCAGGAGCCTCCGGGAATCTAGCAGCATCAGCTTGTGACGCTTGCCGCCAGTACCCCAGTTCCTCCCTCTGTGCTTGTTGGTTTGCTTCTTCCACGGTCGTCGGACCCCCGATCATGCCGATTCTGAGCAGACTCTCGTTCCTAAAGTACGTCCAAAGCAAGTTTCTGAAACTTTTGGTATCGAGTCGTCGCCGGGTCTGCTCAATGAGTGCAATCCTCTCCGTTAGAAGCTGTCCTGGCTCCAAGGACTGCAGGAGGAGTGCCAGAGGTGTTTGTGCTGACGCCTACGGCAGGGTGGTCGGCCGCTGTGCTTCCGGTACAAGTGGGACATGCTGTCGTGCTGTGGCAGTTTCAAATAGTTATCCTTGTCGTGTTGGCGTTCTCGTTTGCGAAGCATACCCGCCAGTTTATGCAAGTCTGAGTGACCACTGCTGGGTGAGCTGTGCAGTCTTGGAAGTATGTGACAAACTTGATACACATGTTTGATGGAAGAATAGCAGATACAGCTTACCGATTTCGTACGGAGTTGGCTCGCTCCCTGTTATGAGCTGTTCAACATTCTCGTCTGGTCGCAAGGTATCGAGCACATGCCACGGTGTATGCAGCTCGAAGATTCATGCAACTGTATAATGAGTGCTGACCTGGGGATGATTAGATAGACAGCGTGTTCAACGCCACCTTCAGGTCACACGAGCGGCGAATAGGCGCACGAGACGTCCTTGTGCTGCCCTCGTGCCATCACGACTTTGCTCTTGTAATCAAAATACTTCTGTCCCAGCACAATCGAGCTGTAAGACAGAGAAAGGCTTTTTGTCACAGTCGAGATCATGCTGAAGGGTAATCTCGATGCTGAGGGGGTTGTAATACTTTGGGCACAGCCGGTCCTACCAGGACCGAAACCGTGCACAAGATTAATCGTTCGAGATGAGATCCGGTCAGCAGCAATGCATCAGGGCTGTTCTCGTCACAGATTGTTCCAGGTTAGTGATGATGTCGTTATTCATGGGACGAGAAAGAAACAGCCAGCGTTGCCGCGGCTTTTCGTCGGCGGCTACACCTGGAGCCGGTCGGACGATGTCGACCAATGAGATCTCTGAAATATCCGCGCTCGAGCTGTGGACGAGGACTTTCCGACTCGGTCCATGAAACGTTTGCACTATCTTTGCATTACGGTTCTCTCGGACTCATACTAGCATTGTAAAAATGGGCTTCACGATCGGACCCACTCGGTTGTGAACTTTACGCCGTTTTCTTTGGCCCGAGAACTTCGTGAAGGTCCAGAACTAGCATATCCCCAAAATCTTGGAGCGAATAAAATGACGATCCGGCACGTGTTTGTCGTCAAGAGCTCGGATCGGGTCAGATGGTCGTATATCCGTTACAGTAGGTCGTGTAGCCTTCCCGGGCCCCATGGCGCGCAGACTACGCTGCTCAAGCGGAGCAAGTGTCAGCAGCCTGAGCGATAGTCTCGCCACGAGATCGCGGCTATTTGACTGATCCAGACTCTTATTCCTGATCTTCGACATCTCGGAATGTGGTGTCAAGACTGTTTGATGGACCTATGACATCCGGATTGCTTTACCGGTGACAAGTGAAGACGATATTACAGGTATATAAGCACAAAGGCGGTCGTCTCCAACTCCATCACAACCAATACCGACCACAATCAATTCCATATACAATCACAACAAAACTCCTTGAGCGGTTCCCGTACTTGAAACCAACGATCATCATGGTCAACTTCTACAACATCGCTGCCGTCGCGGCTCTTCTTCCTCTTCTCACAATCGCCACACCAGTCGCACAGAACAATGCTGGCGCAGGCGCCTTCGGAGGAAGCCCAGCGATTGGCAAACGCCAGAACAACGCCGAATCAGGCCCCTTTGGCGGCACGGTCCCGGTCGGCAAGCGTCAGAACAATGCCAACGCTGGTGCCTTCGGCGGCACTGTGCCTGTAGGCAAGCGCCAGAATAATGCGAATGCTGGTGCCTTCGGCGGCACTGTTCCGGTGGGGAAACGCCAGAACACCGCCGAAGCAGGCGCTTTTGGTGGCAGCGTAGCTTTCGGCAAGCGCCAGAACAATGCGAACGCTGGCGCTTTCGGAGGTACCGTGCCTGTAGGCAAACGTCAGAACAGCGCCGGCGCTGGAGCGTTTGGTGGTAGTGTCGCCTTCGGCAAGCGCCAGAACGATGCGAGAGCAGGTGCTTTCGGTGGCACAGCTCCTGTCGGCAAGCGTCAGTCAAGTATCGGCAATGGTGATGTGGGCGATTTGATCCAGGATTAGTGCCGATTGGGCAATACTCGGCGCTTTCATGTTTGCATTTTGGGAGAGACAGGATGCCGAATGACGACAATCACCTATTCAGACACTTCGACCGAGACCACACAGATTGAAACTGCGGTCTGGATAGCTGGCAATATGTCATTGATCTCTGTCATCTAGTAGATGTATCTGAAGTTCAAATTCTCTCTGTCCGTCAAGTCTTCGAATGCTGTCCTGTCGTGACCTTCGATCTTGCGCTTCTCGATGAGCTCGTCAGCTGTGAGCCCTTCATGACCTTGTATTCTATCCCTTCGCTTGTTTTCCTTGGACAACATGAACCAGAAGATGCAGATGAGGACAACTTCGAGCAGGTGGCTGACGATCATCGACCAGATGCCGAGTTCGTAGTTGGGTGCCTGTGAAGCAAGGTAGAAGAAGGGACCGATGATGTTGCCTGTGCAGTACCCGAGGAAGAGTACGGCATTGGTGACGACCTTCTTAGTGTGGCCGGCCGTATTTGCTGTCTGTAGCGAGAGGACCAGGACGAAAGCGGCATTGTATGGACCAGTGAGCAGATAGCAGATATACCTGCCGGCGTGAGAAGATGATGGTACGAAGCGAAGTCCGAACGCTCCGGCAATGTTGGGGCAAAGGAAGAGAAGGATGAACTTGGTCCGATTGTTGTTCGGGAATCTGTCATTTAGAAAGACGCAAATGCCGATCGACAGGGCAATGAAGGCTCCGTATGGTGCCTGCATGACTGCAGCCAGAAGCGGATCGTTGAAGATACCTCTAACGATGAGCGTACCGAAGTTGGAAATGCCACCGTTGGGTGCTGACCGACAATCAGCAATCTTGATTTAATACATCATTAGCGAAGACTTACTATTGCACACAGTACCAAGCAGGTAGAACAAGTAGATCTTAGGATCGCGAAATGCTTCCCAGACCTGGTACATCTTGAGCTGCTTGTTCTCGACTCCGGTCTGGTTGTCCTTGAGCCGAATGACCGTGATGCGCTTCTCGTGGTCGGTTAAGAACTTTGCAGTCACTGGGCTATCAGGCATGAGCCACATAATGACACAGCCCCAGATGGTGCAAAGGGCGCCAATGATGATAAACTCGAACTTCCAAGCGGGAATAGAGGCCTTGATGTTGCCAATTCCGTAACCGAGCAATCCACCCACAGCGATTCCGAACCCATTACCAAGGTACCACATTCCCATACGCACTGGCTGCTGTCTACGAGTATACCACATCTGTGTAATTAACATAAAAGCAGGATCGGCACATGCCTCTGCTGCACCAGAAAGAAATCGGAGGACAGCGAGTGTAGCAAATGAATTGCAAGCGGCTTGAAGCATCAGGAATACGCCCCACAAGATGATATTGAACCCCAGATATCTGGATCGGTCAGCTACATCGTCAGTAAGCGCTGACTGTTTCACTTACTTGCCAAGTGGGAACTTCTGCATGAGGAAGTTGGTCGGGAAGGCCCAAGCAATGAAACCAAAGTAGAAGATACTACTGAGCCAGCTGTATTGGCTACCAGTAAGATTGAGATCTTCTCTAGAAGACGGTCAATGCATGCTCGTTCATTATAAGTGGTAGACGTACCTTATACCGTATAGAGCGGCATAGGAGAGTGTGGTCTTGTCAATCTGCCATTTGTGAGTTTACGCAGATCTGATAGAAGCAGCCAACATACATAGAAGAAGATGTAGTTGACCGCAATAAGCGGTATGATGAACCAGTCAATCTTCTTGACTATCCTCTTCATCTCTGCTGGATCGACCTCCATGTTGAAATCATGGTTCTCAAACAGCTTCATCGCAACATCTGCCGACTTCGTATGGCCTTTGGCACCGGCCGCGAGCGCAATTGCAGCCACATCCTGCGGTATCTCGTGGTGGTTAGACCGGTCGGCAGCTTTCATGCTCTCCAAGCTCTTTGTCTCTGACATGGTGATGGGCGAGAATCTCTTGCAAATAGGCCGAGAGAGAAAAGAGAAACGACATCGAAGAAGCAGGACATCCCGTCATTTTCAAAGACCGACATGCATAAGGATTCGGACTACTTACCTCCTACGTAGGTGATCGTCACGTCCGCCACCAGAAGCGAGCAAGCACCGACAAGCAATAGAGGCGTGGGAGTCAAGGCGGGAATAAACCCGTGCGGGGTAGGCGGGAAAGCTTGTGGGTGGAACAAGCACCGATGCGGAGAAATGCGGCTCTTCGATTCGTTTCCGATATCGTTCCGATCTTGGGCATCGTTCAAAGTTTGTCTGTCTTTTTCGTCTTCATCTTATATTCCCTGCCAGCCATCAACTTCGTTGATACTGACCCATGGTAGATCATCCTGGAGCTACGAAGACGTGGCTTGTTCTGTATGACATACTGCCCAACTATGACTAAGAGAGTTTTGTCAAAGCGCATTGAAGATAGGGCCAGGACTGGTTTATTCTTTGTACAGACAACGATTTCCTCAGTACTGTATTGACTGCTTGACAAATACCGAAGACCATGGGAGAGCTTTTATATGGGTATCGGAGCGCCGCTCGCAGGTCCAGGTCCCGGGCCAAATCCAGGTGGTCCTGGCGGACCCGGAGGACGCATTGGCAGCACTTCGTCTTCAGACGACGAAGATGAGTCACTCCCCTTCTTCTTCTTGTCCTTCTTCCCCTTTGAGCTCTTACCAGACGATGACTTTGACTTGTGCTTCGTCCATACTCGCTTCTTATCCTTTTTCTCCTTCTTTCTCTTCTCGTTCTTGTGTGCTTCGTGGCAGCCTTCGCACCGTCCTTCCTTCCGAATGATACCTGCGCACGACCAGTCTGATCCTGTGCATCTATGACCTCGGGCAAGACCTTGAGGGCACTTCCGGACAATTTCCTCGATGCAGAGGCAGCGCGCGTAGAGTCGACGGTAGTAGTGGCACATCGTGGTACCTGGCTGCATGAAATGTCTTAGAAAGTGGAAGCTGGAGTCAGGTCGGGGCTTGCTGATGGTGTCGAGGAAGAATGTTTTTGAGCAATCGTTCGACCGTAAAGTGCTCCATTGTGCAATCACTGAGCCTTTTACCACAGAGCTATTGCCTCCTTGTTGCAACGATAGGCCAGGGGATACAAACAAGCACTACCAATACATGCCATAGTATGCTCATATAGTAATGTATGACAGTATGAGGGATGGAGATGTACGACCTGGGGCGCGGCTACTTCTTCAAGCACTTCCAATGGCCGTGTTACACCATCATGCCCAACCGGTTCTTCTGTACTACCTCTCGGAGCCCGACCATGGAGTCTTGAGATCGTGTCGAGAAGCAGAGCTCAATTTCCTTGCTTTCTTGTGTACTGGGCGCTCGTCTTCGGACTCGGTGGTAGTGTCCTCAATCGCTTCCTCGTTGGCGTTTTCCAGATCAGCCGCGTTCACGAACCGTCTAGTAGCAAGGTCGAGATTTAATTCGTCAGCCCTGCGCTTCCCCTTATCGACCGGAAAGTCATCCTGGGTACTACCTTCCACAGACGCGCCCATCGTCTGCATCTCTGCAGACCGCCGGTTGATCTGACCACTCCCCTGCTCCATCACCACAGTGCTCGCCTCTAACAGCCCGCGGCCTCTCTCCTCGGTCGCCGTGCCCAATCTCTCCTGCGCAGCTTGTCTCGCCGCTCGTTCCCGTCTTCTAGCCATCTGTCGTTCGCGTTTCGCAACGTGGCACGCTTGACATCTCTGCTTGAACCAGCGCACTGAGCCGTGCCAATCCCAGTCATTCGGCAGCAGCATATGGGGGTTCTTGCATTTCTTCCCTGTCTCCTGCGCCTTTTCGCAGAGCTCTGTCTCGCTCTTCGTGTGTGGGCATCTGGTGTAGCAGTGGGCTATGACTTTACACATGTGTGATTTCGGTGAGGCGAGCCGGAATCATGGGTGATATGCTTCTCTCCATGTGCGCAATGCAAGCGAGTATCGGTAGTAAGGGGACGGCGAAAACATGGACTCCCTTTTTCGTCGTAGTTCAGGCAGGGACGAAAAGTGATGGTTGATGAGGCTTGTGTGATGTGATGGACGCGCTAGATGTACCTACCAATACGCGCCCTCTGGTGACGCAGACGTGTTACAACGCTACTCCCAGGGTCAAGAAGCGATTAAATGCTTAACGTCGTTGCGATATATCTCGTCCACCATACTAGTCTATGTTACAATAGGTGTGATCGTGGCTGCTTAGTAGATGAATGTAAGATAGCTTTGTCAGCTGTATAGTCTGTAGACCCGCTCGCCAGCATCGACCTTTTCTCAACTCAACTCGCGTTCAGCGATAAGGTTGTCTACCAGCCGGCCCATACCCTATGGGCGGCATGCTTACGCTCGGAGCAGCATAGAATGATGGTGGAGCCGATGGGGGGTCAGGGGCAGTAGGCGGACCGCTAGTGTCGTCTTCATCCTGTTCGCTACCGGACGAGCTACTTGATGAGCTGGTAGATGAGCTTGCTGCTGACGAGGAGCTCGATTCTGCCTCCCTGGACGCCGTCCTGATCAGCGCTCTGCTGTTGCGACTTGGCGACGGTATCGAGGTCGTCTTCCGATGCTTGGGCATTTCACTTGATGTCTTCTCCTTCCGATGGCCGCGACCGTCCGATGCTGTGCCCGATCGTGACTTGCCGCTGGTCTCCACCACCTTATGGCTCTGACTTGTTAAACTTGATTCGACAGTATCTTTCGCTCTCTACCACAATTCTCCTAGCTTCAACTTGCCTGCCTTCTTCGCTCGTTTCCGACATCGGCTACAAAAGCCTTCCACTTGAACGAAATTCCCTGCTGACCCTGGAAGCAGGGAACAGGACAATCTTTCTTACTACTCTTCTCTTCACCGCACCTTTTGATAATCGACCTGGTGTGATGACAACCTGTTCGTGCCTTGACTGTTCGTTGACACATGCTGAAGATCCGAGCAAATTATAGGCAACATCTCCACCAAAACACAACTTATATGCCTGGAGAGCATTGTGGTAGTACCGCAATTCTGACTCTTAATCATAGTGATTGCGTCCGGTAGATAGAATTAGCTATGCGTCCAGTGGCGGATTAGATATATCTGCCCTACCTGCGGCTGCATGGTAGGCTCAGATTGTTCACCATAAATTATTTCAATGATTGTCGTGGCGGACTTTGTTAGGATACAGGAATGATAGGGAGAGAAAACTCTAGTCCAACTTGACACAATCGACCTCAGATGGGCACAAGGGCAAGAGCAAACATCTGTGCTTCGTGCAAAAGAGAGTGACCCGTCTCTGCACGACAGAGATTGTGATGGACCAAGTCGAAGAACGCACGATAGATGTCTGTCTGCATATTTTGTACAATATAAAGATCATTGTTGACGAATATTGTGAAGAGGACAAAGTCATCAAGTTGGTGACAGAGGATGTCGTCGGCGGTCGGGCCGAGGCGGTTCTCCGTCCATGAGGTCAGTCGAAGACTCCGACTGTATCACCATCATCTTCTATCATTTTCACAAACATGTCATAACCTTCGCAGTCAATTCAATCAAGTCAGGATATCTGTGATGGCTTCGGAAGATAAATTTGCAATACATGCGGCGTGCCGCGAAGGGCAGAGTGAGTGATAAGTGACGGGCGAGGAGGCCTGCGATTGGTTGCTGATCGGTTCACAAGCGAACAAGGTGGAGGCGCTTTTAAATGTGCGTAACACTCACTTCGCACAAGCGCTGAAATTCATCGATCGTAGGCAAACTCGAAGCTCGCAACACGGCGTGATAATGATGAACGACTCCCGCTTCATTGGGCGGCATCATACAATCGCTTACCGATAGTGGAGATTCTGGCTGAGCGCAAGGACTTTGACGTGGACGCACAGGATGGTTCTGGATGGACGCCACTTATGATTGCTTCATCGATACCAGAAGGTGATGGGCTGGTCGATCTGCTCCTCGCAAAGGATGCAGATCCGAACATGAAAACGAACTCTGGTCAAACGGCCCTGCACTTCGCAGCCTCGAAATCCCATCTTGACGTAGCACGAAAGCTATTGGCAAAGAAGGCATCTGCACGAACCAAGGATAAACGAGGACAGTTACCGTTACACAGGGCGGCTGCAGTGGGGAACGTGCCCATCATGAAGCTTTTGCTAGAAGCGAAGAGTCCAGTCAACGCTACTGATATGGATGGTTGCACGGCTCTGCACCACGGTAAGTGCTTTCGTCAGTCGCAATGTCTCCTTCGGGGTATCTGATACCTTGTAGCCATCGCCGAAGGCCACGGAGACGCAGCCCTCATCCTACTCAAGGCAGGAGCGGAACTTGACAAGAAGGACAACAGCGGAGCACTTCCAATCGATCTCGCTCCGGACGCGAAGGTCAGGAGCTACATCATGCGAGCAGCAGAAGAAGAGGGAATCGAGCTCACCAGATGAGCAAATGACCATTAGGGTCAAGAGAAGTTGACCAGAAGGCAAAGACTAATGTCACAGCTGAGACATAGCGTAATTGCAGCTGAGATATACTGGGCATAAGGTCGAGACTAACGCAGGTACAATTGACTGGCAGTTTCTCGACTGTCCTGAAGCTCTGGTATGCACCGTGTTTCGGGAAAGTGGATTCCAGCGTGTCCAGAATCCATCTCCGTCATCGGCCACATCGGCTGCATCTCGACGCAGCTCAACCTTGCCTAAAATGCACGCCACGTCGCTATATGAATTCTCGAAAGCCAGAAGTGTCAGCCGATGAATCGTCTGTGATACGCAAAGATCGAGGCAGGGATTCAAAACATTGGTGGTCCATGGTCATTGTATGGTCAAACAATACTAAGCATAAAATGGGCGTGGTTGGCCTGCGGCGGGTAGAAACGCGGGCGAGGGCGCGAAGCCTCGATCAGGACAACAATAGATTTTATTGACAACCTCTCTTGAACAATAGCAACACCTACGCGTGTTTCCACAAATCTTTGATCTTCGTGCGCGAGAAAATGGAAAGGTAAGTCATCTGGTCATATCGCTTGTCATGCATCGCTTCGAGCGCGGGCCTGCCGGCCTGGACTGCTTGAAACGACCGCTTTGCACGCTGGTAGCCTGCAGAGCTTGGATGCATGAGTCCCCTATTGTGACAGTACCAATGCAAGGAGAGGGTCATATGGCCGTGACTGTCTATTGTGGTTCGCAATAATGCTAGTCCCGTCTTTCTTTTGTATATAACGCCTACCTTGATCACTTTTCATCTCCTTCTCATCCGCCATCCACCCTTACTTGCCTTCTACAACACTCTCATTGTACGACCAATATCACTGTACATCACCATGTCTCAAACACCAAGCCCTTCCCTCGTCAAGCTTCTTCAATTCTTCGCCGCTCAACGAAGAATGCAACTCCTCAACCAACAGAGACAAGCCATGCCAGCAGACCAACCACCACCATACACACCAATTGCTGCGCCGCTTTCCTCCCCGTCGACCGGGTCCATCCTTCCACAAGTCGAGGTCGACCCCTCAACATCCACCATAACCTTTAACACGGGTCCTCGCATCCAAGGCTCCAACAACCGCTACCTTTTCCCCGCCACCTTTGCCCCCTCTGCGCCCTCCACCGCCTCAGCACCCTCAGAGATCCCCTCAGCCTCCGCTTCCTCCCCATCTACCTCTCCTACCATCCCCCACAACCCGAGCGCCTCCTCCACCGGAATCCCAGACGCCACCACACAAGCAGCCATCTTCCTCGCCGCCATCCAGCGTCTGAACTGCAACGTAGCCGAACGTAACGCCTCTCTGGCCAGAGAAGCAGGGGAGAAAGGGCTTACCCAACCGGCGCCTTTCCTAAAGGTGAATGTTGTGATCAATTCTGGCGTTACTATCGTGGGGAATGGGAACGTTGTTGGGTTTGAGGGTCAGGTCAAGAAGGTGGAGAGGAAGGGGGAGGGGAAGGGGAAGAGGAAGAGGGCGAGGGAGGGTGAGACTGAGAGGGATGAAGGGGTGAGGGAAGAGGTGGGAGGGGAGAAGAGGGTTAAGAGGGAGGAGTGAAAGAGGGTCGTGAAGGACTGGCGATGAAAAGGAGTTTGGGCTCTCCCCTCTTGTTTTCGGTACGTTGTTGAGATCAATTAACTGTCAGGATAGCTTGGGATAGCTTGACGTGGAAAATGACATTATTCTTACTCATTCGCATGTTTCTGAGAGTCGACGATGAACTTTGCTAGAGATTGGTAGGCGACTGATGTGCGACGGGTGTCAAGGTAGATTTCATTCCTCGTCAAGCTCATGTGTTTCCATGATGTTGCACCAATCCGACCTCATATCAGCGTAATTCTCACATCCCTCTGCAAAACCTCCCTCAAGACCTCTAGATTTCCCGCTGCCTGCGCCGCCTGGGGATCTCTCCTCTCCTTCTTCAGCCTCTCCGGCAGCACCACTAAACTCTCCACCAGCATAGCTTTCGCCATGTTTCCATAGAACCCAATAAATCTTGGCACAGCACCATCGATCAGTCCCTTCAGTATCGTCACCTGAGTACTCCCCACGTCTGCCGTCTTGGTGCTAGCCACACTCGCTATCGCGTGCCAGTAATAGTGATTCGGCAAGGGGTTCTTATTCTTGCTCTTACTGAAATCTCTCAGTGTCAGCGCTGCCCAGCCCGCTGCCAGGCCCGCCATGCGCTCCAGGTGGCGCTGTTCCCCGATGAAACTGTTTCCTTCGCGCCACCATCCGAGACGGAGGCGGCCGGGAACACTGGTCTGAGGTCCGTTGATGCAGAAAAGAGGCGGGCATACCACGTGGTATTTAGCCAGAAGGATGTCAATGAGGGGTATGCTGGTCGCGACTTGGAACGCAGGAGTGGCGAATATGCTGACTGCTACTACGCCCACGGGATCGGCTGTTTTGGCGCCACCAGAGGTTTCGGAGATGAATTGTGTGATGATTGATTTTGCAAAGATATTGAGGAGGTAGACCAGCACACCGGAGATGGGGACTGGTTGACCTGGTGCTGGATGAGGGACGGAGATGAGGAAGGAAGAGACATCGACCGGAGGGTTGGTGAATTTGACGGCGTCCAGAAGCGTGGTCTGTATCGAGGACATCTGAGATGATCAGTAATGTAGAGCTGTGCAGGATTGTGGTACTTACAGGCTTGCGGTTCTTCGTCTTGTCGGCTGTGAGCTGACCCATGCACTTCACTATCTCACGACGCCAGTCTCCGAGCTTGTTCTTGAGTGCAGGTATCTTCTTGCTCTCTGCGATCACATATTGCCGCATCTGTTTCAGTCGCTTGTGCATCTCCACGTAATGCTTGTGTACATCCTCGAACTCTTGTTGTAGTGGATCTGCCGCCCCCATTTGTCGGGCTACTGGAGCCGTTGAAGTCGTAGTCTCCGCTTGTGCCGGTGCTGCAGCACCTACTGCCGGAGCTGCCGGTGTCGTTATAGCTGGTGCGGCAGCAGGTTTCTGCGCCTCCTCTCGCGCTTTGGCAGCCCGTGCAGCTGCCTCCCGAGCACGTTCCTTTGCGGCATCGTCCGCCTCCTGTTTCTTACGAGCAGCTTCTTCCGTCTCCTGCTTGCGCTGCTCCTCCAATTTCGACTTGTGTTCCGCCAGCTGTCTTTCTTCGGCTGCTCTGGCTGCGTCCTCCTTCTGCTGTCGCTCCAGCTGCTCCCGTTCACGGCGTCGTTCCTCTGCCTCACGTGCTACTTTGGCCTGTCTTTCTCTCTCCAATCGGTCCTTTTCTTCGTTTTCTCGTCGCTTTCGCTCTCTTTCTATTTCAAGCTCACATCTCTCCCTGGCGATTTCTGCGTTCTTCCTCACTCGTTCGTGCTCTGCCGATGCGAACGCTAGAGCGGCTAGGTGAAGCTCTGCTTGTTTTGCGACTTGTTCATCAAGCTGAATCTGCACAGACTTCTCGTGGTCGATCAAGAGTCTGTGGAACTCATAGATAGTCTGACGAGAAGGGCTGTCGGTAGCATTGCGGTCAGGCGACGGGTGCGCGTGAACGTGACCACGTCTACTAAGCTGCGGAGAAGCTGTCCGGGGAGATCTTCTGGATGTGGTCCGTCTTAATGGACTGCTCGCTACAGCATCTTTTGGTGTAGAGGGTTCCATGATTTCGCGTCAGGGTCGCGTTGCTCCCGGTGAAGAGCTTGTTGAAGAGTGTCGTCGCACACAAACATGAGTCGCTCCTACGACAACATGTGCTAAGGGCCCCAGTGATAGTGTACGCTCATAGCAAGAACAATTGAAGTATTGTCAGGTTCAATCAGCAAACAATGGTCGTCGTTGAAAATGTGCCGAATGCAAACGGATTGAGCTTCGGGTTAAAGCAGGATTTGCCGGTCGGAGCAGGTGAAGCCGGTAGCGTGACAGAGCCGCATCTCCTGCCCAAGAAGCATTCTGAGCACAGTGTCACAGTACACTGATCAGTATCTTGAGATTACTAGAATATAGCATGTAGCGCGATCGTCAGCTTTTCTTGAAATTATCAAGTTCATGGGCCATTCGCTTCCAGCCTCGATCGACCGCGTTTGGCCTAAGTCAAACGAGCAGAAATCCAGAATGCCGGGTACAAGATGTCACGTGCTTCTTCAATGTATTTCGTAGAAATGCTATGACTGCTTCAAAACGATGAAACTAGCTACGGCGACCGGCATGCAGCATGACGTTGTTTTGAAATGTAGGACAAAGAATGAACATCGAGCTCATAGCTCGTATCGGCGGTCTACCAGCGGGGCAGCTTCCATGCCTGAATACGCTTCTGTCACTGATGTGTTTCTTTTTTCGATAGACACTTCTAGGGTAGGACTGAGATAGACTCGTGTTGGATGGTGTACCATGAATCTGGTACTGGAAGAGCTTCAGCTCAGGTGCGCAATAGTTGGGAAAAGCTGCACGGGCTGCAGCGCCTGGTACTGCGACGAGGGTCAAACGCGTAGCGTATCATAGCTCGTAGATCTACCAGACCAGCTTCGCTGCCAGATACCAGAACCTTATGATACCATGCCCTGAGAATGATCCGTGGCCAATGTGCTTGGTATCAGGGTCGAAAGCAATTCACCGGTCTTGGACCTTTCAGCTCTCCTCTGATGCCGGGCGATACCAAGACCAGATACACTGAGGAGAGGAGAAGTTGTCCTCAAGGGCTGGATGAAGCATCGTCATAGGCTTTTCCGGCAAGCAGAACCGTGCGCCTCATCGAGCTGTGGGTCCCACACGCAACAGCAAGTCCACAGTATCCCCAGAGCTACATCAGCTTGCTACCTCGACATCTTCACTCCTCCCAATTTTGTCCATCTCGACTCCTTCGCACCTTCCTTTTGCCTCTACAGTCCCTCCTACCTTCGCATCGCTCTCTGCGTCTCACCAGCGCAAAAGCCTTGGTCGTCATTGAGACATCCCGTCTCGTCCTCCCGTCCGTACAAGGAAGCCACGCCCGCTGCCACTCCTTGCGATTACTGCCTGGCTTCGTCCAACATCGACTGTTGTTCGATCATTAACGATTTGACAATTACATCGCAGCTCCTTACGACCACATATACTACCCACAGTTTATCAGCATCCAACGCATCACCGACCTTCTGTTGATTCAGATTGTCCGTCATACGAACTTTACTGCCAGCATATTTCGCCGAGCTTCAGCTTGAGCAATCCATACTATCAGACGACATATTTACGTCTCCAAGGTAAGCCTGGTGTTCATGATAGCTATAACTCGAGGCTAATTCTTTACCAGACAATAAGCGCTCGCAACCAAGCTTTGTCGACTCGACCGCCTGCAGCTGCTCGGATTGCCCCACTTTGAGCATTTCATCGTCTATCACCACAGATTATGGATCAACAGGGACAGACTGGACCGACTGGTCCTGGAGGAAGAAGACTACACATCGCTCACAGGAGAAGTCCATCGGAAATGACACCACTCATGAGTTAGTTCACACCACGCCGTATTCAGGCCTTGGCTAATATCTATCAGTGGAGCAATTGGCTCTCGCCCAGCAGATCGAGATGCTTCAAGCACAGCAGCAACAAATCGCAGCTACTCACCAACAATACGTCAATCTCGGCATGATACAACCTCAACAACAATTGCCCAACCAGACATACTCCCAGGTCCAAGGCCACCTTTCACCTCCAACGAATGCCTTCCAATTCCCCCAGCAGCAGCAATTCAATCAGCAGCAGATGGGTATGCAAATGGCACAACAGTCCCCGAGTCATCGTAGAAATCAGTCTGCGATGCCAAACGTGGGTATGGGTCCTCCTCCAGCACCATCAGCCGGCACTGGCACTGCATTTGCGGACTTCAACTTTTCTGGTCAGAAGGCAGAGAACCAGAATCCGCGGGGAAGAGGTGGAGGTTCACAAGGTGGTGGTCATGCTCGAAGGCACTCGCTCGCTCTACCAGAGGCGAAAAAGGCTGCAGAGCTTGCCGAGTCCAAACGCAAGAACTCGTCCTTCCAGTTTCCTGGGCCTGCAGCTGGGTCTTCCTCGCCAGCATCCAACAATCGCTCGATCAGCCCATCAGGAGCCGACAACCAGGCGCAAGCTGCAAACAACAACAACCTGCGTGTCCAGGGTGCTGGCCGTGGCGGCGGACATGGCAGAAGCCAAAGCATGGCTGTCGGCCGAGGTGGTCGCGGTGGTCCTGTTGGCTTTCAATTCCCACAACCGGGTCAAGAAGGTCAGTCCGACATTCAGCGCAGAGGGAGCCAAGGCCATGGTCGCACGCAATCACGCAACTTTGACGGCAACTGGCGCCAACCTCAACAACCTGCTCAGGACCAGCAGTCCATGGGCAACTTCCAGATGAACCAGCATGCGGGGGCCCAGCCGTTCCAGCCGGGCCACCGTAACAGGGCCTCCATGAGCCACCAGTCCGTGGGCTCTTTTGGCGGCTTCCAGTTCCCAGCTCAACCACAGATCCTGCAGCTTCCTCAGGGGCAGGTTCTTGTTCAGCCAGGCATGCTTCAAGGGCAGCAGCTCAATCCTCTTCAGCTCGCTCAGATCCAAGCATACCAATCAGCCGGTCTGCAGCCGCCTATTCCTGGCATGCAAGGTCAAGGCCAGATGAGCATGCAGCAACAACAGCAGCAGCGCAAGACTCTCTTTACACCATACCTACCACAAGCCACTCTCCCAGCTCTCCTCGCAGATGGACAGCTCGTGGCTGGTGTGCTACGTGTCAACAAGAAGAACAGAAGCGACGCATACGTCACCACTACCGACCTTGACGCCGACATCTTCATTTGCGGAAGCAAAGATCGCAACCGCGCCCTCGAAGGCGATATGGTCGCTGTCGAGCTTCTGGATGTCGACGAAGTATGGAGCCAGAAGCGTGAAAAGGAAGAGAAGAAGAAGCGCAAAGACATGGGAGACCCTCGTAGCGGTAGCATCACCGCCGTCAACGATGCGACAACACAGCCAGAGTCTTCCGCTATGGAAGGTGGCATTCGTCGTCGCGGATCACTCAAGCAGCGCCCGACCCAGAAGAAGAATGACGACGTTGAGGTCGAGGGACAAAGCTTGTTATTGGTCGAGGAAGACGAGATCAATGATGAGCAGAAGCCTCTCTACGCAGGTCATATTGTCGCTGTCATCGAGCGAGTCGCCGGGCAGATGTTCTCCGGCACTTTGGGCCTCCTTCGCCCAAGCAGCCAGGCTACCAAAGAACGACAAGAAGCCGAGCGTGGTGGTCGTGATGGTGGCAGGAATGACAATCGTCAACAGGATCGACCAAAGATTGTCTGGTTCAAGCCTACCGACAAGCGCGTTCCTTTGATCGCCATTCCAACCGAGCAAGCCCCCAAGGACTTCGTTGACAAGCACCAGGATTACGCCAACAAGATCTTTGTCGCATGCATCAAGCGCTGGCCCATTACCTCGCTTCATCCTTTCGGTACCCTCGTCGAGCAGCTTGGTGATGCTGGTGACCTTAAGGTGGAGACCGACGCCCTGCTTCGTGACAACAACTTTGGTCCAGACGAGTTCTCTGATGCGGTTGTCCGCAGTGTTGGCTTCGATGGCTGGTCTGTGTCTCAGGATGGTGAAGCTGGTATCAAGGAACGTCGCGACTTCCGCGCTGAGCAGACTTTCAGCATCGATCCTAACGGCAGTGGTGAGCTCGATGACGCCATTCACTTCAAGTCTCTCGACGATGGCTTTGTCGAGATCGGCTTCCACGTTACAGATATTGCGCACTTCGTCAAGTCGCAGTCCCTTGTCGATCGCGAGGCGAAAAAGCGAGGTACTGGAGTCTATCTTGTCAACAGATCCGTCAACATGCTTCCTGCCAAGCTGTCGTCTGACATTTGCTGTCTCAAGCCTGGCGAGGAGCGCTACACCGTCAGTGTCGTCTTCAAGGTCAACACAGAGACCGGTGTTATCGCTGACAGTGACACCTGGGTCGGCAAGTCGGTCATCAAGAGCTCTGGTCGCCTCACCTATTCCGACGTTGACACTGCTATTAGCGGCAGCGATAATGTGACTGCTGGAGCTGAGATAGCACAACAGGTCCGGTCGCTTCACAACGTCGCTCAGAGACTTCGACAAGCTCGATTCGGCGACAGGTCGGTCGATATTCCTTCACTCCGCCTGATGTACCAGCTTGACGATGAGAATGTCCCTGTCGAGCAGAACATCTTCATCACTTCACCCGCCCATGAGATGATTGAGGAGTTCAGTCACCGCGCCAATGCTTTCGTCGCTCAGAAGCTCATCGCAGCTCTTCCCGAGAAGGCATTGCTTCGTCGCCAGGCGCCACCAAATCCGAGACGTCTTCAGACCTTCGCCGAGCGTATGACTAACATTGGATACGAAGTCGACACATCCAGCAGTGGCGCTCTGCAGAATACTCTGTTCAATATTCAGGACCAAGACACCCGCAAGGGCATGGAGACCTTGTTGATCAAATCCATGAATCGAGCCAAGTACTTTGTGCCTGGCAAGGTCCCACAGGAGCAGTGGCAGCACTACATCTTGAATCTGCCACTCTACACTCACTTCACCAATCCTACTCGCCGTTATGCAGACGTTCTGGTCCACCGCCAGCTCGAGCACGTTCTTTCGGACAACGTCTCAGCTTACACCGAGGATGTCGAGTCTTTGCACAAGACCGCAGAGGCCTGCAACACCAAGAAGGACTCGGCTCATGCGGCGCAGGAGCAAAGCGTTCACATCGAGTCTTGCCGCGCCATGGACCGTAAGAGCCGTGAGCTCGGTGGTGATCTCATCACTGAGGGTGTTGTCCTCTGCGTCTACGAATCAGCCTTTGACGTCCTCATTCCGGAATATGGTTTCGAGAAGCGAGTTCACTGCGATCAATTGCCTTTGAAGAAGGCTGAGTTCGACAAGAACAAGCGTCTGCTCGAGCTGTACTGGGAGAAGGGCGTTCCGTCATCTGCCTACGTCCCGGAGGATGAGCAGCCTAAGCATGGACGTGGCGCCTCTGGTTCACACCAGCCAAAGCGCTACAATGAGCAACGCCAGCAACCCGAGACTGCCACCATGTCAGCCGCCGCGACCGATGCCCTCTTCGATGATGACGGCGAGAGCGTCTCCGATCTGCAGGGCGACATGGCAGGCGTGTCTCTTAACCAAGACCGCAACACCCAGAGTCTACCACCTTCACCAACACACAATGGTGTCTCTGGACGTGGCGTCCAGCGTGCTAAATCTGACTCGAGGGCACTCCACAAGAGCACCCCTGAGTCTAAGATCAGCAACAAGGAGAAGTACATGAAGCTGTTCAAACTCAGAGAAGAAGGAGGCGAGTACATCCAGGACGTGACCGAGATGGCCAGGATTCCCATCATTCTCAAGACGGACATGACCAAGAGTCCACCGTGAGTATCTCTACAAATCTATGTCGAAACTATGCTAACGACTTCCAGTTGCCTGACCATCCGATCCGTCAATCCATACGCGCTGTGAGCATCGGTCTCAATCACAACCAATCAACCACAAAGTGATAGCATTCCGCCCATCCGCAATTCGAGACCATCTCAGACCGTCATTACCGAGAAGTACATAGCAAAGACGACGAGGAAGGCAAAGCGCAAGAGGAATGAAGGACATTGACGGGGAACGGAGATGGTAACGAGGGCAAGAGTGTGGCAGCTCCCTGAAGGAAGCAGGGAACAATATTACTCGCAGCGGCACACTGTCTATGTAACGCCGCATCGCGCACGACCCCAAAAGACGACTGTACTTCAGAGATCGAAGTGCAACAAGTTTTGTATGTTAGTTTAGCAAGTTTTTATTGGAATTCTTATCAGCTGTCACCGAGTAGATTATGCGTGTCCAACTCCTTCCAGTATGACCATTATCGACTCCCTCATGCAAGGTCCAACGAACCACTACATGAGCATAGTCCACTTCCACACGGTATCCGGCAAAGGTCGCGAGGCTACGGGCTTCCACTGCCCGATCTCCTTATCCGTCTGGACCAGCACGATGCTCCCGCCGCGGGAAACGATGCCGTCTCGGCCGGGCTTGAGGATCGCTTTGGCGCGGACGAGATCTTGCAGGACGCCAGGGATTTTCTTTTGCGCAGTGTCGAAGGGGACGTCGGAGCTGAGAGGGGTTATTACACTATACAAGCGACGTGGCAGAGGAATCAATATGGAGTGGGGTGCTGGAGAAGCAAGTCTAGGGGAGGCGCATGCAAGGGAGGTAGGGGCTGGGGCGAGAGCTAGGTAAGGAACAAGGAAGAAAAGCTGACGTACTATAACAAACTGAGATGAGGTCGGTACTCGTGCTTCTCCCATGACTTAGCGATGTCAATGTCATTGTTGTACACGCCCTGAGCGCGCAAGACGGTGGCGAGTGCGGAGAGGCCGGGGGAGGGGAAGGATGCGTTGAGTGCGAGTTTGCGGAAGAAGGCCTCGCCTGCTTCGAGTTCGTGGAGGTTGATCTCGATTGGGATGGAGGGTTTGGAGGGGGTCTTGGGTTCGGACGTCGCTGGCGTTGGCTCTGGAGGGGGAGTGGGTTTGGATGGTGGTTGGGACAGGGCGGCGTTCTCTGGGTCTGTGGCTGCTGGAGCGAGGGGCTGGGTTGGGGTTGGCTCCGAGAGTGCGGCTTTCTCGGGGTCTGCAGGGGCTGCTTGTTCAGGAACAGGGGACTGACCTGTGAGCGTACTCTTCTCGAGATCTGATGATGGAGGCTCAGCTGCGGACGCGTCTTCCGAGAGAGCAGCTTTCTCTGGATCTGCAGGAGGTGCTGAAGATGGAGCAGCGGACTTGAGATCTCCAGCTTCGAGAGCACGTTTCTCTTCCATGGCGTTTTCGTCCGCTTTCTTCTTCTCTCGGACTTCGTTGGCAGCCTGGAGATCCTCGAGATTCAGCTCCAGACTGTCTAGCCATGCTTGTGCGTCGGGCTCGTGGAGGGAAGCCTTGATGTGGGAAGTCAGGGTGATGTGGGGAATAAAATTGGGCGGCTTCTCTGCGAAACGCATGGGGACCATGGATGTGATTTGTGTCTGCATTGCCCTGTTGAAAGCATCCTTTGGGGGGATCAGCCACAGTGATGAGCCCGGCATGTTGTGCGTTCCACTGCTAGAAATTCAGGGGCCCCGGTAATTCCGTTCTTGGATATAATCCAGCTTCAGAGTTGACAGAGTAGGTCTGTTCGTCTTGAAATGATCAAGATATTTCTATCTATTTGAATGTGGCCTGATATGCTCGCGTGCTCAGAGATACTATGAATGGGCTATTGTCCTGTTCGTAGTAAGATATGCTGCACACGGTGATACCAGCGAGGTGCGTCGCGACACCAGAGACCTGAGTCCGCTAAATCTGAGAATGTACGCAGGAAGGATCAGAGAACCTTCGATAATGTCAGCACTCGAAGATCTGGGGCTGGAGCTGATCTTATATCCAATCTAGAGCTCCAGCCGGTATGCTTGTTTCAATCACATGCAACGGTCGAGCTATCAGGGTACATACCCTTAGCGCTGTGGTTGGCGCCAAGAAACCTTCTTTTGACAGCATTCATTCGCAGGGTCAGCCAAAACGCGTTCAAGGGAAATTCGTCTCCCTTGCAGCTCCACTTTGATCACAATTCACGACTCAGTCTATCCAGCATTCATCACCACCATCTTGTCGCAAAGCTTTTCAACCACTTCTGGCATTGAGACATCACTCTATTCCATGCATGGCAATTTGTAGCGCTCGCGATTGAGCTCTTTTGAATCAGCCGCGCTGCGGCGCGCATCTTCCTCCTCCCCCATCTCTAGCTTGGTCGGGACACTTCTCTGATCATCATGGCGGGCCTACAACAACCCCGGAGGAACATTCCTCAGGCTTTCGTCAGCAGCTATGCTCCACGCATGCGTGCTTTTCCAAATTCACTTCTTACGCCAAATCTACCACAAACAGCAGTACCTTCTCTGCGGACCACGAAGCGTGGGACAACCAGGATCGACTATGCCGATGACTTTGATGATGATGCCTTCGAAGATAGTGATGCACCTAGGCGGAATGCTCGCAGTCGGCGGCAAATGGAAGACCTCAATGCCAAGCAACCAGACGAGGAAGAGCAAGGGACAGGACCGAATGCGCCCGTTGAGGTTCAGGCTATATGGCGAGAGTGGATGGGCAAACCGAAACGCAGCATGACGGAGAAGCAAGTGCAAGTCCAGGCAGCTCTTCCGACCAATTTGGTACCCATCAAGATCAATCTTGAGATCCCTCCCTTCCAGCCAGAGCCGCCTTTACCAAAGCCCGGAGACATGCGCGAACGTGGACTCGACGAGAACGCACCGGCATACAGGTTGCCAGAAGTCACGCCTGCGTACAAACTTGCGGACTACTTCATGTGGAACCTTCACGAAGCGCTCACGACCCCCGATCAATTCGCGAAGGTATTGGTGGACGATTTGGACCTGCCTACCGTGAGGAAGCAGGAATTTATCAACAGCATATCGTCGCAAATACGAACGCAGCTGGAAGAGCACGCAAGCATCGAACTTCATCCATATTTCTCACGCGACAAGCCGCAAGCGCAACCAGCAATAGCGGCCCGACCTGCCCTTTCGAGAGACCAATCACAAACCCCTTTCCCTGGTACTCCTGCCGCCCTACTCAATGGCGCGATGACAAATGGTGTCAACTCCTCCGCGCCTGACACTCCTCTTCCGAATGGCGGGATTGCAGACGGAAAGAACATTTCCGTCACGGCTGAGCAAGTTGATCCGGTACTTAATCCGGATGACTCATTCCGATGCGTCGTGACCATCGGTCTTTACATACAGGGCACACTTCTGAGCGATAAATTTGAATGGTCGCTATTGCATCCTCCCGGCTTGCCTGAGCTTCTCGCGAAACAGACCTGCGCTGATCTGGGGCTTTCTGGAGAATGGGTCCCTGCACTTGCTCATAGCATCTATGATGCGGTCTTGCAGCTCAAGAAAGGCTACATTGAGAACAATGGAACACTCGTTGGAGTCGCCAACAGCGGCATTGGAGCATATGGTGAGGTCGAGAACGAAGCTGCGGAGGTGCATGGAGATGGATCCTATTCTGTCGGAGAAGGTGCCGGCTGGCGATACGACGATGGAGAGCTTGGACTGGCCTGGCAGCCCAAATTGGAGGTTCTTGATGCTGCTGGTATAGCACAACGGGAGGTTCTCAGGGAACGTGAGCTTCGTCGTATGCGTCGTGATCTGGCGGCTCGCGCAGCACCCAAAGTTCCGCAGCGTGATTCCTTCTATGGTGGGCTTGGCGAGATGGGCGGTGAAGAAGAGCGTATGGGTCGGGGCGAGCGCGCAAAGAAGAAGCGTCGGTTCAGGTCACTTTCGCCAAATGGTCGCGACACACCAGACCTTGCTACTGCATTCGGTGACCAGATCGGTAAGCTCTCCGAAGCGGAAAGACAGACCTGGCGATGTAGTCATTGTCAAGTATGGGGAACTGCCGTCTGGTCGGTTCGAGATGGTCCAGCTGGGCCTCGCACGCTGTGCAACAACTGTGGCTACCTTTATGAGCAGTCGCGCACTTTACCACCTTGGAGCAGGGATCTCTATGCCGGCGAGCGCGACGCCGGAAGCAACAGGTACATCCCCACTGCTTCGCATTTGTTCCCTTATGCTCCTTTGCGTCCTTCTGCTTTCTTGCCTGCATCTCCTTTCAACAAGCAATTGCACGCTGACTCATGCAGACCTGCTCCGCCTATTGCTCGTCCTGGCGCTACGCCACAACCCGACATGTCGCGCTTCGTACCGAACCCAGCTCGCGCACATCAACAAACCTTCTTCCGCCATAGTACCAGTTTCACGGGGCAAACGCCCACTAATCTACCAGAACAGTACGCCGCGACTGTGCGTGGTGGTGGGCCGCAGATGTTTGAGGACTACGCGGTGGAAGGAGAGGATCTTGATTGGACGAAAGTTCAAGACCCGAGGGAGAGGAAACGATTGCAGAACATCATCAACGGTCGAAAGTATAGAGAGCGCAGACTCGCGCAAGAAGGCGAGCTGGATAGTCCACAACCAAGTGGGCCAGGCAGTGGTAGCGCCTTCCAGGGAAGCTTTCCAGGGACAGGGACAGGCTCGCAAAGGTACGAGATGAACGGGAACTCATATACGCCGACACCTGCGGACGCAGCGAGGCCGCAATCACAAACGCCGATGGCTGTCCCGCAACAAGCACAGTCGCAAATTTCGACGGGACAAGGGTATCGATAGATTCAGCCCAAGTCGGAGCAGGAGAAGGATAAAACAACCAAGCTGGATGAGATGCACGAGCGGCTTGAAAAGCTAGAAGAACTATTGATAAGACCCAGCGCTGCATGAAGGAGCAGACGCATGATAGCATAGTACTGCCCTTGTCCGATGACAAGGATGAGATTGGGTATAAGACTTAACTACCAGACTTTCACCCATCTCCTGACCCTTTTACTGTTTCTCAAGTAGTATGAGCTCCTTGACTACCAGTCTTTGCATTTTCCATGGATCTGCCGCTGTCCCTGCGGCTTGGTTCTCTTACACCTCTGGTAGTATGTGTTTTGAATACCAGATAACTATTTGGCTCTGCATCCTCCTCATGAGCCCCCAACATCTTTCTGGTAGTATGATCTCCACAACTACAAGGCTCTGCATCAATCTCATCAATTCTTCACGGCCCATCTGGTAGTACAAAACCCTTTGACTACCAGATCCTGCATCTATCCTGTGGGCCCCCCACTATCCTCTGGTAGTATCCTCACTGCCTGAGCGAGCAGACGCATAACAGTATCATATTGATCTCGCCCGGCGACAAGGCTGAAATTGGGTATAGACCTTGACTACCAGACTCTGCGTATCTACCTCATGAACCCCCTTTCCCCTCTGGTAGTGCGAACGCCGCAACTACCAGGCTTTGCAGCCATTTTACGATCCTCCCACTAAACCTCTGGTAGTATTTACATAGCTTTCCCACTCCTTTCTCGCAGCGCCACTCGAAATACACCACTTCGCTCTGCGCACCCCTTCCTTCCACCTCAATCCTCCCGGCCCCCTCTCCTCAACGACCTGCCCATCATCCCCATCTCCCATCCTACTCGTCTCCGCCTCACAGATCCCGCTAACAGCCAATAACGCAGCCGTGTTCATCAACACGAACGTCAACACCGGATCATCCTCCGCCAAGTCCCCCTTCAACAACCTCGCCAGAATCGCCGCATTCTCACTCGGCGACTTGCCCCCTGCCACCTCGCTCAACGGATGCGGCTTGAGCCCAAAATCCTCCGGCCGCATCGTGAACGGGAGGATCTCCACTTCCTCGTTCCCATAACTCCTCGACGGACTAGTGGACACCCAGCCATGGTCCGAGCCGCTCCCTGTTCGCCTCCTCAAAAGCCAGCATCGCGTGGCGCCGGCGCAGGAGATTTCGTCGAGGTCCTCCTCGCCGCAGACAACGAGGGCTTTCTTGGCGCCAGACAGGCGCAGGGCGTCGGCGAAGACGGGTCCCATGTCCCGCTTTGCGACGCCTAGGACGCGCGCTTCAATGAGGCCGGAGTTGTGTATGGGATTTGCCAAGGGTCCGAGGAGATTGAAGACGGTGCGGAAGGGGAGCTCTTTGCGGACGGAGGCGGCGTATTTCATCCCAGGGTGCCATTCGCGGGCGTATAGGAAGGCGTAGTTGGTCGAGGCGTAAAGGGAGGAGAGGGTGTGTGGGTTTGCGGCCTCAATGGCGGGTGGGGGTTGGGAGGAGAGGAGGAGGTCGGCGCTGCCGGAGCGCGAGGTGGAGGCGTTGTTGCCGTGTTTGGCCATGAGGAGCAGGGGGGAGGCGAGGATGGAGGAGGTGGTGGATACGTTGTAGGTGTTGTGGGAGTCGCCGCCTGTGCCGACTATGTCGAGCTGGACGGTGTTAGGGCTGGGTGGGTGAGGGACGTGGCAATTGGGGGTCGAGATGAGTGGGTAAGAGATCAAGATAGTGAGGATGGACGATATAGGACAAAACATGACATGATTGACTCACAAGACCGCCTTCATATCGCCCCTCGGCCATGTTCTTTGACTTGACCACTTCCCGTAACTTCTTCACATCCGTCTGACTCGCCGCATCTCGCATTGCCTGTGCACATGATGCTAGAATGTCTGGTCTTCGGTCCAATTGCGTACTGTGTAGAGCGTACAGTAAGCATCCTGTCTGTACTGGAGATATGCTGTTGGAAAATATGAGCGCAACAGCAGCAGCAATTTCAGAGGCGGAGATCGAGTAGAGCGTTGTGGTCGGGTCGGCAAGTTGGAGAAGTAGTGGTGATATCGACACCGGCGGCGTGGTGTTATCGCCACTCATTGTTTCTATGTTGAGACACAGAGAACGAGCAATTCTATAATTTCAAAATTATGTTCAATGGCAAAGGAAAGATCAATTGACTAGACATATGACTCGACCCAGACCTCGCTGGAAAACTTGACCGAAGTTCTGCCGCCAAGTGAAGTTGCTGCTGGAAAAAGTCGCGAAGCTCCATGCTCTTGGACACTATCGCTTCATCTACAGTCTGCTCGCCCGGGCTTTGAAAGCGCCACATTATAATAGGACCTGGGTAGGAATAGAGTGATTCTCTTCTGGTACCTCACATATCATCGGCCATGCCTCCTCGAATACTTTTTCGACCACGGGCTCTACACCTTGTCTCGTCGAACTCACAATTTCCCACTTGCCAATGCCGATGGGCATCACTCGCGACAGCACCTGTCGCAACATTCGACTCTTCGCTACCCATATCCCGCACTCCTCCATCGCAACCACCATCACACAAGTCGCCTACGCTCCGCAAGTCTCAACTTCATCGCCAGTACCAATCCGTACTACGCTCTTCGCCTCTCCTCCTCATCTTCCAACACAACAACCTGCGCGCGGCTGAGTGGGCGGCGATCCGATCACAGCTCTCTACGGCGCTCGAAAAGGTAGACGCCGCGCAAGATTCTTCACATAGCGTAGCGCAAGGCACAAGAATTCAAATCATTCACACCGGCATCTTCGAATCTGCGCTCAAGGTGGTCGAGTTCTGGTCGCTTCCTTCCCAAAAGAGCACGCATCCTTCGGACCCGAAAGTCGCCAGTAGCATACAGCTGGACCATGTCTCAAATCACGGATTGAGTCAAAGAGCATGGAGGTCGGCGAGACAGGCTTCAAAGGTCAAGAAGCACGGACTGGAACCGCTTCTCAGTGGACCGCTTGCGCTGGTGACATTCCCGAGCGTCAGCCCTGAGCATGTGGCTGCTGCTCTGTCGATACTGAGTCCAAGTGAGAAGTTTCCGGCGCCAAAGCGGAGGGTGAACCCGGAGTACTTTGAGCCGGCTGTGCAGTATGGTTTGCAGAAGTTGATGTTGTTGGGAGCGAGGGTGGAGGGACGAGCGATGGATCAGGAGGGCGTGAGGTGGGTCGGAGGTATCGAGGGTGGTCTTACTGGCCTGAGAGCGCAGCTAGTGGGCATGTTGAGCAGTGCTGGTGTTGGCCTGGTTAGTGCGTTGGAAGGCGCTGGGAGAAGTCTGTGGTTGACGGTGGAGGGCCGGAGGATGGACCTCGACGAGAAGGAGAATCCAAAGACGGAGGAGACCAAGGAGGAGCCAAAACCAGAAGAGGCGAAGTAGAGTTGTGAGAAACATGTAAACTTGTACAATTATAGATGAAGCTGACCACGTATGGTCTGCATCTAGCCCTTCTATCTGCCAGTATATCCGTCCGACCCACCATCTAGATCATCGCTCGATCTCTACTGGACGATGCCATTCTCATAATAGAAAATATACACGCGCTTCACAGCTTTGGCTTCGCCTCCATCACCTTCTCCACCTCCACCCTCAAACCTTCACGAATCTGTGCTGCAATCTCCTTTCCTTCCTCATCATCCAGATCCTCCCTGGCCCCCTTGCCGAACATCTTCCAGCTCTTCAACATGCCCACATCGATCTTCCCTGATCCTGTCCTGGCCTTCCGATTGTCTGGGTATCTAGGGATAAAATGAAAATGCACGTGAGGTACCACCTGCGCCGCCCTCACGCCGTTGTTCTGTACCACGTTCCAGTCTTCGAAGTCTAATGTCTTGCTCAGTGCTCGACTGATCAATGGCATCCAGAAGCCCAATGCTTGTGCCGGCGTGGTGCCCTCGTGAGGGAAGGACCGTCGCCAGAGACTTGGTGATCGTGCAGATGGAGACTTGGGGAATGGTGGTACATCCGACAGCTTTTCGGCATGCTCTCGCGTTATGAGCAGTACATGTCCTTGCGAAATTGGCAGGATGTCGAGAAACGCTAGAATTAGCGGCGTCGACAGCAGGAGGTGACATTGAGGATCTATTCGTTCCGGATCTGGATCGCGGGGTATAGGCGAGTCGTCATCGGACGGATAAGCCAGTGCGATTTTGCAGAATGGGCATGCTTGTGGGTAGTGCTCCTCCATTGAACATGAGCATTGCAGATGTGGTGTTTCAACCTCGAGAATGTTTCCGAATGACGTCCTGGAGCTTGGGCCGAGGTCGATCTGTTTTAGTGCTCACGTGATGTCGCGTTTTCTGGGGAAATAGGCAGCTCGCCACCGTCACGTCTTCCCGGATCTGTCGCGTCTGGACTTTTTGCCATCTTGACTACCACACTTTCGCCTCACGCCACCCCTCCATTCGCTCACTTTGTCCTTGGAATATAGCTCGACGATTGCACTGTAAATCTGAGAAGCAGCAAATATGAGTGCCGAGGAGGAAGTCGATCAGTCCGGCTACGAGGATGGCATGGCCGGCGGCCCCGGGGCACCGACACCTGTTTCTGCACTCGAAGGCGTTGCAGGTCTGACGAAACGCGACATACAGCTGCTGATTGACGGCAACCTGCACACCGTCGAGTCCATCGCATATACGCCAAAGAAACTTCTGGAGCAGATCAAGGGTATTTCTGAGCAGAAAGCAACCAAGCTCCTCATCGAGGGTACGAGAGAATGTTCACAGTTCCCCTGCACATGCTGATGATCTTTAGCATCCAAGCTGGTCCCTATGGGCTTCACTACCGCTACTGAGATGCATCAACGCCGGAGCGAGCTGATTTGCATCAATACTGGCTCCAAGGAACTCAACAACCTCCTAGGAGGTGGAATCGAGACTGGATCTATCACTGAGCTCTTCGGGGAGTTTCGAACTTTGAGTCTCTCGTTGCTTCAATGGTGTTTTGCATGAACTAATAATCAGTAGGGAAAAAGTCAGCTTTGCCACACCTTGGCTGTGACCTGCCAGTTGCCCTTCGACATGGGTGGAGGCGAGGGCAAGTGCCTCTACATCGACACCGAGGGTACTTTCAGACCTGTGCGTCTTCTTGCTGTCGCCAATCGCTACGGACTCTCCGGAGAGGAGGTCCTCGACAACGTCGCATACGCTCGTGCCTACAACTCCGACCACCAGCTGCAACTTCTCAACCAGGCTGCGCAGATGATGACTGAGACTCGCTTCTCCTTGCTCATCGTCGATTCCGCCACCGCTCTCTACCGTACTGATTTCATGGGAAGAGGCGAGCTGTCATCGCGTCAGACCCATCTCGCCAAGTTCATGCGTACACTTCAGCGTCTCGCAGACGAATTCGGCATTGCGGTTGTGATCACGAATCAAGTCGTCGCTCAAGTTGACGGTGGTCCTTCTGCCATGTTCAATCCCGACCCGAAGAAGCCCATTGGCGGTAATATCATTGCCCACGCCAGTACTACAAGGCTCAGTCTCAAAAAGGGCAGAGGAGAAACGAGAATAGCAAAGATCTACGACAGCCCTTGTCTGCCCGAGGCGGACTGTCTGTTCGCAATCAAGGATGATGGTATTGGTGATGCAGAGCCCAAGGAGTTGGAGAAGTAAGAAGGCCTGGTAGTGTTTCCGGAGACGTCCACGGAGGATAGACTTTTTTGGCATTGCTGGGAGATACCATTGTTCAATTGTGGTAGGAGTTCGGACGCATAGCTCGGTGTTCGGACTGAACGTTGATGATTAGATGTATATCCTTAGAATGCATAAAATACTTGATCGAATCTGCACAGTGACTACCACGTCCTGACGACCACCGACTGGAGTTCTTCGATTGTCCCTGTGTACGAAGACCTAGTCGTCCTAAACTAGGCCGACTTGTTCGGAATGTCGGAACGCATACGACATTCTAGAGGTCCCACATGGCTTTTAGTAAAGCATCCTTCAAACACTCCAAGTTATCTCCAGAATATCTCCAACAAGCAGAAATGAGGTCCATTCTTTTGATTGGGTCTTCTGATTCGGACAGATGCCGGGAGTGGTACAGGTTGTACGATGCGCGGTGATCGGCCCGCAGAGCCCGACCGCAATGAGAAGCTCTACCAGCAGAGTGAATGTTTTGTGAAGCAGCTGTGTCGCGACAATCCCAATCTATATTCACACAACAATGACTCCCTTCTCATGACGACACGAACTGAACAGTTACGATGAGCACGGTAATCGCGCCTGTCCTCTTCACCGAGACGCGCCTGAACGTGCAACCAACATCATCGAGCTCGACCTTTCACATTTCAACAGAGAGCTCGTCACTATTCAGCTCAAGAAAGAGACTGCGCAACGACGTTGGACCTGCTGTTGATGATGAGGAGTTCTTCCGAAGACATCTAGCATCAGAGACATCCATATATTTCAGATCGCAAGAGAAGGTTCCGCGAAGCATTCTTTGGCGCGTCTTGGAAGAAGCCAAAGTGCTCGAGCTACAATGTGTGGACTTGATACAGGACCAGCGAGCAACTTCTGAGTCCCTCTTAACCTTCAGATTGAGCTTCGCAAGTCCAATTCGACCCAATGGCGTGGCTTTGGCAGATTCGCGCAGCCACGATGCACTGGAGGTTTTTGTGCTCACGACCTCCAATGAGCTATACACATTCTCCCTTCGACGCGATCTGCTTCTCCGACCGGCAGTACCTTCAACAAACGACTTTGATCCTTCGAGTGTGTTCAAATCCTACACGCTCTCCTCTTTCTCCTTTCGCCATCCTCACAAACTTGTTGCGCTGAACGATCTTGAGATTCTGGTCTCACTAGGTGATGGATCTCTGTTACATCTCCAAAGAAGAGCGGGCGAGAATGGTTTGGCATGGAGAGAAATGTACTTGGCACAAGGAGGAATTGCAAAGTCGCTGCGAGGCTTGATACCTTGGAAGGCACAAAACACAGTCAGACATGGCAGCGTCGACTTGTCATCCACAACGGCTACAGATCTACAGGTTTCGCCCGATGGTCAACATGTATTTACCGTGTCACTGGACCACACGCTCAAGTCATGGACTCCAAAAACCGGAAAGACCGGTTTTCAAATTGATTTGGTGGGGGAGGAGAAGACTGATGGCCGTGCACAACAGCAGTACCTCATTGGTCCTGGTCAGGGTACACTTCTCAGAGTCGTGGAAGTGGAGAACAAGCCTGATGGGGACTCATACTACTGCGTGGTCTGGTCTCCGAGGCACCACCAGTTCAAGTTCTGGGCAATCCGGGACGCCGACTCGCAAGAATATGGTGTTCGCGATGTCCAGTCAGACATTGCCTTCTCACCTCCGCTCGACGATTTCATGGGTACAAATGTGTGGCAAGTGGCTGACTTCGACCTTAAGCCTGGTACTGCCTGGAGAGATACGCAGCTGTGGGTTCGTGTTCGATCCGGGTCGGTCGTGAAGATGTTTACCATCAGCTTCGACTTACTGGCATCATCAGACGACCTGGAATACGCGTGGAAGCATCAGTGGGCGGCTGTGGCAGAGGATGCCGCAACAGACTCACTGCTTGCGTCCTTATCTGACTTGCGCCTCTTATCAGACTCGTCCTCGGATGACGATATCTCAATATCCTCTACAGATGACTGGCTTAGCTATCTTTTGTTTCCAGGACGATTCCCACCCCATCTTTTAGAGATCGCACTCTCTTTGTACCAGCGCAAGTCTGCAAATGGACAGCCACGCGCGCCGGCAAAGGACAATGGCAAATCTCTCCAAGAGCGTTTACGAGATACGATTGCTGACAAGATCACGGGCACCCAGGCTCGGTCGTCTGATCTAGCAAAGTATGCAGAAGAAACGGCAGTACAGTGGAGAGCATTCTATCAGATCACGAAATATCTGCTACAGCGTCAGGGTGAGTCAGTCACCATGGCTCTTGATCGTGGTACTGGGTTGTGCTGGTCCATTCGAAACGAACAAATTGCGCCAATCCGCTCATGTAGCGAGATCGAGGTCTATCAGCAGAACCAGAGTACCTTCAAGGAGCAGGAAGACGAGTGGCTGGTCAACAGTATGCCACTCGCAGATTCTCTTCCAGACGACCTTTCCCTTTCTGCCGCGAGACTCTTCGCGGCAGCTCGCTCTTTCCGGTACAACTTATCGACATACTTCAATAGGTCCTTCTCGAGCATGGCGTCGACACTGGCGTTGCGTGATGCCGAAGCTGATTTCTCGCCACGATCAAGGCGGTCTGATATATCTCCGCTGCAGCAATTGTATGATCAATGCGATCTGAGCGGTGAGGTGCAGCAAGAGGACTTTGAACGCTTGACCGAATCAGTGCAAGACCTTGGGGGCTTAGGTGAGCTCGAGAACAATGTGTTCGACTATCTTCTCGACCGTCTGTCGGGACAACCGAAAGGTCAAGAGAGCGAACATGCACTGGCCAGATATGGAGACAAGGCAACCATTCGAAGTGCTCAGGAGATTTTGGTCAATGGCAGAGAGACACTGCTGGATGTCTTGTCGCTAGTAGTATTCATGTCGCAAGATCTCGAGACGGACGAGCTGGCCAAAGGATTCAAACCACTCAGTCTCTATTCAACCATTGCGGAAAAGCTACGCGAGCACGATGCCCTGCTCTGGATGGCAAGCAACGTACGAACGGAGCCTGTGAAGGCCCGCAGGTCTTCCGATGGCGACAGTCTGAGACAGTCGCAAACAGCACAACAGCAGCCCACAATGACGGTCTTGGAGAGCATATTCATCGGTGACTGGCAAAGTCTGCCGTTCCCCGATGAGCCTTTGACATCGCTATTAACCTACTGGTGCCGCGCATGGACCTTTGGCTCGAACTTGATTGTCAATTATGACGGTGTCACCGCACATGTCATTGGCAATCTGATCAAGCACGAAGACTACCGTCTAGCGTACAGCTTCGCACGATTTCTGCCGACCAATTCATGGACGACTTACCTGAAAGCACGCCTGTACCTTGGAGAAGGTGACTACGACTATGCTGCTGCGTCATTCAGGCGAGCAGCCGAAGATCTATCGATGACATCGAGCAAGAAGGTCACACCTGTTGAGGCCATCGACACTGCCAATCTAATATCTCCTACTCAGCGAGAACTGTTCAACGCAGGACTTCCTCGCTTCTTTATGCACTGCTGCTACCTCTTCGAGATGGTCAAGTTACCCTCTTACGCTGCCAACTTTGCCGAGCTCGCTCTCGCTGAACTGTACGGACAAGATGATGAAGCACTCAACTCGTCCTTTGTGGAGATCGATAAGCGCAAGCGCAGTCTTCAAGATAGTCCTGCTGCGATGCAAGTCGATTTGGCCATGGAGGAGATTCAGCTGCTCAAGACGTCCGAACTCAAGGAAGACATTCTCAGCCGCCTCTTCACCAACGCCCTCCAAACCGCCCGATATAAGACTGCCTTCTCTGCCCTTGTCAAATCCACCAATCCTGCCATGTAAGTCATCATCGCTAGTCCCGTTTTCAAAAGTGTATACTGACATATCCAGCAAACGATCATCACTCACCCGCCTCCTCACGGCCCTCCTCGCCGCCTCCCCCTCCACCCTCCTTGACCTCCCCTTCCCTCCTACACTCGACCCAGAAGTCGACGCCACCCTCCTCTCCCTCGCCCGCAAATCCCTGACCACCGCTTCCTCCTCCGCCGCCGCCTCATCGCCCTCCCACATCCAGCTTCTCTACTCCTACCGCATCTCCCGCGACAATTACCGCGGAGCAGCAGAGGGACTCTACGAGTTCCTCCAATGGCTCAAATCCCAAGACGAGAGCGAATACGACGCCGCGCACCGCGTCTCTGAGGGCCTGCGCAGCAAAGACGAAGTTAACGGGTATGGCTACGACGATGAGGAATCGAAATGGGAGACGGAGGTCAGTGAGACGTATCTCCTGCTGATCAACACTTTGGCGAGCTGTGGTAGTGAGGCTTGGATTTTGGCGGAGCCTGGGCCGCAGGGGCAGGGACAAGGGAGGAAGGTCAGTACTGGGTTCGGGGCGAGTACGGTGAATGGTGAGGGGAAGGGGAAGAGGAAGGTTGTTACGCTGGAGGATGTGAGGAGGGAGTATCAGGCGGAATTGGATCGGAGGAGCGAGATTTCGCAGGGTCGGTTCCCTTTGATTGGGGGCGAGGAGGGGATGGAGGTTGATGTCTTTTAGAAGGAAAGTGCATGTGTAGGTAGTGGTAGGCGGGGCTGAAAGTGGTAGTACTGAATAGTAGACAGGGAGGAAGGCAGATGATACCCAATCTAGGAACGAAGAACACTTTTGCTACATGGATATTGATACGTTTGTCTTTGATCCGATGTCGTTCAGGTCGAGCACGATATGCGGTGACGACGCAACGATGCGTCGCGCTAATCTGGCTTCGCTATCTTCGCCGGCGCACTCAGAGGATGGCACGTCGCGATGAAACACAAGCATTGACCACTCGTTTTGAGCAGCTAGAAGTTCGTGATAATTTGGTCACCGCACTGATAATTGTCTCTTGTGTATCGATGCCGGTCGCCGGCGGGTTTCCCTTAGGCCTCTAACGACCATGCATTCGAAGATAATAGTTGTCGGTCTTGAACAGCCTGACCGGCACATCAAGAACGTCGCCCGAATTCTCCAAATGGTACAGCTGCTCAGTGATATGGTCTGGGAGTGCCTTGATGGCTCTACTGCGCAATCTTACTTGGGCCCAAATACGATTGACCCAAACGAATCAAGATGTCCTGACTCTTTGTCTGATAGTCCAGCTGCTGAGTCTGGAGTATGATGCTCGTCAAATCCTTGATACCCTTCAATTCTTCCAGATAGCGCAGCAGGATCCTTCTCCAAAGTAAAAGCCGGAAGCGCACAATCGGCCTCTTCAACTTGGTGTGCCACATGGGTGCTAATATGTCAACAAAGAGCTCTAAATCCTCCAGGACCATGTAGCTTTGTTCATAGACAATCACCCCCAATATACGTCCGTTGAACCCAGTACCGATTGTAAATTCTGCTGCTATTTTGAGAGCATGACCGGTAGCTATAGTGACTGAAGCGAGCTGCCGCATCACAGGATCTGATTGGAGTCGAAAAAGACTCCCTTGCAACCTCAAGTATGCACTGGATAGCCTGAGCAATTGTGAAGCCCCTTCTGCACGTTGCGAAAACGAGGACTCGAATGGCGCTCCTGAATACGCAGGGGCTTGTTCCTCACTGTTGTAAATCAAGTCATTGTCATCTGTCCTCTTGTCTGAGCCAGTGTATCATGAGAAGAATGACTTATGAACACCGATCTTGATCACTTGTGGACATCACTTGCACAGACAGGACACAATACTTGAAGACATTACACCATCCATTCTTCTCTCCGAGTGACATGTACATGTATCTCCTCCCTCTTTCTCTCCTCCCCTCCTACCTGCTGCTATCCAGTAACCCATCTCTGCTCCTAGCTATATCATCTAATCTACCTCCTTCCCTCCTGTCCTCCAAGTAAAAGAGAATAAACCAACGAATGGGTATGATCGTAGAAATCCATAAAAAAAAGACACGCTTCTTCTTCTTCTTCCTCTTCCCTTTCTTCACCCCCCTACTCTTTCCCCTCTTCTCTCATCTCCTCTTGCACCCTCCGTATAATATCAGGTCCTATTTCAACCCCAAATTCAACCAACTCATATCCTGCTTCGGCAACTCCTTCACCGGCCCCTTCTCACCCTGCTCCTCCCCGAACCGATTCGCATAATAAGCGCTCGGCACACCTCTAGGAAAGACGGTCACCGTGCTCTCCCGCTCCTCATCCCTATCACCCTGCTTGAACACCCTGGGCGGTTCCAAACCGGGACTCACATCTCCCCATTCCGAGCCATCATACAGCGTCTCCCGACCGCCCGCAACGCCGAGCTTGTTCGGGTCTTGGTTCGTGCCGGGTGGCATGGGGAAGACGGCCGAGGTCTCGGGGGACCGCAGCTTGCCGCGCGTGGGGCCGAGGTTTTCTTTCGTGCCGGGGAAGAAGCCCGTGTTGCCGCGGGCGGAGATGACGCGGCTGTCGTGGCCGTAGTAGGAGGCGGTGTAGGTGGAGGAGGGGGCGCGGTTCTTGCCCCATGTGCCGTCGTTGGGGTCGGGGGTGTTCTTTGCGGAGGTGTTGGCGGAGCTGAGACCGACAGTGCCGCTGGGGTCACGGGTGGCGGTGAGGTTGTTGGGTTGCGAGTGGCTGACTTGTAGGCCGGCCGGGGGCTTGACGTCATACGTGTTCGAGGTCTGACCACTTACTGGCGTCCAGTTCGAGGTGCTGGACGGTTGGGCAAAGTACTCGCTTGAATTGAAGGTAGAGTACGTGTCGCGCGTTCTTCGCGATTCGTCGTCTTCTTCGCTGCCCCAGCTGTCGACACCACGGGAGGTCCAGGCCTCCGGACCGCGAACGCCACCTACTACAGCGGTCTGACCACGTGCTGCCTCGATGCTAGAGCCACGACGCGCAAGGTCTTCCGAGGAGTGGTTGAAAGAAGGCGAGCCTGTAGCGACGCGGGAGATACGTTGACCGTCTTGCGTTTTGTGGAAGTCGATATCGAGAGGTGGTACGATCACTGATGACGGGAACTGTGAAGGCATCGCAGGACGGGATGCATCTGTAAAGTCTGTGCCAACGGTAAAGCCGGATGTAGTTGGACCACGGTCATACGCCGAAGGGAGCTTGGTATTATCCCCGTTAGCGAAATACCGCGACCAACCAGACGACCGCTTCTTATCCGGCACGAGCTGTGATTCCCGAGCACCAATAGTAGACGCTGGAATGTATGGTGCACCGGAAGCAGAGACGGGATGTTGCGATACGAACACTTCCTTGTCACGTCCCCACATGTCGAGCTCGACCGGTCCTCTGATGTCGTTCTTCTTGATCGGTTTTGTAAGAGGTCGAGTCGATTCTGAGCTGCCACGACCTCCGTTGTTGGGCTGGAAGTTGCGGCTGCCTGTTCGTCCAAGCTTGCCGGCAATGATGGCGAATGAGTTGTGTGAGCTGTTATGTTGAGTGAAGCGGTGGTTGGGAGGTATTTGTGAGACGTCGACATGGGATCCGCCAGCTTCCTTCATGAATGAGGCGCCGCGGTCCTGGAATGACATACGGTCACCCTTTTCGTCAATGTAGTTTGCTTGTCGTCGCTTCTTTTGTCTCCGCCATCTGAGGAAGAGAAGAGCGATAATGAAAAGAGCAGCGATACCGCAGAGTGTACCAAGAGTAATGCCAAGCACCCGTAACATTCGTGGTCGCGACGATGTACCAGGAATGATCGGCGGTGCTGAGGATGTGGCAGATGGTGTCGCAGATGTCGCCGAGGTGGAAGGTCGAACAGTATTACTCGAAGTGGTCACTGGTACCTGGTTGTCATTGGAAACACCATTGAAGAACAAGCCATTATCGACCCATGTGTTTTCGGCGTTGTTGAAAAGATTCATGGGTGAGTCTGCACTTCCGCCACTGATGACAGCCATGCCTTGTGAGTTCTGAGTCACTGTGTAGTCTGAGCGTATGGTTTCTGGAGCTGCGGAGTTGTTGTACGCAGGCCAATCACTCAATCGAAGGTCTCTTGTGCGTTTTGATGATGAACCAACAGTTTCGCCTGTCTGCGCTGGCGATCCACCAGCGTTGAGAAGGACAATCTGCTTGATAGCATTTGGCGCGACAGTCGCATCGTATGTTGTCAGTACTTTGCTGCCATCCGCGCCGTCCACAATCAAACCTTGCACAGCAGGTGCAATGCCTTCAGTCAGCTCTGTCGAGAACTTGTTCCATCCAGAGTCTGCGTTAAAGAGCCAGATTTCCTTGTTCCTCGTGTTGGCACCTATTAACACTGCGGAGCTGGTATCGAATGTAAGTAGGATGGGCTGGTTACCCGGAGGCGCTAACGACGTGAAGGAGCGGATGTTGTATGGTGGTGAAAGAGAGATGACAAAGGTCTGTGAGGAGAAGTCTGAGCGCGACTGGGGTTGTGAGCCTGCATACACCAATATCGAATTGGCACCTGGTAAGTACGCGGCGCTGTGGTCTGTCCGTCCAACCATGTCCGGCGTGGGTGGTGTGAGGGTCTCCCATGATTTAGTAGAGAAGGTATATCTTTGTAGGCCAGAGAAGTTTGACTCGTCAGTGCTACCTCCTATCACATACAGGACGGCCTTTGACTCGTCATTGCCAGGGACTACTCGTACGCATGCCGGATTCGTGACGGGTGTGCCTTGCTGGAGTTTTGACCAAGTCGCCTTCTCCTTCAGCGGTAATGATTGGAATGAAGAAGACGAGAGGACGTAAAGAGTGTCATTATCGATGGCCGAGCAATGTCCGTCCAGCGGCGACTCGGGCCTAGGGGCGGACATGTGCGCGGTGTAGAGATATTAGTTGGAATTCATGCAGTGTAGAATGATGCCAGAACCAGGTTGGGAGTGCCTGGGGTAAAGCAAACAAGGTGTTATCGAATGTGGATGTGGTGTTGTTCAGGCCGTCATTCGCATTTAACCATATTCGTCCGCGGAGAGTGGATGGTACTGGTAGCAATCGAATGGTCGAGTCGCTTTTCGGTCACGGTCGCTGTAGTGTCTTTGCGGTTTCAATTCTGCCTGATTGATTCGAGTATATCTCGCTCTTTCCCAAAGCAACAATTCGGCGACGTGTATCGAGGTTGTGATGGAAGGATGAGGATAGGAGGTCGTCGGTGGATTCAATCCTGTTCGCGGGTCACGTCGCGTGCGCTCGTAAAAAGTTTATTCAAGCCGTTGACAGTCGATCCCTTGGTGGTCAAGTTTCTCAACGGTCCGGGGTTGTTCGAGGGTGGTATGGCAGAGTCTTGGTGTGTTTGTGCTGTAACGTAAAAGATCCGAAACCAGTCTCAAAGGAAGGTGTCGAAACAAAAAGAGTCGTGATGATGAAAAAAAGAGCGAACGCAGCTGGACCGGCAGACGGCAAAAGGGATCTGCACTGGGCAGTGTACGTGTGTGTACGTTACGGAGGATGAAGACGAGAAATGCAGAACCGTTTGAAGAGACGGGAAGGGACAAGGAGGTTGTTGCTCGAGACCGAGAGGGAGGCCCTTGGAGGCCCTCTACGAGAAGGAGAGAGGCGTGACAGTGGCTCTTCCAACAATGGCCACTAAGACCAAAACAAGTCAAGCTCATGGGGCGGGACGAGCGTAGAAACATGGCACTTGGACGCACAGTTGGCCCCTGTCTTTTCTGTCTGCCTTTCAACATCGGTTACTCGAATCCTCAGACGCATGGCTTCGTCAGGGCTTTTTCCATTTGCTGCCATCCAAGACCGTTATCCATCATTTGGTGCCATTTGTGGATAGCGAGAGATGGCACTACATTCAGCCTCATCCTCACGTGGCAATCCGACTCATTCCATGCTTGTTGCGTCTACCACAATTCCAATACGAAGGACCAACACTGCGCCGTCCCTTTACAAGTTCCTCAACACCTGACGATCTTCATCCTGCAGTTCAGGTACCATCTCGATGTGGTAGTTTTGCAGTCCAGCCTGACCGCCACAGTCACGGCATAAGCGCCCACCGCATTGCACTTTCCTTCTTTGTGAACATCCAGAATTTATCCCATCTTTATCCACAATCATCAGTCTTTCCTGCATGCCATCTAATCAACGTGTTCACAGCAAACCTTTTTCCGTCCACTGACACCTTGTGTTGAGGGTTTCGGATGCGCAAGTGCGACTTTGAAACCGACCTAAACCGCGATCGACAGGCCCAAGCAGAGTCAATTTTTGGCTCGTGGATTCGGGCACAAACCACCTCAGAACCCTGCAACTTCCCATGCAAAATGGTGACATGTCGGTCGTGAAAGAGATCATGCTGGTAGTTGATCAACCGCATCGAAGATTCGACGTGGGAATATATTACAAACATGTCATCGCCGTCGTTCCGAGTATATTTATGCATTGGGTATATCCACAGCCGTCGCTGCATTGGCCTATATGACAATAACCGTCTACGACCCACCATTTGCCTCGGCCGCCTCCTTCTCCTTCTTCCACGCCTGCGCCATCTGCAACAACTTGAGCGTCTTGGCCGAGCTCTCGTCGTCGGCAGGGAATACATAGTCCATGTACTCCTCGAATTCGTTCTCCGCGAGCTTTCTCCTCTTCTTGACCCGTCGGGGCATCTGCTTCTCCACTTTCTCCAGATCTTCCGCCGAACCGTGAGTTTCCTCGAATGATTTCCAGGCATTGAGCAAGGCTACTCTCTCGTCCTTTTGATCCAGGTCCTTGAAGTTCTTGTGCGCTCTCGTGAAGATACCCCTTGCTCGAGATTTGGCTTCTTCGCTGATGGGCTTCTCTTCGTCTTCGTCTTCTTCCTCGTCGCCGCCATCCGGCACGTTGATCTCGAAGAGAGCATAGCTGATCCAGACTTTGACGTGGTTGGTCTTTGCCAGGAGTCGCTCATATAGCGCCCTCGTCCGGTCGTACTCTCCTTCTTCTTCCTCGAAATCGATGTATGCTTTCCACAGCAGCTCTGGCATGTCGAGTTGTGGCTGATCGACCGCCAGCTCGAAAATGGCCCTCGCTCGATCCACATCATCCAGGCCGCGCTCAAGCTCGGCAAATTTGATCCACGCCTGACAATTCGCAGAGTTCCACTCAATGTGCTTCTCGTAGATGGTCCGGCATCGCACAAACTCGAAGAGCTTCAGCTCAAGTTCAACGTAGCCACGGAAGAGCTTGTCCTTGGGACACATGCCTATCGCTTGGCCGAGTGTTTTCCGCGCTTGCTGCAATTGCATCTGCCGGATCTCGAACTGCGCCTTCATGATCCATACCTTGGCGAACGTGAATCGCTTGTGTGGGATAAGCTTCAGGCACTCTGCATAGACCTGCCGCGCTCGCTCCACTTCGGTATTATCGAGCTCTTCCCACAGTGCATAGAAGATCCAGAGGTAAATGTACCGTCGCCAGTGCCGTTTCTCTTGGCTAGCCGGGACTTGTGCAATCGCTCGTTCATACACGTCGCGCGTCCTCTCAACGTCACCAGCTGACTCTTCTAGCCGCGCATAGTCGAACCATGCATCGTAGTCCTTTGGGTTCTCCTTGACCAGCTCCTCATACTGTACTCTTCGTTTCGAGAGCACCACATCCTCCACCCCTTCCCTATCACCAAATTGCTTCTCGAACGTCGTATAGTGCTTGTGCAAGAGCTGACTCTTGCTCCTCGGCATCCGATCCAGCGCATACTTGAAAATTGCCCTCGCCCTCTCATACTCCTTGAGCTTAGCCTCGAACTTCGCATACGCGATGAAAACCTTCTCATCCACGAAATCATCGCCCAGCGTCTCGATCGCCATGCCAAACACCTCCCTCACCAAGTCACTCGTCCCATTCTCCTCCTCAAACCTCGTCCACTTCAACCAATTCCTCGGCTCAGGATGCACAATCGTGAACCTCTCAAAGATCGCCCTCGCCCTATCAAACTCCCCGTACCTCTTCTCCAGCTTAATATACGCAGACCAAGCATTCTCATCCGGCTCCCAGCTCATCCACCTCTCAAACACCTGTCTCGTGCCCGGTATATTTCCCAGCGTCTCCTCCATATAAACGTACTTGTACCACAACTTATCCACCCTCGGCAGAATCGTGACCGCCCTGTCCAGTAAATTTCTCGCGTGGTTGATATTCCGGTTCTTCATCTCCGCCTCAACGTACTTGATCCAAAGGGGGACATGCGTCGGATCGACATCCAGCGCACGCTCGAACACGGAGCGTGCGCGCCGGTATTCTTTCTGCTCAAGCTCCCAGGCGGCGTAGCGCGCCCAGTTGCCCATGTTGAGGCGATTGCGGCGGACATAGTCTTCGTAGGTCTTGCGCTGGCGGCCCTGATATTCGTGGAGTTCTTCGAGGTCGGCAAAGCGCGTAGTAGGTGCTTGCAGTGCGGGCTCTTGTCGGTCTACGGCTTCGCGGAGGAGCTGTTCGGCGCTGATTTGGATGGGTGCTGCGGCTTTGTTCTTGACCCGTGGTGGGCCGCGTGAGGACTCCATAATGGCGGTCTGGATACCTAAAGATCTGAAAGGAGGTATGTGAGGGGCGTGTGGTGCCGCTTAGCGGTCTCGTTGAACGAGGTGTGTCAGTGAAGTTGGAGCTGTAGACTGGAGAACTTTTGATGCCAAGCAGAGAAGTTATGCTCGGACTTAAAATTATGTATATCCGAGCGGCAGAATTTCAACCTCGTAGGTCAAGCTTCCATGTCATCAACTACATTTCTCTCGATACCTGTGTTTTCACTGACTCGATCGTGTCTGCTGTGGACTTTAGGCTGTGGACTCACTGAAGCAGTCGATCCCTCGACTTTTGAAGCGCGAATTCACTAGACACACTATCAGGCGCATTCGGCGCATCTCTCCTCGGCCATGGCGACTGTCGCCGATGAGTTGCTGAACGATTTTGAGGACTCGGGGTCCGAGGTAGAGCAAGAGGATGGAGTACTCGACACACAAGATGGCGATGTGAACGGATCAAATGGACTCAACGGAAGTTCACTTGCAAAACAAGCTCTCAGCGAACTGGACGACGAGGGCGATGGAGATGAGGGGCAAGATGAAGACGAAGAAATGACTTACGACAAGCCCGGAGTTGAGATAGAGACCGAGGAAGAGGCGAAGGATAAGGCTGCCAAATTGCGTCTAGCTGGAGTCAAGGACGTCAGGAGTGTTGCCAGTCTGATGGACACATTGAAACCAGTGCTCGAGGTAAGATACTCCCTACCCAAAAGCTCAAGTGCATTTGCTAAAGCTTTATCCTCAAGAGTGACAACGACTGACCTTGCCTTTGTGCTACAGAAAATCTCACATTATCAAAACTTGCCTCCAGACAAGCAGACCAAGAACATTGGCTCTATCGAGGACAATCCCGAGTACAAGCTTCTGACGCAATCGAACACTCTGTCGACTCAGATTGACAGCGAGGTCATTCTCGTGCACAAATTCATCCGCGACCACTACTCAGTGCGCTTTCCTGAGCTCGAGAGACTTGTCCAAAATCCGCTCGACTATGCAAAGACGGTTGCAATCATTGCAAATGGTCCAATGGACAACATCAAGCAGATGTCACAGTCCAAGGAGAACCTCGTCAAACAAGCTCTCAGGGACGTCTTGAATGGCCCCACGCTACTCACCGTCACCGTGGAGGCATCAACCACCAGAGGTCAGCCACTGTCAGAACCAGAATTGGCCATTGTGCTGGATGCTTGTGCCATGGTCCTCGATCTGGACAAGGCCAAGAATATCCTTACCAATTACGTTCAGTCTCGCATGAACGTCTTCGCACCCAACCTCACAGCGCTCATTGGCTCAAAAACAGCCGCGCAACTCATCAACTTTGCCGGCGGCATCAATGGCCTAGCCAAAACCCCAGCTTGTAACCTCGCGCCCTTAGGCTCCAAAAAGCAAGCCCAATCCGGTCTCGCGACCAATGTCGGACTCCGCCACCAAGGTTTCCTCTACTTCTCCCCCGTCATCGCAGAGACGGGCATCCCACAAGACCTCAAAAAACAAGCCCTCCGCATCGTCTCCGCGAAAACCATACTCGCCGCGCGCGTCGACGCCGCACATCAAAGCCCCGACGGATCCACCGGCGACTCTCTACGAGAGCAATGCCTCACCCGCCTCGAAAAGTTACAACAATCCGCTCCCTCCCGCGGGGCCCGCGCCCTTCCCGCCCCCGACGACAAACCGGCTCGCAAACGTGGCGGCCGTCGCGCGCGCAAAGCCAAGGAAGCCACGGCCATGACGGAGCTGCGGAAAGCGCAAAACAGGATGGCGTTTGGCAAGGAAGAAGCGGAGACGGGGTACGGGACGGGCGACTCGACGAAGGGCTTGGGTATGATTGGGCAGTCGGACACGGGCAGGATCAGGAATACGCAGATCGATCAGCGCACGAGGGCGAAGTTGAGTAAGAAGAACCCGGGGTGGGGGGGCGCGACGCCAGCGCCGGGAGCGAAGAGTACGTTCCAGGGCTTTGGTGGTGGGGCGGGGGGCAGCGCGAGTGTGATGCGTCAGTCGGGGCTGAGGACGAGTGGGGTTGGAGGTGGAGGGATGAGTTCGGTGGCGTTCACGCCTGTGCAGGGGCTGGAGCTGGTGGATCCGAAGAAGCGGGCTGAGGCGAATCTGAAGAGAAAAGCGGAGGAGGATAGGTGGTTCAAGGGGGGCACCTTCACACAGGTCGGAGGCGGCAAGACGGATAGTTCGGCCTTTAAGGTGCCTGGTTTGCCCGTGAGTAAGATGGCGAAGAAGTGAGGGAGAAGCATATGATACCCATGTAGACACGGAGACAGGAGGATGCATGCAATGACGTGAAAAAGTGCTGGATTGAATTCGCTAGTCGTCTATCGCGTAGTTTACCTCGCCTGTATTCATCTAAACAGAAGCGCCTACTCCTCGACCGTCTTGACCACCTCCCATCCGCCCTTTAGACTCTCCTTCCACAAACTCACCCTGTTATCCCCGCCGCTCACAGCCAGCACATTCCCGCTCAAACTCCAGCTCACCCGCCACACCACCGCGTCGAACTTCAGCTCCTGACTCGACCAGTTACCCGCCTGACCCTGGTCCGCACCAGCAGGACAAGTCCAGATCCTCACCGTCTTATCCTGGCTCGCGCTCGCGATATAGCTCTTGCTCAACGGCGTCGGACTCCACGCCACATCTCTGACCCAATCACCATGTCCACTCAGCGTCGCAATATTCTCCCAACCCTGCGTCCCCGCATTAAAGTCCCAGATCTTGACCAAATTATCGCTCCCACCCGTCACGAACCGCCTCACAATCTGCGGCGTCTGGCCCGGCCCATGCGCGCTAACCAACGTATCCGGGGCAAGACTAGGCGCCCACGAAACAGCATTGACGCCCAGTCCGTGCGCAGGGAAGATCTGGTGCGAGAAGGAGTTGTCGATGAAGGAGATGACGCTGACGGAGCCGTCGGAGGAGGCGGCCGCGAGGTGACAGCCTGGTTCGGGGGGGGACCAGGCGATCAGGTTGACCGAGGCCGTGTGCAGGGTGAACTCGTAGATGCGTTGCCATTGCGCGTTCTGCTCGCGCCATATGAAGATGCGTCCGTCGTACGAGGAGGAGGCGAGGATGGTGCCGTATTTCGGGTGCGACCAGGAGACGCACCACACGGCGCCGTCGTGGCCTTTGAGCGTCTCGGTCAAGCGGTGGTTTTCGTTGTCAATTTCGAAGATCTTGATGGTTTTATCGGAGGAACAGGTCGCGAGTCGGCGGCCGTAGTAGTCGAGGACTGCATCGTGCTGAGGGAAAGGGTTAGGCTGGGGTTCTGGGGAGGCGAGAGGGGGAACGAACGATCATGTCCTCGTGGCCGGAATTTGATATTACTTGCGCCTAGATAGTGTCAGCATTGGGATTGGGCTGAATTGGGAATGAATGCGCACCATGATGATGTGTGTTGTGTTTGAGCAATCGGTCTATTACCAACTGTAGTCCGAGCTGGATATTTTGGTCGCGAGGGCTTTAGGCTACGTCGGCGTTTGGACAGCGCGGCTAAATTATAGCCGCGATCTACGCGCTTCTAGCTAGGAGCTCCGCTGCAAAGCATTCTCGATTCCCGCACCGAAATTTAATGTCGAGCTCAATAGAGTGTCAATTGATAATATCAACGATCACTGAACATTGCGTCGTATGTGACCGACCTTCAATTGGATTCTACACAGGGCCAAAGGTGTCCGGAAGCAGGCGACGCCATAAATTGAAACTCGGCGGGAGGATGCAGGTTATCGAACCTCTTGGCTATACATAAGTGAGAGCCACACTGGTGTATGGTATAGATCCTAAGGGAAGCATCGTGATTTGCTGGATCGCGTTCACTAAACCACAAGTGGCAGCAGTAGTGATCTTCCTCTAAGCCAGTGACGTAAAGTGGACGCCTTATCTGGTAGTAATTCAGGCACAGATGATACATAAGCTAGTCCTGTGGCCTGCCAAGTGTACCATTCGTTCTCCAAAATCATAAATATCAGCACGACAGGACTGCCGTAACAATGAACAGCTCAAGTGCAATGAATGGTACCAATACTACCAATCCCAACCTTCCCTACGGCGGCAATACTCAGAATTGCAGTAGCGCTACTATACCATTCATACCTCCTTCGGAACACAATCTCACGGAGGGAACTCGATTATGCCAAGTTGACTATCCTCGTCTACTACCAGACTTCTCTTCCTGCTGTGGCGTTGGCTCCCAAGTCAGGGTCTGGCGCAACTGTACCCAGTACTGCGTTACCCAGCGGCCTTTGGACGGCTTTATGAGTTGCGTTCGAGCTGATATTGAGCAAGGAGGGGGCTACCTGATAGGCGCCGGTTGTGAGGTATTGACCAAGGACAGAGTGAATAACGCCGGCCAGCTGAGGGTCGGATCACTCGGGTCCTGGGTTGTAATAGGCTTGGTCATGGTTGGGTGGTTTGGGGCGTAAAGAGAAGAGTCTCGGGTGTTAGACATTGGTCGAAGTCCACCGGAAATGTCGAATAGAGGAAATGATGTTGTCAAGAGTGGTACTCATCACACAAAAATGTAATCACGTAGCATTATCAAGCAACACTTGTTGGTCGTACATCGTCGCCGCGCCAGGGGGGTAGGTACGGCTTGTGTCAAATTGCATATATTCGAACCAGAGGGATCCAAGCCGATCAAGCTTTGTGATGGTCAGGTTTGCCATTGAGGTGAATCCAAGACCGGTATATAGAGGGTATCCAGCCGGCGTAGCAAATAATGTGACTGGATCGTTCTTGACTTTGGCCTTCTCTACTCCAACACGAAGCTGAGAAGCAGCAAAACCGTGTCCATCCCAGTCAGGGTGCGTTGCGAGCACGTTCAAGTAGAGCTGTGGCTTGTCCGAGCTGTAGATATAACGCTCCATGCCAAGATCCAGTTGACGTTGTGCATCCAGTGTACGCGTTATGTTTGAATCAAGATGCTGAGAACATCTCGTCTCGTCCCTGGATCGCTTTGGCCAAGGCATGAATGGGTAGAGTGCGTCGCCAGAGCTGGTAGGCAGGATCCAGCGCCAGGCAGCGATCGAGACCACTCTCTGTCTCTTCTCACCATCTTGTTCCTCTTTAGTGGGTACGGTAATCACGTTGACAAACGCAGTGTCATTTTCGAATCGCCGCCATTGTGCTTCGATTTCTCTGCGAGTGCAATGCCAGGTATATTCCGTGTAGTCGCGATCATTGAGGTGCGTGTAATTCCACGCTGCACTTGGCTTGAACGCATCAATGACTACGGTTGTGACATCGTCAAGATCGTCGCCAACCATGGGGCGGAGGGTGAAATCTTCCTTTTGAGCGTCTACTGGTCCTCGTAAGTATTGCTGCGGCAAGGTCCAGCACCACAGAGACTGCAACAGGACCGTCAATGAGTTCAGAACAGAGAACATTCTGCGCTCGAGGTATACTACCAAATGATCAAGTTTCACACGGATTGCACATTTTATAAATATCGTAAGCTGAAGGATCCAAGATTGATGAGCGGATGACGCATGCTGCCCTCTCTGCACGCCTGACGAGACGCGGGACGGCCAATCGCGATTACTTGGGAGACTATCCTTCACACTCGCAAGCAACATCTTCCCACGAATGCAGAGGCGCCGGTGTAACAAGCTTCGTGTGCATGATGATCAGCCTTCGAGGTGACTGGATCGTCCGGTCGAGACCCGCTTTGCTGCGCGCGTAGAAGGAAAGCGGCGGCTCGAGGCCTGCCGCGCGCCTCCACGGTTGACCTCGGCTTGATTTGATATGCTTGATTACCGACAGCTTTCTACATCTTCCTTCTGTTGCCCGCCAGGTGCTGCTAGGGGCGCAAATCTTTCTGCAGTATGGCAGACGCATATTGTGGGCCTTCAAATGCCCTGCAAAATCTCCAGAAGCACTCCTCTGTTGATCGGACGCTCCAGCAAGATCGGCTCACCCAGCGAACGTCGCCATTAGAGGTAGGGAGACGAAGCGTACATATTGATGGCTGGCTGGCTGACAGAGCATTCGCAGGGCTTCCGATCTCAAGATCCAAATGCAGGACTCCTCGACCCCGAATTCGAGGCTTTCCAAGCAAGCCAACCTGGACCGCTAGGATTTGCGGAGCCACCACCTCCGGCCTTTCAATCTTTCAACCAAAGGGGGAAGCAACCCGCCTTCGGAGGTATGCAGAATGGTTCAAATTGGGCGTCAGATTTCCAGAGACTCCAAGTCTCTTCTCCTGGACCGCAGATGCAGCATTCACCCTCGCCGGCGCAATTCAGATCTTCTCCAGCAGTGGTGTCACAGTCCGTCAGTCCAGCACCAGCGCAATCATCGTATGTGCCGCGATATACCCAGCCGCAGTATGGAGGCTTAGGAGGTCATAATGGATTTGCAGGCATGAGCCAAGGATACATGCAACAGCAGCCTATGCAGTCACAAGCGCCGGCACAAACACATCAGGAGGTGGACATGTTCGACGAGGCAGCCTTCGAGCGAGCCTTTGATATGGCGAAGGAGCAAATCTTAGCTGAGGAGGCGATATCATCAGTCCAAGACGCTAAGTTGGCAGGCCAAATACCACAAACTCGCCGGATGGACCCATATCCACATCGTAAGCTTCATGGAACATTGCTTGATCGAACGTACTGCTGATATGTACAGTCTCTTTGCTGCGTATGGTCATGTTCAGCGAGCTCATGGAACCCACGGAAGAGAATATGCACAAATTCGCCAGATACTTTTCTTTGCTGGAAAAGCACAATCCGGAGCAAATCGACAGCACGCAGTACAGTCTCTTTGCGCCCATGCTCGACATTCTTAGGACTGAAGAGACGTTGCATTTCTCTGATAGATACAAACTTGCTTCACGGGCCAATGAGTTGCACAAGCGCTGGAACGAGGTCAACCGGGATCCTGTACCAGCAAACATATCTGAGCGTATTGAAAAGGCTGTAGCCTATTATGCTAGATCATCCCGTCATCTGCCCTACGCTTTATACACTATGGATCAGGCACCTGCGAGGACCGTCACGGACGATGAGATGCTACACGATGTTCAGCAACAAGCAAGCACCGTTACCGAGCACAACGTAGTCGAGCGAGTGTTTGACACCATGACCGCGCAGCATCTGGACCCGATCAATAAGCTACATGATGCACAACAATCGGTTGTTGATCTGGAATCAGAGATCTTGAATGAGGGTGTCCCACAAGACATTGTGCAATCTGTGAGGGAGCATGGACCTCAGGATGCGCATTTACGATTGTGGGGTACGGCCTATAGAGCGGCCTTTGAGCCGGAAATGGTCGAGCAGAGGGAACAGATGGAACAGCATGATCAGGAACTCTTGGATCAGATGCAGATGGAGGAGGCAATACAGACGTTGCCTGATCAGGCGCTGCAAGAGGAGCAGCAAGAAGATCCGCTACAGCATGATGAGAATGACGATCTTGCGAGGACGGCCGGTGAGCTGCTTGACAAGGTTCGCGACAATCAGTCAACCAAGTTTCAGAACAGCACATTTTTAGATCTGATGAGGCGGCTTCGAGATAGGGAGGTCCGGGTAGAGGGCGACAAGATGGTTGAGGTGAGATCCGGCGATCATTTCTCTTCTGATCGTTTCTGACCCGTACCTGTAGACGAATCTCTCACTTCTCGATGGCAGCGTTGACGATGGATTCGCATTCATCACGCCCATATCACGACCTCTCACAGACGGTGTCGCCCCAGCACAATCGTTCAGCCGCGATGTCCCACAACAAGAGCTGCGAGATGGCGAAGACGTAGTCCGCATGCTCGACGAACCGTTGACGTTAGATCAAGGTAACACACCCTTCCGCCCACCAGCTGGCCCGGATGAAGATCTTAGCCAGGGCCTTAGATTCCCCGGCCAGCCGTAGAATTTGTCCAAATCATGTATAGTACAGGCGTAATGTACAGGCATTGTATAGAGCAAGTCACTGACTCTACGGTGCGATCAGATCCCGAATTCATGATGACGAGTCCGTTCTACGATAATCAACATGCCGAATTGGGCCGACGAGGGTTATTCAACGAGTAATGGACCGATACACGAGTACATGCATAACCAACGGTCGTGCATATCGCGGAGTTGCTACCAAGTTCCCTAGCAGGGCAGCATAGAAGTAGAACATGCACCTTAGCCTTGAACGTATAGTACTTTCGACCAATATGATAATCATCCTCAAACCCATGCCCTCCCAGGACCAATCCTAGGCACAAAGTCCTCCAGCACATCCTCATTATCAGTATCAGCCACCCTCCACCACTCCGCAGTGTCCGCCACCCCCTTCTCATCGACTTGCCACTGCCCACTCTTGACAAACTCCGCAAAGTGTCCGAGCACAGTAGCCAGCTGCGTCGAATGATGCACGATATAAGGATTATGCAGCGAGCGTTGGAACAGGTCCTGATGACTTGTGTATCTCCGATTAGACCTAGGTGTACCCACCCGCGTCTGTATCTTGTAGGGTAGTATGAGTCTGCAGGCGTCTTCGAAAGGACAAGTAGTGTGACTTAGGTACAGTTCGTCGAGGTATAATCCCCACGGGATCTGGGCTTCTTTGAGGTGGATGTTCCATGCGTCGGGCACAGGGGCTCTGTCATCGCTCTCGAGGATGATGAGTGGGATTTGGGCCTCGTCAATGACAGTTCCGATATCCTTATGTGGCTGAGCAGAGAAGGAGGCGGGCGAAGCTAGACGGAGACCTGGAGCGAGGTAGGTGAATCGAGGCTTTCTAGCCTGTGAGAGGAATTGCCAGGCGAATTGGTCTTTGGTCAAACCAGCGTCGCGAAGGGCGTCAAATTCGTAGAGTCCATGTGACGGACTGTCATTCTTGGGCGGTTGCGGTAGGTGATCCTCGATCGCTTGCACTAGCCTTGCCCAGCGATCAAGAGTCAATGAGAGATCCTCTCGTGTCCATGCCTGAACAGTCCATGGGTTATTCGTATACCATTGCCTCCTGGCGCCGGACACAGGGTCACACTGAGGCTCTTTGGGTTCATTGTATGCTGTGCCCACTCTCCTGTCGTCCTCATCCATTATCGCGATCGCATCTGGTGGTGGTTGGACGGACCGATGTAACGCCACGATCTTTTCGCGCTCGATAAGCTCGATAAAAACCGTCAAGATAGTCTCGAGAGGCTGCCACAGGAGCGTGGGGTCCTCCGTTCCTTCTGTGATACCATGGAGGACATCGCTATCGAATCCATTGTAGAGGCACACGTGCCTTGCCTGATCGTATCTAGATTGTGGTCAGCCGGGGGCACCCATGTTGGGCATGACGATACTACACTATGCCAATCATACACTCGGTGTTGTCCGGATCAGTAGTGTAAAGACTGACAAGTCGGAGTGGGTCGTCGTCATCGGAAAAATGGCTGTAGGGTCCATCTACCACCCATTCACCTGGAGCAAGACCTTGGGTGTAGTAGTGGAATTGATTCTCCTTTGGATTTTCTGGAAATCGCGGACTGTATAATGCTTGCTTCAGAAATTCTACCACCGAAGGATGTACCCTTTCCTCAATCTGATCCCTATACTCCACGTTCCAAGTCGCTTCCCACCAGGGCTCCTCAGGCATGTAGGACAAGTCATAGCCACTAGCTTCCCACGCATACTTCACAATGGCATTGTGCAACGCAGCACACCTCGTATAGTCTAGTCCATGGGCTTCGCTGCTGGTAGGTGGATTCTCCTCTGAAACCCGAAGATGAGCTACCGAGAGCAAAGAGTCGAATACCCCCAGCGGCTGTGGCAGAGGTCGGAAACGCAGATCAGCAAACTCATCATCCACATCATAAGCCCGTATTGGTAATTGAGATGTCATGATAACGAGCTCGTCGGGATCTGCTGGTTTCTGCTTAAGAGCAGAGAAAATTGAGAGGAAATTAGGGAACTGATCAACCTGACGGCTGTGCCGCAATCACCAGTCCGCTAGTCTCAATGCCTACCATATCCGGAAAGACAGCTGCTCAGGCTTGAGCAGGAAAGACGGTCAACATCGTACGCCAACAGTGTCAGTAACACAGGGAAGTCCTGAAAGAGAGCAAAATTTCGATGAGAAACCCAAAAGACTGCCCATCGCTTGACGCCCGCTCCTCCCATCTTTCAACCTCGGGAACCCCACGGGGATCATGCATCGAAGCCCCACCCAGGGTCTTCTCCCTCTTCGCCAGACATCATAGACTGAATATGCTGAAACTTCTTCAATCCTTCTGATCTTGATGGTGATATTGGGATCCGAGACTGCAAAGATTCCCCTCTGCTATTCCAGAGTCGGAAGAGCGACGTCTAGACCAATGGCCAGCAGCGTACAATGACAACAGTGATTCGTCTGCCGTTCCGCAGGATCGCAACCGGAAGCCATGTAGCACGGGAACCCAGACGAGCATTCAATGCATCGCCCGTCCTCAGTTCTGCCCCTGATCGCGCCGACTTTTTCGCCACATTCCTCACATCCACTCCCTCTCCGAAGGACAGCATAGCCTACTTCTCCTCCAAGCCCTGGACGTCCCGCATCCTCTCCGACTCCACCTACGAGCCCGCAGCATTCTACTCCCGCCACCCCTTTCCCAGTACCGAGAATGCGCTCTTCTCTTCCCTTTCCACCCCCAACACCATTCCACACCTCCTCGCACTAAAGCAACGCAACCTCCGCACCCCTCAGCCTCTCGAATCAGGCCAACCCGCCACCAAGCCCGCCCTGGTCCTCCCCGAAGTCCTCGCCCTCCTCTCCCTGCGTCCAGGCTTGAACGCCCACCCAGGGATCTGCCACGGCGGCTTCCAATCCGTCATCCTGGATGAGATCACCCGCTTCTTGATCCTGGTTCACCACGACAATGCGTTGCGCCTGCTCGAGGGACCGGAAGGGGAGAAGCGGCGCGCGGGGCCGAGGGAGAGGCATTTCACGCTCAAGTGGGAGGTGGAGTACCTCGCGCCTGTAACGACGCCGAGGGATGTGTTGGTGCGGGCGCAGTTGATTAGGAGAGTGGGGAGGAAGTGGGTCTGTGGAGCAGACGTGGTGGATGAGGATGGGAGGGTGTTGGTGAAGGGGGAGAGTTTGTGGGTCACTGCTAAGCCGAAGGGCGATGGGGAGGTGGAGAGTCAGGCAGGGAATTGAGGAAATCAAGGTATATAGCGCAGAGAGTTAAGCAAAGCATGCGAGTGAATGGAGGCGAACTTCAAATGGGGTTGGTGGCAAAGAGATCGCAATGTCGCTTGGAGAAGATGTACATAGGATCTATCGCTGGAGACAGCGTCCGCAGTCCATCAAGGTACTACCACATAACGATGTTTGATTGTCCTGTCTTGCGATATACTACTGTGTTGTTAGAGCGTCACTGGGGACATCCAGATCTACATGTTTGCCACTTGTGCGGTCACCCGTAAAATTAGGGACCACAATCAATTCTGAGGCATACGATCCGTTATAAGCAAGAGTTAAAGCGAACGGGCGAGCACCAAGTGGACTTCCATGTCCGGGATCCCATTGTCGTTCAAGGAGGGCACCAAGGCTCGACATGCTTCAGGTGCGTGCTTCATGACCCACTGCTCTCGCTCCTCGCCCTTGGGCAGTACTAGAGCAGTGCTCGACTTCAATGCTAGAAGTTTCTGGGCAGCTCTGGATCTGATTTTTTGTGCGATACGACGAGCTGTTCCGGCATTGTTGAGCGGATCGTTACGGCTTGGGCTGCACTCTTCGAAATCAGTCTGACCGGCGGTCCATTTCCAGGAAGCTGGCAGTTTCTCAACCGTCCAAGCTCGAGAACCCTCTGCAGAGATGCTCTCCGGGTCCATCACGACAAATATCTGTCGTGGAGCGCAGTAAGCAGCATCATCAAGCAGGTCGGTCAATGACCCCTCCGCCTTGCCCGCGATGACTTCCCAATCCACAGCCACGCAGGTCCTATCCAGCCGGGTAGAAATTGTTCGCTGGATAAGATCATCCTCGAAGGCACGATTTGTTGCCTCTACTAAGAATGGTATCCATTGATCTTTTGCGATGTATATGACATCTTGGTCCTTTTGGAAAGGCTTCCTGTAGGTCTGCGGCTTGTCATTCAGCAGCTGTAGCCAGGCGCTCGTTGTATTACTATCAGCTTCCAGGTAAAACGCCTTCCACCATTTGATAGTCAGTTGTCGAGCTTCGTGATTGACATGGAGCAAGCTGATGCTCATGCGGCCGCCGGATAGTTCTGACCATCTCGGCTCCATTGTGATCTGCTCGCCTTGGTAAGTCAAATCCCAGTCTGGGTCGCCTGGGACACTCCAGCGCGGCTGCCAGCAACCATGCTTGTAGAGATACAGCTGTGGTATGGTCAGATCAGGTAGGGCTTGCTGCCAGATCTGGCAACGAAGCTCCGCTGGGAGATCGCAAAAGTTCGTCATAGTGGCCTGCTCGCGATTGAGAATTATGTGACTCGCGAGATGAGGAAGCATGGAGGTCACTCATGATCAAATTCAGTGAATCTTCTATAATCCCAGTCGTTGTTTTTGGAAAATCAGGCAAAGGCAGTGCAACAAAGGCGACAAACGAAGCAGCCCCGCTTCCACGCGCTTCGCCACGTTGCAATGTCTCTGGTGATCCGAACAAGCACAACATTGGTCCAATTTCGCTCTCAAATGAGATGAAGTTACCTGCAAGCGAGATGGCTGGTCGAACAATGAGGGTGGACACTGCAGCGACGTTCACACATTATGTGATTGTCGTAGTGCCCACCGCATCCCGGCCAAAGAAAAGACACCAAATGCCACAAATCTAAACAGCAGACATCTCGAAAAGGTAAGATTGCGATTCGAGTGTCAGCCGATATGACGAGCACTTTCGATGTTCGACTTCGACCGAGGCCAATCCCATTAGAAAGCTCACCAGTACTCACGGCGATGACACCACTGCGAGTGAACGAGAGCAATTCACCTACCAGTAGTATCGAACATGGTCTGGATTTTTCAAGATGTGGACGCCTTTCCATGGCGTTGGTAGCGTACGCATGGCAGACTGCTGGCTATGAGCTGTGGGACATGCCGGAGCTGAGCTGGAGGGAAGCTAATCAGGAGCATCTGCGACGATTTGAAATGATGCATGGAGTAGTGTACGTACACATACAGCTCGAGATACTAGACCCTAATAACACTCACACAGGTATGATCGGCGATGACACATGTGCTTCTACCAGGACGGCGAAGAGCACTTTTGTGGACAGTATGGCAAACAGACTTCGATTTACGCTTATGATCCCACGAGACGGCATCAGGCAATAAGATAGCAACAGAATGTAACCTTCACTACTCAAGCTCATCCTGTCCAACCGAAATCTCCCCCCTCGGCCCACCCGGCACAGGCGTGTTATCCCAGTAATTATCCGTCACCGCTCTACAAGTTCCCACCACACAGTAGAGATTCCCTCCCCTATTCCTATCATTCGGGCTCTTGATGATACTCAAATGATCCATGCGCTCGTTATTCATGCACACATCATCCGAAGTCCAATTCTCCACCGTGTAAGCCGTGTGCGCCGCATTATGCCACACGCACACCGACTCGCCCGGCTGGCCGGCGCAATTCAGCGTCTCCCCTTCAGTCCACGACATGCCGACGTTGAAGCCGCCTCCGATCCACTTGAAGACGGGGAAGCTGGCGGACCAGCCGATGGTGAAGGTGTCCGACTTGGAGTGGGAGATGGTGCATGTGTTTTGGGCGCAACGGGCTGTGCTCTGGTAGTTGTCATTAGAGGCTAGGGGTGAGAGGGAGGGCAGGGGACGTACGGTTTTCTGCTGGTGGAAGTAGTTCTGGTGAGGGAAGCCGTCGCCATGGATGACGGTATCTTGGACAGGCCATGGTTCACATTGGCGTTTTGAGTGGCGGGTTTCGTTGAAGATGGGAGGAGGTGTGAGGTCGTGGTAGGGGAAGGGCATAGCGATATCCCGCTTGGAGTGGGAGGGCAGGTCCTGGAAGGCAGGCAGAACACCGACGTTCATTTCAGCGCGGAGCGTGGCTGCGTCCTTCATCGGAGAGCGTTTGACTAGTCCAAGGTCGCCCTGCCAGGGGACCATGCAGTCGACAAGAGCCTGTTGTGGGGTGTACATTCGGGTACACTTCATACCACCAGATTGGTCTCGGTCAGTGTGTACGTTGTAGGTTTTGTCCCCGAGGCGGAGAATTCCGACACCCTTGTCATCTACCTCGACAGATAGCGGCTGAGAGGCAAACATGCCGCCGTTAATCTTGGTAGTGGTGCTCTCAGCCAGCATGGCTGTGGAGTCGCGGGTGAAGACCTTGAGTACTGTGGCACCGTCGCTGACCTGTCGAGTCCAGACCACCCGGACTTCTGTCGTAAGCTGCTCCAGGGGTGCAGCCAGTGCACTGAGGGGTGCTAGAAAGATAAAGGTCTTCAATGAGAGCATGATGTATCGGTATTCGAGAAAGATATAGTGTGGTAGTGACTTGCTCAGATGCAATTGTGAATGACCCATCACCAAGGTGTCCGTCGACTTACTTATAGCTCCCACTCCATCAGGAAAGAGCCTACGCACCGCGAGGCATTGGAGAAGAGCTGAACACCATGCTGTGCCTGATTGCTAGGCTAATCGCCTGTGAGACGTTGAAGCCATCCAGCCTTCCATAACACCAGCGTGCGATGATCGTTCGAAACACAGGTTCCATCATTCGAGGTGAGCTGGGTTCGACGCTGTTGGTCTTGACCGGGGAAAGAACAGCGGTAAGATGGTAGTAGAGTCGATGTCTATGATGAAGCCAACAGTATATGAGTCTCGTGGGGCTGAGAACAGGCGAGACAAACGCAATATCTGACTTGACTTACAATGACGAAACAGATTGCGGCCAGATGCTCCGAGGTCTTGGGGACGTGATAGAAGACCGAGTCGGTAGTGATGCAGTAGGTGATATTGAACCGGCAGTCGTCTGATGCATCATCTGATACTTTGGAAGACGCATGCTACCGATCACACGCACGTGTCAGGCTGGATACCGAGCTATCGTCACTGTACCCAGGCTGCCATTCTGGTAGTAGCCACGGTCATCACATCGTCGGGGATGTCCCCGGCACACGCCGCAGCCGCTTGCGCCATGCCGTGATTGCCGCTTTAATCTCAGCCGCAAGCATTGGCTGCTTGTCAATATTGTGGCAGGTGAAGTGAAGATCTGAGAATAGAAACACAAAAATGTGGTATTGTGGTCTCCTCGTCCGGCGAACCGTGGTTCGGCGTATCTTGGCGGGCAGCGGAGAAATGCGGAGCTGGCGGCGTGAGCGGGGTGGAAGTCTGGTTCACCTCCTTGCTGTGCCTCTTTTCATTTCCTTCAGCCTCTTGCCAGCGTTTCAGCTTCTCTCAGCTACAGCAACAACAATATGTGAACCGCGGTAAGTGTTGTGCATATGAACATGACCGCCGCCAGGCATCGTCTGCAGTGCCTATTCCTCGTCTTCCACCACCTTGACCACCACTAAAATCTTCGGACCCTGAAAAGTATTGTCAAGACACCGGTCAACACTCCACGTAGGCATCAAGAACAGCACTTACCTACCACTGTATCAACTTGATCGACTTAGCAGGATGAATCAAACAAATTCCGGCCTCAACTTCTCCACCTGCGATCCCTTTGCTGCTCGAGCTGTGCCAAATGAGGACTTCAACCTCACAGCAGGGGCGCAATACTGCCGAATTAGCTTTCCAGCACCGCTCACGAACATGTCGGTATGCTGCAACGGGACACAAGTGCGAACGTTGAACAACTGCATACAGTACTGTCAAGTGACAAATGGCGATCCGATGGATTTTAACACATGCGCACGAGGGAACATACCAGAGCTGATGAACAACACGAGATTTGCGGTAGCGTGTGGCGTATCGAGCGGTACGAGTGGTGCTGGTAGTTCTTTTGGGGGAAGGCCTCGTGGTGTGACTGGATTTCTTGTGCTTGGGTTAGTTCTATCCGGACTTTTGAGCGTCTGATCAGTCCTTTGGGTGATGGTGTACATCGACGAGCGCTTCTTATTTCCTGCATCAGCTTGCAATGGATCCATTGAACCCAGTGAATAGCATAGCTGCGTATGATAATTGTCCTCAAGCAGTGCACCCGCCATCAATCTCTGAGAACGGAATCGTCTCTACCGTTGGTCCACTGGGGCGGCCAATCCGAACCAATTGCTCCTCACTAGCCGGCGGCCAACCGACTTCATCTCCTAAGCCCTCGGGATCCCGCATGAAAGCGAGCACGTAATCCTGCAGCGTCTCGCTGACCTCAATCTGGTAGTCTGTGGCTGGACCCCTGAAGTCACCAAACGTACCAAAGATGTGAGCCAGGTCCACATCGTGATATGCACCAAGCCACGGCGTTGGACTAGTAGTCGAGAAGTTGCCAGCGAACTCGTAGCGATAGACAGCGTCAACTCTTTGTGATCGAAGCTGTGCTGAAGTCCGAGCTGGACATTTGAAGATGACGTTTGTGGTTGCATCGACGACACGCTGATCTGGTCCAGCGACTCGATCCGCTGGGTACGGGACAGCAGCGATACCGTCATTGGTGGTTGACGAGTATATGGCCGGCAATTGAGCGTATTGACCATCCACGAAACGTTGTGTGAAGTTCGAGAAAACGAGACGATCGTCTCGAACGGGATAGAAAGCCAGCCCAATATCTGGAGTGCCTTGGGCAATTGTGACGAGCGATTCGACAGGTACTGTCTTCATGCAAGCAAGCTCGGCAGCAGGAGTGGTAGCGTTCCCGCAGCCGACTTGCGAAGCAACGTAGGAGAAGTTGGCGCCATTCGCTGGAGCACTGATAATGCCCAGACCAATGTTACCGCTGTTCATTACGTAACCCTTTACGACTGGATCTTCTGGTTTGTAGAATGACTGAATTTCAGTTGAGAATCCACCTGCCGATTGACCCTGTAGCCAGATCAGCAATGGTAATAGACGATCCCCTTGATCGTGTCTTACCCATAAAGTAATCTTCTCAGGATCGCCTCCGAAAGCTTCGATATTATCCCGCACCCACTCCATACTACCACAGTCAGCATGTCCCCTCTTTCCTGGATCTGGTAATTACGCTGCTCTCTGATCCAGTAAGCCAAGATTGTTCTCTTCCAAGCCCGCAGAATTGGGAAAGCCCATGATGTTCATACGGTAACTGATGTGATCAGCGCTAGCTCCCGGAACTTGAGCACTGACTCACTTGGTGGTAACCACAATGTGAGACTGAGTCCGTTGTACCCAATTCTGTGGGATCTGATATTCTATATCGATGCCTCCAGTGACGAATGCGCCACCTGTGAGGAAGATTATGACTGGTAGCTTCTTTGGCCTACCAGCGGGAGTCCAGATGCCAACGTACAGACAGTTCTCGCCAGATGACCGAGCGTACTGGCCAGCCGTCGAGTTCTGACCAGGGCCTTGAACAAGCCATTCGGGCACGTCAAGGCCATAAATCCAGGGAGCTGATTGTATATATTGCGAGCAGGACAGCGGATATTCCGAGGCGTCAGTCACAGTGGTAGTATTGGCCGGTCTCTTCTGCGGTGGTTGCCATCTCCGCTCACCTGTAGGAGGTAATGCATACGGAACACTGAGAAACTGCCTGACGTTCGGCGTCGTCCCATTGATGATGCCTCTGAATGTACCAGATGGTGCTTGCACGGTGAGACCACTATCCCGAGAGGGTCTTGCATAGCTCCCGGAAGCGAACAAGGCCAGAAGCCAAGTGACAGGGAGCATGATAGGCAGCTTTTGGTGAGTCAGAGAGCCAGGGTGTGCGAGAGAAATGAGAAGACAGGCGTGAAATTATAGCTTGGGATCTGCGACGAACGTGGTAGTAGGACAAAGTATCTGTGTACTGTCCCGCAGCCATTTCATCATTCTCTGCAGAGGGAAGATCGCCTCATTGGACGCTGTAGACTTGCTCAAATCCGATTCTGTCATGTTCCTTGCTGATCGTCTAGTCAACAGGATAGATTATTTGGGCCAGCTTGGCGGTGACATGGTTGTGCATGTATAAGTATCCGAGGATAGAAAAGTCGCAATGGGCAGACATGAAGGGTCTCGTACTACCAACTTTAGCCAAATTCTAGAGAGACGGAAATCAGGTCGAGGTTGATCGGCAGTGTCACCCTCAAGGTTTGCATTTATGCAAGGCCGCCGCATGGAGGACGCCAAGGATGGTGTCGAGGCGGGGTTTGTGCTTATCACACTTGCTGTAACCCCTGCTCCAGACGACAACGACGACACAGAATTACCAGAACGATCTGTGCCCATCTTTCCAAGACTCACAAGCGATATGAGATATGGTCTGATGTTGAGCGGGGCGGGAAAGCCCTGAGCGGAGAAATGGACTTCACGCACAAACACGCTTCCGGGATCGACATTTTCCGTCAACGCGACCAGAGTCTAGATATGCACGACTTCCAAGCTCTCCAAATGTCCTCATCAATCTGCTGTAAGGCTTAGCTCTGTCTCGCTCGCTCAACACGGCAAGGTTGCATGGGTACTGTCTTCCTTCATTCCAATCATGGCCATCATTTCGAGAAGGATCGACATGCAGACGTAACAAGATACGAGTATTCAATTGGTCGAATCGCTTATACAGCCTGCAGAGACGTCCAGTGTGATCTGATCCGACCGGAACATCAGACGACACGTTGTGCATCGCCCATCCGAGGTAGGTGATAGGTTAAATACTCTGGTAGTCCCGTCCACCGATCTCCTAGTTGGCACATCTTCTGTCGTACTTCAAATTCAAGCTTACCAGTATGTCTGTCCCACTGCCAGTGCCGCCGCAGCCAGCTGCCATTGCGGAGCAGGCTGCCAATCCCCAGGAACATGCCATGCGGGTTCAGGCACGTTATGCCGAGGAACGAAACAAGCGCGTCAAGGACGAAGGACTTGCTCAGTACATCGATCTCCTCAAGTCTGACAAGTTCAAGCACTACTCGCAAGATCCATGGATAGATCGCAGCAAGCCGGGCAAGCGTCCATCTAAGGACACCTGCAAAGCTCTTATTCTGGGAGCTGGATATGGGGCTCTGCTCTTCGCTGTCCGTCTAGTTGAGACCGGCACTGATCCCAAGGATATTCTCTTCGTCGATCAAGCTGGGGGCTTTGGCGGAACCTGGTATTGGAATCGTTATCCAGGGTTGATGTGCGACGTGGAAAGTTATATCTATATGCCTCTGTTGGAAGAGACTGGCTATATGCCCAAGCACAAGTATGCCTATGGCCCGGAATTGCGGGAGCATGCCGACCGCATTGCCACCAAATGGAATTTACAGAATCAGCTTGTGCCTAGTGCTACCATCCAGGACTCCATTTGGGATGAAGGATCAAGTACATGGAGAACGACCATTCACCTAGACCAATTCTATGAAACTACCACCATTACGTCCAACTTCCTGCTGCTTGCTTCGGGCGTCCTCAATACTCCCCAGATTCCAAACATCCCAGGTATCGACACTTTCAAGGGGCACATCTTCCACACCGCTCGCTGGGACTACAAGTACTGTGGTGGTAGTCCCGAGAACCAGACCCTCGAGAACCTCAAGGACAAACGAGTCGCCATCATCGGCACGGGCGCCACGGCAATCCAAGTCGTCCCCGCCCTCGCCAAAGTCGTAAAACACCTCACCGTCTTCCAACGCACCCCATCCGCTGTCGACGAGCGCGGCCAACGCCCCACCGATCCCGCCGAATGGCGCAGCACCATCGCCGCCAAACCCGGCTGGCAATACGACCGCATGTACAACTTCTCCGCACACCTTTCCAACCTCCCCGACAAGCCCGCCGAGAACCTCATCAACGACGGGTGGACCAAATTCCCCTCCTACTCCGCCCTGGTAGGCGGCCCCGCCTGCGCCAACCTCACCCCCGAAACCATCGGCGCCCACATCGCCCAAATGCACGCCCTCGACTTCCCCCGGCAAGAACGCGTGCGCGCCCGCGTCGACGCCCTCGTACACGACCGCACCACAGCCGAGGCCCTGAAGCCCTGGTATCCAGGCTGGTGCAAACGCCCCTGCTTCCACGACGAGTACCTGCAATCCTTCAACCTGCCCAACGTCTCCCTGGTCGACACGGCCGGGCGTGGCGTCGACGCATTCACCGCGACCGGCATCGTCTTCGACGGCAAGGAGCACCCTTTCGATCTGGTAGTCATGAGCACAGGGTTCAACTCCCCCGCGGTCGGGAACCCGGCGTCAAAAGCAGGCGTCAAGGTCACCGGTCGCGATGGGTTGACTATGGACGCGAAATGGGCCGCGGGGGTAGGGACGCTGCACGGGGTCGTCACGCGTGGCCTGCCGAACTTGTTCTTCCCTGGTCCGACGCAGGCGGGAGCGAGCGCGAATCATGTCTGCACGCTGAATGTTATCACGAGTCACGTGGCGCATATCATTGCCGAAGCGGAGAAGCGGGCAGGACCAGGGGGGAGGGTGGTAGTTGAGCCCAGCGAGGAAGGGGAGATGGGTTGGACGGGGAGGATTATGCAGCAGGCTATTAGCTATGCGGTGCTGATGGGGTGTACGCCAAGCTATATCAATAGTGAGGGCGAGGCGGATAGGGAGAAGAGTATGGAGGAGAAGATGAAGGGGGCGAGGTCGGCGGGGTGGTCGAGGGGGATTTTGGATTATGAAAAGGTTATTAGGGCGTGGGAGGGGCAGGGAAAGCTGGAAGGACTGGTAGTCGAGGTCAAGGCTTGAGGTGTTGTCATTGTACATGGTCTGATGATACTCGAGTAGACACAAGACATTGGAAGAAACTTTATTCGTAGGCTTTTATCTGGCTGTCAAGGCCATGTAGGAATTGCTCAAAGGCAATCCCATCGCTTCGTCCCCTAAAAGTTGGGAAGAAGCGTCGATTGGGAAAAAAGGTGGTGATTGTGAAGTCGGTTGGGTAGCAATCTGTTGATGGAAGAAGATGTTCCGCTAGGGTGTCGTCTCGTACAATGTCAGCGGTCAAATCCCACGACTCCGATGCTGCAAGTGAGCGGTAAGGAACCACAGCTGCGCCAAACGCCGTTTTCGCCATGTCACATGGTCTGCTGAGACCATGCTGAAGATGAGAGAAGCCCGACCCATGCCATGCCGAAGAACGCCGATCAATACCAATGATGCAGTGTCATAGATCCAATGTCGTTGAAAGAAGTGCGGCGAGAATGTGACTCAAGCCAGGGTAATCAAGTGCTGCAGACGCGATTACACGACAGGAGTCTCACTGCCAGAGCCAGACGAGGCGTCGACACCGTCGAGGTAGGTAGGTGCCCACTTCTTGGCCCACTGGCGAAGGACGATGGAGGCTACATATGTCAGATCAAGTGCAGAAGAATCAAGATCAGGCGACTTACCCTTGAGGAATTTCTTGCTGGCATACTTGCGGAAGAAAGCATCGTGGACGACGGGAGCTTGGAGGTAGTCGACCATGAGCTTGAAGACAGGCTCGATATCCTCTTCAGTATAGCCGGCGTATTTAGAAAGGGTAGCATCCTGAACAAGTTAGCAAACAGTATCAGGACCAACGACGAGAATATCTTACCCATTCACCTCTGTCAAGCACAAGGCGGGCGAGGTACATAGCCGCAGCAGCAACGTGCGACGGAGGGTACTTCATGAAGCGGTGGTCGACACAGCCAATCTCGAGCAGGTACTTGCCGAGAGTACGTGTCTGGATGTCGTAGTTGTCTGCTTTCGAGATCCTGCGGAGGAAGTTCATTGGGTTAGGGTAGGAGAGGTCGTAGTCGAGGGCGGCCAGAATGAATCGTTCTGCACTAAGGATCTCTGCCTCTGTGAAGCCATCGTCGGCGACGTGACGGAAGTTCTGAACGTGAGGGGAGAGGACCTCCTCGTACTTGGAAGCGATGAACATGGCGGTGACACCAACAAGCTGGAGGCGGTCGAGCTGGACAACCTTGCGGGAAAGGAAGCGGTCGATAATGTTAACGGCGAGGAAGAGGGTTTCTGGTAGAAGGCGGAAACGGCTGTGGACCTCGAGCAGCCAGTCGATGAGGATACCACGCATCTTCCACTCCAATTCATTCTGCAGATCCATGTAGTCAGGGTTTGGAAGCGTGGTGATCTCCAGCTGCTTCATGTAATCGAAGATCTCGTGAACGTACTCGGCGACCATCAGTGGATCGTCAAAGTCCTCAGAGTCCAGGTCCTTTGCGTCCGGGCCCCAAGGGTCGCACTTGATAAGATCATCCTCAGGCTTGACGTCCACGGGTGCGGGAACGGAGGGTTGACGCTCTTCCTTCAATTTCTTCTCCTTCAGAGACACGCCAGCAGGGGGCTCGTTCTCAGTCGAGTCGTCAAGCTCGTCTTTTGGCATGGACTTGTCCAGAGACCTCTTCTTTGTGACGTTGCCCGATATGCCCGACCCACTTGATGGTGCTGCTCTCTTTAGTTCTCCAGAGTTGGGACCCTTCGACGCGAGAGCTGGACGTGAAGTCGTCCGTGATATCTTTGTGATACCAGTAGGCTTTTGTGATTTCGCCAGACCACCTTTGCCGAGTGCCTTTGCCTCTGTGTTTTCTGACTTGTTGACGTTGCTTACATCACCTAGAGCTGACCTCTTCCTTGTTGGCTGAGCACCAGTTGTGAGGTTGTTTGTGGATGTGGCCCTCTTGGTAAGAGGCTTTTTGGCAGGAGGGTCGACGACATTTGTCTCGAGTGCGGCGGCCTTGGCACGTGTCAAGCGCGTGGTGGCAGCATTTTCGTCATTCTCATTCGTAGCGGCCCTTCGGAGACCACGTACGGCCTGAGGGTGAGTTAGTATGGGTAGAATTGATTGAGACATGACTCGTGTGTGAAATGTATAAGAAGAGGTTGGATGTCGGCGTAGGAACGTACTGGAGGCATTATATTATTCGAATGAGACACTGAGGTAGTGCTCAGAGTTGTATCAGCTCGTCTTGAATTGATATAGTACTGATCTAGTCGTGAAGGTGTTTAATTCGTCGAATATCTGTACCAAAAGTCAGCGTGTTATGGCACGTCAACACGGCGGCAGAGTGCAGCCGGCTCGCGTCTCGACTGACCATGAACAAGGACAATGCTGTCGTGGTCGATTACTTCTATGAGACCGGCTCGTGATACACTGTTGAACAGATATGCTGAGAAGAAGATGAGGTTGTTTGACACGTCGTTGTGGGACGTAATATCTATGCCAAGAGAAGAATTGCAGAGCGACGCGAGTGGCTGCTGATGGCGTGGAGTAGAGGATGGTGGGATCGTGCGAGTCTCAAGTCGACTGACGAGGGACTCTGTTCGTGTTTGTTGTCGCTCTGAACAAAGAGTTGAGAGAAGTGGGTATTGATCAGTGAAGAAGAGAGAGTCTTTGGAGGTGGTAGCTTGAACAGATGACGCTTGGGCCTCTGTTCTGCAAGGTCTCGCGCGTTGCGCTGGGCGCGATGTTTGTAGCCAGTCAAATGCCAAGGAATTTCTGCCGTCACTGTTGCTCAGGTTGCCGTCGGTTCTCGCGCGTTGAAATAAGCTAAAGGCAAGGGCTTCTTTTCGCAGAGACAGACAACGGTTTGATGATCAGACAATCTTCAGAGGATAGTGGCAAATTGAAGGCTGTCGTCGATAGCAATGGTCATTCGAAACTGACCTTCAGTCTGATGGATATGTTTTTACATATGTTTCTCCCAATAAAATCCACTTTGACTAGCCGGAGCCGATCATCTGTCCGGGCAACAGCCAAAAAATGCATTTTCGGGATATGCAGAAGAGCCGCATCACGTCTGAGCGCGATGGTCACGTGTTAGCTCATTTCTGGCTAATCCTCGGACAAATTTTCCTTCAACCTCGACCTCCATCTCAATACCAGATCCACTACACCTCAATGATCCCCCATCACTGACTCCGAGCTGCCATTGCACCCGGCATGCTCCCCCACCGCATCCTCCACCATGCTCCAAAACGGCTGAAACCCTCCTTCCTCCTCATCCGCACCTACGCCCAAGCCACCACCACAACCACCACCTCTCCGAACTCCCTCAAACCCAGCTCCGATGGCCCTACCGCACCCTCCACCGCGGCCTCCGTGCCCCTCCGCAAAGAGACTATCCAGATGAAGACCTACACACCCAAAACCCCCGGTATCCGCCACCTCAAACGCCCCATCAACGCGCACCTCTGGAAAGGCAGCCCTCTCCGGGCCCTCACCTTCGTCAAGACCGGCCACGGCAAAGGCGGCCGCAACAGCTCTGGACGCATCACCGTCCGCCACCGCGGCGGCGGCCACCGCCGACGCATCCGCACAGTCGACTTCTCCCGCACCGCCCCAGGCCCACACAAAGTCGAGCGCATCGAGTACGACCCGAACCGCACGGCGCACCTGGCGCTCCTCAGCCGCGAAGGCACGGGCGACAAATCCTACATCATCGCGGCCGAGGGCATGCGCGCCGGCGACGTGGTGGAGAGTTTCCGCGCCGGCATCCCGAAGAGTCTGATGGATACCATGGGGGGCACGATCGATCCGGGCATGTTGGCGGCCAAGACGGCGTTCAGGGGGAATTGTTTGCCTATTCACATGGTGCCGATCGGGACGCAGGTGTTTAATGTGGGGAGTCAAGGGAAGAAGGGGGCTGTGTTCTGTCGGAGTGCGGGGACGTTTGCGCTGGTCGTCGCGAAGGAGGAGGCGGGAAAGAAGGTGAGGAGTGTCACGGTCAGGTTGCAGAGTGGGGAGGTGAGGACCGTGGCGTCGGATGCGTGTGCGACTATCGGAGTAGCGAGTAATCCGTTTTATCACTTTGGGCAGCTGGGAAAGGCAGGGAGGAGTCGGTGGTTGAATATCAGGCCGACAGTGCGAGGTCTGGCCATGAACGCATGTAAGCATCCACATTCACAGTATTTGGCTTACTATGCACTGACATCTCCCCAGCTGACCATCCCCACGGAGGAGGTCGAGGTAAATCAAAGGGCAACGTCCACCCTCGCTCCATCTGGGGCACACCGGCCAAGTCAGGGTACAAGACGCGCAAGAAGCGGAACCCGAACAAGTTTGTCGTCAAGGAGCGTGTACGAAATCAAGGCAAGAGGAGGTCAAAGGGCAAATAGAGAAAGTTGTACCATATGTTCATAAATTCGTCCCTGCATGGGCGCATCTCGTGTCCGCTTGAAAGTAAAGATGAAAGCCCTACGCTGCTCGAGCGTGAAGGGTCATGCTGCCAAAGCAGACATGGCTGACCTTTGGTCCCGTTTCGCGCCTCGCTAATGTGATCATGATATGAGTGTCCTCCGTGCTGCCAAGTGTTCATTGGCCGCTTTGTCTCTCTCTCTCCAGCATGTATCCTGGCACCTTACTTGTGGGCGCCATTGCCGTTTTGTCGAAGTGCTTCTGCCTCATCGACTCGTCCTCTGAAAACGCCCTTCCTGGCCAGGCTGGCAATCGATCTCACCACCCCTGTCGTCCCTCCGACCTCTTCGTCTCCGAGGAACTTCCAAGCCACGCCGAACTTGTTAAGTGGTTCCTCGGGATCTTGGCTGCGGCTTGAGGGTGGGAAAGCTTGCTCCAGCCTGGTCAATCGTCCTCCAATATGTCGAGCTATCGCTATGCTGTACAAAACGTCTCTGTTCTCGAGTACAGATAGTATCTGCCTCATTGCACCCATCGAGTCCGTGATATTCCTGTTTGTCTGGCTGCCGGCGTTGAAGTACCTGCTCGTGTCGTCTTGCGCGGTGAACATGCCTAGGTGATGCCAGAAAGAGTGGGCGAGGAACTCGGGTGTTGGGATATCCTCGTAAGACGCTTTCTTTGGTGGGAGTGGTGCCGGTGGGATCAGGTTCACTGGAAGGACGGCACCAGTGATAAGGTGTTCGATGACGTCTAATCGATGAAGGAGATCGGCCAGCTGGGTGTCTGCGGCCTGTCTGATTTCCCATGCAATCCTGGGCAATGCTGCAAAGTGCCAGACAAGCTTCATTTCAACTGCGGTAACGGTTGCTGGGTCGGGCTGTGGGTGAGGGAGGCGTTGTCGAAGAATACGTGAAGCGTGAATGAAGAAATGGACCTCTTGAGGTCGGGAAAAGAGGTAAGCATCACCGTGGTCGGTATACCAGGTAGTCTCGAAGAAGCTGTTCAGCGCCGGACCGTACTGACTCGAGAATAGTCCCCTGATGTCGCCAACTTCAGTCTCAGAGGGCTTCGGCTCGTCACCAGACCGATAAGAGGGCGTGGTCTTCGCGACGAACAGTTGGTCCACACGGAAATGTTTTCGCAATCGATATGTCCGAAGCTCAGATGTGTATGGCTCTGTGGCGGCTGGAGCAGTATTTACCTGGGCTGCGTCTGGAGGTGCTGGATCCGCAGCAGGGTTCGCATGTAATGCTGGGTCCAATGGGGCTTCGTGTTGTGGTTGCGACGCTGTAGCTGGTATCGCCATAGGTTCTCCAGCGGGTTCTGCTGGTTGGTGTGGTGGCTGGGCTGGCGGTAAAGTCGAATAGCCTGGAGGCGGAAGCTGCGTCTGTGGGTGCGTTGATGCGTATACCTGAGGGGCCGCTTGTATTTGTACGCCTTCTCTGGGCCCCGCTGGGGTCAATCCCGAAGATTTGAAGATTGGATCGTAGCCCAAGCACTCCCTCTTACTTTTCACACAGTTGCGACAAGCTGGATGGCCTTCGTCACACTACCGCGCATTAGATCTCATTTTCTCCACACGTGACATTCACTGACCTTTATTCGTCGCTTCCTACAGGTCAAGCATCCTGTCTTTGTCCGTCTCTTGATCTCTCTCTTCGGTGGTCTCACATCTGTGCCATTCTGAGGTGGAATCGGGTAGAGGACTCGATGGTGGCCATTTGTGGCTCCGTTTGTCCCATTGACTCCAGTGGGGGTGTATTGCGGTACTGACGGAGGCGGAGGGGGATGTCCATTACCATACATGGGTGCCGGGGGTTGTTGTTGATGCGGAGGAGGCGGTGGTGCCGCGGCGCCGTTCGTGCTGGGTTGCGGAGGCGCAGAAGCACCTTGCAAAGGTGGTAACGACGGCGCGTACTGTTGCGGTTGATGTGGAGGTTGTTGTGATACACCCGGGAGTGAATGCTGAGGTTGCTGGGCGCTGGCCGGAGGTGATTGTGTTTCTGCTGCCAATTGTTGAAGGGATGGCAGCTTTGGTGGCTGCGCCATGGTGGTGAAATAAGAATGCGACCTCCCCTACCCTCCTCCGATTTGATAGATTGCTCAAGTATATGATCACGCGTTCGGAGTTGGGGTTGGATAAATGCTAGGAAAGCTCAGACACCTTTTCCAGCCGCGGGCCGTGACAAGCGAGGCCCAGAAGTGAGCTGGATCTGTCAGGGTTCGAGGAGGATTTGCGACTACCAGCTCTAGCGTGCCAGACCGCGTGAGTGGGTGGTTGCGAGATCAAGCTGTCAACGATGTGAGCCGTTCGGTACAAGAGGGTCGCTTGTCTAAGCGAGGTGAGGGAACGATGCCAATTCGATGCAGGGCTCATCGATAGTGGAACCGCATCTCTGATAAGGTGCGACTCTTTTAAGATGGTCAAATCTCCGGAGGCGCGCGAGGTTGCTTTTCTCCTCTTTGCCAAAGCTGTTTTTGGGTGGAGAAATACTACCACAAATCTACCAATCAGATGTCATCAGTTTGACATCCCCATCCAGCCGCCCGGTCCGACCTCTTTTAACCTCCGCATCCGAGTATCTCAACCTGGTAGTATATCGGTTGCACATTTCAGATCATACCTGTAAGAATTCGTACATCCAGGTAAGTGTACTCCCTTTGATATTGAACTTCTCTATCACTTGGACCGAAATGCCCAGGACTATCTACTAGTGGAGGGAGACGGTCTGGCAAGTGCTATGATCCTCTTCTCGACTCCTATATCAGCCATCCACAACCATCCTGTAGGATACTCGCCATATGGGGACCATACAGATCACCAATGGACCAGATATGCCACGACTAAACCATCTATGGCACAAACAGGCTACTGTCCACCGAAGACCCTCCCTGTAGATCACGCTTCACACGCTTGCGCTCACGTTCCTCTGACTGTCCCTTCAAGGCCTGCATCTCGTCCTCAAGGTCCTTGATCCTCAATTCTTGGGCAGTATCCTTCTTCTTGCGCTCCCTGATCTCCTCCTTCGATCCTCTATTCTCCTTGAAGAGCATATCGGCCTGCCTGAACCCATCCATCCACTTGGCCAGCTCGATCGCGTCTGACTGGTCGAATTTGGTGGCTTCGCTCAAAACGTGCAGAATTGAGGCACAGGCTCTGAAGGGCCAGTCGGTCGTGCCGAATGGGAGACTTTCGCTGTCATTTCGTGCATCGTGATTGTTCTTTCCTTTATGATGGCGCAGAGCGGTCAAAAAGCCGTATCTATGGGCCATTAGTGCTCAGACCGGACCTATTCGGGGCATGTAAAACTTACTTGATCCCGAAACTCTTGATCAGGGCGTCGCGCGCTATCGCAATGTCCGATCGCACCTCTAGCACATTCTTTATACGTTCCGCCTTCGGGAGACGGTGATAGTGCCCGTAGAGGGCATTGGTGGCGATTGAGAAGTCATTCAGGACCTGCTTGGATCAGATTGACACATTTTGGACCGAAGAAGCCTTACTTGGAGACATCAGCGGCCGAAATCCGAACAATTGATGCATCTGAAGCGATAGCCCGGCTTCTGCTTCTCTTCGGCAGTCTTCAAGCCGTCCTGACTGAAGTCGCAGTGGTTGACTTCTTTAAGAAGCACACAAGCCACACATGGGCTGTTCGTCTGGGAAACGACCACGCCAGACATGGTTGGTGCGGAGAGGGAGGAAGTAATAGAAGAAGGGGGATAAGTCGTGGTAACGGGGTATGCTCGGCGACAGTTGGAGCAATTTGGCACTATTTGGAGCGATCTTGATCGATTTGGAACGATTTGTTGCTCTTTTTAGTCGTAATTGGTGGTGATTGGTAATGTACTTGGTACATGGAAGAAAGTAGGGCAAAGTGATTCGCAAAGGAGCAGATATATCAGCTCGGGAGCCCATTGATTGTTCGGCGACCACAATAGCACAATAGAATGCTGCCTGGACAGTAGGACCGTATGTGGACAATACATGGATTCATACGGTCCATTGTTCACGCAAAATAGCGCATGTTGTATTGTCTATAGCTTGTTCTACAATGAGACCCACAATGGTACCACAATAGGACTACTGTAGATCCGCTTGCTCAGGTACCGGACTTCTCAGCTTACCTGTCTCGACAGCGGACTTGACATTACTCAAGCACCACTCCTCCATCTTCAATTGCGTCTCCACGCTCCAAGTACCCATATGCGGCAACAGCAGCACATTCGGGTTGGCGATCAGACCAGGATGGATCTTTGGCTCGTCCTCGAAGACATCTAGACCCACAGAGTAGACATGACCTGAATCCAGAGCCTTGACCAGTGCATCCTCGTCCATGACTGCTCCTCGTGCAGTGTTGATAATAGTGACGCCCTTCTTCATCTTCTTGAACTCCTCTGTGGAGATGATGTGGTGGGTGTTTTTCTGCCCTGGTTAGCCCGTCGTCACATGATTTGGTCATGGGTACTCACATTGAGAGGCAAGTTCAAACTCAACACATCACTCTTCGCCAACAACTCATCGAAAGAGACATATTCTGCGCCACCAGCCAGATCGCCCTCCAGCTTTCGGCGGTTGTGGTAGATGGTGGTCATACCGAACAGATCCATCTTTGCCTTGAGGTTGCGGCCAATGCCACCCATGCCGAGGATGCCCAGCACCTTTCCCTGGGGATCATGGCCGAGTGGCGGTGGTGGATTGCCACGCCAGTCGCCCTTCCGTGCCGCTATGAGAGAAGTGTTGAAGTTCCTCAGTGCACCGATGATGAGGAAGACAGCTGTGTCAGCAGTGCTGTCGTCCACTGCAGTAGGGACATTGGAGACAAGTACAGGTGGCGAGCGGGAAGAGCAAGCGTTGACGTCGATCTGATCGTACCCAGCTCCTGAGAGACGTCAGTCCGTCACTCCTCATGGTGAATAGAGAACCACGTGATCGCACCAACGGCCGAGATCGGAATGGGTAGTGTCACATACCATTATGCGCAAGAAACTTCAACGACTTGGGCAGCACCTCAAGAAGCTCGGAATCAATCAAGCCTGTGAAGGAGAAGCTTCCGAATGTCCGGTACGCGGCCACTGCGCCGTCGAAGGCGCCGGACTTGCATTCCGAGATGAATTCTTCTCGGGAGGTGGCTTTGGGCGTGATGAGCTCGGCGATGGATGCGACGTCGGATTGAGCTTTCTCTGCTCTGATGATTGTTAGCAATTGTTGTGTATCATGACTAATATGACAACTCACAGGACAATGTCGCCTAGTAGGAGTACCTTGGGTTTTGCCATTGACTTCGGATTTTGTGACTGTACGTCTATATCGACGACAATGAGCTCCAGAACGAGATGTAATGTCACTGCGAAGTTGGTAGTATTTTCTCCAGATGTCTCGAAGAGCAGATATCTTGTTGAATATCAATTGCTGATCTGAGATGGCCAATCTCCACCAATGGTAGTCGTCCCAAGTCGGGTATTGACGGGCGGTGGTCATGTTCGGGAAAACTCCACCCGAAGCCGAAGGTGTGTGGATGAGCAACTGATCATGGTTGATGACAGAGATGATGGAAAGTATGGTAGTATTATTGTCTGCACTTTGTATGATACAGAGTTCATCGTGGTCGTCTATCATGAAACGCCTGACGCTAATGCCTAATGGGCTGACAATCTAGTGTACACATGCTTCCTTTATCCTACAGCCATGCATGATGCTTTATTTTTTGCTCTTCACACTTCCCTCTCTGCTGGTAGTCCTACTTGCGCGATTCGCGGCAAAGCTCTCTCTTGTTGCCGTGCGGTCGATGTCGTACGGGTTGCCCTCGTAACTCTTGGTCTTGGTCAGCTTGGCACCGTCTGGCTGCCTCGCTTCCTGTCCAGTCCTGATCTCTTCGAAACGAGGTTCAAGTGCTGATTCGTCGTCATAGCTCATATCTTGAGCTTCTTGCTCCTTCTCGTCGATGTCTTCGGTCGAGTCACCCTCATCCTTCTGCTGCTGCAGTCTCTTCAAGAATTGCATTGCCTGTGCGGCGTACGTGCATCTCTCGCGAATCTTGGCACCATACTTGTAAAAGAGGAACGGGAATGGCACACATGCCAAAGCCAGGAACGCGGGAATTGATGCAGCCCAGTGGATGCCGAGGGCGCTGTACATCTGTGTGGTGAACAGTGGGAAGGCAGCGCCGAAAAGGGAACGCAGTACCGAGTTTGCTGCAAGTACTGATGCTGCAAAGATGACGTATGAGTCGATAAGGTAGTTCATGATCGAAAGGAATACCAAGACCATGCCGAAGCCGAAAGGTACTCCGGCTGCGATCGATGCCATGTAGTGTACAGAAGGTGAATTTGTCCAGGCGAACCAGAACAAACCTACCACGACCGAAACTGCGCCAATCATGGTAGGTGGTAGCCGTGACTCAGGAGGAGCAAAACCATTATGAGCGTGGTTGATCTTGACGTAGCGCTTGTTATCCCAGATGGAATAGGTCACAGCGAAGATCATGCCCACTGCCACACCCAAGAAAGCGAGACCGCCAATGCCCTGCGACCAGCCCCGCTGTTGCTGGTAGACGATGGGGAATGCGCTGAACAACATGTAAAGGACACCGTAGATGATGGCCATGTAGATAGTGAGAAGGAGTACGATGGGCTCCTTGAAAAGCAGGATCCATGGGCGACTGAGCGCAGTTGTGAAGACGTGGCCCAACGAGACAGGACCTTGCTGAGCGTCGCTCTCTGACTTATAGACCTTGCCAGTCTTCTTGGATAGTGCTGCTGCCCGCTTGCGTAGGAGTACAGGTGGGTAAGTCTCCGGTACTACCATACCTCCGACGAGCCAGAGAACACCAGTGAAGATTGCCATCACGCCCTGGATCCAGCGCCAGCCGATAGTCTGGCCAACGAAGCCGCCTACGATAGGACCAATGACGGGTCCCATGAAAGGTGCCGCAGCGAACAATGACATTGCCAGACCACGCTCATCGGCTGAGAACATGTCGGCAATGACGCCTCCAGCATTGGTGAGAGGGCTCGATCCGATGGCTCCGGCGAAGAATCGTTGAATGATTAGTGATTCGATATTCTGACTACCAGCCGCGCCGGCATTGAATGCGGTGAGACCAGCGTAGGTACCGAAGAACAGCACTTGCCGGCCGAACATTTCTGATAGGGGCGCCCATAGTAGAGGACCGATGGCGAAACCAAGAACGAAGAGTGATACGCCAAGGATACCGACTTCTTGTGAGATTCCGAATTCCTGGATGATTTGACGGGTGCCACCAGAGTAGGCAGAAGATACGAAAGCTACTGCCAGCGTCGCGACCGCAACAACAGCGGTGATGGTCCACTTCCTGGCACCCGACCAATTCTGAGGATTTCGTTGATCATTATGTATCCATGTGACAATCTAATGGATGGTCAGTGGACGGGACTAGAAGGAACGTGTGGTAAGGACATACATATGGATCTTCCTCTGTGCCAGCTCCTTTGTAGTGATGTGATTCGATCTCAGGAGTGAGGACACCTTGATCGAGGATGAGCTTCACATGTGGGATTTTGGTTTTGCGTTGTGATTCGAGGTCTTTCTCCATTTGAGAAGTTTTGGATAACCGAGGTTATCACTTGGGCGATGTGGGGATCTCCAATATCGACGTCACGGCCGAGTCTTGATAGTTTGATGTTATTGCAATGGAGGACGGTTCGCGGTGATAATTATGGAGTCGTTATGGGGTCACGAGGGCGGGAGAGTGAGAAGCAGTGATAGTGGTGGAAAGGGACGGAGGCAGGGGATAGCACACATATAAAAACTGATGCTATGACAACATCACGAATCGTGGTCAAAGTTTCCCAATAGGTGATCACGGCAATGAGATCCGACATCGACCCGAAGAAAGGGTTCTCGTGCTTCCGATGCGACAGGTCTGGCTGTGCGACCGATAGACCAAGAGAAATATGATAAAGCTTGAGACGAATAGAGGGGCGTTCATCGACGCATTGTCTGCACAAACACTCACAATTCCGGCGTTAAGAGAAAACTCTGCGTCATCGGTCCCAAGACGGCTCTTTCGGCCTCGTCCCTGGATGAACGAACCACACCCTTGCAGCAGATGTCGGTGGCTTTTGACCGACAAACACCGATATCCAGGGACATGATGTGGATCTTGATATGCTCCATAATGGCGGTGTTGAGTCCGATTGTAGGACTATGAGGGTTGTTGACGACCGACGACCGACCTCATAATTCAGAACCCCTTATGCAACTTCTGATAGTTTGCTTGTAAGCTTGTGCATCCGACGCACACCTCATGAGATCTCTGTGCTCATGGATACCTAGTCACTTTCTTGACGCGCTGTCATCATACCTCCACGCCCAAGTCGACGACATGTGACGATCGGAGAGTGGATTCTGGTGGGACCGTTTTCTTGGAAAGACCTGCAGGAGTTTCTGCGCTACACAAAGCCACGGTCACTCCCGGCCGATCAAATCTCCAACAAGCTTTCTCTTCTGGTTGGTGCTGGAATAAATCTTCTTCAACAACCTCGAGTAAATATCCGAACACTACTCAACATGCTCCCAGCCCGCTCTCACGCTGCTATCTTCACTGGTCGAATGCCATGTGTCATCAACGTGGAACGTCTGACGTTTCCACGACCCGTAGCCCTACCGCGGCTGTAAGAACGCCATTGTCTCATGCGACTCGTGAGATTCGCGGCTTGCAAACCTGGCTCGTGATACCCAATCTTATTCTCGGGCTTACCCGGCTTGTGCGTGATTCACCTTCATCTCGTAAGTCATGTCAGCTTCATGTTACCCTAGCCTATTTTTCTGAACTTTCCATTCTCTTTGGCGTTGTCAATTCCGATCGGTCTTGCGGTGGTTGCTGCTCTTCGGTCATTCTCAGGCAGTTCGTACTTGTTATCGCAGATGGCTACGGGACTTCCAGCCGAGTTGGATCTTCTGGTCTTGTCAGCACTGGACCCGTTTGCATATCAATCTTTGAGTAGGACATGTTACGGCTGGCGGCAGGCATCTCAGGACGACTTGGCCTTGAAGCGGCAGATAGCATCACTCCCTCTGAACAAGATTGACGGCGTTGACGAGATTGATCGCGCAGAGTTATCACCGACATGGACGAGCGCTGCCGACTCTCTCATGCTGAATGCACGATTGCAGGCCCATGATACTACCACGACAAGCATGGCTGGAGGACGAGAGACCAAGGTCGCTTACAGCCCGGATCTTGGCCGTCATGTCTCTCTAAACGCTCGCATACTGACTCTATACCAAGACTCGTCGGATGAGGAGCACGGTCGGGCGATCTTAGGTCAGGCACTGTTGAATGATGTCCGATCCAAATCTCGTCATGGTCCGGTACTTCGTAACGCGCCCAGCTGCGTCTTCGAGATTGCACTTGCGGAACATTCAAACCTCGTTGCCGTGGCGCTGGACCGAATCATACAGGTCTATGACCTGGATCAACCTACTGACGTACCTGCAGCGTCATTCATCGGAGCGGCAGCTGGACATTTCATTACTGGTATCAACTTCGAGAAAGACGACAGCCTCTTGCGAATCACTTTGAGCAATAAAGGAGTCGTGCTCTATCTAGGATCGTCGGAGGCGACTAATAGCTCATCCGAGCTCGACTACTGGAAGTCGTCCTCCGGACTGGACAATGTATATCTGAACTCGACCAAGCTAGTATTACCAGGACAGACCGGCCATAGACTTGCCTGCTTGCAACTGCTTACAGAAACGCCAGCAGGACAATTCTGGACAGCACAGCTGCATTCGAATGCCGGGCCACTTGGGTATGTGGTAGGTCGCCTGCCGATAAGTGCTGCAGGTACGACGGATGGATTACAGGCTGCTGAAATAATAGCTCACCTGGCATCTACACATCCACATGCGGATCGGAATAATCACTTCTGGGCAACAGCACCGCAGAATAAGGAGCAATCCAAGCCGCAGTACAGGCTTACACATGATGGTCGCTTCCTGGTAGTGATTGAGGAGGGAAAGAGTCACTTCACGCCTGCACCTACCGGTAACCGACTTTTCGTATGGAAGATGCCATCGAGGGGAGGCGAAACGGATGTGGTTGCCCGTCTCCCTCTCTACATTGGCGAAGTACCGGGCACAGTGGTATCTTGCAGTGTCACCACAGAAAGTTGTCAGGCCATGAGCATCACTGTCCAGACCAGCCTGGTGAAGAAAGTCTTTGCATTAGACGGGCTCTGAGCCATAGTCAGAAAGTGATGGCAGGACTGGAAGAGATGCGGCTCAGTGCAGAATGTCGTTGTTGAGGACCAAGAATGACCCTATTTAGTGATTTTGGGCATAGCATTGGCACGTTGATATTCGGCCAGGAGTTACGCGATAGACCATGATACCCGTAGACCGAATACAGAGCATATCCCTTCCACTCTGAAATGCAGAATGTCTTGTACTGCTTCTGTCAACTACCCGCTTTGCCTGGATAAAGAGCGAGACCGTGTCCGTATGACGAGACTTGCCCATAATAACTTGCTACTACTCTCGCGAGTGGCAACGGTATCCGCGTTAGTCCTGCACGTGTTGAGATCTTCCTGGACGTTGAGCAAGCAGTACGGCCGAGATGGATGCACCAGTACAACTAGCCAGTCAGAATCAGGTTAGTGCCAACGCATCCTACAGCAGACGCAAACGCCACTCAATTGTTCCCGTCGAGATCGACAAGCAAATGGCAGAGAAGTGTGCGGTGAGATACTGCTACCAGGTACTCATGATGAACTCATGGAGTGCTACCAAGTAGCGACAGTTGAGATGTGGTAAGAATGTGTGGCTGAGTCGGAGATATCGGAGCGTATTTCGTCCGGCGACTTCCGGTTTAGGTAGGGTCCCAAAAGTGGATGCCTGAGAACGATGGAGCGATCATGACTTGGAACATTTTGGCGTAGACGGTCGAAGAAGAGCTTGGATCAGACCCAAGGCAACAATCGACTCGTCACGCTTCCTAGCACCACCTCTTTTCAACCTCAGGAATCTTCATGTGGATTGTAGACCCTTCGTTCGTTCAACATACCACGTTGCCTGAGTCCTTCCCCTGCGACACGACGGACCCCGCGCGTCGCTGCTGACTTGCACCATCTCGGAGCGGTTTGTCAGCACGACTGAAAGCCACGATTTGGATACAACACGGAACCGTCTCGATCCCTACGCTTCACCAGACGCAAAACCTTCGTGACTCAGCGCAATGCGCGTTTGACCTGCACTCGAATAACGACAAGTCATCCGACAATATACGCAATGGCGGCGGCAGCCGTGGAAAGTGGTAACAACCACATCACAATCGATGACGAAGACGACTACTTCAACGACCTGTCCCAACAGAATGGCCAGACCGCAGACGAGATACCAAAAGCAAAGAGGATAGCATGCGTATTGTGTAGAAAGAGGAAGCTCAAATGCGACGGTATCAAGCCGAGTTGCGGGACGTGCAAGCGTCTATCGCACGATTGCTCCTACGATGAAGTGCGAAAGAAGTCAGGACCAAAACGAGGATATGTCAGGCAATTGGAAGCTCGATTAGGTCAGTCAAAACAACCAGCGCTACATGCCAACACTATTAGAGGCGGAACGCTAATAATACGACAGCGCAAGTCGAAACGATGCTCAAGAGCGGTGACCTGCCACAGCCCAATGCGCCCAACCGGACTGCCAGCTCCCAAAGCTCGCCTGACCAGATGAACGACATCAACCTTGCCGAGTCCTTCCCGACATCATACGCTTCCAGGGCGGCAGGGACGAACATCACACCCAATGCGCCACCGCCTCCGGCCAAGGAGCTCATGACTCTGGATCTAGAAGAGCCTCTTCCAACACAAAACATCATTGATGACCTGTAAGACCAGAGTCCAAAGTATTGACGTGACTCGTACTGATGAACTATCAGGAATCGAATATATTTCGAGAAAGTCCATCCAGTCGCTCCACTGATCCACCCAGGTAGATACTATGCAGCAATGAGCCTCGACCCACATCAACGGCCCCCCATCTGCTTAAGATACGCCATGTGGGCAATGACAGCATCAGTTGTAGACAAGTACGAAGATCTGCAGGAGCACTTCTATAAACGTGCCAGAAAGTACATTGAGCGAGACGAGATGCGTGGTCATGGCGAGTCAATCGTCACTGTCCAGCACGTACAGACTTGGTATATCCTGAGCATGCTCGAATTCAAGATGACCTATTTCCCCAGGGCCTGGATGTCGACGGGTCGAGCCTGCCGACTTGCCGTCATGATGGGCCTGCACAGACTCGACTTTGCCGGCCTAGAAGTCAAGCAATGCCTACCACCTCCTCGCGACTGGACCGACAAAGAAGAGCGACGTCGCACATTTTGGATGTGTTTCACAGCCGATCGTTTTGCGTCCATCGGTACTGGCTGGCCTATGACCATTGACGAGAATGATATTCGTACCAACCTTCCTTCCGATGACAATGCCTTTGAGCAGTCTCGTGAAGTACCAACGGTGTCACTGCAGAGGGCGCTGGAGGCAGATGGGTCTACAAAGATGTCATCGTCCGCTGGCGTTATGGTCATGGCATGCTTGTTCGGTCGCAATCTCGTGCACTTACACCGTGGCACACCCGAAGACAATGAGAGGAATCTCAACGGCAAATTCTGGACTCGCCATCGATCGCTTGACAACCTCCTTCTCAACATTGCGCTCACCCTCCCTGACCACCTCAGATTGCCATCCGGCATCAACGACCAGAACACTATCTTCCTCAATCTCTGCATTCACACCTCCGTCATCTGTCTACACCAGGCGGCCATCTTCAAGGCCGATGCCAACAAACTGCCGGGTACCATCGCCTCAGAGTCAAAGATCAGATGTATCACAGCCGCAGCAGAGATTGCATCTATTATGCGCATGATATCGCACATGGATCTTACTAATGCCAATCCCTTCTCGACGTTCTGCCTTTACGTCGCGGCACGCGTGTTTGTCCAGTATCTCAAGTCTCGACCTACCGATAGCAACGTCAAGGCGTCGTTGCACTTCCTTCTCACCGCCATGCAGGCCATGCGTAGGAAGAATCTGCTCACCGAATCTCTTCTTGTGCAATTGGATATCGATCTCCAAGCTGCCGGCTTAGAGGAGTCGAGGTCGCTGAGAAACCGTCTTGCAAAGCTGGGTGGTGTGGCGCCTATGCAAGCTTCAAAGATGTGCACGTCTATGCAGGAGATGGCAGAGAGCCCTTCCTCGACTACAAGCTCGAAACCTCCCGTTCCCCGAGGACATGCATTTGGCGACAATACTCTTCAGTACCTCAGCCAGGCAGCAGCGCCGAGGGCAGGAGAGAGTCGAGTGCAGAGTGTTTCCGACTCCGCGAGCCCGCCGGTCTTCAATGGTACTGGCGCTGACTTTCCACGAGTCCGTTTCATGCCTACAAGGACGAAGACACCGTCCACTAGACCGAGCCCAGCCACAGTGTCGGACGAGAACATGGACTTTACAGGTGACGCATTTGACAGTGCAAGTCCCGGCTCCTTCAATGGCCTCTCCTCTCACACATCCTCGATATCTCAACAGACTCCACCATTACTAAACCACCGTGACACACAAAGCTCAACATGGTCGAACGAGAAGCCGCTCTTTACGCCAACCACGACCGCTGACAACAATCCGATGAACACAAACAATATCATGAGCAATGACGAGTTCCAAGCCATGATCAATCAATACACTGACTCCATCTACACCGATAACAACACTTTCAATGATCCCATGAACAACACCATCATGGGCGGCACTAGTGAGGATACAGCCTTCACAATGCCAAATTTCAACCTTGATCAAAGTCTAAATGTTCCGTCTGGACTAGACTCTACAGGCTTCGCACCAGGCCCATCTTCGGGTGGCGATCTGCTTGCCATGAGTGACGAGGAGTGGAAGCAGATCGTAGATTCTGGCATGGTGGATATGGGCTGGAATGGTACTTTCCTGTCGGATAGGGGAACACAAGGGGATGCACGATGGAAACCTGGTGTATGAGTCACAGGACCACAAAGAGATCCGGGATCGTCGCATGCACAAAAAGGTCACTGAACCATGGAGTATTATTAGCAGCGGGGTGGTCTCAGTAGCTTTTGCTACTTTATGATTGCACGCATGGGATGCAACAATATGGAAAGGCTTATTAGGGTCGTTGTTGCTTTATAGATACCTCACCACTTTATGTATATTTGACTACCATCTATGATGACTGCAATGGCGCCTCGTATTTCTGTCCTTACCTTCAGAATGCGCTTTGCACCGCTTTTGCCCGCATTTCGGCCAAACACCCAAGTCACCGAAGCGGCTGAAAGGATCAAACACTGAAGCTGAACTCCTCCTCGGCTTCATTACATCAAATACCACATCTCGCCGAAGTCGGCATATTTTCGCTTGACCGGCGATGAACTATGTATAAGAAGATCAAAGCAGCTCTGAAGGTAGGATTATACATCTCGTTCGCTCGAAAGACCCCGAAGAGCTTCAGCTACAAAAAGCTCATACAGTCTCACAATCTATCATTGTCAGCCACAGGCCCAAGCAAACCCAAACATGGCCACCACAACCAACTTTTCGCAATCAACAACCTCGTTCTCTTCCTCTGTATCAGATGACTCAATTACAAAACCCCACACACTCTCCTGCAAGACATCACATATAAACAACGCCAAACTGTCTTTGAGGACAAGTTGGAAGGCATTCAAATCCTCCTTCTCCCAGCGCGAATTCAGAGCGATACCGGACTCGGCTTCGGAGACGAAGCACGCGAAGGTCGATCACAACAGGCCGCCACCGCTCGAGATGCAGATGGGGAGGTTTTTTGAGGATGCTTGATTTCCGATTCACTAGGTGCGGGGGACTACAGAACTCGTGTTGGATTTTGAGGAAGGTGGAGGAATAATGTTTGGTGATAGATGCTTGGTGCTCGATGAAAGATGATTATGAGTTTCTACTCCTATCCTTGGCGCAGATGCGAGTCTATATTCTTCGTGTATTGACAGATTACTCCCTCCCTACATGAGCGCGGCACATAGCGTATGCTCCTTCTGCCCACGATCTTCGCAGAAGTGCTGTACTCCCCAAGTGCTACAGACCGATTCCCCCTCCGACCTGACCGTGGCCAAGCTCCCTCTGATCCTCCCCGTTCCTCCGTTCACAACCCCGTCCCCATCCCATCCATAACCACATCCCCCAACTCATCCGGCCACGTATACAAAAACGCCAAATCCGGATCCCCATCCGCTATATCAGGCAACTCGAAACTCGGCTGAGCCAAGAACCCCTGCAACGCCGGCTCGGAGAAGACATTCGCGTCCAGTCCCGCGCCCTCCAAGAATCCTGCTTCATCGCCAAACGATCTCTGCGCGCCCCCTACCTGCCTCTCCACGTCTCCATTGTCGAGCGTCTGGCTCCGATTCTGCGTCTTGAGCTCATCATACTTGACGATCTGCGCCTTGAGGGCGTCGAGGTTCTTGTGGAATTCTCTCGCGGGTAGATTGCCGCAGTCAGTGAGGTGCTTGAGTGTTTGCAAGGCGAACTCGAAGCCCTCGGTGCAGGTGTCGGGGTCGCTGTTTGAGAGGGGGAGTTGGCTTGCGACGCCGAGTGTCACGCCCGCGGAGAAGAGGTAGTTGGAGTAGAAGTAGGCGAAGGTGGAGAAGGAGCCTTGCACCCAGAGACCGGTGAGGATGCGGATGTTTTCTTTGGCGCAGCGGATGCAGGTTTCGGCGAATGCGCTGGAGGGGTCGGGGAGGGAAGAGGTGGTATAAGACGTTTGGGAAGAAGGGGGGTAAGAGGGTTGAGATAAGGGGTGGAAAGGGGCGCTCGAGGCGGTGCTGTAGTCTGGAGGGCCTTTCTGGTAGTTTGCGGTGGTGCTTGAGGGGACGATAGTGCCGGGTATTGAGGATGGGCGAGGTAGGGATGAGAGTTGGTTTCGAAGGACGTAAAGGAGTACCGGTCTGGTAGTGAGGATGATGCATTGGTTAAACCATCCATGCATGGTAGCCACTGGTCGCGGGACCTGCTGGATTGGTTTCGATTGTGGCAGTTGCAAATGCTTTGGTAAGGTGTCGTGCCAGTTTTGGAGGCTCTTTAGCAGAGTCTGGACTCGGTGCAGAGAGCTTCGCTGCGCTTTTGCACGGGTGTACAGGGAGGACGATATATCTCCTAGGATGCGGGCCAAGTTGATCGTTGCTATCAGAAATTCGTGATCAATCAATTCGCTGCCATTGGTGATACCGGGAATATTCTTAGGGTCGGAAGGTAGCCGAATGTCTATATCTGTGTCGGGTATCGAGACAGGATGAGACATCATGGCGGAGCACATCCGATCAAGGACATACACTGTCCACCATAGGCGAGTTCTATGCTCCATCATGGCCACATCTGCAGCCTGATGTTGCGGAATTGAATGGTGCATACCCTGCGTCATGGACATTCGTAATGCTGATCCTATCCAGAAGTAGCAGGCATCCCGACGGTTTAGAATGAGTGAGTACAAAGCCTAGTCATGATAAGTCTGGTACATACTCTCACGACTTGGACGGCTCACCAGCATGACAGCAATCTCAATGCTTTCTGTTCTCGGTCTTTCTGGCCTACCAGACACCTCTCTGTTGGCGCGAAGGAAGTATTGCAGACCAGGGTAGCCACCTGTACTACCAGATCTAGCAGAGTAGACCTCTCCAAGTGCGAAGATTACGTATAATTTGCAAGTCAAGTGCTTCCCAGGTACAGTAGGTGCAGCATACAAATTCTTCAGATCCTTGAAAAGTACGTCCCACCTACACAGATTGTAGTAAGATCCGATGGTACCTTGAACCACGCGAGCGAGTAGTGTAGCTTGATTGTATGTTGGCCATCGGCATGGGGTCGTGGCGGAGAACTCGGAGAACTTCTCATCGGATATGAAATGCGTCCTGACCATATGCTTGCCGTCGACACCCGTCACTGAGGAAAAGACTTGACGACATCTGGTAGTAAAGCCTGTGCATGCTGCCTCGCCGATGTAGACAGGCCCGTCGTGCGACTTGTAATCTACGAACCATGGGTCATGGTCGAAGACGTGCTCGCTTGTAGCATCGCTGACACTCGTGGCTGGCAGTATGTGCTGTGTTGTGACACCTGTAACGACCGCTGATTGAGGCTCTACAGTCTCAGTAAGGTTCGGACTTGTGGCTGCAGATTGTGACTTGAGCCGCTTGATTTCGTCTTCAAGATCATTGATGTAACTGCTTCGGTCAGACTGCTAGGTCGGCTGGAAATTGGCAGACCCATGCCTCGAATCGAGTGGGGGTGGCACGCCATGCCGGAAAAAAGGAGTACACCAAAGACGATACTACCACTCTATACGATCGAAGAGGCATGTGTCCAGAGCCAGGTCATATATCGTGGTAGTTCAAGTAAGAGCAGACATGGGAACATGTCCGTTCAAGCCTGCCGCTCCAAAATGTCTCCTGCACACGCTGGTAGTATATAGCGCGGGAGATGCTTGATGTACAATTTCTTTCCAGCACCGCATGGGTGGATGTCCAGCGTGTTCGGCCATGCAAGGGTCCTGCAGAAACGAGACTTACCTCTCACGCACAGTCACCTTTCGGCGACTCTTGTCAGGATACCGACATTCGGCTTCTTTATTGTGCCTTTGGCAATTGATGCATGGCGTTCCTCCCGGACATTTCACTTTTCGAGAATGGCACGGCAAACATCTGCAGTAGTACGAAAGTCAGCCTTTCATGCCCGGAGTGGAGTGGGGTAATCATTTACGCCTGAGTCCTTTTTGGCGTCGGCATATCTGCTCGACATCGTCCACAGCAATGACCGTGACCGCGACCGTCCAGCTGTTGAGTAATAACGCCGAAGCGAAAGTTGGGGACTCGAGACAAGAGTATCAATTGTAGACTTCCCGTTTGACCTCGGTCAACGGGCAGTTTCGCCGGGCAAAGCTAAAGTCAATTCGGGTAGCCTCATGGCGTTGGCCATGGCTCGCCGCCGAGCGCCGGCAGTGCTGTAGGGACAGTTTGTCCGGACAAAATCCTGTACACCAAGCGTTGTCCTACACTACGAACTACCACGCTGGAGGGGAACATCCTCGAAGAGGGCCTTAGCGTTTCATGCGACCTTATGATCTCATATCTGTATTTCTAAAATGACTGAACAATCCGAAGAAAACAGGACTGGCCAGCCCTGCGGAGTGGTAGTATGATCTTGGTGTACATCATCTCCACAGCATGCGTGTGTGTTTGAACTCCGTGCGTCACTTGGATACCAATTTGTATACGGATATGCAGATGCCTTGGTGATCATAAGATGTGTCTGACACCGTGTAGCTAGCGTGGCTGTCCTGGTACCGGAGTATCTGTCATGAACGTTCATTTCGTGATACAACTTTCCTCGTGATGTAGTACTAATTTGTACCGACCTAGAGTACACCGCGTGACTTTTGAATGATAGCGCCCATCTCTTTCGTCTCAACTTTCTTGGTTTGCCAGCTCTCAGCGTGCGTTGCAACAGTGCTTGTCAACACTCCAGCGATGAGCACCATGCCTACGGTCGCTGTACCGGTCATACCGACTCCTATGCCATCGATCATGGGCACAAAGCCACCAGTGGCGGCTGCGCCTCCGAGATATTGAACAAAGTATTTCCCAGCCACGACTCTCGTTCTTTGACTCGGGCATGCCTCTACACAGTAGGTGTTAAGGCCACCAAACGCGGCCAGTAATCCAGCAGCCCAGAAGAAGGCAGCGATGATTGGTACTACCAGACCGCCCTTCTTGTACATCAAACACCAGGCGTAAACCATGGTCGAAACAGGAATGAGGGCGAAGAAGCACCATAAGCCTGCTTTTAAGCGATCTTGAGGTCGGCGGCGAGAGTACTTGTCGACGTAGTGACGAACAGTAAAGTCCGAATATCGACCTCCAGCCAATGTGCCGAGGATGAAGCCAAAGAGAGGTGAGAGGTAGAACAGTCCAGACACCAATGGTGTGGTGAGATTGAAGCGAGGATTGATGATATGTCGAGGAGACACGAGAAGACCGTATTGGCTGAAGGAGAGCAGTGCACAAGCCAAATGTGTGAGTAGCAGGTTAGGATGCAGGAAGAGCCGTAGAATATGTAGTGGATTGAAAGCTGACATGATTGAGGCCCGATTCCGATCTGGCCTAGGCTTGAGACCTTCGTTGGCCGCTTCAATTTCGGAAGGATAGAAGAAAACAGAAAGGACGGCACCAAATCCTATCATGGCGCACTGGACCCAAAAGATGACTCGCCAGGAAGCAAAGGTGACGATGATGCCGCCTACGCAGGGACCTAATGCTGGACCAGTAATCGTGCCTACCAGGAAGCATCCAATAGCCATTCCTCGTTTGGCCTTGACAATCAATATGTGAAAACGGCCACAAGAGGAGCGACTCACAGGAGGGAAGATATCGGCAATGACTGACTGTCCCGCTATATGAAAGACTGTGCCTTGCAGAAGCGATACACATCTCATGGCAACCCATGTCTCGATTGTGGGTGCTGCCGCGGTAGCTATAGAGAAGGCGAGCAAAACCAGAGCTGCAATGTACCATGTGTATCTTCTTCCAACAATCTCCATCATAGGAACCCAGAAGAAGGCGGACAAGGCCAGACAGACAAAGACGGCAGCGTTCGAGACGTCAATGGTTGTCCTTGAAGTGTTGAAGTCGGCGGCAATGTCTGGTATCGCTGGGAAGAGAACGGCTGACGAGAAGGACACGGTGAAAGCCATCCAGCTTGCTGTGAATACTATCGACACCTTCCGCCATGTCGTGTACTCGTAGGCGGGTTGTTCTGTCGTGATCTTTGCTAAGGGAACGTCCCCAGCCAGTGAGCAAGTCGTAGTCATGATGTACTGTTCTGATCTCAGCATTGAGGTCTAGGACCAGCGTGCCCTGTGATAGAGAGGAGAAAGAACGATGCTCAATCGATGAGCGAAATCCATGACTTTTCAATATGACCGCGCCTGAGGTTTTTGTGTCCTTCTTCCAGCATTACAGCATCGGCGTTCAAGCCGAAAGCCTATGCAGAAACTGCGTCCTCTTTCCACTGACACTGGTGAGGCAGACTCGGCAACTTTCTGGACAGGCCGATGCGGCAGATGCATCATGCAGGCCCCAACAAAAGTGTGAGTGTTGAATGTTGATACTCGTTCTTAGAGTTTTTGGCGTACTACAGTAAGCGCATCCGTGATTGATGGTCATAGTGACTTCGGGGTCCAAAGAGAATTCCCTAAACTCGCCTCACGGCCAGTCACGGTAACAGCAGCACAACACCGAGAGCTCTCGTGAAGCCGTCGGTCGATCGTGCCCTCTCATGCACTCCAGCAAGAATGAAAGCACACTGAAAACGCTCATGTGCGAGATTCCGAAGCCGATGCAAGTCTGGACAGCCCCTGCATCGTGGGTTGCCATGTCTGCACGCCTGTTGCGACTGCATACATTGGGAGCGTCCAGAGTGGCAATCCTCGGGCACCTCGTGAGGTAATAAGCTCTATGTATCAGGACAAGAATAAAAGCGCGAGGCTATCTTGAGAGGGAGCCTGCGAGAGCAGCAGTCATGGTCAATCCCTTGATCGTCCTGGTAAGGTGCCACTCCATATTGACAGGACGGCCTTGCTGATCTTCTTCGATGATAGCCAAAAGTGTACTGGACACATGCACGGTCGCTCCTAAGAATTCTCTGCGAACCAGGAGAAGCCATCCGTTGCGAGGTACGGCTGCGATTGCGTGCAAATGTGAAAGTAGATCACTTAGTAAAGGACTCTGGCGGTTCGAAAGCCTAGAACCTCTCTCTCCTCCTTAGCGCCAAGCCACAATATCTAAAGCGCCGCCAATCCCGATCGTTCCGCAGTCGTGGTTTTCAGTTTCCACCAGCTACAATAACATGTTGATTCCAGTGCTTTTTCCATGATTCGAGCTCGATCGCAATGGTGCAAGAAGATGATGCCGTAGCAAACGCGACCACCCTTCAGGCTCAGAGGCCGTCACGTTCGACTCGCGAACGAGAAGTCTACCGGTATGCATCCCCAATGCTCATCGAGCTTTCCCCGCTCTTGGGGGAGGATTGTGCTGATCTCTTCACAGTTTCCTTGAGCCATGGCGGAACAATGCTCAAGCTCTCAACCTCTTCAAACCCATCTCTCTCAGTAATCAGCCTCAAACGAGCGCTTCTCGGACAGTAGGCTGCGATGACACTGCCCTCGCCGCCTTCGCCCAGCTGGGTGTTTTGCGACTCAATGCAGATAGAGCTTTGGTGCAACTATTCAGTAAAGAGCACGAATTCATCCTTGCCGAGTCGACAAGGACATTGTCGTTACAGAGCGATGCTACACACAGCGCCACAGATGCGCTATGGATTGGCACAGCAAGCTACCCCCGATCCGAAGGCCTCAGTAATCTGGTCCTCCCGTCGTGGATGACAGCAAAAGGTCGTCGACCTGCTATGATCAACCATGGCTACTACCACACCCAGGATCAGACTCCTCACGCTCTCATCGTCAGCGATCTGTGCAACAATACAAGCTACGAGACACTGTTCCCCAGATTCAATTCCAATATTCGCTTCTTATGTTCTGTCCCTCTCCGAAGTCTAAAAGGGTTCGTCATTGGCGCATACACCGTCATCGGTACTGTACCCAGATATGGTATAAGCGAAGACGAAATGGTCTTTCTTGAGGACATGGCCGAGACTGTTGTCAATCACCTGGCATCGAGGCGCGCCATGCTACAGAAACAGAATGCTGAAAGATTGATCAAAGGACTGGGCGTCTTTAGTCAAGGTGGTAGTAGTCTGCGCGAATGGTGGTTGGAATCGTTTGATGCCGAAAAGCAAAGAAGCAGGAGACAAGAACAAAACATCGCGCAGGACGAATCTTTGCGCGAACGCAAGGCTGATGAAGAGCTGGGAGACACCTTCAAGCATGGACAAAATTCTGGTCAAGTTGGACTCAAGGGTCAATCGAACAGTCTGCACAAGCAATCGCTAAACGATATCAGGGGGAGAGCATTCTCGTCCACCGAGACACAGGATTTCGCTGCCAAAAATGGCGAGACCGTCTCGAACCACGTGCCGCACTCGGAAGACCTACCAGGCAGATCATCATCCACCAATTTTGACATTCGTCACGCAACTTCTCAGCTCTTTGCTCGGGCTAGCAATCTGCTCCGCGAGGGTATGAACGTTGACGGGGTCGTATTCCTCGACGCTGGCTTTACAAAAGGCAAGGGCCGCAGGTCGGCCAGGATGCGACGTGTATCAGTCGATGGTCTTCCCATACGAAGTGGCCCCGAGTCCACCACCACTAGCGCTGATTCTGATTCATTGTCATCATCTACTGATCGCTCTACTGCAAGCGAAACAACGACTGGGAAAAAAGCACCAGGTCGAGGTGAGAAGTGTCGCAGGACCGACACCAGGAGACAGAAGTCGTTGCCACACTGTGAGCCTCTCGGCTACTCTACCAGGACGGGCTCGAGTATGCGTAACTTCGCCTTTCCTCCGAGATACGTTACTTTCCCCCAAAGACGTATGGAGAAGCTCATCCAGACTTGGCCACACGGGAAAATTTTTAATTTCGGAGATGACGGAAATATGGACTCCAGCTCTGGGCACGAGTGGGAGAGCGTCCGCGCGGCCAGTGAGGGATCCCCAGACATCTTGATGGAACATTCCTCACGAAGTGTACGAGATGCTGATCTGCTTTATAAAATATGTGATGGTGCTCGCAGCGTTGCATTCATCCCCGTCTGGGACGTAAGTACTACTCTCTCACCTACCTTATCCTCATGCTGATTGTAACAGCCGCATCGTGAGAAGTGGCGATCAGGAGCTCTCGTTTGGGTGACGACTCCTGGGAGGCATTTCACTCGCGAAGAGGATCTGGCATATCTCTCCTCCTTCTCAGACAACATCTCTGGCGAGTTGCTTCGTCTCGACATGCTTGCTTCAGATCAAGCAAAGGCTACATTCATATCCATGATGTCCCATGAGCTACGCAGCCCACTGCATGGTGTTCTTGCCGGGGCCGAGTTTCTTCTCGATACCAACCTTGACCAAGTTCAGCAGGAGATGGCCACCACTGTGAAGCTGGCTGGTAGTGCGTTGTTGGACACTATCAATGCCATCCTTGACTTCACCAAGATCAATACCACATCAGACAGTCGCAGTATTTTGGACCGACAAACTTCGCTTGACCGCCACGATTCGGACGACTCGGTCGAGAGAGAGAACTGTATCGATCTTGCATACTTGACAGAAAGTGTCGTAAACACTGTTGTGGCCGGCCAGCGATATCGCGCTACTGCTAAACTTCAGAGTCAAAAATCCTCTAACAGTGTTCCGCACCTGAAGAATTTTGGGAACCCCATCCGCGATGCCGTACAAGTCATTGTCGACATATCTCATCGATCAAATTGGCAGGTCAACGTCCATGCCGGCACTTGGGTTCGCATTCTGACCAATCTGGTTGGAAACGCTCTCAAGTATACAAAGGAGGGCTATGTCCATGTAAAGCTGCGATCAGACGGCAAGAATGTGACATTGGCTATCGAAGACACAGGAGCAGGCATATCTCTGGACTATCAGAAACATCGCATGTATACGGCGTTCGCCCAGGAAGATACCTTGGCAACTGGGACTGGACTAGGACTGTACATTGTCAAACAGCTGGTCAACAGGATGCAGGGTGAGATTGCGATCGAGAGCGATGTGACTCAAGAGCAGGGCACAAAGATTTCGGTGGTAGTACCAGTGCTCTTCGCCGGCGCGTCTGTAAAGGGGTCTGACAGTCCTACATCTCCAATTGGACCACTGATCCAGCTGCCAAATCTTAGCGTGGCCATGCTTGCAACGCCACTCCGGAGACGAAGCGACAACAGACCAAGCACTGCTCGTGTCAAGAGATTGCAGTCAAGCATCTCGAAAACGTCTGAAGAATGGCTCCAGACTCCAATCCGCGAGATCGAATCGATTGGGGACGCAGCATCGTTTGACGTTTGTTTTGCGCTTCAATCTGACTTCGAGCATTGGTTGAAGTTTGACTCGCCCACCAAATCTGCTTCCAAATGTCGTTTCATTGTTCTCACGGAGGATTTGAGTGCAGGATATGCAACCTCGAGCAGGGCAGACGTGCCAGTACATTTGATCCTAGATCCGCCCTTTGGCCCTCGTAAGTTGGCCAGAGTACTTGGAGAGGCAGTGGATTCTACACCATTCTCTGTACAGACGCCGACTCAGTCTACCCAGTCCACACCGTGGAAGCTAAACGATGGCATGGCAGGTGGCAAGGCCCAGAACAATGCATCGGGCTCGGGCACATCCACTGAGGTGCAGAGCCCACTACCAGATGCACACAGAAAACTCCTGCTCGTCGAAGACAACGAGCTGAACATGAAACTCCTGGTGGCCTGGTGTCGAAAGCTGGGAGTGAAGTACATCACGGCAGAGAACGGTTTGGAGGCAGTCCAAGCCTACCAGAGCACTCCTACTTTCGATATTGTCCTCATGGACATTTCAATGCCGATCATGGATGGCTTCACCGCGGCAAGGGAAATAAGATCATTCGAGAAGAAGCACAAAGTCAAGCACTGTCGGATAGTGGCCATCACCGGGGTGGCGAGCGAGGACGCACGAAACGACGCAAATAAAGCGGGAATAGACGATTTCATCGTCAAGCCAGCGTCTTTGAGTAGGCTCAGGCAGCTGCTCAAGGAGCTAGATGATGAGGATGCCCAGGCATGATACAATCGACAGGCATGATTAGACTTGTTTTTGACAGCTTTTGCAACGATACCTCCTTAGTTACTGTTGTTGTAACGACAATCTATGCAATCATAATCATCCAATCGCGATCGTGTTACATTCGTTCTCATCCTGTTTCCACTGGCCCTGCCTACAGCTTTGCCCTGACACCTTGTCCCTCCCTATTATCAACCAACACATCCTCCCTGACCGTTGCCTTGATCCTCTTCCCAAAGTACTCGATTTCAATCCCCTGCCCAACCCCTACCTCCTTCGGCAACCAGGCCAATGCCACCGTCTTCCTGACCGTATACCCATAGCTAGCACTAGTCACATACCCCACCGCCTTCCCCTCAACGAACACAGGCTCCTTACCCATAACAACACTCACCCCATCATCCAGCGTCAATGTTCTCAGCCTCCTCTCTCCCTGCCTCTTACCCTCCAGCGCCTTCCTTCCAACAAAATCCCCCTTGTTCCAATCCACGGCCCTCTCAACCCCTGCTTCCACAGGGCCGTGCTCCGTCCCCATATCAGAGCCCCACATCCGCCTCCCCGCCTCCAAGCGCAGGGAATTAAACGCACTCCTGCCCGCAGGGACAAGCTGGATCTGCGCCTGCGACGCGAAAAGGAAGAGCTGGTCCCACAGCCGCAGTCCCACGTCCGCAGAGGCATGGAGCTCGAATCCCTCCTCGCCGATCCAAGAGGTCGAAATCGCCAATACAGGGACGCCGGCGATGACGACTTTCCTTGCTCGCGAGGCGGGGAAGGCGGAAGAGGTGAAGGGTTCGGGGGAGCAGGCGGAGAGGAGGTGGCGGGATTGAGGGCCCCAGAGGCTGAGGCAGGTGGTTCCGGGGGTGATGTCGCGCACGGAGGCGTAGAGGGCGGGGTCACGGGATTGGAGGCGGGCTTCGCGGACGAGGTAGGCGAGGTCTGTGGGGGAGTTGGCGGAGAGCTGGTAGAGGTGCGGGCCGAGACGGGCGATGGTTGTGTCGGACTTGATACCGCCTAATGGGTCGAGGAGGAGGGCGTAGGTCACACTGCCGACGGGTTTGGTGGCGTCGGCTGTGCTGAGGCGTTGGAGGAGGTGGGTTGCGCCTGGTCCTTCGACTTGGAGACGGCGGAAGCCGGTGAGGTCGAAGAGACCGCATGATCTTCGGGTGAAGTGGGCTTCGGCTGCGGAGATGGGGGAGTGGAATTGGGTTGACCATGGGTCGCGAGGGGGAGATTGGAGGGCTTTAGGGAGTGAGGAGAGAAGAGAGGAGTTGGATTCGTAGTACCATGGTCGCTCCCAGGCTTCGATCTCGAGGAAGAAGGCGCCGAGTTCTTGTTGGCGGTTGTAGAAGGGGCTGACGCGCAGGTTGCGCGGGGACGTCTTTGCTTGGAGTGGGTGGAGGATGTCGTAGATCTCAACAAAGTTCTGTTGTGAGGTCTCGCTGACATAGGTTTTCCCGTACTGGACGTCCTCGAATCGTGAGAGGTCACATTCTGAAATGTCGATTTGTGACTTGCCAGTGGTGAGAGTCTCGGCTACAGCTCTTGCCACACCAGCCGAATGTGTGACCCATACGGCCTCGGCAACCCAGAACCCATCAAGGAGCGGTGATTGACCAACAATGGCTCCGCCATCTGGTGTGAATGAGAAGATACCGTTGAAGCCGTCCGCAAATTCTGTCTCCCGTAGTGCAGGCAAAAGTTTCTTGGATTCTTCCCAAGCCGGTACGAAGTCGGCTTTTGTAAAGGTCAGTCGTGATGGCATATTCTTCTCGTTTACATCCTTTGGGGTTTGACCGAGATCAGCAGCTACTACAGGTATAGGTCGATGACCATAGTAGCCGATACCATACTGATCACCATGCTCGCGGTAGTACAGGTCTTGATCTTGATGCCGAAGAATTGGTAATGAAGCCCAATTCGGTGGGTTCTTGTGCTTCTTCAGCTCTTCCACTGGACTCGTCTTTGCGTATTGATGTGCAAGCGGCAAAAGTGGAATCTGCTGACCGATCATAGCACCAATCTCAACACCCCAGAAGCCCGCACACGAGATGACAATGTCTGCTGGGAAGGTCCGCTGAGCAGTCTTGACGCCAGTCACTCTTCCGCCGGATCGTTCGATACCAGTCACCGGTGTAAGCTCAAAGTATCGTACTCCAGCATCTTTGGTCCGCTTAATGAGGAGCTGCACTGCTCGAGCTGCTAGTGCAAGTCCGTCAGTGGGAATGTGAAGTCCGCCTAGAACAACATCTTTGCTGAGTAGAGGATACCGCTCCAGACATTCATCCTTTGTGATGAGACGAGCATCGATACCCCACGAGTGAGCATAACCCTGCTTCCGCTTGAGCTCATCCATCCTCTGCGGAGTGGTCGCTACCTCTAGACCACCGACTTGATTGAAACAGCTTTGACCATCTTTCTTGAGCGATAGAAGCTTTTCAACAGTATACTTGGCCAGTTTTGTCATTGTTTTCGAAGGATTTGTCTGGAATACTAGTCCTGGAGCATGTGAGGTCGAGCCGCCGGGCATGCTCAGCGGTCCTTGTTCGACCACCGTGATACTGTCCCATCCTCGCGATGCCAGCTCATCAGCCAGGTTGACACCGACGATACCAGCACCTATGATTACCACTTTCTGCGAAGTCACCATCGTGGATGACCCGGAATTGCCTCTTAAAGGTCGGCTACGAGGTGCGGAGCCGTTGTACGTCAAGCTGGATCGTGAGATGGTTGCCCAGTCAGTCAAGGCTGCCATTCAAGTAACCTCAAGTACTGGCTGGTACTGAGCATGTTTTGTACTTGTACGAAACTTGCCTTGATCATTCGGCACTGGACTCGATCGGATACGTTTGCTCGTCACAGCAAGCAACGAGCGGCGACGCGTGATAAGCTCCATTCTTGGTATGGCCGATTCGATGGTACGGTACGTATCTAGTGGAGAAGACGTGTAAGATGCACCGGACCACGAGTTGACTCAAGGGCAATTTTTCTCTTTCAGGACAGGATTCCATGTCCAAATGAATGCTAGTGCAAGGGTCTGCCGTTGATCGCTGAAGCTTGATCCTCCGGTTCGCTCAGCCGAATACCATGGATCCGCTGTGATTGGACAACCCTGCGACCATTCTTGCATGCTTGCCATCCCATCCGCATCCTTCCATACATGAGCAGAAAGATGTGTGTAGCGAGTAGCGGTCCAGGCAGTCCTTCAGGGATAGCTTTGGTGCTGTCGCCGGACGTGGTATCATGTCAAATAATACTATGGCTTGTGGGTGAACAAAGGTGTAAATATGTTTCAAGATCAAATGGTTCATTCTCAATATGGTAAATTTCAAAACCGCTATGAAATGCGTATGCAAGCCCCATTACCCAGATGTCTTGAATTACAATTTCATATCGTCATGAAAGCCAATGTGGTTGTCTACCATACCAGCTGTTCCTGGTTGGTGGAGCATGCCAGTCCGGAGCAAAAGTCGACATCAGCTTTACTCACTTCTGCAGTGGCGGGTAGCTGTTGTTGAGCCGGCCAGATCTCTCGCTTCTCAATTTGCTCCCGCTTGTGGTGCTCGGTCACTATCTTCCTCGTGACACTCTGAAAGTAGAGAGGGCCCTTCTCCATCTTGGGGTGCATCTCGCCGTTGATGAAGATACCGGCATTGAGGTTCTTCTGTGCTGCATTGCAGAGTACCTTGTCTTCTGACATGACACGCTTGTACATTGCATCAACAGTCTGGAAGTCTTCATCTGACGAATTCTTGTTCCGGAAAACTTGGTAGCTGATGTGTGATTTGGTTGGCCCAGACGGCACAAACCGCTGAATCATGATGAAGTGAGGGCTGAATGACTGGTCAGTGGTTTGATGAGTGGCGAGATACGACTTGTACTTACTTGACAGTGGTGGAGGCATTAGGATAGTAATATGTGCTAGCAACAGTCATGCCTGCTTCCCTTTGAGCGTCGGTCGTGGCAGCATCGTGATCGATGTGAGAAGCCTTTGGATGGACGTCATATGATTCGAGATTTGCGATGGCGGGGAGGTCTGGATGAGTTGTCGCGCAGTGATAGCACTCGTTATAGTTGTCTGCTGCAATTTTCCAGTTGTAGTTGGCATCAATGCCCCAAGAGTGATCATACTGGTAGTCGTCGAAATTGAACGCGTCAAATCGCTTCTGCTCGTCGACACCCTCAAATTCCTCCTCCCAAGTCACTTCGGGCGCCTGCTTGCCATCCAGATTGACCCAAACGAAACCCTTGCTGTCAGTGCGGGTATGAATAGGTAGAAGACCGTTTTGTGACTTGTCGAAGCCAGGAATATCTTGGTAGCCAGGAGCTTTGGCAAGTTTGCCGTTAACACCATAAGACCAGCCGTGGTACCTGCACGAGAAAATCTTTGCAGATCCTTCTTCTTGTGTTACGACTGGAAATGCTCTGTGTCTGCAGACATTGTGAAATGCATTGATCTTGCCCTCTCTATCTTTTGCAACGATAAAGTTGAAGCCGGCAATTTCGTATCTGATCCAGTCGCCGGCCTTCTTGAGTCTGCAGCTGTGTGTGATGATCTGCCATCGTCTCGAGAAGATAGCACGCCGTTCAAGCTCATACATCTCTGGGGAGGTATACCAGGATGCTGGCAGAGCCCGGACTGCATTCTGGACGTCTTCCTTGGCTGGCGGTGCACTACCCCAACCAAGATAGTTGAAGACTCTCGACATAGTGAAGTGTTACTTTTTTTGATAGAATGTCAAAGATGTAATACGGTGGGTATGAAGTTGATGGCAGCAAGGTCACTTGCAGAGGTGATGATAACATGAAGTGTACTGGCAGGATGGGACTTATCTTTTATTGTTTTATCAGGACCTAATGCCTCTCACAGGGGGTCCGATATCAAGCTAAATCGGGTATACCGGTGCCAGTGCCAGTGCTAGTCGCATCATATGGCCCTCAAAGTTGTGTCAGCTGTCAGTGGCCGAATTCGGTTTCAAACTCCCCCATGGAAGTTAGACTTTAGTATGGGTCCTACCTTACCCCAGACGGCACCAAACGGACGGACTTGCTCTGGGAACTGGCCATAGCTTTACTTCTTATGTGATAATGGATTCGATCCCCATATTCCTCCAGCGTCTGGCCAGCGATTCGCTTGTTCAGCAACACGTGGAGAAGCCTGATATGCTACATGCCGCAATCGATAGATGGCATGCTGAAACTGACGAAGCATTTCCCTGGCGGGAAATGTCTTGCTGGGCTGTGTACCAGCAAGTAGAGGTGAGCTTATCAGCGAACGAGATACGGGCATTTGTCGGTCGTTGTTATCAGCGTTCCATCAGTGCTTTCATAGCACCACTATCTCTGTGCGGTTCGGCAAATACACTCCATGACTTTGAAGGGCGTTGTAGGGCGCCGATAAGCTGCCACGAACGAAGGATGTGGTTGTCTCGCAGGAGGACAGCGAAGATCTCGATACATTTTGTGAGGAAATATTGTCCAAAAATGGCCACATTTAGCCGCACAGACCAGGGTCTGGACAGAACCCGATTCTCTCCTTGATCACCCATTGATACTCGCCACACGATCTCTTTGTACATTGTCATGAAAACGAAGTCGCATCAACAACAACAGAAGCTCTGCCATCGTCGAACATGAGGTAATGGCGATTTGCTGTGTCTAAACGCTCTCTTGGCAGTGAAACTCTTGGGTGGGTGCCAACACCATCACGAAAGGCCGGCGCGCGTCCCTGTCTGGCTGTTCAACGCTCTTCTGCTACCTTGGACCGCTCGGCAGGATTTAGGACTTATCGCGACCATCAGCTTCCGCGGAATATGTGACAGCTGACGCAGTATATGAGCACATCAACAGCAGGATGTAAAGGTGCGTGGACAGCCATCGTGGAAGATCTGCTACTGGTCACGACCAGGGGGCATCCCGTAAGTATATAAATGTGACTTGCGCCAAATCTGACAGATACGACCATAGGCAGTTGAAAACAGACTATCCCGTCAGATCTAGTGTACTTAAGCAATTGACCGGCCAGTTAGTATTATGGTGGGTGACCACATGAGAATCCTGGCTGTTGTATCTTTTTGTTTTTTTTTCTCCTGTTTCAGATGACAGCGCTCTCGATTTCGAAGACAACATCGATACACATAGGACAGCAAGAAAAGCAAGGATGGAGAAGGCGTATAGGCACGGAGCGACGTGGCGGCACCACCGAGTACACCATATGATAGCTCGGACCCATTATTTTCTGGGCGGCGGATACTGCAGCGCCTAGCAGATCGAAAGGCACATCTTAGCAACGTTGCTTGCCGACAAGGGTCCCGGACATGATTTTCCTCTTTGGACAATCCCTACGATCCCATCTTCAGGGAGCTTGCATGCACCCCATGCTCACGAGTCGCCAGCTTCAACGTGACTATCAGGAACCTCGCGCAGCTGATCTTGCAAAGAGGCTACCACTGTGTAAATGTCCCAAGGAACCATGATGCGCATCCGATCGAGCAGGTCGATAGCCTGAGCCAGCTGAAACGCAGTGTCCAGAAGATAGCAGTCTGTGGTCCCTGTTAGTTCGGCTGTTAGGCCTAACACAATTACACCCACGAGCATCAAGACCGAAGCATACCATGTATATGGAGTGTGCGTATTGCTCAATAGACAATGATAGACCTACAAGCGCACGAAGGTGATCCCTGGCTTGTATCTGCGAGCGTCAGCTTAGGGCTCTTTTGACATTACACACTGGTCCTACCCGATTGACTCGACTTCGAAGAGTAGATGTGTAAGCGAGGTGTTCCACTTCGGTGACGTCCTCAAGCAGCAGGATCATCCTTGTCATGTGGTAGTATTGCATGCCCAGCACTGTCCACTCAGTCGGGACAACAACAGAGCACAAGTCTCAAGCTCGTACTCACCACTAGCAGGACTCATCATAATGATTCTCGGAAAGCATGGCTGAATTTCTGAGCCGTCGTCCCAAAGAGGTATAAACGATTCAGGACGATTTGCCAACCACATGGCTGCGGCAGTATCAAGCTGCTACCTCGAGCCGACTTCGGCAGGGACCTCACGTGAGTAAGATACCTTCAGGACTTTCGCGCATGGTAGGACCATCCGATCGGCATAGGAGGGTCCATCTGCCGAAGCGGTGTCAACAAAAGCGTCATATTCAACGAGACAGACCTCTAGTGGTCGGCATTGAACAAGCGATGAGTAGATCACCTGTCGCAAGGCTTGCCAGGTCCCAGCTTCACCAAGAGATATCCGCCAAGGCCGGGACGACCACAAACCGGTGAAGGAGCTCAATCTTTCCGCATACCAGACATATCGCTACACAGTCGTACGATGAAGCTGCGCATTCAGCCTGAAAAGGATCTATCGTAATGATGTACTGTGTTCCCGGTGGTTTATAAGCAATGTGTGAGACTCATACTGTATTGGAGGCAGGTATACCGCCGGCTGACATGCTTCCGGGCTAAGCCACCACAACTTCGTCTGCTCCAGGACCAATACTCTCTATGAACTTTTTTCGATCAGACCACTGTTCGAAATCATGCTAATGCATCTGAGCTGCTTAGAATGCATCATGATGGTAGGCAGGAAGCAGATCACATACATAAATACTGTGGTTGTATCCTTTTGTGATGGTGATCCAGACATCAGAGCTAGAATACTACCTGCCATCTAACCAATTCAGACCGGTCTTCCCATACCTGGAATAAACACACTTCTTTCCTCATTATGCCTCGCTTGCTTACCATGCTGACGGCGATCACCATCATGTCAAGTACCATGGTCTATGCACATCCACGGCCCTGCAACAACTCATCTGCCCTCCGCACCATCTACCAATTCCCTCCTCGCCACTGGATCGAGAATATAGTAGGTATCTCGTTATGCTGCTATGTACACCGCTGACTGATGTGATAGGCTGTGCGCAAGACCGGCGAGCTTGTCGCAACCGACATCGCCCAATCCCAGGTCTACCTGGTCGATCCCAATAAGCCAGGAATCGAGCCGCCTGTAGTCGCCAAATTCCCGACGAATACCAGCTTGACCGGTATCACAGAAGTATCTCGTGATGAGTTCTATATACAGTCAGTTCAAGGCGACGTCTATTCATTCAAATTTCAGCCAAACTCATCTGCCGTGTACCGGGTCTCACTCCAGGATTACCACCGCACTGGCATAGCTGAAGTCGGACCTCCTATCAATATCACCACAGCGATAGTCCTGAATGGCATGACGACCTTGAACGCCGAGAAGGGTATCGTCCTGCTGTCAGACTCTGTCGGCGGTGTGATCTACTCTCTCAACGTCCGCACCGAGCAGTACGAGATCGTGCTCGACGACGCTCTGCTGAAGCCCGACTTCACGATGAATCCGCCATTTGGAGTGAACGGCATTCGAATCGTCGGGAAATACCTATACTTCGCCAATACGAACTTTGGCCGCACAGCTCGTGTGCCTGTCGATCTGGGCACTGGAAGACCTACCAGGGAGATCGAGGTTATCTCGGAGAATGTGCCTGCTGCGGACGACTTTGCTGTTGATGAGAAGACAGGAACAGTATATGTGGCGCAGAACGTGGCCAACAGTGTGTCTTCCGTTCACCCTGACGGCACTGCGAAGCTGCTTACGGGAGGCGTCAATTCTACGCAGCTGCTTGGCCCTGTGTCTGCACAGTTTGGCAGAGGTAAATGGGATCGGAAGACCTTGTATATCTCCACAGATGGCTTGGGAACCGATTTAGTGACTGGCGAGCGGTTGGCTGCGGGCAAGATTGCTGCGCTGGATCTGAGCACGTATTGATGCAGGGCTTGTATCGTCATTTCAATTGTTCAACATGTGTTGGTCTGGTATTTATCGAAGATCTTAATGGTAATGAATGGAAGGGTGTCTGCTGTTGTCACTCCGGAGAGGAAACCAGGTTGCGAGAATGTCCTCAATCCCCCGAGCCGAATCGTTAAGAAAAGTGCTTGAATACTTAGCCTGCCACATTTCTGCTCATGGCTCGCGGGACTCGCTACGCATCCATTCCTTCTGTCGACGCGCATATTCAGGTGTGACATGAGAATTGATCCGATAGAGAACGAGGAGAGGACATGCAGGTGCCCAGGCGCTTTGGACAGCGTACTCAAATCCGGTGATAAGCTGCTCCGGCCGGAATAGATCGTGCTGTAACATCGCTACAACATCCTCAAATGAAAGCTTGACACTCTAGTGTAGGAGGTGTTGAAATTGGGAAAGGCAGAGGAACCGATCGGCCCACAAACGACTTCGTCCGCCCTGTCTCCAGGGATCTTCGCCGAGATCGGAGGTGTCTGGTCTGCTTCTGACCCTCCTGTCGACTGCCTTATCACAAGGACTGACAGACTTGCAAGCCTTGGCACTGGCGACCGTGGCGACCGTGCCGATCGAGAGTGCATGTCATGGAGATGCTGAACCTGGTCGGAAACTGTGACGGTAGTAGAAGTATGCGTGGCGTTATGGATGATGTGGAATCGCTCGAGATCTTCAGCTGCGGCTGACCTGCATACAGGGACCTTCGAGACTTGACCCAGGAATCTCGTGTCATTTTTGTTCTGGAAGTATTCACGATTTGTACATTGCAGTGCTCAATCATGCCGTCAAAGCTTTCGGACGTGCTCGCATATAACGCAAATTCTTTTCTTTGGATGTTTGTAGCCGTCCTGAGAATGCTCTGTACTTCTATCTGGCTTTCTTATGCTGCACGCCCAGTAGCTCTCCTGCGAATTTACGGCTGGAAGGGACTGATCTTGCACATGTTTGGCAGCTCTTCTGTATGGCGTCTGCGGGCGAACGTGCTCGGGACATTGGAATTTGAGCAGGCCATGAGCTTCAAGAAGTCAGTTCAGGACGAATGCACAATGACAGCAGTCGCGGTAAGCATTGCATATTTCTCTTGTCGGAATTACGCACTAAAGCGACTTTGTGCAGGCTGCCATCATCGCTCAGATAGCCATCACGGGCTATACCTTGGATGGCATTGCAGATACTCATTGGGTGTCAAGAGCTTGCATGCTGTTCAGTCTGACTGCTGCTTTAATGGCTGTCTTCTACGCCACCACACAGCAAAAAATACTCGGTAGACTAGCAACACCGAAACATATCCGAAGCTGGATTCGAGGTACCATAATGACATCTGACATCGATGATCCGGAGGAACAACTCGAATTGTGTAACGCCGGCGGGTATCCCAGCGAGATCATCACCGCGCTCCAAGATATGAACAGAAAAGCCACAGAAATACCCGACTTTGGAGGAGGCCGTGAAGTTCTGAGATGCATTGAGGCACTATCAGGTCGTCACGCAGAAGCCATCATCGCACAGTGCTTCACTCCTAGCGTTGCATCTGTAATTACGATATCAGCGCCTCAGATGTTATTATCTGTCTCTCTCCTCAACCTACTGCTCGCTGTGGGCGTATATATCGGCTTCGTATGGCGCAGTGGACTAGGATCAGATCTTAATTCGAACGACGCTCGTAACATCTTCATCGTCTACATTGTCTCGCTGGGGGCCTGTTCGGCGGTCTACTCTGTATCTCGCTTGGTGACCGAGGACAGGCGGACACCCGAGAACATCGTACTCCAGTTGCATTACTTGGCGCATGTGAAGAAGACGATCGACGCCCAATCTCATCGGACGCAGCCTGACCAAGCCACCAATCGCACATCCACCCAAGTCACCGATCGCACAACTACGATACCCGAAGGAGCCGCGCATGTGACCTGACACCCTGCGGCTCAGGAGAGAGCAGTACCAGAAATGGCAGATCGTGCCTCAACGGCGGACCTAGACGACAGGGAACAGGTATAAGACAAGAGGTGATCCGTCGATGCAGTCGATACGTAGCACAGCAGAGTACCAACGCAACAATAGCAGACGTCCTCTCAAACACGCTGGTATTCAAGATACACTGATCAAAGCACTGTGGAGGGCGGTCTGCCAATGCTGCAGGAAGTGACCCCCGCATCGGAGAGTAGTTGTCGTCTATCCATGGCGAATCTGAAACTATCGTCGCTATCACTCTCCATCAATCTTGGAGTCCACCAAGGCTCTGCTCCTCGATTGACCGACGTCCGCCTTACGCCCTATCAGCCTCTCCTTGATCAACAACAGCCCCTGCCAAGTCCCACCTCCAGCCCTGCAATGTCCATCCCTCTTCTCCGAGTCATGACCCACGTGTCCTCGGCGACTGGGACCTGTCACGGCCGTAGCAGCCCGTCCATACGCACTGATCTGCCCAGGTCCTGTCGATCACTGTGTTGGTTTCCCAAAGAGGAAAGCAGTCCTCTATAAAAATAACGTTTTAGATTGACGCTTCCCGTCGACACGAACGAGTGCACAGGGCAGATTGGAGGTTGAGATCGCTCGGAGACATTTAATCTTCGGTCCTGGGAGTTTGGGTGCCTATAGTGGTAGTATACCGGGAGTAGGAAGGCTTTGACCATGTTGTACGACATGATTTGTCTGACGAGAGGACCTGAGGGAGGACAGCGAGTGAGGTGGGTATCAAGGAGTGCAATCGTGCATGGTGTCAGTATGGAAGATGCACATGGCTTCGGTTATCCTTCCCGTCAACGTGGATGCAGCGGCATCAAGGCTTGTTTTGACAGATGATCTAGAACTCGTCACCGGACACAACACCACAGAATCCCAGATGTGCGTCTCATAGGGCTCGTCTGTCGAATTCAGGCCGCCCGGACGGGACGCCTGACCTGGACAGACGCCCAAATTACCAGCCATACCGGCGACGAAGCGTGTATAGGGCGAGCAAGGTCGCCAGGGCCATGACGCTAAACGTCAACGGTGATCTCCACGAAGCCTGAACCATGGTCAATCGGAATGTCGGTGTCAGTGTACACCGCCCTATCAAAGACGTACCCCAGACATTGAGCCCATTGGCTGCTTCGCATTCAGGCCTCCCTTTTCCGCCGCGGAGCCGCTTGATACAATACTACTCTTGCCTTTATCCGAATAGGCTGAGATTGAGTGGATGGTGATGGAGAAGGGACCCTTTTGCGTGCCGAAGAAGCTTTGACAGGTGTTAGCGTGGTCGTGAAACGGATGATCAGGAGCCGAGATGTCTATTTTACTGACCTTCGCATCATGATGCTGATTCGCTTGATCGATGAAGTCTTGATTGGCTTTGCATCGGTTTGCTCCCGACCACGATATGTTGGCTTGAAGTCCGACCATGGAACCAAAATTGTTGTTGAAGATGAATGGTCGATGGTGGATGCGGAGGGAGTGGTGAAGTCGTATTCGTACGACGTTGTTGCTTGCTCCCGACCATTGTCGGGATTCTGGGGAAGCAGCGAGTCCTTGAGGATCAATGTGTATTTTTTGCCTCGACCACATTAGCTGGGGCACATTCTCATTTCTTCGGACGAGCATTACCATCTGCTTTGTTTACGGTCAATCTGATCCCGTCAAAGTCGGACAAGTTCCAAGTCCGAGAGTCGTCCGTGGTACGCTGGCTCGCAAAGCCGGCACCACCAAGTGTGTCGATATCCAAATCGCCATAGAAGCGCCCTGAGGAGCCGTCTGTCTCGAAATAACTCTGTACCGAGGGCGTCGTTAGCTTCGTTTACGACCACGTGGGCAGACGAGCTTCAGCTGGAGAGAAGCGAGGGTCTTCGTTCGCCGGTAGCAATCTAACAAAAATGCAAGGATATCAGACCGGACGTACCTGTGATTTACCTCCACGGACGCGATCATCACTTGCTGTCCAATCTGAAGCGCTCCATGTCCTGGTCGTATGGGTTAGGGACGCCTGATCCAGTATCTGAGCGCGGAACAACTACTTCTCTCCACCAAATAGGTCAACGGTCGAGGACTTTTGAGCCTGGACCATGGTCGATAATTTCGCCAACGGGAAGGCGACCAGTATCAAGATGAAATGAAAGCGGGGAGAGTGTAGGCGGCAAGCAATGATGCGTCTATTGCTGGCTCACTCGGGCTTTGGGTGATAACTTACTCGACTCCGTTGATGCGGAGTTTAGCAATCTGAGGAATCGGTCAAATTGATCTCCGACTCTGGTCGAAAACGGAAAACGGTTGACTGCGATGTGTGAGGGACGATTGATTGGCCCCGAGTCAGCCCTGTGCAAACCAAGCACGCCTACGCATGCCGTGCGTCTTCGCGTGTTACCAATCACGCCTTGCCAGCGAGACTACGCCTATCTGGGAACAGATGCATGCCACCTCGCTCGTTTGTACAAGGTACTTGAGGATGTAACGCTCGTACAGTAGGGAACGTCGATTTCATGGAACGCGAATGAGTCGACGGCACGTTTGGTCTGCAGCCGGGCTTGCCCTGGTCGGTTGGGTGTTGCGTGTTCACCGATTAAATCGGGCAACGCAGCTGAGAACTACCAGAGCAGGCAGAGCTATTGTTGCTCAAGCTGGACTGTTGGGCTATGGGAAGCAGCGATCCTCCAGGCAAAGACACGCATGGTTTGTGAAACCAGCGGTGATCTGCTTCTTCGTATGCAGGAGAAGACAAGGCATCTTCCATTCCAACGTCATGGTACAGGAACCTGGCGGCAGTGCTCCGCCGTCCCGTCTCTTCCGCGTAAATTGTCGTGGTAGTTCGTTGCCTTGTTGCTGCAAGGTGGGTCACGTTCTCATGCAGGAAACGTACGTGTATTCGAGCTAGGACAGATCGGATGGTTATTTTGCGCAAGGAGTAGAGTTTGAAGAATTGCTCATGCATTTCGTCTTTCGGCGCGGCCGAAGATTACAAATGGATCTCTATATGGTATTTTGTCGTAGATGGCACTGCTGTAGCCATCATAGAAGCGACTGAGGGGTGACTGTACAATTTCCCAATGGTCCCTCTGAGGGGTGTCCCCATCCCGTGTAGCCAAAAGTACTCCAAGCAAACAGAAAACCGCCCGCAGTAGTCATGCAAATGCTTCGAATGTAAAGCCTCTCGCTGTCGTGATTGTCCGTGAAACTCCTAGATCATATCCTACATTGAAAGAATCGTGCTCATCATTGGTCAAATGACTGGAATGGTGGTGACATTGGTACCATCATCGGCGTCTGTGGAAATGTGTTGAAGTCTCCAGGCGACCCGGCACTTGAGTACTCGTATATATCGCATAGCTCGGGTGTCTATTCTATGTTAGTATGAGATTCTGTCCCAGTAGTAGTGAAATAAGGAGACTCACCAAAGACTCTGGAAACGAGGAGGAAGCAAACGACATGTCCATAGAGGTCAAGGGCATGTAGCCAGGGAGGCTCAATGGGCTGGTCTCGTTCTCGAGGAAGCCCTCCTGCTTGATGGAAAGACCCTTATCCTGCCAGTGGAACGACTGATCGATAGGTTGAAGGTAGGGCTGGAATTGATAGGTTTGGTCCGCGGGCGGCGGTGGTAGGTAGGAAAAGTTGCCAGCCGGGAGCTGAGGAGAGGGAGGAGTCTGGAAGGAATCGATGGTTGGGAACTGGAAGGGGGGAGGTGATGTCGAGAGTTGACGAGTATGTTGACTCGAGAACATGGTCCAGTCTTCTACGGCGGTCCTGCCTTGTGACACTGGGGCTGACTGTGCTACTGGCGACTGCCTCCGTTTCGAGCTGGTCGAGGATGTCGACTTCTTCGAGTTCTGGCGAGATGGTTCCTTGGATGAGAGGGTTTGTGGTTGAGGTTCAGGAGTGGGAGAAGTGGAAGCGGCCTTGCGCTCGAGATCTTCCAATCGCTTCTTCAGCTTCTTCCCTATTGACAGTATTAGTGGTGAGCAGAGATGGTGTTGAGGGCTAAACCTACTGTAGTTGCGCTGAGCAATCCTGTTCTGTATCCGTCTCCTCTCCGCAAGATCTGAAATCTTGGTCCAATCTTCATTGGGTTGAGCACTAGCACTGAAAGCACTGCTGGTGTGGTGGGCAACACCATCCCGGGACGATGTCCCATATGTGTAGGAAGAAGTCCTTCGGTGATCCATGGTATAAGTTGTGTGGAGATGGATGTGGGGAAAGAGGTCGGGGGCGACGAAGCCAGATGGAATGGTACAATGTAGATGTTCAGACAAACCGAATGATGTTCGGGATCAAGTGGGAATCAGGCAGAGTGATATATGCCAGGCAGTCGGATAGAGCTCGCACGGATGCAGTGGCCGTGGAGGAGCTAACGGCCGAGAGGTAGGCAAGAAGGGAAAGTGGTCTCTGTATTGCGGGTGCGCCATGCGTTCGCGCGAATAGACGACATGAGCCATAGTTAGGCCATGGGACAAAGGACAGGGTAGCGTGCATGATCGGGTCGTGCATGGCAGGCCTCGGACCTGAGCGAATACAAACGCCGCCAGCGCGTTCGAAGGATCGCACAGCCAGCATGCACCGAGTGCGAGTCGAGTGCGACGCTGCCGGAGCGATGTGACACCGTTGATTGGACATGAGGCGGGCGACCCAAAGTATCCGAACCTGCCTCGAAAGGGCCCCGCTAACTCAGTCCCCAAGACACGTGTGGAGCTCAAGCTGGTCCTAATTCTGGTGCTATCACAGGGTTTTGTCGTAGGGCTGCACCTGACTAGCTACTGATTGCTTGAATAGGTATGGGGACTAAAGCTTCTCTGGGAAGAACGCCATGGATCAGGCCGACTCGTGTTGGATGTCCAATCTGCTGAAGTTTGACCCGCAGAGTCGTGCAAATGAAACCATGATGCGGCCTACGACTTTTGACATACGAGAATCGAATTAGTCGTGGGCGGTGTAGCTTCATTTGCAGGCACATCCGCCTTGCATGTGTGGAATGCGTGAGTCGACGGCGAAGGGTATCGACGTTTCGTCGAGACACACCGCAGGAGCCACAGCAAAATGCCACCAGGAGAAATCAAAAGTCCGAAGGTTTGGTGCGGTGGATGCAACAGTCTGGCGGTGACTGACGGCCGGGATAAAAAACGACTAAACCACTTTCTCCCAAGTGCATGGGTCGAAAATGACGAACTGCCTCATCCTGGCCAGTGATGATGGCTAGGGACATTCAGCCCTGCCACTTGCGCTCCCACAAGGTTTATTACACAGCGAGAGATCTGCAGCTGAATCAACCCTTGTAAAGCGGTATCCTGCGAGTCGTCAACGTGTCTGATGGAGTTTGGACATGGCACATGGCACAAACTCCGTCAAACTCCATCATCTGCGACTGTTCTCTGTCACGTCTGCCTGTTCTGGTACAGGTAGTTCCCGTTAGTCCCCAGGCCTTGATTGCAAGGTTTCGACTGTGACGCGGTCGACGTAGGTAGTCCGACATCGAAAGTCAACCAAGAGTGGTCATCGACGCCTTGCGAAGCTCAATCTCGCCTGCGATAACAGCGGCCATGAGTCAATGGTTTCCGACTACCACGTTGAAGGGTACTGAAACAGTAGATCGGTCTGGCACAATATCTCTCCGGGGTGAGCGGGCTGGATTCCGCGTACTTTCCATGGAGCCACCTTCTGTCCAGGCGTGCCGACTGTCAAAGCTCTGTATAGCTGGCGTTGGCCTTACAAGGTTTCCGCTGGTGTGGTTAGAGAGCATTCCTGTGATCCCGGGCAGCTCTTCTACTCGCTCAAACGCAAATGATGGTCTCCTGATTTGCTTCCTCAGCCCGTCGATCTTGCAAATCATCAATCAAGCACCAATCAATTAGGGCTTTAGCAGTTCAACAGCAACATCCAACGTGCTCGCATTGAAACAGAAATCAAGAACGGCTCACTCCTTCTCTCGAACCAAACGAGTCCAATTTTCAGGTGCCGGAGTTCCGATGAGCTTGTGCTTCTGTGTTATTAGGGCAACATTTTCTATTCTGACATACCACGCTTGCGGGCACTACCGCGCTGCCGGAGGCAAAGCCAATCTACCGAAGCAGGGTCCTTTCATGAGCGAACCGTTTTCCCTTTTCGTCAGTTAACCAGACCACCCGTCTACAGTAACAACACTCTGATCCTTGGTACAAGGTCCGTGACATACCTGTTGGAGGTTCGGCGCTCTGGAGACCATGTCACGATAGGGACTTCCTTGGTAGACTTGTCAAGACCGGGCTGTTTAGCACGGCTACTGCGGGAGGATGAACCGCGACGAGATTACAAACCAATATCCAGTAAGATACTACCTGCGTTGTCCCTATTACCGCAAATGGCAAATAGCTCACTATAGCACAGCCGTCCATGCTGCTGATTGGATATTGCGGGAGACATCTGCTTGCTGATTGCGGAGCAATAAGCACCCCGAGCGATGCTTTCTCTACGCTGCACAGGTCCGTCATGACACGCAGACGTGCTATTGACCCGGAGCCCACTGTCCTGGAGTCGCCTTCACCGGTCTGCTAGACTTCGGTCATCTTCGAGGGCTCCAAGTTCTTGGATCCGTCTAGGCCTAGTATGGAAGACTCTGTATCGATTGAGCTATTCTGTTATACATCATTATGCTTTGGGAGCGCCATTGACCGCATCTGGAAATAAGTATCTACACGTGACCCGGCAAATGTCAAGGACGCCCTATAGCAATCAGACTGTACGAATGGACGGAGAACATCGGCACTATTCTCGTCGTTCTCCAGTACTACCTGACTTGACACATGCGCAGCCGAAGCACCTTTAGAATTCTGGTTGAGCTAGATCCCAGTACTGTATCGCTTTTGATACTGTTTCCATTTCGAAGCCCTGATCTGTATGCGGTATCAGCAGGTGCTGTCAGTAATAGGACGCTCGCTACCACTAGTACTGTCTCCTTTGTTCAATCTCCACAATGTCGACCGACAGCAGACACTACAAGGGGCCTCTGTGGGTCATGTCACTCTCACGTGTCACTTACCGACTGCCATCAGAAGTAGCTGTCAATTCCTGCAGGGCGACGCCAGCAGCCACACCAATCCTTCGGGGCGCCTCCCTCCCTACAATCTCGCGTCGATTGTATTATCGTTGACCGAATCTCGCACGCTAGAAGATGGAATAGTGGTAACACAGGATCAATGGTATCCACAAAGGTCCAGGCCTGCTGGCCCTTGTTTGATCTTCCACCTGCATTGCTCACCTGCCCGATCGTCTAATATACCGATCCACAGTGCTTCTCAGCCGCACACTATAGTCTCACTATAGACCCTGCTGGAAGCATATAAGCCCTCCGACTGGTCGGCAAGTCGCACTCCTCCGGCTCGCGGGCTATCTCTGCATCCTGGCCCCTGTCCACGGAAAGTGACCTCCGCCTGCCACGTGTGATCCCAGAGGACGTGTCGATCATCGAGCAGCTAATTTGCATTCCATAGCTTATGTTGGCCTTTCGAGCCTCATTTCAGCTGAAACGGGGTCGAACACGATGTCGTGGTAGGTAAGGCGAGTTTGCTCACATCGGCTATCTTCGATAGTCTTGCAAAATTCGTCTCAGCTTTTAAGCAATTAGTAGCCTCGATCAGACAGAAACTTATTGCTATTTGCGGTTGTTGGACTCTAGGGCTCGCTGGTACAATATCGTGCACCTGCGAGCTGGACCTATCACCTCGGTGGCCCTCTCGACATGGTTCCCTGGCCTTTGTGGATCACAGACTTCTGGAGGACCCTTGCCCCCATCTGACGTCCACCAGATTAGATGGACTATTAGCAAGCTGAAATGCGTTAATATTCCGGCAGAGAGGACAAACACCCTGCATCGCAAACAAGGCAGACCTTTCTGTCTGGCACTGTAGATGATGACCGAATTTCCCCAGTGATAATGTTGGAAACGCGTTCTCCATGTTGTTTGCAGTCTTAGGCTTTGCGGTCTCCTTCTGCATCTCGACTCTAAGGCGGTCGCGCCATCTTTCCTCGATACATACTCGAATTAAGAGCCGTGGAGCCCTGTGTCAATCTGTCTTCACGTGTGAGGGTACATATCACACGTTTCCTCTGATTCGAGCAGGATCAGAGCTATAGTATATTCCAGCATCCACGTCCTTGAAGGTATCTTAGCACTTACACATGCAGCATACTACCACGCATACCATGCCAAGTGGACTCCATATCTGCTGGAGAGCTGCGTAACTGTGCCAGCACTTTTGCCAGAAATTCTTGATCGTTCGATGGTCGTTGGACACTGCGTTTTCTGCATTCTCGTACCCATTATTGATGGCTGACGCGTATAATGCTAGGGCGATGGTCCACTGAAGTTGCTGTTCCAGCAGCCTCGTATAAGGGATACCTATCTCGTTCCCGGTGTGCTGAGAGTCTCAGCAGACATCGTCACACTGGTGGCCAAGCACGTCGCGTGTGATACCCACATGTTCCACGCGTTTATGCAGCCACAGCGGGTATATTGCAGCAAGGTGGTGGCAGTACAAACGGCCTGCCTTCTACTACCAGCAAGTTCATGCATACGCGAGGGGCAATCATTGTCCCATTCTTGCAAGACAGCTTCGTGTTCATGCAGCACGACAATGACATCTCCAACAAGCAGTGCGCGACGTGGAGACAGCGTCACTCCATCACGTCAGCCACAAACTCAATCCGGCGGCGGCCCCGACATCCTGAACAACCATGCCAATTCTAAACGGGCGAACTCGAATTCTCCCGTGGTTCACCACTGGCCAGCTCAACTTCCTTTCAGGGATGGTGACTTGGATTACAAAGCCACTTTCAACTGTCCTGCATGAGCAATCAACTCAATTGATCGATCAAGCCAAAGTCTGGAAATTGGGTGGCTGCCAAATGTACTGTCGCACCGCCATATCTCTCCGCATGTAACCCAAGCCCCGAAACCCCGATCGCTTGCAGAGGATCGAGCAAGCCCTGATCCTTCTGCTCTGTCAGCTCAGGCACCGTACCCACGAAGAGCGCTAGGCTACATTGACGATACGCGCAACCCAGCCCCGTCAGTATTGGAAAGCTTGCTTATCGTCCTATTGCACCTTGCTCCTTTAGGTCGCTGGCAGGCCCTACGCAGTGGAGCAACTTCAGCTGGGTAAGGTGATGCCTTACAGACGGGTCATGGAGGAGCTGCCACGTGCAATGTGGCTGTAGGGCAGAAGGAGCCTGGCCAAGCGAGGAGACTGTATACGCTATCTGGACAATGGCATCGGAGTCGGGGGAACGCAAGCCGCGGTATGCTGATTCCGTAATCACGGTGCTGCACGATGAAGTGCACCATGACGAAGGAAGTAGAGTTATCACAAATCATACTTGCGTCGCAGCACAGCAACGTATTGACTGATCACTATATCACTCATCAATCATTGGCAATTGTCAGGGTATATCGAATGCCCCTCTACTGATACAGCTCTTGACCACCAGTGGTCTACTACCACATGGTCTATCCTACATGGAAATATGCCTATCCCCTACTTGAGTCTTGCGGATCGCCTGCGACCCGTATCCTCTTCAACTTTTGGAGCCTCCTTCTTTGGCGTGGCCTTTGATTTGGTCTTCTTCGCTGGCTTCTCGTCCTCGACGTCGGCTCCAGAATCAGCTTGATCCTCCGACTTGACACCATTCGTCTTCTCAGTCGACTTGCGAGGGCGTTTCTTGCCAGCAGGGGCCTCCTCCACAGCCTCCTTGACGCCGTTCGACTTGCGTTTGCCTCTGCTCTTCGCTGGCTTCGTGTCTTCTGCCTCGTCACCTGCGTCCTCTGCCTCTCCCACTGCTTCCTTCTCTGCCTTGACGGCAGCATCGGGAACAGCACCCGTCTTCTTCTGCCTGCTCAGTACCACTGCGCTGGTCCTTCCGCCAACTGTCAAGAACGTGATCTTCTCGCCATTTGGCAGCGTATTGCCATCCTTCTTGCCCTTGCCCCACCTGTGCTTCATGATCCAATCCTCAGGAAATTTACTCGAGTCCGACAATGTGTCCACAGCCGTGCCAGTGACATACATGAGATTGTCATGCAAAGCCTTGACCTGCTCATCACTAAACGTATTGCTATACTGTTCCGGATGTATCTTGGCCTGATACAGCACCTCATCCGCGACCCAATTCCCCACCCCGCTGATGTTCGCCTGATCCAATAACAATGCCTTGATCGGTACTCTCTTTGACCGCATCTTCTCCCCCAACCACTCCACAGTCAACAACTCCTTATCCACCACCGGATCCGGCCCATTCTCTTTCAGCGGACTCGTCTTCCTGAGCTCTTCAGCCGGCACATCCACCAACCGTATCCTCGCCAACCTCCTCGCGTCCACGAACGCAACCTCGCTCTTATCCCCCTCCCCATCCGTCTGGAAGACAAACTTCCAGAACCGCGGCGGCCAATCGTTGTCCTCCTTCGCAGGCTTGTAGTACGATGAATCATCGTTGCTGAACTTGACCCAGCCCGTCATACCGAGGTGCATGACGGGGTGCGGTGGACTGTCCGCCACGAGCCAGAAGTATTTGCCTTGCTGGCGGGCGTCGAGGATCTTCTTTCCGTCCATGGCGGCCTTGAAGGCCGACGCGGAGGTGCCGACTTTGCCATAGATGATGTCGTCTTCTTGGACGAGCGTGTTGACGATGCGGCGGCCGACGAGGTGTTTTTGGAGGTAGTGCACTACGCGGGCGACTTCTCCGATCTTGGGAAGGTCAGAGGAGACGAGAGAGGGGGGGAGTGGAGGGTACTTCGGGCATGGCGGCGGTGTGGGAGCTCAAGGCTCACTTAACAAAGTAGTACTATCACGTCTGCTGAAGAAAAGGTGCACGAGACTGAGGTGGGTATGGATGATTATGATGTAATTGAGATCAGATCGCGTCGCGTGGGAAACTGATCTCTGATGGAGCTTGAGCTTTGAGCTCCGATAGTCTATCAGGGTCTTCTACCTCGTATGGGGCCGCCACTTTCTCATTCATCAGGCTCTCAACTTCTTTTCCCAGTCATCCCATCCATTATCCTCAATGATCTCGATCATTTGTCCATGATTTGCTGATTACAGGATTTCAGGAAGTCGGAGGCTCACTGGTCTTATGCCCTACACTGCGAAGCGTTCTTTCCTCGCTGAACGTATATTGTTCAATCTTCTGGAGACCTGTTTTTGAAGAATTAGCATTGCTTCCGCAGATTTCAGAACGCAGCAGAGTGTCGACCAATAGGTCATCAGACAACTGCCTGACAACGGACCCTTTTGGCCCGCCATCACCAAGTCACGGATTCCAGGGGCCAGAAGTCGTCCTGACACCGATAACCGGCATTGCCATTACTCAGTCCCACAACGACTTCTGGCCTATTGAATCCGCGACCTTTGCCCCTGGCTCCAGCCTATACACCTGTGCTCATGCTGTGGACTGTGCTTCGTAGACGTTCATCATGTGATGGGGAAGACGTAAAGGAAGCCTGCGACACTCACGATGGAGTACCTTCTACCATTCGTGCGTGTACATTTGATATGTCGAAAGTCCTCGTGGCGAGCTGTTATGATGCATGTCTTCTTTCTCGACGTGAAGTTTCCAAAGCATGATCTAGCCCAAGAGTCGTTGGGAGTGGAAACGAGGTAATGTCATATCTCTGATTTGATCGTACTTGTTGGCCACCCACTGCTGAAAGTAGCTGCACGCCAGCTGACAGGATGCCGCATTATGTACTCACAGACATTCCATCTCCTGTGGAAATTCGCACACATCTGAGACTTTCGGAGGATCGCTTGCCGATATCACATTCACACCGCTGGCAAAATGACAAGACACAAACCGAGTAATCACCCTGGTCAGGCGAAGTGAGCAAGAGCTCAGATTAGAAGACAAGCTCAAGAAGCTGCTCTCGTCGTAGCTGGGCTCTCGTCACCAGAACAACCACCTCGACTCAATCTTGCACCCACAGAGCAGAACCCTGGGACCTCCAGAAGCGCAAGGAAAAGAACAGCGAGAAAGGCAAGGAAGGGGGCAGAGACAAGTCAAGCGCCAGCCCCGGCAGCCTCAAGACGTCAAGACATCTTCCTCAGGGCCTGGTAGGAGTTCTGGAGATTCTCCGATGAAGCCTTCACCGGAGCGGACATCCATTTCTCAGCCTAGCACTTCAAGAGACATGCCAACGAGGGAGCGCACGACAGCAGATAAGTTCAAGTGAGCTCAGGTGAGATCTACCGACGATGCGCGAGATCCATCAGACCTCCCCTTTCGTCCGCTTGGCAAGGATCCTACCAAGGATGCGAGATTTCCTGGTGCTTGATCCATCAGATCTCTAGTCTTTCATGGATGGTCCGGCTATAGCGACAAGTGCAATCGAGGTGCCACGCCCACCAAAGACTACGGAACTAGCACTGTACTACCAATATCAGCTCTTGCGCACGATGGACACTTTCAATCCTGAATTCGGGATGGTAGAACGGTTTATCAGTAAGAAGGGTGGTAGTATTTAGACTTGGCGTTTAGAAAGCTTAATGGTGTACTCGATCGAAAGCTCATTAGCATTGCCATGCAGTAGTCATACGGAGCATTAGGTCATGTGTATGAAGGTCTATACAGACGTGGATTTTGGTAAACGTAAAAAGTATGTTAGTTGATGTTGAGAGCTCTGCGTGAATTGTTGCATCGCTGTGGAACGGGGCTCCCCGGGCTTCAACTTTTGTCACCTTTGTACGCTATTCAACATCCTTCTTCGTCTCCTCGCCCTACATCTGTCTTGCATACTCTTCGTATATGTTTGCATCTGGACAACACAACACGTATTCTGGATCGCTATCAATGCTTCGGTATGGAAATTTCCTGTTCAATGTTGTCAGTATTCCTGCTGATTAGCAGTTACGTAATATCAGCGACCTTTAAATCTTGCATCTAAGATCGCACATACTCATCTTGCCGCTTCTACATTCTGCCTCTACTGGACAAATTGCAGTCTCATAAGTCACTATGATTTGGACTGCTTTCTTAGGGCTGGCAGCTCTCCCACTTGCCACGGCTCATAGTCACCATGACCACCACGACCAGAAAACTTTCACAGATGCCGAGCTACAAGAGCTCGAACGCAAATGGGGGACGGATTGGGGCTTCTCTGGTATTTCCACCTTCGCCCACCTACCGCATGTCCGATGCCTGACTTCTCCGTCTACCCCTTACGATATTGCCATCCTTGGTGCGCCCTTTGACACAGCCGTGTCCTATCGACCAGGCGCTCGCTTCGGGCCCCGTGCTATTCGTTCCTCCTCAGCACGCCAGACCACTCTCCGCGGCTATAATCCTCGGGCAAAGCTTAATCCTTACTCCTCCTGGGCTACCGTCCTCGACTGTGGCGACATCCCCATCACCCCCTTCGACAACATGCTCGCCCTCCGGCAAATGACCGAAGCCTTCTCCCTCCTCTCCCAAAGCTCCCCCAGTGCCGCCAACACCAACGCCCCCTCCCTCTACCAGCGCACCCCGAAACTCATGACCCTAGGCGGCGACCACTCCATCGCCCTCCCTGCCCTCCGCGCCCTACGCAAAGCCTACAACCAACCCATCACCGTCGTACACTTCGACGCCCACCTCGACACGTGGCATCCCGCTGCCTACCCTTCGGCATGGGTAGACTTCACTAAGCTCGACGCCGAAGGGGGCACGTGGGCAGAGCAATCCTTCTTCACGCACGGGAACATGTTCTGGCTTGCGCATCTCGAGGGTCTCATCGCGGGGAATAGCTCCGTACACGCGGGGTTGCGGACTCGTCTCAGTGGTGTTGATGATGATAAGGAGGATGACAGACAGGGGTGGTTGCGGATCCCATCGGATGCGGTGGAGGATCTGGGCTGGGAGGGAGTCGCGAAGACGATCATTGATAGGGTCACGGGTGGGAAGGGCGTGGGGAAGAGTGATGCCCCTGTTTATCTGAGTATTGATATCGATATTATCGATCCCGGTCTGGCGCCTGCGACTGGTACCCCGGAGCCGGGAGGGTGGTCGACTAGGGAGTTGATCAGGGTTCTGAGGGGGATTGAGGGTTTGAATGTGGTCGGTGCGGATGTAGTCGAGGTCAGTCCGGCGTACGATGGACCGGGTGAACAGACGAGTATGGCGGCTGCGCAGGTGGTGTTCGAGGTGTTGACGAGCATGGTGAAGAGGGGTGAATTGGAGGCGGAATGGGCCGGGTCTGCGTCCGGGGCTGGGAACCAGGCGGTGGAGCAGGGAAAGGATGAGCTGTGATTGATTGGAAGCGAACACAGTTGCGGCGTTGTGGAGGATTTATGATGAGGACGATTTGATGATAAGATGGTGTTGAGGAGAGCGAAGGTGTTGGCGAGTTACAGGCTAATGAGATCCGTCTGCTGATGGAGTCGACTAGGAGACGGAAAAAGATACAAGCTACGGGATACACCTTTAGACCCCGCCAACTGAAGCTCTCTCTATCAAGAAATTTGCGACTTCGAGAGATATCCACAATTCTCGCCAATCATGCTGCAACGCCAGAAGGCTTGCATCCGGAAGTGAAACAGTGCACATTACGCCGAGTGGTATTTACCATCTCGCCTGTGGTCGAAGCCTTCATGCCCTAGGGGAAGTATTCATCCTTCCACGTTCTCTTCTATGTATGCTCAGATATTTCGAACGTCTCTGCTCTGGTCTAGCTATCATCACCTATCGCGGCCTTTACCTTACTCACTCTTCCGGCTGAGTGAACAACAGTCTGTTCCTCTCATTACGAGCATTGATCAAAGTGTACTATATCTCATCAGCACAAGGTCTATCACCATCGTAAGCTCAACTCACTCCGACAAACCTCGAATAGCTAGAACCCACATCTCCGACCCAATGATGCTCATTATGTGTCGGCCTCATCCCCATGGCCTCTAGCTTCCCCCACCACTGCAGCAAGGTCTGCAAACTCTTCGGCGTCGGCGGACTCTGATCATCCAACAAATGCAGCTCAATCAGCATCTGTCCCACTGGCAGGCTCCTCTCTCCACTGGCGCTCACAGTATCCATCAACGCCGTCAAGGCCTCAAACTCCTCACCTTCGACGTCAATCTTCATAACATCCACAAATTCATGACCATTCCGCTTCATCAAGTCCCAAATACTCCACACCTGCGGCCTCGCCTTCTCATCCGTCTTCGGACCCAGCCTGAACTTCTCAAAATGCACCCTCGATCTATCCCACCCCTTGATCTCCCCCACCCAGCCATCGACAGTCGGATCCCATCCCCACACCTCCGCATTAGTCCTCCGCAGCATCCCCGCCTCGAAAGACGACCCACCTCCCACGCCGCAAAAATACACCACCATCTTCCCCGCATCCCTCTCCTGCCTCCCTCCCCTGTCCGGAACCCAAGTGGCGGGGGGGAACAGCCTCTCGTACCGCGCCATACCACACACCCATTTCCCTCCTTCGCCCTGCCCGACCACCCTTTCCAGATCCAAGGGACAATAAAACGTCGGCCGGAGAAAGTCCCACACCGTGTAAGGCTGCGTGTATCCGTCCGGGAAGCGAGCCTTGCCTGAATCGACGGCCATTCGCCGGCGGTCCGTGACTGATTGGCGCCAGAGCTGCTCTGCGTGGGCGAGAGAGGAAGTGAGGTCTGTTGTGGCAGGGGAGAGAAGGATGGGGCGTGGTAGGGACCAGGAACGGGGTGAGAGGGAGAGGGTGATCAGGGACAGGAGGAAGAGGAGGAGGGAGAGGGCTATGGAGGCGAGGATGGCGCGGGAGCGGGCTGGGTTCATAATGGAGAATGTGAGAGGGGTCGGGATGGGTGGGTTGAGGTAGAAGTGATGCTAAGAGGGGTTGGTGTATAACGATGGCAGACTGCGGATATGGATCTCAGCGGTCTTTTAAGCCATTGAGGAGCTACGTTAACGGGATACGGCAGCCTCGTTGACGTCTGATACGAAACCTGGGTACGTACGCTGTGGAACGACCTAGCCTTGGACTTGTCTAGGCATGTCGGGTGGTGATTGCTCAAATAGCACATGTTTGCCATTCTAGAGCTGCAAGAAGATGGTAGACACTCTCTCCTGAGCTTTCATATTTGGATCATTCTTCATGGTTGCCTACGCTGTCACTCTGGCTGGTCTTGCCATTGCCAATTACCAGTTAGTTCATGCGAAATACGTCGATGCTAAAGTACGAAGGAAAGCTGATATTGAACTCTGTGGCGACGATGACACCTCTCGCGACTGTGATCGGGGAGCCGATTTCTCTCTGTCAGGACTGTATAGGAAGTATCTGATTGTCTATGTTCTCTGCATTGCAGCAGACTGGTTGCAGGCAAGTCTCCAGAACACCAGCCATAAGGATAAGCCATGCTGATTTCACTCGAGAGCTTGTACACGTATTCAATCTACTGTCAAGTCCCTGGGCTCTCAACGGTCACGATCGTTCGACTGTTAGTGATAGGATTTGCGAGTGGAGGTATTGCTGGCATCTGGACTGGTACGCTGGCTGATAGATACGGTCGGAGATATGCATGCCTCGCATACTGTATTCTGTCCGCACTATCTTGTCTTGCTATCGCGACGTCCTCGGATCCTCAAAGCCTCGCGGTTGGTCGCATCCTTGGTGGCATAAGCACAGCACTGCTCTACAGCGTCTTCGAGGCATGGTTCGCGACGGAGCTTCACAGGATGAACGCGGACAATTCGTCCATCAAAGACTCATTCACCAATTTGGCTTGGACAAATGCTGTCGTCGCTATTGTCTGTGGGATCATCGGCGAAGGATTGGTATCGGTGACGAAATCGCATGAGGCGCCTTTCGTGGCTTCAGTCCTGTGCCTAGCCGTCGCATCAGGCTTGATAACACGACTCTGGGTAGGTCCCGTGCCATACAGGTCGTGATAATTGCTAATAAAGAGGCAGGGCGAGAATTATGGCGGGGAAGAGCATCTGACAGAGAAAACTAGGGACACCACCAGCATTCTTTTGGGTAGGTCGCTCTATGTTACACTTTGCGCGAGCTGAATATCGTATGATAGACGGTCCCATCCTAGCCATCAGCCTGGCAACATGCGTGATGGAGATTTCCATCTATGTGGTCGTGTTCGTCTGGTATACGATTGTTCAGGATGGTAGCGAAGCAGATTATGCTCCAGGACATGCATCACGCGGCCTCGTCTTCGCAAATCTGATGTGTGCCATGATGCTTGGCTCTCGGCTGCTCGAGTCCTCCAACAAGACGACACATGTCGCAGGAACAATGAGCTACTGTATTCAGCTGGCGCTGACGATAGCTGGATCTAGCCTGTCGATAATTCTCGTCTCTAGGTCCGAAAGCATCCGGTTTCTGGCCTTATGCTTGTTGGGGTCTGCGTTGGCGTGCACTACTCGTCCATGGCGGTGCTGAAACAGGCCGTGATCAGCGATAGACGACGAGGACAGATCCATGGGATCTTGAGACTACCCCTCAATGCCTTCGTCATGGTCCTCCTTCTGATGGCCGGAGAAGGTCGGTGCTTGTTACCAATAAGAAGGTCCTGGAAGCTGACATTACACAGGCGAGCTTGCTGGAGGCAGAGTGTTTGTGCTGTGCAGCACTTTACTGCTGTTGGGTGCCGTCGTGATGAAGCGCGCCATCAAGTGAAACGGTACGAATGACGGACTCATGGATATGCGTCTTACTCGCCAAGACATGGGTCCAACTTCTCCACAGGCAGAAAATTGTCGAAGTTTTGGAAGGTTGTGAAAGTGGATCTGGTTACGGTAGATTCGCCTTGGTATGGTCTTGGCCTACCAGAAGTGCTGGTGTATGAGAAACGTCCGGCGCGAAGACGAATGTGAAAACGAAAAGAAAAGAGATTTAGTCTTGACCGACCACTTGCTTACATCACAACTTCTATTTTGGGATGGCTACTAGGTACGAGCCACGCTTTCCTGCTTGTCCACGTGCTCAACTTCGATCTCACCCTCCTTCTCCATGTCCTTTGTCATCTTATTTGCTTCCGTGGGACCATCAAGAAGGAAGGAGATCTCCTCCAAGGTAGGACCCTTCGTCTCGATGAAGAAGAAGTAGACGATGACTACAATGCAAGCTATCCAGACACAGTAATAGATGTACCACTTCCATCCAATGGTCTCGAGTGCGACTGGGTTGACGTAATTGCCAAAGATCTGCGCCGCATAGATGACTAGTAAGACATATGCCCATGCTTTGGCGCGCATCTGGTAGGTTACGATCTCTAGTGGATAAGCCACCACCAGGTTGATCCAAGCAAAGGTGTAGAAAGCCTGGAAGAGAAATATGCAGGCGACAATAGTTCGACCCGCGGCAATCGAGCCTCTGTCAACGTATTGCTGAGCACAGATTGTCCAAGCAATGAAAACCACAAGTGTTCCGATGGACCCTGTGAGGAAGAAAGTTCGACGACGGAATGTGTCGATGAGGCCTGCGACTGCGAGAGCACAGATGTATGACCACAACGTGGACATGCCGTTAATGAGCGTACTTTCAAAGGTAGAATCGAGACCCGTGGTTTTCAGAATCTGGCCGAGATAGTTTGAGACGAGGAGATTGCCAGTGGTCTGCGAGAAGGTGGCTACGCAGGTACAGAGGAAGATGCGCTTCCAATTGGCTCTGCTTCCGAAAAATTGTGCCCAACTCGTGTTCATCTCTTTCTCCCGTGCTTGAGCCGTCTTGATCTCATCAAATTCGTTCAATACGAGGCCCATGTCCCTACCATCATTTCCGTGCCACTTGGTCAAGACTTCTAATGCCTTGTCCTCTCGACCTTTAGCGACAAGCCACCTAGGTGATTCGGGGCAGAAATAAATGAGTGAAATCTGGTACACAGAGGGAATAACCTGAAGAATGGTGGGCAACTTCCATTGCCAGTCTGAGGTGATCTGAGTACATCCAAATGTCACCCAGGCTCCGATAACGTAACCGAGGTAAACGCCAGTGTTGTAGAGGGCTGTCAACTTGGCTCTCTCCTTTGGGTGGCTGAGCTCAGTGACCAAGACAGGGGCACCAAGCTGTACAAAAGTAGACCCGATTCCGACGATGAGCTTGCCAACAATAAAGACACCCAAGGAGGTCGCAAAGATCTCGACCAGGGCACCGGCAATGACGATCAGTGAACCAATAACGGTGGGATGTCGACGGCCGAAATAGTCGCTCGTCCAGTTGAAGAAGATGAGGGGGATGAGACCGCCGATTGAGGTTGATGCACCGAACAAACCAAGAGTAGAACCAGTTGGATTGCCAAACTTGTCCTGCCAGACTGGCAGCAACTGCATGGCATTTGTTTGGGACTAATGAAGATTACTATCACGATCTCGGGACTCGAGTGAGGTACTTACACCATCGAAGCCGGCAGCAAAGCTGGACAACAGCGACGCAGTGAGTAGGAAGATCAATTTGATGCCATGTTTGCGTTTCCAGAATGGTTCGACTTGGGACAAGTCAAAGGCAGAAGATACGCCCTTCGTAGCACGAGAAGCGGCGGGTGCCATGATCGGTATTGAGGAGGTGTCTGTACAAGGAAGACTAATCGATTAGTACCAGATGTTGTGGGGGACATGTGAAGATATTTATCATGTCCAGGTCATATCCCAGAGGAGCATGGACACCCATCATGGATCTCTTTGTACCGCGCTGGATACGGCGGCCGCTGTGAATGCGGCCAAATCAAATGTGGGTCCATGCTGTGTCTCGGACAATTATGCGACAATTCATGGAGAGAGGGCAAGGGGTGGAGTAGCTTCGCGCCCTGCAACGTCATTGGGATTGTCCGCAGGCGACGTGAGTTCTCCCGCGGTAGATCCACTGTTCTGGTTCATGGAGATCTTGCGGGGAAGCAAGAGCTTGGTACTCATTTTCATTGGTTGCATTCCTCCGCGCCACTTTTACCGCATCCTGTTTCAATCCAAACTATCACGATGCGGACAATTCTTAGAAACTGCAGATCACCCGAACCACAATATCTGTGGACAGCCGCGGCCTGATTCCTGCGTATCGAGAATGTTGTGGATCACGTCCATCTCCTCAATCATGCGCTCGCATGTAGATATATCAAGCCCATGGCATCCGCCGTGGTGACCAGCAATCGCACCAATTCAGCCATCAACCATATTTCATATCGAGAATGGCGCCTTCGCTAAGCAGTACGATGGCATTGCCCCCCAGAGTTGCTGGTGTGGGTAAAACAACTTTCACCAACCCTGTCGTGTCTGGCTTTGCTCCTGATCCCAGCGCGGTCTTCGTGGAGGGCACATGTTACTTGGTCACATCTTCCTTCCACATGTTTCCTGGTATACCCATCTATGCATCGCAAGACCTCCAGGGTTGGAAGCATATCGGTGAGCTGCGATAGTCAGAGCTCGATCCTTTACCTCTTGCTGATCTTTCCCAGGCCATGTCATCAATCGACCGGATCAATTGGACATGTCACAGAACACAACCCATTCATTTCCACTCGATACCGGCCATACAATGGTAGCGTCAGGGGGACTTTGGGCTCCAACCATTCGGCATCATAAAGGTCGCTTCTACGTCGTGTGCACCAATTGTGTCAGGGGCGGCAGTGGACACTTCAAGTACGAGAACTTCTACGTATGGACCGACGATATCTTTTCTGGCAAATGGAGCGATCCGATCTATGTCGACTTCCACGGAATCGATCCTAGCTTGTTCTTTGACGACGACAATCGGGTCTACCTGCAAGCCGCTTGGGAGCTCACACGGGTCGAACAGCCGTCATGTGTTATTAAACAGGTTGAGATCGACATCAGCACTGGGAAATATCTGTCCGAACTCAAAGATATATGGTCTGGAGCTGCTCAGTATGACACAGAAGGACCTCACGTCTACAAGAAGGACGATTACTATTATCTGTTGGTAGCTGAAGGTGGTACTTTCGAGAACCACATGCTGTCCATTGGACGATCTCGCAACATCTGGGGCCCATACGAATCATTCAAGCACAATCCTATCATGACATCGAAGGGGAAGAATGAGTACATACAGAATATAGGTCACGGCGAGCTTTTCGAGGACGACTCTGGGGCATGGTGGGCAGTTGTGTTGGGCGTACGAGACGTAGCTGACACGGGATCTCCCATGGGAAGGGAAACGTTCCTCACTCCGGTCGAGTGGCCCGCAGGCGAGTGGCCAACTGTACTACAGCCTCGCATCACTTTCTCTCGAGTGACATCGGTCCGTGATCACGATGTCTCGACCAAGAAACGACTGGGGACTGCAGCCCAGGATAATCGAATCGAGGATCTCTTCATCCGCAACGCTTGCGCAACAGACTATAGCTTTCCCTCGTCGAACGCCATAGTGCTGAAAGCGAGGGAGGCTAATCTCTCCACGGAGTCAGGCACTGTCACATTCCTCGGCCATCGCCAGCGACACATTGACTTTGTAGCCCACGTCCGCCTCGAAGTCAAAGACCTTGACGGCATCAAAGCCGGACTTGCCATCTACAAGGACGATCAGCGCCATCTTGGCATCTATTACGACGAACGTTCGCAGAGCATACAGGTAGAAGTGATGAACAAGTCCAAATCGCCGCAGACAGTTACCAGGACAGCAGACCAGACCATTGAGAGTTCGGCGGTATGTTTCCAGATTCGAGGCTGCGCAAAAACATACGATCTGTCCTTCCGCCAGGACCGGCAAGATTCTTGGACTCAGTTGTACTCTACATCGACATCGACAATGGTTGCAAGAGACTTTACGGGCACTGTCATCGGAGTAACGGCTTCAGCTTGCGGAGCCGCTATTGGCCAGGAGGTCTGGTTCGGGGAATTTGAGATCCTCCCCACTGTCAGACCGTTGCTATACTAGACATCTTTCTGTCAAGTGGAAGGGAAGTGACATTGGACTTGACATGACTACGGCAAAGTATGACCGTGACTGTACCACTAGATATACCAAGCGTTTGAAAGCTCAATCTTAGCGGCATGACGAGATCACATTATATTGTAAGATTGCAGGCAATGACGTTGACCTATTTGCATGAGAACTACTGTGACTTGTAGCAATCAGTCTATACGAGGTCTGGTCGTTGCAGATGTCTTAAGCAATGTGACTATGAAGAAGTTCTACAGGGTCACAATCGATGGCAGGGCTGGGAGGGTTCCTCACCCAGCTTCGTCCAGTAGTGCTAAGCGTCTTCGATTGTCAAAGCATGGCATGGATGACCTTACTTATCTATGCGGCCTTCAAGGGCCGTCGTCCGCCTCTTGGTAGTGTTGGGCTCTCATGTCAAGCATAAAAAGGATGATCTGACGAACTCGTGATGTTTGCGCAATGGGATGGAGTGCCAGGATTGCTACAATGTATCGAAGATCTGAGCCAGCTAGATGACCAAGAAGGTAATAAGGGTCCGGATATCATGCCCACGATGGGCGAGAGTGACTAAGCAGTGGTAGGGCGCTGTGGGATGGTGTATAAGTAGCCCTCTGACTCCCACATGCTTCTCCCAACCTTTATCATCTTCGACAAGAGCAAAAAGTGAAGCCGAACGGGAGGCTCGAACTCCCAGCCTTAAGATGCCTACGGATAAGAGTCTTACGCGCTACCGATTGTGCCAGCCCGGCTTTGCTTGTTGAGAACAGACGGTGGAAAATTTTATATACCCACCAAATAAAGTTCAGAAGAGATTTGCTGACTTTACGGGAACGCCGACTCGAGCCGAAGGGTAGGCTACATGTGCGTGCATGAGCCATGTGTTCGTCTACAGTACGAGCCATGTATTTAACAATCGTGGAAATATTGAAAATTGCCATGTGTGGAAAGCAATGATATCCGAGCAATGAAGTCGTGGTCCCTGCATGCCAAGCCCAGCCGCCCAAACGTCGCTCCAAAAAATTTGGCCGCAAGCTCTCCTCCGAGAAAGTCTCCGTTTCTGAACCAACACATACCCGACCGCAATGTCTGATCCGCCCAGCGCATCGAGCGCCTCTCCATCTCCAGCAGCAGGCACCAATGCCTCTGTACCTCCCTCCACTTCAGGCGCTGCAGCAGCAGCAGAAGCAGCGCCGAAGCAGAATCCCGCATTGAAGATGATGGGTCAGCCTCCCCTCCCCTGCCTCCCTCTATCCTCTCCCCTCCCTCCCCCTCTCCACGTCCTATGACCTCAGAACTGATCCCCCCAGGCATCCCCAACTTCCGCCTCCGCCTCCCCTCCCGAAACTGGACCATCTTCCTCACCATCACCGGCTCCTTCACCGCCGCCGTCCTTTACGACAAGCGCGAAAAGCGCCTCATCCAGCAGAAATGGTGCGATCTCGTCTCCCCTCTCGCGCAGGAATCTCTCGCGCCCAACCAGCTCCCGAGGAAAGTGAGGATCTACGTGCAAGCGCCGCCGGGGGATGGGCTCACGCCTGCGAGGGAGCTGTTTTATGAGTATATGAAGCCGATACTGGTGGCTGGTGGGTTGGAGTGGGAGGTCGTGGAGGGGAGGAGGGAGGGGGATGTGAGGTGGGGTGTTGCGGAGGGGGTGAGAAGGGAGAGGAGGAGGAGAGGGGAGGGCGGGGTGGGAGAGGATGAGGATGTGATCGGGACGGTGAGGGAGAGAGCGGGAACAAAGACGTGGGATGGGATTGAGGGGGAGTTGGTGGTGGGGAGGCATACGTGGAAGGAGTTTGTGAGGGGGTTGCATGAGGGGTGGCTGGGGCCGGTGGAGAAGCCTGCTGAGCCAGTGGCGGAGGTGGTCGCTGAGCCGTTGGTGACGAGGGAGGAGAAGGCGGGTGACGGTCATGGATATTCGAGTGTGGGAGATGCCGCGGTGGAGACACTGAAGGACGTGGTTGAGGGCGCAGAAGGGGCGGCGGACCAGCCTGCGGAGACCAAGCCAGAGGTGAAGGAGAAGACGGAAGAGGAGAAGGCCGAGGAAGAGCGGAAAAAGCGGTTCAAGCCTGGACCCTACAACTCGACACTGGACTATCAGAACGCATCGATCCCGAGATCATTACCGCAGGAATTGGGACCAACAGTTGTGGTTCAGTTCCCTCACTTGATTGGCTTCACCTACACCCCGAGACGAGTGTGGCGCTTCTTACACCGAAGAGAGCTTGCGGATGATATAGGACGACAAGTAGCCGCTCTAGTGTTAGGCACACAATACCGCAACTTTGACACGCAGGCGATATCAGCGACGTCCGAAGCAGGCGACTCTCCCAACTCAGACGCATCATTCGGGTCCCAAGATTGGCGAGAACGACGGGCATGGGAACAAGAACGCCTCCTGCAACAAGAGGAGAACGAATGGCACAAGAGCATCAAGAAACGAGAACGAGTGGAAGGACAAGAAGACGTCTGGCGCGACCCAATGGTCATGGACGAGCGCATCGCCAGCCGGATGCGTGTCTTCCAACTCAGCCGAGAAGACGAGGAGCGCGCGCAACGGATAGCGCGAGGCGAGCTCAAGATCTCCCGACCAGAAGACGAGGCATGAACATCGGCAGCACAGCGCAGGACTCCACTCAGCAAAGCACCAAGCATCTAGCGTTTTCCGTTCGGCATTGGCATTGGACGGCAAGAGACCCGTCGACGATACCCATATGTAGTATGTACAATAGACTAATCTCGCTCACTCCTGGCTTTGAATCCCGAGCAGCTGCACGGTGCGGCGCACAGCGTGTTCGATGGCGCGCGCGACTTCGTGGCCCGTCTCCCATACTTCGTGGTGTTTGCCGTGGAGCTCCATGGTCTCGAAGCGGCGGTCGCTTGCGCGGCCGGTGTACTGCCCTTCTCGCTCGACCCACCGGCCGAAACCGCAGTGCTTGAAGTGTCGCTCGATCAGCTCGACTTGTTGCCATTCGACTTGCTCGTCTTCGTGGCTGTGTGCGATGAGGACGAAGCGGCCTTCGGGCCATTTGTGGGCGGAGTAGTCGCCGCTGGTCGGGCTGACGTTGGTCCAGACGTCGACTGCTTGTTCGCCGGGGGATGGGGCTTGGTGGCGCTGGCGGAAGGCACCGCGGGTGAATTCTTCGTAGATTGGGATGGAGGAGTTGTAGGCGATGATGGCTGGAAGGTCGTAGATGCCTTCGAGACCGAGAATGGTGATTGGCGGGGAAGGTGCTGGGATGCTAGGGTCGATGGGCGAGCTTGACGGTCCTATACGATCCCAGTGTCGTGACATGGCTACTTGGAGAGCGAGGGTGGCGCCACATGAGTGGCCAGCGAGGACATAGTTTGACGCGAAGTTGTACTTGTTCTGTAGGTAGGAAATGGCGGTCAGGATATCGTTGATATGGTCTGGATGGCGGGCATTGCGAGAAGGTCGAGCTGGGTCGGATGGGAACTCTGCATGGTCTGGAGGAAACTCAGGATGTGGTGATAGTCTGTAGTCGATCGAAGCAAGCCCCGATATGTGAGATTTTAGGTCGGAGTCCAGCAGCAATGACTGAGTTCTGTTGAAGGACGAAGCATTGATGCGAGGATCTCGCCAGGCTCCACCATGGATGTAGCTTTTGTCATGTCAGGATACAAGTACAAGAGCAAACACTTTTGAGACAGGGGCGATAGATCCTACATTATCCACAGCTTTCGAGATGAAGCTTCCTTGTCCACTAAGCAGATATTCAGGACGTTTCGAATCGACTTGACAGAATAAGCCACGTCCTCCAAGGTCTCGGTCATGCTGAGCACTAATGGTCAATAAGAATGTTGTGCTGGATCGTGCAGAATTAGGAGGGGGGTTGATGGGGTATGCATGCACTTAGTGGTACCCGATTAGGCCAAAACAAGCGCGCGCTTAATCTCACTGAGGAACATGCTCGAGAGATGATTGCTTTGCAAAATGGACCCGACTGCGACAGTGGGCAGAGACAAAAGACATTCTCATGCTCTCGCACTGTGATCTGCCGTATTTGATGATAGTGTCAATAGTGCTCAAGGTCCCTGAATCAGTTCTGTGAGGCTACAGGGCTGCCGGATTGTCGCAGATCGAATGCTTGACAGCGGGAAGAGGATCGAAAGGCAAACGGTCCGTGGAGGGGCAAACGGTGACAATCGATCACACGAATTATTTCCCAAGCATTTTCAGGCGCATGATTGCAAGTTTTTGAGAGAATTCATCCCAGCGCATGTAACGTAATTGATTGGTGCCAGCGCATACGATCGAGAGCAAGAGCATGAATTGAATGGGGATTCTGTCAAGTGGCAGGGTCTGACATCATCGGCGCATGTCCAGTTTCTGCTCGCCCTGCCACGCAATTCGCCGTCCTCGTTCTCTTCCACTTCTGCTGCGGTCGCTGCCCAACTTCATTTTCGACATCAGGCCGGTGTCCAGGCAAATCGCAAATATGCACACAAAAGTCTAGCCTGATTTTCGACTTCATCTCCTTCCACTTCCACACAACCTCCTCGCAACCTACAATCCCGTCACTCACATACATCTTCACCATCACCATCAATCTTCAATACCAAGACCGTCGACTCTGGTACTCTCCCGCTAGCAACACCCGCGCACCTAATCCCTGCGGTGCCGCCAAGTGTACCACGGAAGAAGCTCCATCTATAACCAACCCAATTCTCACCGCATTTCCCTCCGACCTCATCAATAAACAATTCCTCTCTTCTTTTGACAGCTTGACTCTCTGCGACGACATCTTCTTGTGAACTTCCTGGACTGGTTCCGGATTCACGCTTCAATTTTCACCGCCTACCCCGCGCCTGAACCTCTTCACAATGTCCGACTACGATGACGGTCCACGCCGTTACCGCACGACCCGTACCCGTCCCCGAGACAGTCGCGATCCTGATTATGTTCAAGAAACTACCTACGTCGAACGTGGAAAAGGTCCGCCTCCCAGAGATCTGGTTTACCGGCATCGTGATGACAGTGTCGAAGACATTCCTAGGGACTTTCCTCCTCCAGGCGGCGATCGCTACAGGCGCAGTGGACGAGATTACTATGACGAGCCACCCCGCAGAGCTCGCAGCGCAGTAGGCAGATCTCGTCGCTACGACGACTACGATGACGATTACGACGTCCCTGCTGCAGCTGGTGCCGCCGGTTATGCTGCTGGTCGCGCTCGCGAGCGTCGCCGTCACAAAGAATACGACCGCGACTACGACTCTGATTCACCTTCTCCTCACCGCAAACGTGACCGTCGCAAGTCCGGTGTTGGTGAAGTTCTAGAAGGCCTGGGTCTTGGTGGTGTCGCCGGCGCACTCCTTGGAGGTGGCAGCAAGAATCGCTCCCGCAGTCGCAGCAGAGACCGAGATCGACGTCGAGGCGATGACAGAGACTACCGCCGCGACAGCGCTCGTCACCGACGCCATTCCAGCTCGTCTAGCAGATCTAGCAGAAGTCGATCACGAGGAGGCAAGGGCGGAAAAACCGAGCGCAAATGGGCACAGGCTGCACAAGCTGCTCTTGTCGCCGGCGCTGTCGAGGCATTCCGTTCGCGCAAAGAGCCAGGACCATGGACAGGTGAGAAGGGCCGTCGCATTGCCACTGCTGCTCTTGGAGCTGGTGGTATTGACGGTCTGGTTGATCGCGACCCTGATCAAAAGTCTAAGCGCCATCTCGCCGAGGCTGTCATCGGTGGTCTTGGTGCCAATCGTCTCGTCAATGGTCCTCGTGGCCGCAGCGTAGATGCCAACGGTCGCCCTCGTTCTCGCAGTCGATCTCGCTCCATCTTTGGCCGTTCCATGTCTCGTGGTCGCGGCAAGGATGAAGGAGGTGGCGGCGGAGGAAACCCACTCAAAGACCTCGCTGCTGGAGGTGCCCTAGCAGCTGCAGGCAAGGCCATCTATGATCGTGTCAGATCAAAGTCGCGCCGCAGGAGATCTCCCTCCACAAGTTCAAATGACTCGTATGAAACCCCATCTCGCAATCGTCACCCGCGTGGTGGCAGGAGAGACGACGCACGCTCACGCGTTTCAGATACTACGACCGAAGGCGGCCGCAGAGGCAGAGACCAACGAGGCCTTGATGCGCTTCCTGCCGCAGCCGGTGCAGGTGCAGGCGCAATGGCCGCGAACGGAGGTGGTGGGACCTCGATGAACCGAAGTTTGTCGTCCAGCTCCTCATCTAGCGACATGGAGGATGTTGAAAAAGCACGCAAACACATGAGGGGCAAGGAGCTCTTGACTGCCGGTCTCGCCACAATCGCCACAATTCACGCAGCGCACGGTGTCTATTCCAGCATGGAAGCCCACGAGAAACGTCACAAGTTGGTCGCAGAGGGCGAGATGACCCCGCAGGAGGCAAAGAAGAAGCAGACAAAGGCCTGGGTGCAAGATGCTGCAGCTGTCGGTATTGCTTCTCTCGGTATCAAGGGAGCGTTCAGTGAGTGGAAAGAGATGAACGAGCACAGGTAGTTTATACTTTTGGATTACGAATGATCAGAACTGACACATCACAGAAAGGAGATCCATGAATTGCAGAAACGCAAGCGCGAAAAGACCAAACGTCGCGAGAGACGCGAAAAGGCGAGGCAGCGCAACGAGCAACAGCGGATGATGCAGATGTACAATCCAATGATGATGATGGGAGGTGGCATGGGGGGGATGAACGGGATGAACGGGATGAATGGTATGGGTCAAATGCCGTATCAACAGCAGATGTACCAGCCGGAGCAAGGCATGTACCAGGATCAGAATATTCCACCGCCACCCTCTGGTCCTCCTCCGCAGAGGTATTAGGAGTCTCCGTGGCAGGAGCAAAGGACATCACATTCCCAACGTCCGTCACATCGCCAGTCACCGAAACATCGACACCGATACCATTACACTTTTGGCAATCTCGAGAACGAGAACCATGCAGACCTCGAACATGAGGCGCATGGTCTCATCGACAACGATCTCGACTGAGCCACCAACCTTCATCATACAAGAACGACTTATGAGCATCATCATCCAGCATCAGCATCAGCATCAGCACACAGAAAACAAGCGCATCCTTCGACCAAGCATAGCGACTCTCAGCTCGAACCCAGTGAGCAAGCGGCACAGCGCAGCGCATCAGCAGACATGACCAAGCATGGGAGGAAGTCAAAATTGACAGCGGTGAAGCAGAGTAGTTCACCGAGCACGAGGAAAGCAGACCTAGCAGAAGATGCAACAGAGTGCTTTTCTTTTACGTGTAGTATAACGAAACAGATCGTAGTAACGATAATCAATGATCTTCAAGAGAAGAACTCAACATGTGTGTGAATGGCGTAGAGGATGATATGATCGTCATTTCTGCATCTCGCCGTCTACTATATATGTGTCTTTCCGCTATGCACGACTTTTCACCTTGCACAGCAAGGTTTCATCTACACAATCATTGTCTGCCCTGCTGGTTGTGTCTACTGTGAATGCCTGCAGGCACATACATGCACGCCTCCTTGCAGCATGTACTTCCTTTCCTTGCCACAAATGTTCAGCGGATTCTGAACTCAACCAGTATCGCAGACCGAGTATCAGCCAATATGAGCGAGGCATCGCCCTCGCCTCTGAGCAGGCCACCTACCAAATGACTACATGCCCACCTTAAGCCTTGATCTCCTTCAACCCCTCGCTCAACACCTTCTTCACCTCCTCCTGCAACCCCTCCGCCCCATCCACAGCCTTTTGCACCCGCTGCTTATACTCGCCCAACCTCTCATGCCCCGGCCGTAGTTTCTGCAGAGCCAGCACCGCTTTCAACGTAGGCAAGAGTTTCCCTGAACATGTTAGCACAATCCCAAGACCAGCTACCAGCATCTCCTCTCCCAGCGGCAGTCTGCTAGAACGTGGAAAAGACCCACCTCTCCTAAGATAAACCTCCACCCCCCTCTCCCACCCCCCTTGGACCTCCGGCGCAACCTCCAACACCGGCGCCAAGAACCTCATCGCCTCCCCCAGCCTATCCTGCACACCCAACAGCTCCCGTCCCTCCGGATCCTTATCCTCCTTCCGCGCGTCCTCGTCCATTTTCGCAGTCTTGCTCGCCTCCTTGAGTTTCCTCTCCGCTTCCGCCTTCTCCGCCTCCTTCCTCTTCTTCGCCGCGCTCTTCTTGTCCCCATCCCCTTGCAGCTCCCTGGTAGCCAACTCCGGGTTGTCGTGCAGCTTTAGATAGACATCTACGGCTGCCAGTGCGGCGCGGACGTAGAAGGGGTGCGAGCGCAGAGTATCCTCCCAACGCACCATGTCGATGTAGCTCACGATCATGCCCTTGCGCAGCGAGAAGGAGTGGAAGTCGAATTGGTCCTCGGTCCAGGTGTCGAAGATGTCGTAGATGGCGCGGAACCGCTTGAGGGCCAGGCCGTGGTGGGATTGCCGCGCGTGCGAGGCGCCGTCTTCGTAGAGGAACCACATGCATTGCATGTCCAAGAGGTCGCCGAGGGGGCCGCCGATGGCTTCTTTGCGCGTGAAGAGACCCATGGTGGAGATGGCGAGGGAGTTCTGGTCGGCGCGGAGTTGGTATTTGGCGCATTTCGTGTTGATGTAGCGATCTTTGAGATCCATTTCGCGGGCGGTGTTCATGGTTTGAGAGGCGAGGAGGAGGTCGCCGGAGTGTTTCTGGATGCGCGCTTTGTGCATGGTATACGTGTATTCGGTGGGGGAGGTGGAGAGGGAGATGCATTGGTCGATGTAGGAGGTGGCTTTGGCCAGGTCGCGGGAGAGGTGGTAGTTATAATGTTGCGCGAGGAAGAAGAGGACGGAGATGCGCCAGGGGGATGTCTTGTCGCCGTTTGTGGTTGCAGATTCCTTTTCTTGCGCCGGTGGGTCTTCAGACTCGTAACCGTGCACGAGGGTGGAGATGGTGGCTTTCTTTTCTGGATCGAGGTAGAGCGCTTTGATGTTGGCAAAGGTGCTAGGGACGCCTTTCGAGAGCATGCGACGGAGGTAAGCGTCCGCTGCTGTCTTGAAGTCCTCTCCTGTCAGGAAATCAAGCGGTATCCGTCTCGGCGCATCGAGTCGCTCGCTCTTCTCCGCGTAGCTCTTGTACAGCTCCACCAGCTTCTTCTTATCCTCGTCTTTCGACCGGTCGAGCTTCAACGTCCGCTCGAGTCCAGCATAGTAGTCCCTGCACTCCGCATTCCTCCCCAACAACTTCCTCCACGCTCTCTCCGCCTCCTTCTCCCTTCCCAGATCCGTGAGGTACTTTGCCTTCAACTCCATCACCATTGCCCTGTCCGGATGCGTCCTGTATATCGTCTCCAAATGCTCCAACGCCCTCTCCGGCTCCCCTTGTTCCGCAATGACCACATTCTTATACACCGTCGCGCCCGCGTGCTCCATATCCGTCCTCCCAGGCGTGCTCTTCAACGTGCCCTCGAACGTCCCCAGCGTGTTCTCAGCCCCCGCAAGATCGCCCGCGAGATGCTGCGCGATCGCCATGGCCGTCCAATTCTGCCTGATCCCCGGTCGGGCTTGAAGCATGGCCTTGCGACTGGCTACGAAGCCGGGGTAGTCTCGCATCTGCACCTGTAGGAGAGCGAGGTCGCGTTGGATTTGCACGCTGTCCGGGTCGAGGCGCAGGGCGAACTTGTATGCTTTTATGGCTTCTTCGTAGTTCTTAACTGAGCGGTAGAGCAGACCGTAGACGTGCCAGCATACGTGCGACTTCATGGCGTGTTTGAGGGCATCTTTGGCGAGGTCAAATGCTTCAGCAGATCGGCCCTGTGAGTTGATGATGAGCGCTTTCATGGCGATTGTGTCGCCGTGGTCTGGGTGCTTCTTGAGGATCTGGTCGGCTGTTTTAAGGCCTGGTACATGTTAGTCGAGTTGGAAAGAGGATGGACATACGAGCCCTTCTTATATTGCTTGTTCTCGTACATCTGAACCACCTGTCTGAAGAGCCCTTGCTCTTTGCTGGGTATTGGTTTCGCCATGTTGTCGAGGGTGGTGAGGTGACTCGGGGAACGGAGGTATAGTAGAACTACCAGGCGGAGATGGGTCGCAGCGATGAGATGATCAGGCTAACGACTGTGTGAACTCTTTCCAGGTGCGAAGAGACAAGTCAATGCCTCTGTTGTGGGTGAGGTTGTTGGCAGGTAACTGTCCACTTTAACAGCTCCGGACTTTTCGAAAGTGGGCCGCTGTTGATGCCAAGATTTTGAGGTCCTCATACGAAGAGGTGACCAGCAAACTTGAGCTCGATGTGTCTAGTGAAGAGGGCAAGACAAGCGTTTGGGAGTCTCGCGTATGTCAGGTAAGAGTAGATTGATGGGGTAGTGATATTTATGACAGGACCCAATATTAACATACGACAGTTTTTGCCGCCCAAACACCATGCTATCCAAGCCTGTATGTATCCCTCGTTTCCCGAGTACCAACTTCTTCATCTTGTACGATCTTGACCTCCCATTCCCCATTCGTCGACCATACACCAAGCACCTAGCCCCGACTACTCGTTCTACTGAGCGGCCCGATACCTGCATCCCTCCCTTCTCTCCTTAGGTAGTCCTGATACAGCTTCTCGCTAGTGAAGCCCCTGGCCGACTTGCCTGCTACACTCGCTGGACTCTGAGGACGACCACCATCAATACTGAGCCTGCTCAGCTTGCCGGTGACCTCCTCATTCTCAACCATGACAATCATCCAGACCCCTACCTTCTCGTCGCTGCCGAGCAGTGGTGTGCAGTGGATCCAACGCTGTCTTGCCTGGCCTTGACCACCATCACTACCAGCCAGAGGTATCCAGTTCACTTTAGCTGTGACTGAAGTGCCATGTGACATAGCGTCTAGGATACCTTCGCGCACGTGAGGTGGGCCACCGATCCGTTCTAGGAACTTTGTCTGAAGCAGTCCTGGAATGCGCAAAGCAGGTGACGTAAAAGTGATACGCAATGATGGGAATGGACGAACAAGCAGGTAATTCTGGTAGACACCAGGTAGACGACCTGATGGCCCAAAAGAGCGATCTGGCCATAGTGCTCGCTCAGGTGGTGCTTCGTCATCCATACCCAGGATTCGGCGACCATTCCGGGCCGTACGGGCTGGGGGAGTCGAGGTTCGCGACTCTTCAGTGACACCGAGCGTCGCATTTCGGAGCGTAGTGAGCTCGTCGTTGGAAAGCATAGCGGAAAGCTCAGCCAGAATCTCACCAGGGCGTCGGCTCTGCCGGTGACCCATGCGAGAGTCTACGCGGTCCCTCGACAGTAGCTGGGAGAAGGACTCGAAGCCTCGGCCATCCTCGATGAGGGAGGATACATCGATTTGACATCCGAGAAAGTATCGCACAGTGCCTTTATTGTCGTAGAGAGGAGCGATCATGAGTAGGTTGAGGAAGGGGGTTCCGTCTCGGCGACTGGTAGTTGTTAGTATCGCACGTTACGCTTTCCGATTTGTACTCACTAATTGAGAATTGTCTCTGTGCACTCCTGACCAGAGCGCAATGCCGCTATCATGCGAGTGACAGAAATGTCGGCGGTCTTTGGTCCCTGCAAGAACCTGCAGTTGCGGCCAATGACATAATCCTTGCCATATTGTGAAGTCGCATAGAATTCTACAATACACGTCAGCAAAATCCCACTACTCCTGCGAGAGAAGCACACCTTCAGAAGCATAGACGATTGGATTGTCAGGTAATGAAGGGTCAGTAACGCAGTAGACTTCTGCTAGACTCGGGATCATCTCCCTCATGAGTGGCGTGCCTTGACCAGTGATCTCCTTGACAAGCGTATCAGTCACGATCTGCACCAGTCTGTGGGTGACATAGCCAGGTAGCGCTTCTCCAATGAGCTCTTCGTTGGTCTCCGTTGCGCGTTGGTAGAAGCCTTCGTCCAGCGTGGCTGCGGTCATGTGCTCTCCTTTCGAGTTTGGCAGGCTCTCGGCGACGGCATTAGCGTACTCCACCGCGACGGCAGCCTTCTGAGTGCTCAGATACTCGGTCAGAAGAGGGACAAGGTTGGGCTTGTATTGCTGGAGAAACGATAGAAAGCGGCGAGAGTGCCCCTGGTCTCGAAGAATGATATTTAAATGGTCGGCACTGAAGAATCGTAAGGTAAGCTCCTCGACGTTAGCGTGTGCATTCTTTGGTGGCGGTGGTTTGAGATCGTAAGAGCCGAAGTCGTCTTGTCCAGCACGACCATTCTGTAGCACAGTGTTATCTTGTGCATCGAAAATGTCGTCCTGGTCCGGAGCATCGAAAACTGATTCGGGCGACATCGCTCCAGCCCGCGACTCAGTATCCGGAGGAGCCCCAAAAGGTACAGTAGGCATTGCGGGGATATCCTTTAGTTCAGGTTGGTCAGGTAATATCTGCGAATGACTCCAGGCAGATGATGGTCTGTTGTGAGCAGGTGTGGTAGTTCTGTAAGAGTCCGGAGGAGCTTTCGGTCTTCGACTAGAGCCTCTAGATAATGCGTCACCCATTGTCCGAACCGTTCCCAGAGATGCTACTGCGATGTCGATTGGCGATCAATGTCGTAGCTTAGCTTCCGAGATGGCCCAGATCGGCTCAGAATTGTGAGATCTGGTAGTCGTGAATCTCAGGAACACAAAACATTGGTAGATCCGGAAACGAAAGTGCAAGGGATATGAATAAATCTCGAGCAAAGACGTCGCGAGTAGACACGGAATCAGGCTGCTCATCCATTGCTCTATCGCTTGCTCACAGTGGCTTGACAAGGATTGTTGCAATAGCGGGAAAGAGCCATCGAGCTCTCTCTCAAAATGACAGCTCAAGCTCATCAAAGACCTTCTTTGGATCCGTGCTGCTGTGATCGAAGCCAAAAAAGCTCCTCCACGAGAGGCGGGACGGGATCTTTTTTGACAATTCCACATCTACGTCATGCTCTTCGGCACCCCTTGTCGAGCCGCAAATCGACTTTCAAACGTGATCGACGAGTGCCAGATTGGTGGGTCTTGAGGATATTGATGCTTACAGCGAATATTGGCAGTGTATTCATGCCGTCTAGTAATTACCACGAGACCCGACCCAAGACATAGAGGGTATATGGCCCAGCAACTCCTCGCTCAAAGCAGATTACAACCCTAGAGTCTGTACAGAAGACATGCTCGCCGTCTAAGAAACCAATGGTGCAGTTCCGTCCATGACCTTTCTAGCCTCCTCGATCCTCCGCCTCAGAATTCGGCCCTCGGATACATCTAGGTCCTGATCCTGGAGCTTCTCGCATGCATGTCTTATGCACTCCAACAGCATGAACATCTGCGCCCTGTCCCGCATTCCCAGCTGCCTCTTTCCCGGGGTCGCGAGTGCGGCGATCGCAATAGCTGATGGCGGCGCGGCGATCGCTTGGACTTGAGCAGAGATGTGCGTGCTCAATTGACGCTTGTGCAAAGATTCCTTGGGCTTGACTTTGTCTTGTAGACCCACACCCGAATCTGCGCCATCGCTCCCAGCTGCTCTCTTGACCGGTGACGGCTGGCGAGAGCGCACTCCTTCTGTCGCCGTCGCAAATGTGTTTGCGCTGGAAACCGAATCGAAGGAAGAGAAGCGCTTGTGAATGGTCCGTTCGATCTCGCGCAGCTTCTCAGGCGTCTCGGACTCTTCTGGTAGTGCTTCCATCGTTGGGCCTCTGGCTGTATCATCACTGGCCTCGCTGCCGTTCTCGTCTATCAGCTGATTGTCGCCACCAAGAGTACTGTGTAGAAAGAAATTATGATAGTCGAATGCGTCGACCCTGTCTTCGTGTGCTGGGATCGGTCTGATGTTCGAGGTCGGGCTAAGATCAAAGTCGATCATCTCGTCCACAGAGCTCACTTCATCACTTTCTTGAGATTGTAGAGAAAAGCGTGAGGGATATTGCTTCTTCCCTGGCTCCACGGGTCTCCAGTCAGTCCGTTTAGACAAACGTTTCGCTTGTTTCCGTTCGACAGAGTCGAACGTCTGCGAATAAATACTTGTGGGGGAAGCTTGAGGTACGTAAGTCGAGATACGCTTCACCGAGGAATCCACACTCCATCTTGACACCATTCCGTCCGAGTCTATGCCATTGAGCTTGCTGGGGACCAACTTAGAGTGCTTCTCCGCATCTGTGAATGGACTTGGATTGCGCAAGTTCAAGAAGCTCTGTCTTCTTAGACTGTCTTCCCTCGTCTTGTCTCTTAAAAGGGACACTCGGCGATTCAATTCTTGGACCTGATTCTTCAGCTCTGTAGTAGCCGGAGATGATCCAGCGTCATCGCTACCTCCGCCGCTGATTGGTGTCGAAGGGCTTGACGAGTTGTGTAATGCAGTCGTTTGGAGACGTGAACTGCTTCGTAGACTTCTCAGCGATCGTATCTGTGGTAATTCCTGGCTTTTGGATGCTCGTAATGGTGCTGGAGCCCAATCTTCCGACTCTTCGTCGACTATTTGCGCTGCAATCCCTGTTGGTGATCTGACGGGTGGATGTACAATAGTGTTGTCGCTCCGTCCTCGTACATGGCCGAACTTCGGTCCGGTAGGAGAGTCTGGTGAGTCGGCACTGTCATCATTCCGGAAGAACCTGTTGGTGTACGGTGACTTGTGCATGTGCACTGAGGCTGCTCTCTGGAGATTCTCTGCTGTCAGCGCTCTGGCGCCCTTGAGGTTCTGATCCATCAGCTGTCCAAGTCAGTACGTGTCTTACTGCTCCCAGTTTGCATAACTCACGTTCAGTCGCTTCTTCGCGTTGGCCAGTATTAGTTCCGCGCGCCTGCTCAGCTCAGCCGATGAGTTCTCAGCCCGTCTCCTTGACCTTGACCGCGAACGTGATCGATTCCGAGCCAACGCCGCGGGGCTTTGGTCCCTCCCCTCTCTTGTAGGCGTCGCCGTTCCAGACCCTGCCTCGTCCAGAGTCACAATGTCCGACTCCTCCCCATCATACTTGTAGTCCGGTATGGCGTCCCAATCCAAAGTCGCCGTGGACGTGGAAATGAAAGAGGCCTTGCGCTGCATATCCGGATTGTTCCATCGTGGGTTCTGTTCGTCCAGTGAATCTTCTGTTGAAATGTCCTTGCCCTGAGCCATGCTCGGGGTGATTGTCAAATAATTGTCGTCCTCTGTGGTGCTTCTTTGAAGTCCTCTCCTCCTTGACATTGACCCCAAGCTCTTCTTTGGTGTGATTGTTCTCGGTACATCCTGAACCGCGACTTGGTCGAATAGATATGAGGGTGAAGGTGGTCGATCAGCTCGTGGAGGAGTCTGCGTTACATAGGCCACCTCATTTGGCAGAACCATCTCCGGGTTGGTGAGTGTTGGCGAGGGAAGGGACCCAGCATTCTTTGGTTGGACGATAGCGTCCATTTTGATCGAGTCTCGCGACCCCGTGGGTCCTAAACTCCCAGACGGGGGAGCAAACCTTCTTTCTGCGACACGCCTTGCCTCACATCCGACAGTCCTCTGAAAAGGCAAGCGAAGGCGTGCTACACCGAAGCATGTCGGAAAGGGATACTGTAGGCGCAAATTTGGAGGTCACGCTGCCACCAAAGCAGCGAAAAAGGCGTTAGCGAGACCCGTTGACGGGCCCAGTGAACGGCGTGTTGCTCGGCGGCGTAGCTTGAGAGGAACAGGTTAGGTTGGTGTGTGTGATCGTCCGCCATGTCCAGCAAGCCCGAGACATTCTGGGGCTCGCGCGCCAATCGCTTCGACTCCAGAAAGATGCCTTTGAGCTTCGTATCTTTTTGGCAGGAGAAGGAGAATGCAAAGAAAGTATGCTGGATAAAGATTGATAAGGTAGAATATCCTCCTCTCCGGCTGTTTCATATCAAGTGTGGTGGACCAGGCCTTGAGAGCACCATGCTGTCATCAACCAGGTCCTTGGAATGCCGAGGTATCATTCCTGTCGTGGATCTCTCTCCACGCGAGCATGATACCTTCGTGGATGCGGTCGTTATGAGAGCCTCCGATGGGCTGACGGTGCACTCTCAACGGCTAATTTCTCTCGTAACGTCTTGTTCGTCATAGCTCGAGTGCATATGCAGAAGCGGTGATGGTCTTGGTCAGTAAGTGGTCGGCTATAGCTCCTTGCATGCAGTCGACGGCAGTGCTTGCATGCCTGTCGGCTCCGCTGCTCAACCCGTGTATGCGTGCGGAACACTATCACTACTGTCGACGACAATGACAATACTGCAAGACTGTCCTTTGCGTATACGAATATCTGACTCCACACAAAAAGCTCCTTGCTTGTGATCAATTCCAGTATTGCGGCAGTAATCTTTTGTAGTCATCCCCTGATCCCACATGGCATAGACATGCTACACATCCTTCTCATGCCACATACCGGCTTTGCTTTCCCGATTCAAAGCCACCCTCTTCCTGTCTGAGCTATATGATCATCATAGTCTGAACATTTCCTGGTTGTACCGTCCTACAGTAAGTCTCACTCTCTTGATGAAGCTCTTGAGCATACATTGTAGCTTTGTCGTGGTGTTTGATCCTGCTCTAGCATGTCAACTCCGCTTGCTTAAAATTCCGAAGCATCATGCCGGTGTCTACGTCTGCTGCATGGAGTTGCACGCGGACGTAGACAATAACATTCGACGGCATTCAACCGTAATCGTGAAGCATAGTATGCGCTTCCGCAAGGCATTCCACGCCACGTGACCGTATAGAGATCCGCGCGGCCTCAAATCAAGACGTGGCTGAAGATATATCGCAAAGCTCTGCAAGTATCCTCTGACTTTGAAGGGGCATGTTATGATCGTAAGGGCCTACATGAATTTCTCACTCAGTCCCGACCCTCTCAGTCTTACCTCATTCCGCTTTTGCAAGATCTGCTGAAGCTTCTGGGCATCACGTACCGTGTCAACAACACTGGATTTGTATTGGTCAATTCATGGCGATAACGATAACGTGACAAAGGGTTGCGAGAGTCTGTGTTCTGACTTCTGTGTATGGGATGTAGATCAGTAGGTCCCCCAGAAGCTCCCGAGGATTTTGAAGCTGGTAGTTGGACGACTAGCCAGCATGTTGTACTCAGTGGCGATAGATCTGACATGACTTTTTACCCGTAGCCAGACTGACACCAACGTAGACACATGGACGCCTGGCAGGGCATTGATCTGTACGTCTTGAAGCCCCGATGCAGTGGTATTGTCTGGCCGCGGGAAGGAGTAGGATCCAGCACTCAGCAACTGCAACATATATCAGGCTTGTACGACTCCATGACGGCAAGCTCGAATCACAGCCAAACATGAGGCACACTCGCAGCTCAAGTACCCTATACATTCCGAGTTTAATCCTTAGACGCGATCTGGCCTGAACGACTTGTCCGCAAAAACTTGATCTTGGCGGTGGGAGGCAAGTTGCGGTGAAGCCATGTTCTCATGCAGCCGGCCTACCACAGTGGGTCTTCTCCAACTGCAGACCATACAAATGCCATCAAAAGCCGCGAAGATGTGGATGATGTTCCACGAGTCACAACAACTGTCTGCTCTGTCAAATTTTCTTTTCCCCTTTCTTTGTACTACCATAAACATGGCTGGCATGAATGCTGGACCTTCACGAAGTCATGAGTGACGACTAACGGCCGTTTTGTGTACAATCTCGCTTGACGATTGGCCGACTGATACACATTCTGCCATTTGGTGCGTCTCAAAACCTGCATGAGGGAAGAGAGGGGCAAACGGAAGGAGAACAGAACACTTTCAGCAAAGCAAAGCGAGGGGCATTTCTCTGGTTCGGCAAAGGGCAAAGGCGGGCCTGTCCCACTCTTGAAAAATAGATTGGCTGGGGTCCTTCTTTCGACTGGAAACTCCCTCGTGGACAATAAACCTCACATCTTGTGACCAAAGTTCAACAAGACTCTTCCAACCACGCGGTACCAATTGCGAGACCGTATCCAGGCGCGGTGCAGACACTGTCATACTACCAGAATTAATTCTTGCTGGGACTCTCTCACCTCTCACAATATTCCCCCCTGGTCTACCGCCACTTTTCACGCCATTTGCCCGGCGTTTCTCCAATTTGGGGTCCTGGATAGCAGCGCACACCACAGAAACAATCGCCTTCCATGATATCGCAAGTCCAACGGCCGGTTATATCTCTTCCTCGATCAATCGTCCATGGCTGCTGCTCTGGTAGCTCTACCTCTTGCCGATCCGCTCGCAGGATGGCCCGGACGAAACATCCTGCCGCCGGAGATGGTGGTGGGTGAGCGCATAGCATACAATCATCCCGCACATTCTACATATGGATCGCAGTCAAACGATCGACTCCCCACGCTTGCAGATTCGCTCCAGATCTTCAGGGCATTTCAGCAATCCCTATTGCTTCTCCGCGCATGCCAGACCGCCGCGCAAATCGCATTAGCGATCCCCACACTTCAGCACATTCAAAATTCAGCAAGCGATGATACCCCTTCCAACGACCCTCATGATTTCACGACTACTGACGACCATGCACGACTGACACTGACTGACGAGCGACCACTACCAGATAGGACATGCGACCAAGCCACGCCGAGCTACCTGCCTGCACTTCCTCCACTTTCATGCGACCAGCCTACGCGGCCCTCATTCCGCAGTCTCGATTCTAGTGCTACATACCGACAGCACGGCAAGAAGGCAGCAAAAGCTGCCGCAAGAGCCGCTCAACAAGCTAAATGGGCGGACTCTGGTGACGAAGGCGACGGCACACAGAACCCCGGCGATGGGGGCGACGGATCTGGACCACCTGCAGACGGCGCTGGCGCAGGCGGGGCAGGAGGAGGAGACGATCCTAATAACAACGAAGCCGGCGACGATGAATGGGCAATGCCAATGAGTGCGAAGCAGAAGAAGAAGGCTGCGAAAAAGAAGGGCAATGCGTTCAGCTGGGATGCATTAGATGACGAGGGCGCAGATGGTAACAAAGAGGGGGACGCTTTCGGCTCGACGGAACCGCCTCCACCAGCAGCCGCAGAGGCAGATCCCGGTGATGAATGGGGAGGTTTCGAAACAGCGGGGAAGAAGAAAAAGAAGGGGAAGAAGGGTGATCCTGAGCCACCTCCGGTCCCCACACCACCTCCTGCTGCGAAGGTCGGAGGTAAGGATAAGGAAGGCTTTGACGAGATTGATCTCGGCGGCAACGCACCCAAACTTGACCTTGATTTTGGTGGGAACGAGAAGAAGAGTGGTGGAGGCTTCAGCTTCGGAGGATGGGGAGGGGGCTGGGGGAGTGGAGGTGGAGGTGGAGCTGCTGCTACCAAGTCAGCCTGGGACTTTTCTGGCGTCGATGACAAGCCAAAGGAAGAGGCGAAAGAGTCATCAGATCCCTGGTCCGCTTTTGGCTCGAAGAAGGACACGAAAACCACGACTGGTAAGAAATCTGGCTTCGACTTTGGATTCGGTAGTGACGACAAGATTGACGGTGTTGCAGGCAAAGAAAAGGATGATCCTTGGGCAAAGCTTATGGGAGATGGGAAGAAAGCGGGCAAGAAGGGCAAGATAGAAGAGATCACTGTAGAAGCTACACCAGAGCCCGTCGTCGACACGTCCACAGCAGACGCAGGAGCAGATGACCCATGGGGAGGTTGGGCAAGTACGACCAAGAAGGGTAAGAAGGGAAAGGTCAAGGAGCCGGATCCACCCAAAGAGGAACTTCCGCCACCTCCTCCACCACCTGTCGATGACGATCCATGGGCAGAATTCTCTACGAAAAAGTCCAAAAAGAAGAGCAAGGGTAAGGAGGCTTCTCCTGAGCCAGAAAGCAAGCCTGTCGAACCTGAGCCCGTGCCTGAGGCTGTACTGGCCGAACCAGAAGCTGACGACTCATGGGCATGGAATATGAGTGCCAAGGACAAGAAGAAGCTGGCTAAGCAGAAAAAGGCTGCTGGAAAAGAGGACCCACCACCGCCCCCTCCAGTCGAGCCAGAGCCAGAGCCTGTCCCTGAACCGCCTGCCCCTGAGACAGCCGAGGATAATCTCGAAGAGGATCTATCATGGATGAGCCCAAAGGAGCGCAAGAAGGCTATGAAGCGTATCGAGAAGGAGAAGGCCGAAAAGGAGAAGCTCGACCGTGAAGCTGCTGCTGAGGCAGAGGCCGAGAAGCTTGCTGCCGAGCTCGCTGAACAGGAAGCCCTAGAAGCTAAAGAGGCTGAAGAGAAGAGGCTTGCGGACGAAGCTGCTGCCTCCAAATCGTCCAAAAAGAGTAAAAAGGGATCGAAGAACAAGGAACCATCTCCGGAGCCCGAGCCTGCCCCCGAACCAGTCCAGGATTTGGTAGTTGCGGACAAAGGTGGCGACGATTGGTGGGACGAAACGCCTTCTTCATCAAAAAAGAAGAAATCCAGTAAATCGACCAAGATCATTGAGGATCTACCCGCTGCTCCCTCGCCACCACCAGCTCAACCTGATGAGACCAATGAGAACGATTGGAGCTTCTCATGGGGTCAATCAAAGAAGGACACGAAGAAGAGCAAATCTTCCAAGACCAAGGACCCTTCGCCCGAAGTCGAGGAGCCCAAGGTCGATGCCGAGGATGAATGGGGATCAGGCTGGGGCATTGGCACAAAGTCAAAATCATCATCAAAGTCAAAGGGCATTGTCGAAGTCGCAGATGTTCCACCCGATACACCTATCGTCAAGCCAGACAGTCCTGCTCAAGAGGAGGATGACCTCTGGGGCTCATGGAGTACTGGAAAGAAGGCTAAGGGCAAGAAGAGCAGCAGCAAGTCCAAGGACCCTGAACCGAAAGCTATCGAACCACCTCCAGAAGAGGTCGTCCCCGAACCGCCTGCCGAGATCAACCCTGAAGATGAGTTCGCTGGCATGTCGAAGAAGGACCGCAAGAAGCTGGAGAAGGAAAGGGCCAAAGCTGAAAAGGAACGACTCGACCGTGAGGCTGAAGAGGCTCGTATCGCTGAGGAAGAGGCTGCCGAAGCTCAGCGTATTGCCGAAGAGACTGCCCGAGCTGAAGCAGAGGCCAAGGCAGCTAAAAAAGCGAGCAAATCGTCGTCCAGCAAGTCTAAATCCTCAAAGACCAGTCCGGAGAAGGAAAAGGTGGACGAGTCGGCATTCGCAGATGCGTTGGGCGACGACATGGATCTCTTACCTCTGGACGAGACTCCTAGCAAGAGCAAGAGTAAGAGCAGCAGCAGCAAGGATGGGAAGAAGAAGTCATCATCAAGCAAAGATGATGGCTACGACAAGTACGGCAAGGTGAGTCCTACCATTTTTTTCATTGATGGGGTGAAGCAGTGTATGCTCTTTCACAACATGCGCGATCTGATTGGGAATCACTGCAAGATGCAAGTTACTGCGTGTGACTTGCTTACACCGTCTTTTCCCCATGAATTATCCACATGATCAGCCTCAGCTGCGAACCCGTGGAAATCCTGGGGCTAGTGCGGCTCTCGATGCACGGGTCCGTCTCAAAGGATTTTCATTGGATGACAAGCCACAACCCGTTCCCGTAATTTGGCTTGCACGGTAGTACATACGCTAACAATGTAAAAATACAGACCTCGCCAGATGACAACGTGGACTCTTCAACATCACCTATTGACCACCACGACATGCCAAAATCCCCATCCGACAAGAAAGTAAAGACCGGCGCGAAAGAATCTGTTGCTGATCGCATCAAAGCACTTCAAAGCGGTTCCGTTGATACCAAAGACAGCAAGCTTGATAAAAAGTCAAAGCGTAAGCAAGCTGAAGAGGAGCTTGCGCCTCCACCACCACCACCTATTCCATCTCCTGTTGAAGAGAAATCATCATCAAAGAAGAAATCCAGCAAATCCAAGGACATTTCACCACCGCCTAGCTCGAAGAAAGCTTCGAGTCCGCTGCCTGGTGGGTTTCCAGGCAACGACGATTATCTTGATTCATTCGACGCAATCGACAGCAAGAAATCAAAGAAGAAGTCTTCTTCATCACCAGAGAAGTCATCCTCGTCCAAGAGTAAGCGTGCGACAGACGATCTCATCGACCTCGACGCTCCACTTCCGACGCCGCCACCCGAGGAGAAATCGTCTAAACGCGACAAGAAGAGCAGCAAAAAGGATCGCGAGCCTTCACCAGAGAAATCGCACGACAAGGACGACCGGAAAAAGTCCAAATCTTCTCGCGACAAGCATAGCTCATCCGACGAAAAGCCCGACAAGCTCAAAAAGCGTTCTGGCGACGACAGGGGCGAGAAGGCCGACCGTGATCGCGACAGGGAGCGTGAGCGCAAGTTCAAGGATAAGGACGCCTCACGCTCCGAGAAGAAGTCGAAACGTGAAGATGACGCCCCATCCTCGTCATCGGAGAAGGGCGGCAGAGAGCGACCGAAAGCATCTCGTGGTTCATCCTTCGGTGGTCTCTTCGGTTCATCGGCAACGCCGTCCAAGTCAAAGACGACCAGCGATGCGCCAAAATCAAGCAGTAAGCGCCATTCGGTCGCTGTCGACTCGCCACTGTCGCCGTCCAAGGATATCGATCCCAAGTCGATCTCTGGCAAGGCCGCGGGTCTACTCGGCTTGGGCCGTCGCGATAGCAAGATGGAGAAGCGCAAGTCACGCGGCGTGCCGGACCCATATGCCATCGACGATGATATCGTGATGGTCGAAGCACCAGAACCACCTACCGACAAGAAGTCTCGCAGCAAGGACAAGACGTCATCTTCTAGCAAGAAGAAGCGCGACACTTTCATGTCTGGTGGCCTGGGAGATAGCCCAGTGATCGTCGACCCACCATCTCCCGGCGAAGACCCAGACAACCTCGCATTCGATATCAAGCGTCCAGGCCTCAAGCGCGCCAATACCACCACCAAGAAGGGTCTCCTGGGCGGCCTGTTCGGCTCCAAAGCCAAGGAGGCACCGGCCGAGCGCGAGTACGCCTCTGACGACGCCGCTCGAAAGAAGCGCAGTGCAGCCTCCGGCGACGACGGAGCCAAGCGTCTCCGCCGCGAAGACCGTAAGGTCGGTCGCGACAAGCACAGCAAAGACGCAGACGACTCGGGTGACGCCGAAGAAGCCGAGAAGCGCCGCGCCGAACGCCGTGCCCGTCGTGCCGAGCGCGAAGCTGCTGAAGCCGCCGACACAGCCAAGAAAGAAGAAGAACGTCGCGAGCGCCACCGCGCCCGCAAAGAAGCTCAGCGCAAGGAAGACGAGGACCGCGAAGCCGCTCGGCAGGATGAGAAGCGGAAGCGTCGCGCCGAGCGGGAGAAGCGCGACAAGGCGGAAGCGAAAGAGCTCGAGGAGAAGGAAGCGCGTCGGGCCAAGCGTCGCGAGGAGGAGAAGTCGTCCCGCCCCAAGACGGAGCGACGCAAGACGGAAGAAGAAGCGGACCCGGACCGGGACGCGCGCAAGCTCCGCCGCAGCGCCGGCGTCAAGGACCTCGGGTCCGAAGCCATCAAGACCAAGGACAAAGAGCGCAGTGACAAGTCCAAGCGCAAGAGCGAGTACGTACCTCCCCCCTCCAACCTGCCCCTGCGCGACCGTGACGAGGACCCCTTTTATGATGTCGGGAGGAGAGATTCTAAACGCAGATCAGTCGCAGAACCTAGTCGACGGCATCGGTCGGAGCACAGAGAGCGAGAAGACGATGGAGGGAGAGAGAGGTACGAGGATGCGAGGGGGGCGCAGGGATCGACCCAGCCGTATTTGAACCCTGGTGGGGGAGGAAAGGATAAGACGAGTTCGTGGGTGCAGAGTCTGGCGAGCTCGGACCCGGAATTGCCGCCGATTGCGGCGACGATCTTGGAGAGTCCGCCTGCGAGGGACGCTGATGAGCGGGCACGACGGCGAGAGCGCAAGCTGATGGAGTATGAGAGTGATGAGGAGTATGAGAAGCGGAGGCGGAGAAGGGACGAGAGGCGGGCGCGGGACCGAGACAGGGGTGAGGAAGGGGTGAGGGAGAGCGATGCCGGTAGTGGGAGTAGAGGGGCGAGGGAAGGTGCTGCGTTCAACAGCATGGGGTACGGTGATATGGGCAGGACGTGGGATGGGAAACCGGTCCCTCCGCCAATGCCGGGCAGAAGGAGCAGCTGGTTCCAGAAATTTGGTCTTTGACTACGAGCGTCTGAGCGAGCGATGATTGCATAGCTGTGGCATTTTGGATACGATACCCCCTTTACCTACTCGAGATACTCTTTGAGAGTTAATAAGATGATGCCACGACAATTCCATTGATCCACACGTGAGTGTGACAGACTTACGGATGGATGCTGTAAACAGGCAAGGTGGTTTCGCTGAGCTCTGCAAGTTGCACGATTGGGCTCGTGAGTTGTAGCGAGTCGAATTTCATGGCCGTCGCCCAATGCCGAAGAGGTGCAGAAGCGATGTGGCTGACAGGAGCTGGATAGATGCACCTAAGTGTACAACGCAATGCCTCGGAACTACCTCACACTTGCTACGAGATTCTCCTCCTGTCACTCCTCATTGTCTGTGCTCCTGAGTCTCCCCCCGGGCTAACAGATGGAGGTGGGTATGTTTCGGTCACGACTAAGATTGGCACTGGCTCAGGGCAGCGAGGTGCATGAGACTGTCATTTCTACCATACAAGGCTAGCGAGCCCCAGGCGACGATTTCCCACCTTTTTCCCAGTCAATCCTGCCATTTGAATTTTCGAGTACGTATGATGTACACCATAAAACAAATCATGCTCCGAAAATTGAACAGCGTCCAGACAACTCTCCACCATGAACAGCCCCGCCACTGCCCCCTGGGGTGTCAGCGTCACCAGTGCCGACTATCAGAAACTTAAGGCCGGCTTCCAGCCACAACAAATGGAGGACCGATGGGCTGTGAAGTCACAAGAACAAAGCGGTGGACTCGCTGTACATTTCTCGCGGAGCTGAACCGGGCAGGACTACTGCGTCCTCAACGTGACGGGCAGCCGAAACGGAGCCAGGATTGAAAATATCATGTGGAAGTCGGCGCCAGGCCAATTGCACATTTCAGAGGAAGAAGGAAAGAGAGAATGTGTCCAGCTCTGCAGAGGTCTGCTGGGTTGCTCGCTTGAGTCGGTTTAGCGATAAGAAGAGGTGTTGTCTGGCATGATCGCCGCTACGTCATATAGCCGTGGATAACCTCAGGACCCCACTTTGATGCTACACTATCTTACTGCCTGGAATTTCCTTGAACCCTGATATAAACATCGTGCCCCTCCTTCTAGCAGTCCTCGACCACCAGCTTTCTTAACACATACTTGTACCAGAGCAATCACCAAAATAACAACACCATTCCGTCCCTCGCAACAAGAAGCGTCCTCCTCCTTCTCCTCTCCGCACTCACCATCCTTTCCCTCCTCCACTTCGCAAAGCGATCCGAGACTCGCATCGCCCTTCCATTTCTCCAGCAGCAAAGAACGTTCTCCGGAGGTCGAGAAGCAAACATGCCGCTCGTAGTACCAGGTCTCCAGAGCAAGGACGGCGAGAGCGGTGAGCTCAGCCAGTGGGCTAGCAAGCTCATGGGCAAGAAGATTGGGGACAAGCATGATGAGGTGGTAAGCAGCCGTTTTTCTTTCGACATTAAGCAGAAGAGCGGGGACGGGAAGGCTCATATCAGGACAAGCGATTCTTGAGGGGTCGGTCCTGTTTTTGTCACATGACCTAGTGACTCGAGGTGGGCCACATACATATGGAGCATCCGGAAGGAGACAATCGATAATATATGGGTTGCTGACTGACTCCGACAGACCTTCGCAAAGACCGATTTGCCCAGCAAGCACCGTGTTATCGGACCCAACCAGGGCATGACCATGGACTTTGTCCCCGAGAGGTAAGCAATCATCTACCTACCAGATCCTAGTGGAAGCTGACGAAGGTAGACTCAACGTACACGTCGACGACAACGGTATTGTCAAGGACGTCAAGCACGGCTAGAGTAACATTGTGGTTGCGTGGTAGGATGACTCGTATTCATTGCCAGATCCTAAGCGCTTGCCTGGTAGTTTGAGTTGAGATATGACTTTTACATGACTTCGGCTTGATGGCCTGATTTTTCCCCTCTTCCTTCTGAATCGTGCCTGCGCTGATGCTGCATTACCGAGAAACCTCTGTCCTGTGCCAATCTGCCTTTGTGAAGTCGCTAATATCGTACATCAAGAAGTCATTCCACGCTGTCTCCCGACGAGAAGCTAGCGGCTCGAGCAACGAGCTCGGGTAGTTTGCCATGCCCTGCCAGTGGAGGTATCGCAGGTAATTGACCATATCCATCCCAGGACCTTCCATTTATCCTCCTCTTATATGTAATCCCTACCACTCTTCTGCAGCTCAATCAGCCTCCACCCTCTCGTCTCAGGGTTATTCACATCCTCCGGTATCCTCGTGATACCAATTGCGTAAGTCACCTGCTGCACCTTATCCTCCATCCCACTCGCCAGCTCCCCAGACTTCTTGTTGCGGTACACATGCACCTCCTGCGTCCTGCACATGATGACGAAGACAGGGATGTCGCCTGGCTCCAACATTCTCGCGTTCAAGATATCCACGTTCCGAATGTCCAAGATCCGCCCATCGCTCTTCAGACCGTGCTGGGTGTACTGCTGCATCAGCGCGGCGTAGACCTGATACTGGGCAGCGGAAAGCCAGAGCTTGAGGGTCTCGATGTCGCCCTTGACGTATGCATCTAGGACTTCGGGGAGGATGTACTCGCGCATCTCTTGCAGGAAGGGCTCGACTTGAAAGGCAGGGTCCATCTCGCGGAACTTCTTGATGACAGCGGCTGTCTCGTTCTCTGCGAAGAATCCGGCTATGCGGTCTGTGATGGATCGCGCGGTGGATATGAGTGGATTCTCGGATTCGGCGTAGGTGGATTTGATCGTGAAGAGACGCTGGGCGAGTTTCGAGTTGTCGCGGAAGTCGCGCCATGATTCCTTCCATGCGGCGTCTTTGTGGAGGGTAACGTTCAGACCAGCACTGTTGCGTCTGTCAGTAGAGTAGCATGCAGGTCAGTTCGGGATACGTACTCAGGATCTTCCTCCATCTTCTCTGGTCGCCGCTTGCCGCTCATGACCTCCTTCATCTCCTTCTCTTCGCGCTTCTTCCGTCGCTCTTCCTTCTCCACCCATCCTCCGTACCTCATGCTGCTGCCGTCGTCGATCGTCTCCTTGACATTCTTGTATGCTTCGGTCTCTCGTACTGGTCGCGTGATCTTCTCCACCCCGCTACCGACTGCGCTTGCTCCCGTTCGCAATCCTTTGACAACGGATGTATCCCACGTCCAGGCGGCGCTCTTGCCGATCGCGGTCGCAGTCGTCTTGATAGCGGCGCCTCCGACAGTCGCCGCTTGATCCGTCGCTTTGGTATACGCCGTCTTCGCTCGCTGAACATTCGGGTTTTGTGTAAAGTCGTGGATGGTGCCTCCTAATTGCTTAGTGCCCTCGTTCCACTCCTTCGACTGCTTAAACTCGGTCTGCATCGTCTCTGTGAAGACCTGCCATGGCGTCTTGTTCCCATGCTTTGGTGCCGCTGGGCCATCATCCTTGGGCTTACTCTGTCCTTCTTGTCCCTCCTGGCCCTCCGCCTCACCGGCCTCCTCCGCCTCTTTCGCCTTCTTCGCAGCCTCTTGCTCGGCCTTGCGTTGGCGTTTCCTGTACTTCGCTTCCTCCTTCTCAGCCTCGGCGCGCACTCGTCGGTATGCCTCCTCTGCTGCGTCTACCTCTGGGCTTGAGCTCTCCGCTTTCGGCGCCTCCTGAGCTGCAGAAGCCTTGGTCGGCTCAGGCTTCGACGGCTTCTTCGCCTGTTGGGGCTTTGCAGCTGGCTTTGGTGCTGCTTCTCCAGCTCGCTCCCTAGCCCGCTGTTCCCGGAGCTCTTTGAAGGACACTGGTCGGACAGAGGTATAAGAAAGGGCAGGAAGAATCTGCGAAATAGGCGTCGGTCGTGGTAGAGATGTCAAAGATGATAATGAGCTTTGCCGCGAGGTGCTTGCGCCATTTGTGATTGTCGTTATCCGCCTATAGGCAGCAGTTCGTCCATATAGATTCTGTGCTACCGCTGATGATGCATAGATGGGTGTGGAGGCTCCGCCAGTGGAGTTGCGGAGTAGTGACGATCGAAGAAGAGCGCTCATGCTAAAGTGTGAGGAGGAGAAGTAGGATGGAGGAGATGTGAGCAAACGTTCTCGAGGAAGATGATGGTCGGGCACTCCAGGGTAAAAAAATGAAGAACGCCGGATGAACGACCGAGCTCCGACTTCTTCAGTGCGGCTCTGCGGTCGAGTCCGTAAAGCTAATTTCGTAGCTATTGCAAAAGTTGCGGACTTCGACTGGTAGCATATCAGTAAATCTACTCGACATCATTGCCCACAATGTCTCGAAAAGCGATACGCTTACTCCCAGAGTCGATATGTGCTTCATGCAGGAAATCTTTGTCTGGCTCAAGATGGAGCATACCAGCTAGGACATTGACGACAACTGTTTCCAGACAAGCGAGAGCTGGAAGTGTCGAATCTGCCTTAGCACCCCCAGACCGCCGGCCATCGACTACTTTCTCGTACACGGACTTTGATGATATTCTAGGTCGTGATATGCCAGCCGTGGACAATCCTGCCCTCCTGGACAGCCTCGTACCACAACCCCATCGGTTTCATGTCTATGCGACGAAGCACAACACCCACATCACCTTCACAGCACCACCACCTCCGCCAACGTCTAGCAAGGGCAGAGGAGACAAGTCAGACGCATACAAGCCACCAGAGCCGAATAAGCCTTTGATGTCCTTTGCAACAGGCATGATTGGATTTCGGAAAGCAGGAAGGGGAACATACGATGCAGCGTATCAGCTAGCGAGTTATGTATTGAAGCAGATTCAAGAGCGAGGATTGTTAAGGGAGATCAAAGATATTGAGGTGGTGCTCAGGGGCTTCGGCGCTGGACGAGAAGCAGTCACCAAGGCGATTCTGGGTCAGGAGGGACGATTCGTGCGGCCGAAAATCACAGCAGTCACAGATGCCACGAGATTAAAATTTGGAGGTAGCAGAAGCCCGAACCCTAGACGGTTGGGCTAAATGGAAAATTATGTCTATCGGAAGCCTTGATGGCCACGAGCACTGCCGGTACCCTTTGTGTCTTTGGATAGCAAGCCAGTTTGGTGCCGAGAGCACCCTTCCTGAGTTTCTGGTCGTCCAGTCGCCTACTCAAAAACCCTCCTCTACTGAAGATTTCATCGGCATGGCTGGAAGCGAGGATGGCGTTGCCGGCAACTAAATTGCCAGCCTTTGACCCTCACTCTCAGATATCCTCGACCAACTCTTCGGTCGCCTTGCTCAACTTTCTGCTCAACTTCTTGATCGTCCTGATCTTCTTCTTCTTCTTCTTCTTCTCATTGCCGATCTCAGTGCCGGCATCGCTATGCTCCTCTTCGGTACGACTTCTCTTCCTGCCCGAACGCCCCTAGGCTTCGTCCTCCTCACCAGAGTCCTCGGCGGCGGCGACAATCTCATCATCACCTGTCCGCTTGCAGTTTGTCTTGCCGCGATGCTCCTGGAGGCACCATTGGGACAGTCGCTGCAAAATGTCAGTCTGGCATCGCCGAGTCCGATCAAGCAGACATACATGTTGAGTTCATACTGGAGCCGGAGCGCAATCGCATCGCGGGAGCGCTCGTAGCCATTCCAGTGATCATCGGCCATCTGCTCCGCTCGTTCGCGCAGGCGATCCGGTAGCTGGTGGCGTTAGCACTGCCTTGGAACTTGAACCGTGGTTCTTACCTGGTAACATCTTTGCCCGGCATGAGCGCACTGCACGCAGGGCCAGGTAAGGTCCTCCCCGGCAATGGTTCCTGGCCAAATACTGTCGAATGGGGGGAATTTGCAGAAAAAGTCCTCGCCATTCTTGATGCAACCTGCGCATGGGTTCCGGTTGAGTTCCCCCTCGATTCGGTGCTCGGGAAGCGATGGTCATCATATATAATGATGCCTCGCACGATACCGTGCCTAAAATCCAGCGAGTTGGGGTCTTCGGCAGACACAGTTGGCGCTTGGTAGCTGTATATGGTCGCTGCCAGATTTTCTCGATGTCCGGCAGGTATCTCTGGCCTTCGGCAGGTCTTGTTACTTGGCAAGTCTCTGCGGTGGCTCTCGCTATCTTCTTGAAGGTGGTGCCGGGTAAATAAGGCCACGAAGAAATATGATGAGAAGTAGTATCTCGAGAAGTCGCAGGTCTGAGGATATATGTCTTCGCTAGATAATCGCTAGTGCCTTCAACGAATTGTGCTGTGGCAGCCCTCGTCAATGGCGTGGTGCAATAGCAGTCGGTCAAATGGAGAACGATAATAGCTATTGTCAACACCTCTTACCCTAGCCGCAAGCAAATCCATGCCATCGTTGTTGCGTTGAATTGTTCTGTTGTGCGTTGGAACTCCCGCCAAATGGGCATTTGGGCCATGCTAACAACCATTCGCCAGATGCGACGTGAGCTCGATGTAAATCTCGGTCATCAGTGGCACATCTGCAGGCTGGTGTGACGCATTGACTACCAGTGTGGAGTCTAGTCGACGGCACAGGATGCAAAGGAGACGGACAGAAACAAACACATATGTAGACTGAATTCAAAGTGCATTTGACGATGGGCAGTTCGTCCCGATCTGTAGTCATGTACGGCTGTTGTGAAAGCGAGTATTGACTCACTGAAATTGTATCGAGATAAACTAGCAAGAGCTCACTGGTGTGTTGTAAGTAAAGAGACTGGTTGGAGGGCAGACGAAAGGCTTCGCCTTGGAGTGAATTCGCCGCGTCTCTGGAGCGAAAGTTGCCTACTGAAGACATCAAGAGCTTGTCGTGAGTTGAACGTCGGGCAGCGTCCAGGCCTGCTTCACTCAGTGTCGTTCTCCTCGGTAGCGTTCTGCTCCCAATTGGCACTGTCGGCGTGGTCCTTCCAGAGCAAGCCGGTCTGATCATAGTCCTCCTTCTCGGATCCGGTCTTCGCCTTGTGAATGTGCAGATACTTGGCGTATTCGCCATTGGGGAAGGTACTGGCACGTTAGTACTTTACTCTCCCGCAGACATACTATCGTTGCTTACATGGCGATCCACGCTGCCAATTTATCACGATCGATGTCCCAGAACGGACTATCCTCCCAATGCAATTTGGCAATCTCGACAGCCATCTTCCTCAACTCCTCCGGCAACTAGCAAGGTCAGTTGAGTTCATTTGAAATCGTCTAGTGGATCTAGAATCGTGCATACCTGTATACAGGGTCGATCATGATACTCGCATTGAGTGCAGCGGAACGTGAAGCCTGGTTCATCGCGGACAGCCTTCATGATTTTTTCGGCACGCAAGAAGGTGCAGAAGCAAGGTTCCTTTCTGATGATGCAGTAGAGGCAGGGGTTGTAGTTGAGATCGGCAATTTGTTCGTCGCGAGGGAAGCGTGGATCATTGCAGACGCACACGACTCTCTTGCCGTTCTCACGGTCGTCTGAGAAGTGAGGAGCAGAGTACATATTTCTTGTTCGATATACTGCGTATGTGGCGGTCCTCGTACACTAAGTAAAGTGTGAAGAAAAGTAAGGAAAGGTGTTGTGAAAGAAGTAGGAGAGCTTGCGACTGGAACAGGCCTCTTATATCACTCGAACGGAGTGCTGCACACGTGAAAGCTGTGTCTTCACAACACAAGCAGAATGGAAACCACATGTCAGATAGGCATCCTTTACTGAGGCCGAGGGAGCCTGCCAGTATGTGAAATCGCATGTCGATGCATGTGCTGCCATCTGAGTTACTGGAGGAGGTCTTGCCGGCATGAGCAGCTACGAAATAATGCATGCGCTGGAAATGATGCATGTGTCTGCACCTAATTTTAAGTGAGATTCAGACATGCCTTTGACCGCACGTGCCAGGCCACACAGCAGATCACGCCTGAAAGTATACGACCATGTGGAGCGGCTCGGTATGGCCAAGATCAGGGCTAGTGATTTAATTTCAACCTCGAGAAGCAGTTTCACACAGACATTTTGTGTTCGTGAAGACAGCGTCCAGATATGGATATGCCCAAGTATCGCCGACCACCGATTGATCCATGTCGGAAGCTCGGCGCTGCCAACATCCTTGAGCGGTTCGGACGAATGAGAAGCTTTGAATTGAGCTTCGGCCGACGCTAGTGGAGATTGGTCAAGCGTCGGCCGTCTTTACTGCTATGCACGCAACGTCCTGCCTCCGATGCACCGTACATATACAGACATGTTGTCCAGGCCGGGCAAGATGTCTACCATCAGACAGCCTTCCTGCTACCAGCGCAATCACAAATACCAACAACACCACAATGGCCAAACAATTGAAGGTCCTCGTCGTGGGGGCTTCCATCGCTGGCCCCTCCACAGCTTACTGGCTAGCTAAAGCGGGAGCATTAGTGACTGTCATCGAACGTTTCCCTCACCTTCGTCCAGGTGGACAGAATATCGACATCCGTACTTCTGGCGTCAAAGTCATGCGGAAGATACCTGGCATGGAAGAAAAGGTCAAGTCCCGCCTAGTCCACATCGATGGTCTTTCCTTCGTCCGAAGTGATGGTCGGCCATACGGCGTGCTGGGCAAAAGTGGCGACCCAGATCAACAGAGCCTCCTGTCCGAGTATGAGATCTTCCGTGACGAGCTGTCCAAGATCATGTACGACATGACCAAGGACGACGAGAATGTCGAATACGTTTTCAACGAACAAGTCACCTCGATCCAGCAGTCCGACTTCGACAGTCCCATCGCTGTCGAGTTCATGAATGGACACCCACCAGACAAGTTCGACCTGGTAGTAGCCTGCGACGGCGCCACTTCCCGTACAAGAGCCCTTGCTCTTGAGTGTGGCGTCCGAGACTACGTTCATCCCATGCACATCTGGGCAGCCTACTCCTCTATCCATTCAGACATGCTCAAGACCAACATCGGAACTGCCCATGGTGCAGTAGGCGGGCGCTCAGTCACCCTCGGACCAGACTCACCAAATCGGAATCGCGCGGGTTTCTTCCGCTCCTACCCCAAGTCCGACACAGCGCACCAGGCTGCGTTCTACGAAGCAAACAGATCTCAAGAAGCGCTCAAGGATTTTGTCGCCAAAGACTTCGGGCACATGGGTTGGCGAGTCCCCGAAATCTTGGAAGCAGTCAAGGATTCAAAGGACTTCTACGCTTCGGAGGTGGTACAAGTCCGACTTCCAGCGCTTTCCAAAGGACGCTTTGTCATGGTCGGCGACGCAGGCTACGCACCTGGTTTCACGGGTGCTGGAACAACACTGGCGATGACGGGAGCCTATGTCTTGGGTGGAGAGATAGCCAAACATCCAGGTGATCTCGCCGCCGGGCTAGCGGGGTACGAAAAGACGATGCGACCGCTAATCACGGAGATGCAGAAAATCCCGCCGGGTGTGACGAGTATACTTTGTCCGCAATCGGCGTGGGGCCTGTGGTTGAGAAACCACATCTTCATGTTCGTGACCTGGACTGGGATTGTGGATTTCATGCAGCGGCACTTCTCAGCGGCGACGAGTAGTAGTGATAAGTTCCCGCTGGCCGAGTACGAATGGGTGCGATGAGGGGCTAGGGAATGGAGTTATACCTGGCACTGCAGTAAAGTTAGGGGTGACGAGCGTCGAGTAGAGAGCAGCATGAGACTCAGTATCATGACTACCACAATTTAGCGACAGGATGTATCACCAGCCATAATTTACGGTTATGATGTATAGATCTCACTACCACTTATGGAAAGCTCTATCTGAACTGGAAATCAAGCTGTGTCGGAACACTGCTGTAATATATGAGGAAAGCTCACTACTGCTGAGACCGGGTCATGGCCTATGATGAGCTGGGGTGGTGACTAGGAAAGGTGAGTCGAAGGGGTGAGACAGGATCGTGCTGTGAAATGGTGCTGCGAAAGTGGTAACGGTTCTTGGACCAGTAAAGAGTCCAATACTGTGTAAGTCGTGCCGGGTGTTCTGATGCGTGGAGTGGTAATTCGTTTGACGTGTATCTGGATGAGCCATGCTAGCCCTCACTTGGCTCGAGGGGCTGGAGGTGGACGTATGAAGACCTCCTCATCACTATCGGAACCCACGTCAATGCTGACCTTCTTCTTCTTCTGAGGCCTCGCCAATTTGGTGGGTGTCTTGTTGGGAGGCTTCTTGTGACGCCTTGCCACCTTCTTGGGTGTCTTGCTGAAAGGGGGTGGCACGAAAACAGATTCGAACCCATCGCTACCAGAACCCTCATCGCTGTCTGAGCCCCTGTCGCTGTCCGAGCACTTGTTGCGGTGGGAGACCTCGTCGCTGTCCGAGCCTTCGTCGCTGTCTGAAGTCTCGTCGTTGTCGTCAGTCTCCTGCTGCTTGCCTGGGCTCTTGATTGTCTCACGGACGGGTAGCGGCTTGAAGCTGCGTTCGGGGCCATCATTGTCGGCAGGCTCATCGTAGTCGTCTATCTCCTCGTGGCTCCTCTTGTTGGGCTGGCGTCGATCAGGACTCCAAGGTCCGTTCTGATGGCCTGTGTCGTCAAAGGCGGTCTTCTTGAGCCAGAGCTTCATGGTCTGGGCGAAGCCGATGAAGAAATATTCCCTTCATTGGATTAGCCATGCACGATACCCAGGCGTTTGGAAGATACTTCTTAATCTCCCATGCCCATTCACGACGCAGCATGATGTCGTTGTGTGATACATACTTGGAAGCATGGCATTCCCTGGCGTGCGCAGTTCAAGCACGATTTGGGGGTGTCGACCATATCATCGATGGGGGTGGACTTGAAGGCGCAATCCTTCTGCTCGAGGATGCAGCATGCGCAGGGGTTGAAGTTCACATCCCTGGTTGGCCGGCGAGATTCTGTAGCCATGCTGGATAGACGGGAGAAGAGAATGTGGTGGTGTGATGCGAGAAGGTGTTGAGGAGGGGAAGGAGAAATTGAGAGGTACCATGGAAGACTATATGCCCCCGCAGGAATGTGCACATGTCACTGGTGCCTGTTGCGGTTGTGCATGGACTTTCATATGTCACATAAGGAAATGAATGGGAAGTGCATAGTACTCGACATCATACACACCTCACCTTGGTGCACGTGCTGACATCTGATCTCACCAGACGACCAAATGAAGCGAAATTGCATCGGTATTTCCAAGTGATATCTGCCCATCGTGAGGTCCCCACAACGCCGGTCATGCGATTCCGCCCTCCGCTCGTCCATTTCTGTGCTGAAGGTCCCCCTACCGAACGACCGGCTTGCCCTCGAACATGTCGTCGATGCCTTCCTGACTCGCTTGCTCCTCGTCATCGCTTTCTTCGAGCTCGTTATCTTCATCCTCAAAGCCAGTTTCGATCCCTCTCGATTTCAATCTGGTCTTCATGTCCTCCCTTTGTTCCTCCTGCCATCGCATCAAGGCGGCGCTCGCATGTACTCTAAAACCGTATATTCGGGGTTCGTATCTCCTCTGTGTCTTTTGTGGTAGCATAGCTGGGTATATCTGAAACAGTATGTTCTGGAAGCTCGTGCCAAAGTAGGCGCCGTCGATGGAATTGTGTCGTGATGATTTTGGGTTGTAAATGTCCTCGCACTTTGCGCAGTAGAGCTTGACGTTGGAGACGTTTGCCACGTCGTGTTGGCCCATGGGGAGAAGGTGTTGTGATTCGCAGATGACTCGTGGACATTTGCCAAAGACACCGTTCTTGAACTTGTCCAGCATTTTTGCGAGCCCACGGGTGGTGACGATGTATCGTGCATGCACTAAGCCATAGAGATGACGAGCGCTCTTCTCAATCTGATCGCGCATGTCATCGTCGACCTCCATGTCAAAGACATCAGTTATGAGATCAAGCGCATATTGGTAGTATTGGACCTCAGTGTTGAGGCCTGTGAGGTTAAAGCGGTCGGTGAGATAATCTTCATCAATCTCGCAGAAGTACTCATTGCCGCGGGATGAGATGAACTGGTCATGGTCAGCTTCAATTCAGCGAGGTCTGACGAGCACGATGATGGCCGACTTCTGACACCCATGACATTTCTCCGTCGCTGTCGATACTGAGCATTGAGGCGCGGAATGGAGGTGGCGGAGATAGGCTGCTGGCGGCATTACCGCTGACTGGCGGCGCCCTGATAGGGATAGGTGAGGTTGATGCGGGGCGTCGATAATATTCGTCGGCCAGATTATCCAGCTCGGGATGGTCGTGAGGCAAGTCATGGTATGACAAGAGATGGTCATCCATGATGCTGAGCGACACTACGCCTTAATCGAATAAAATTGGCGGCGAGCTGCATCTGGGGCTGTTGTTTGATTGCTTGCGGTAGGAGAGCAGCGGTTCACTGATGGCGCAGAGTCGCATACGCTCAGGCATACACTTTCGCGACAAGAGCAGAAGGCGCCAAAGTACGTCGTATCAAAAAAGCCATGGATGCCAGCAAGTCATGGGTGTCACATGAGGCAGCTGCAGGAAAGCCCGAAAAGGCACAGTCTAATAAAAACTCACCCAGTCACGCCAATAGCTGGTGTATTCCGATTCCGTGTCGGTCGCAAAGTCGTCCATCTTCGATTCAGGGTATCATGACGAATTGGTGCGATGTCCGGTGCAGGTACGCGCTTTGTGTAGCGTGAAGCGCTCCTGTGAGAGAGTGTGACAGGAGGCAGAAATGTGTCGGGCTGGGCTTGTTTGCGAATGGGCAGATAGAGAGGGTCTTGGCATTTTGCGCCTCTAACAAAACGGCTCGTGATTGTCAATGTAAGCATGAGGCACACGATTGATTCATATCTTCATTCATTGTTTGCTCCACTACAGATGCATGTGTTCGTCATCGCCATCATCAATACCAGACTCCTTGCTTCCAACGTCTGGCAGCAACCTGTTATACCACAATGCTTAAAATCAAGCCTGATCACACATTGATGGCGTGCTTGCTTCAATCCAGCGACAACTTCCACAACCCATCACCAACATAGTGACCTCCTTCTATGCCTGGTCCTTTTTTCTTCTCCTTCATTTCCTTTGTACCAACTTTTAGCACTCCAACCATGCATGCGTGCTCCTTGCCCTCGGCATCGACCACAACAACGTCGCCAGCGTCAAAATCTCGACCTCCGTACCCGTCGTTACCTTGCGTGTCGCCCTCTTTTATCGATGGATCTGGTAGTCGTCCTCCTGGGGACGTGAGTCCGGGTACCATGAGAGCTGCTCCGGACAGCACGAAACGAATGGCTCCTCGGTCTATCCGTACGTGCTGGAAGCACTGTGGGTACTTGTGCACGACCTTGAGGTGCGGTACTATCGGATCGTCCATGTGTTGCCAAAATAGCGGTGTCGTTCCCAGAACATAGAGTTGGACTCTATCCGGTCTGTCGAGACTCAGTATACTGTCCGGCATATACCCCACCTAGTGTTCTCACATCTTTACGACGTCCAGCTGCTCTTTCTTTGGCATGATCTCATCGATGTATGGCTCAATCTTTGGGTAGGTTTCCACTACTTTGGCGCGTATCGCTCGTTGCGCCGAAGACTTGACCTTGGACTTTGCGCCCGGGGTCATACTATGGACATGTCAGATACATGATCAAAGCTATGTGGACAGCGACTCACTGACTCCTTTTTGAACATGATTGTGAATTTGTGCCTCAATGGCTGAGTGAGGGAGTGAAAGACTGCCCCGCCTTGAAACTTCAATAAGCGATATGCCCCGCAGTGCTTCATATCATCAGAAACGGTGCACCGTTCACGGTTGTCCACATGCAAGGACTTCCATCAAGCTTCCATTTCGACCAGAACCTTCGACAAACAGTGCTCACCTGCAAGGCAACAGAATAGAGTCATTGGATTTAGAAACGCTGGACACCGCATAGACAAACAGACGATCGCTCACTTGTTGCTCCAATCTCTGTGCAGACCGCCAAGATGGTATCTTTGCTCACCGCATAACACCACCCCTAGCTAATACTGCCAGGCATCAGACTCCAAGAAGCGCCTAGCGCTCGCAATTATCGACTTTCTCAATACCTCCCTCAAAGATGGCACAATTGATGCATCGGACAGTGAATCCGTAGAAATCGCAACCAATTGCATCGCCGAATCCTTCCACGTCGACCCGTCCAACGAAGCCGCAGTGAAAGATGCTCTTGGTGGACAGAACCTCCTCTCCATATACGGCGTGTATGAAAAACTCAAAGGCCGCTCGACCGCATCCACAGAAGGTCCCTCGTCCGCACAAGAAGGCCGTCCCACTTCTCCAGTCACACCGGGCAATGTCCCCTCTGCGACAGCAGCCAAGGGCGGCGCGACCGAAGAAAGCGAGAAGCTGAAAGGACAAGGCAACCTTGCCATGCAGCGCAAGGAATACCAATCCGCTGTAGATCTCTACACCCAGGCCCTAGAAATCGCCCCGCTGAACCCCATCTACCTCTCCAACAGAGCCGCTGCGTACAGCAACCTAGGACAGCACGAGTTCGCCAAGAACGACGCCGAGCTCGCCACCGCCACAGACCCAAAATACACGAAAGCATGGAGCAGATTGGGTCTGGCCCTGTTCGCGCTAGGTGACGCAAAGGGCAGCATGGAGGCATACAAGAAGGGGATCGACGCCGAGGGCAACGGAGGCAGCGAAGCGATGAAGCGCGGCTACGAGACCGCCAAAAAGCGAGTGGAGGAGGAAGGCGACGACGACGAGCTGGAGACAAGCCGAGGTGGTCCTGGTGCAGGCGGAGGCATGCCTGATCTGGGTAACTTGGCGAGCATGCTGGGCGGCGGAGGCGCCGGAGGAGGAGGCGGAATGCCTGACCTTGCTGGACTGATGAACAACCCGATGATGAGGCAGATGGCGCAGAATCTGATGAGTAACCCGGACATGATGAACAATATCATGAATAACCCGCAATTGAGGGACATGGCGAGCAGGTTTGGTGGTGGTGGAGCCGGCGGACAGGGTGGAGGCATGCCGGATATGAGTGCGCTGATGAATGACCCGAATATTGCGGAGATGTAAGTCTAACATAATCTGGAATGACGGATCTTGCTAATCTTGCATAGGGCAAGGAACTTCATGGGTGGTATGGGTGGTGCTGGCGGTGCTGGAGGAGCCGGCGCAGGACGAGGACGAGGTCAATGAGAAACGACAATACCGTAGTAAACGTGCATGGCTGGCACGAATATAGCCCTGGCATGAAAAAGGTCTCCTAGATACCCTCGAATAGACAAATCAAAACTTGCGCATGTCTAGGCCGAATATCCCGTAATATTGTGCTTGGTTATCCATTGCACCACTTGTAAACAGTGGGGTGAAATGTCTATCCATAGCATATTTCGATAGCAACGTATATACAAAATAGCCTTTCCTGCACATGCCCCTTGCACTACGTTATGGTTGTCCATTATCCGCCTCTTCTGCTCGGCTACACAGCCGAAATATATGCAGTATGCCTTCTATCCCAACCGGCTCAGCGAAAACGAGCTTCCAACTCCTGACACCAATTTCAATGCATGCCACTCATCAGCCTAAGCAGTAGCCCCATTCACCTCCACCTCCCCCTTCTTCTTCCCATCCCCCGAGTACAACTTCGGCATCCCCGCCGCCCCCTTCGGCTCAATGAACAGCGCCTCCGCCTCCACCAACTTCCTCCCCGGCTCCGTCCCCTCCCCAAGCAACTCAATCCAACCCTTCACCCACGCCTTCCTCCCCTCGACCTTCGTCGTCTCGGCCCGCAACACGACATAGCTCCCCGCCGGACACGGCGAGCGGTAATCGATCTTCAGACTCGCGGTCACGCCGACCTTGTTCGGTAACGCGGGGAAGCAAGCCCTCGCCAGCCCTTCGTCGAGGAGCGTCGCGAGCAGACCGCCGTGGACTATGCCCGGGTGGCCGCAGAGGGCGGGGCCGAGGTAGGAGAGGGAGACGAGCGTGGGGAGCGCGGAAGCGGTATCTTGGAAGACGAGCGGGGGGACCTCGATCTTGTCTGCGCCGAGGAGGGTTCCGCCTGTTAGGTTCTGGGGGCGCATGGCCGGGGGGATCTTCATGTGGGGTCGCGATTCGGTGAAGTTGGGGTCGGAGCGGAGGGACACGCTGAGGGGGTGGGAGAGGATGTGGTTGTCGATCTCGGAGGAGTGGGGAGTGGTGGGTTGGTAGAGGCCGAGCGTTGCTTCGTCAGAGGGTGGGGTGACGAGGCCGCTTACGGTCGGGGCGGCGGGTGCGGCGGCCATGGTGACGCCGGCTGCGAGGAAGAGGAGGGAAAGGAAGAAGGTACGCAGGCGGGAGCGTGATGGTGCCTGTGGAGGGGTGGTGGTGGGGTTTGAGGTATCTGGTGGTGGTTAGCAATTGGTTGATGTCGGGGAGATGGAGGGCGAACTTGATGTGGAAGAGTATGTACGAGATTGAGAAGCGAGGAATATATACAAAGATGGAAAAGATTGGTGCCTGGAAAGTCTGAACTGGTTTGTTGATGCTCTCGGAGAAAGTCTCTTGCAGAATGAAGTCAGGGGACCGGGCTGAAGAGGCCGACACCGATGGGCTAGGGAGAGAATGGGTCGGTTCATGGCGCTAGAACGCTGGACATTTAAAGAGCGGCTAATGAATGCCAATGGAAACTATGAAATCGCTGGGGCGGCAGTCGGAGAGTCGAAACTTTTTACGGTGAACAGTATGAGTGATACTGATGTGAAGTCATCCGTATCCTGAGCCGAGGTAACTTTGAAATTTCCGATACGCTTGGCAGTTCGTCGCATGGATGAAAGGGTTGTCCTCTGGACATGCTATCAAGCATTTTAAATTGTAAGAAATGGTCGAAAATATTGCAGATGGCCACAAAGACAAGCAATCAGGAGAGACGCTCATTCTGAACATTAAAAGTATCAAATCATCGCATTTTATCTACAGCAGGATCTGAGTCTGGCATACAACACCTTTCGCCAACACCGTCTTGCAGATTTCCCCTTACTAGAATGCTCAAGATGCGTTTGTGGCGGCCGTGGCACGCTTGACTGCAGCATACAGGCTATGCTGACGCGGGCGAGTCGCTATGGAGAAGGCATTGGGTTATGAGTAGCTCATGCCCCTGGCCTTAGCAGCCTGCGATCCCTGGGCAGCCTTCAGTGCCTGGTCGCACGCCTGAGGTAGGGCGGCTGCATCGGTGACAACACTAATCATGTGAAATCCTCGTTCAGCGTATTCATTGGCTTGTTCGCCAGAAGTACAGTAGATACCCGTTCGCTTCCCAGCTTTCTTCGCGGATTCATGGATTTTGGTGATTGCGGCTTTCACCTCGTCGTGCATCGAATCAATGATGGGATAGCCAATGTTGTTCCCAAGGTCGAAAGGCCCGATGAGCAGTACATCGACACCTGGTACGCTGGCGATCTCATCGACATTCTTCAAGGCTTCCTTTGTCTCGATCTGGACGACGGTGACCAAGCCTTGATTTGCTTATTGATAGTAGTCGGCTTGACGAAGAGCACCTTTCTGTGCGGTATAGAATTTTTCCATCGAAAAAGGCGATCCGAAACCGCGAGTCCCATCAGGAGGGAATTTAGCACTGCTGACGATATTTCTTGCGTCGTCGGCGGTCTTCAATAGTGGTACAATGATACCATGTGCGCCGGCGTCGAGAGCTCTTTTAACCATCCATGCTTCATTGGCAGCGACCCGGACGATGGGCGATACGCCACAAGCAGCAATGGCGGCCACGCATTCATGCATATTGTCATCGGAAATATTGCCATGTTCGGTATCGACGCACACCCAATCGAAACCTGATCGTGCTATCGCTCGACTAATGTTTGTGCCCGGCAGCATCTAGGAAACGTCAGTCGCTCATAACTGTGAAGAGTGTACAGACGGACCTGCCACGCTCCGAACGTGGCCCCGCCCTGCCTTAGAGCATTTTGAAAGCGATTGGCTATTTGCATTGACTGCATTTTGGACTTGTCCGAGATTACTCAGTTGTATAGACTTGAGAAGATCCAGATATGACTGAACAGACGATGGGTTGTGGTGCCCCGCAGTCTGGCTTGCGGCTACGTTGATCTGCATGTCCGGAATCGGGCCAGCAAGCGAATGGCAGGTCGCCTGTTCAGTGGGTGGCATGTTGGTATAGTCAGAGAACCGCGAGAGAAACACTCTCAAATCAAATGGCAGGCTTCATCATAGCTTTATCCAATAGCTCCTCGACTTGATCCTCACGGAATCTGTGCATTAGCTTCAGGGCTTCTGTGGTCGTTTGGAACTTGTGATTGTTCTCTTTGGTTTTGTCGACGTGGATCTGACAACCATGGGTCAGATGAAAGGAAGACGACATGCAGCTCGTATGGACAAGACCTACCACGGGCGTATCAAATTCATAGATGGCTTTCCACTTTGCCGCGGGACCGGCCATGACGTTGATTGTATCGAGCTCGTATGGTCGTTTCTCCCATACTTTATCCAGAACTCGCTTCGCATCGTCGCAGAGGGAGCAATTGTCTCGCGTAAACAAGGTTACTCGACAGACGTACTGCCGAAGTATGTGCGTAGCTCGCATGTCGAGTAAACTTGCCTCTGCGATAGCAGACCGACACTTTGATATGTTAGCAGTGTGTGATCCAGAAACCACGGACAGGTCTAAACGATGATCGGTGTTCATTCCGCAGAGCTGGAGCTGGCTTTTTCGCCGAAAGCTCTCGAAACCTGTCGTCATCGGCTGGAACTGTTTTTTCAATTGTTAATGTGGGGAAGGAATAGCAACGTTGCGAGCTTTCGACAATATCACAGGTCGTAAGGGCATTGAAGTCTACCATTCCGTTACATTGAGCTCCGGTCATCAGACCTGGTCATCCACTGAATAAGCTGTATCGCAGATTTGGAGACGAGCCGCAGAGCTGTATGCCTGCCCCATAAGCTCCGGCACATAGTTCGATAGCTCTCCTCTAAGCAAATCGCCATGTCGCAAAAGTGCCTGCACAAGGGATGCGGGAAGACCTTCGACAAGGAGGATGAGTCCGAGTGCGTATATCATCCAGGGGTACGTTCAATGCCCTTCCTACACGTGCGACTCGACACTGACAGGCACTAGCCTCCGGTCTTCCACGAAGGACAGAAAGGCAAGTCTCCCTCCATACTCTTGTGCTAGGCCGCACTAACATACTTCAGGATGGAAGTGCTGCAAGCCCCGCGTCCTCACCTTTGACGAATTCATGAACATCCCTCCTTGCACAACAGGCACACATTCCGCCGTCGACGACACACCAGTAGAGCCCCCCAAACCCACAAGCGACATCCCAATTCTCTCAAAGCCCTCAGCCGAGACCGCTCTTCCTGCACCACAACCCCGCCTGCCAACAGCATCCCCCGCCCCCTCGAAACCCGCCACGCCCGCTCCCCCCGAGGACGAATCCGACGACCCCTCTATTCCCATCCCAGCCAACGCAACCTGCAAACGCCGCGGCTGCAACGCCACCTTCTCCGGCTCCTCCTCCCGCGACGATGAATCCTGCGTACATCACCCCGGTCAGGCGCTCTTCCACGAAGGTTCCAAGGGATGGACATGCTGCAAGCGACGCGTCCTCGAATTTGATGAATTCTTGAAGATCGAAGGCTGCAACACCAAGACACGGCACTGTTTCGTCGGCAAGAAGAAGGAAGGGATAGAGGAGCTGGATACCGTGCGGACGGATTTCTATCAGACGCCTGCTACGGTGATAGCTAGTCTGTATCTAAAGAAAGTGGACAGGGAGGCGTCGACGATCAAGATCAGGGATGAGCGGACGGTAGAGCTGGATCTGCATACGGGCGAGAGGAAGAGGTATAAGAAGGATTTGAATCTGTTTGGTGCGATTGATACGGAGAAGAGCTCGTGGAAGGTTATGGGGACAAAGGTCGAGTTTAATTTGGTAAAGGCAGATGGAGCAAGTTGGCCGGTCTTGAGGAGTGATGATAGGCATACTGGGGAGATCATCCAAATGGGGAGAGCAGGAAGAGCTTGAGAGGCCGGTGCATGGCAATGTGTTTCAGCATAGCGAGAGGCAGCATGGCAGATGGCAATGTTGGGGGCACCACTCAGAGACGAGGGTGATACGACATGACGATGATGAACGACAGACTCGCAAAGGTAGTCTTGTAGAGTTTAGGATACCTGGGGAAGTAGCCGCCAGTATTGCGTGCGTCATTGCAAACGCAAAGATAGTTATACTGTCATATGAAAAACGTCTACACAGATATCTGAAACCTCCTGGCGCCTGGGTATGCCACTTCCGCCAGCAAAGACGCTGCGTCATGTCGTAATGTCCACTCGCTCTTCTCGATATGATGATACTGCTGCACCTCCCTCGTGCTGATGCCCGAAGCTACGCACCGCCAACACTCTGCTCTCTGCCTCAAGGATCCCCGAAGTTGGTGCCCTCAGGTGGCTGAGGTAGCTTTTTGTGCGCAGGTGCAGCCATGTACCGTCTGATCTCGATCAATACTGTCTCCATCGTGTAGTCTCTCTTCCAAGTCGATATGCTCGGGAGTTTGGTGAGGTCGACTTTGCCATTACGGGGGTCTACGCAGGGAATGTTGACTTTCGAAATGAAAGTGACCTCTGGGGGCTTGTCTGGGTAGTCTGGGCCGCAGTGAATTTGCAGGGAGTAGATGCGATTTTCATGAACAGACTATGTGAGGTCAGCATGATTGACCGACATGAAGTCGTGGTGGGAAAAGAGTCGCACGTGAGGTGGTCCAAGGATGGTGCCATTCCAATTGCTCATGAGCAAGTCATCGCCTTGATCGAGACCATATGAGCAGGCCTCTACGATATCATCAGTGAATGTCCCATGTAGCACAACGTGCTGCCTGACCTGCACCAAGGCCCTTCTCGCCCTTCTCGAGCTCCTCGAGGAGACGAAAGTTGCGAGGAACTTTCGCTCCCATATCTAATGGTGAACGACACTGGCAAAAGGGTGCTAGATTGCGCAAGTTGGATTGAAGCCTGAATTCGTTGATGCGGTGAAAGTGAAAGCAGGTGAAAGAGGGACCTTGATGGTGGCATGCAGATTGACGAGTCATGTGCAACACCCCCACCGTGGAACAAACGCTTCAGCCGACTTCACTGTTGATGCCAGGTGGTGATGTCGATGAAACTGTTTGATTTTTCTTGCAGGTGAGTCATCTTCATGAGCTCGCTACATTACTTCGAGTAGCCGCAACGTCACTAGCATCATGATAAGACAAAGACGAGCAACGATATGAGTGGTCAGATACTGGCAATCGAATTGACTGCCATATCTCAAGAAGCCAAGCGCAGACATGCTGACATTCGGACTGTGTGAGACCCTGTTACATAGCAGCGGTAGCGTCGAGACTGACTTGTCTAGGCTGCGGACAAGTCTCTTCAAGAGCTGAAGAGTCTTCCATCAACTTCGGAACAGCAGTTGGCAGCTGATCTTAGTCGACGAGCATCATTTATTGATCCTTTCATCCAAGGGGCACTTTCCAAGAATGCCAGACTCACCAACAGCTCGATTGTATGCCTCCAAAGACTGATCGTGATCAAGGGCTTGCCACCAGCCAGATTGAAGGATGTCCTGGAAGGCTTCAATGCTTCGACTGCGCTTAGCCTGGATATCCAGCTCAAGATCCTTCAAGCACTACCAGGATTGGCGCAGAATTACGCGGAACACTTGACTGGAGATTTGCTAGCTGCCGCGCTCCGAGTATGCGCCGCACTACAGAACGTCAAGACTTCGACAGTCAGTGCTGTGGCTGCCGCGACTCTGCAGCAGTTGGTAGTATCAGTCTTTGACAAAGTTGCGGCTGAGGACGCAGGAGCTCGCAATTCTTCTGTGTCTACCGTCACCCAGATTGAGCACGATGGCTCTTCCATACCTGTGGGCCAAGCCGCATTCGATGCATATAGGGTCCTACTCGACATAGCTGCTGCAACTCAAGGCGAAAGGACAGCATTCTTGGATCTGCAGAATTTTCCAGCAAATGTCGGACTCGAGCTGATCCATGCGGCATTAACCTCCCATGCTGGTATGTTCGCGAGCCACCGGGAGCTTGTGAAGGTCCTTAAAGATCAGGTGGTACCGTTCCTCATCAGACTACTGTCCGACCGGCAAGGCTTCGGGATCACGTTACGTGCGATGAGAATTGCACCACTCATTATTCAGAGACATGTGACACAGATGGCAGAAGAATGCGAGATTTTGCTCGGTCTTCTGACGCATCTGTTGGATCCGGATTCTTCACCACCATGGAAGCGGACCATGGTTATGGAAGTCTTCAAAGCCATATACTCGACTCCTGGATTGATCATACAACTCTATATGCAGTACGATCAGCGTGAAGGCAGCAAGGCTATTGTGAGAGACAACATCTCCAGTTTCGTCAGACTTTCTACGGAGAAGCCAGCATTAATAGGTCTTGGTCAGCAGTCGACAGCGCCCAGTCAACCTTCCGATGAGAGCAACGAGGAGGATATGGCAGCGATCGAGGCGGCAGGAGGTGTAGCTGGTATCATCTCTTCCACAGTGACAGAATCTGCTGCGCCAGGTGTGAGCTCACAGTGGAGCATGCCGAAAATCCAGGTGTTAGATCTTCTAGATAAGAATGATGCACCGACCATACCAGAGACATACATCTACAGCTTGACTCTGGAATGTCTGAATAGTCTATCGGATAATCTGGCCAAAATTATCCTCCCCTTGACCATGTCCCAGGACGGTCCTGGCAAGCGAAGATCACGGCAACAGCAATCTGGTAGCGCAGACGACACAAATGGAGACGGGAAGGAACAGAATAAGACCAGCGGACTTCAACGCTCTCGATCATATCGATCGAGTACTATGCCGATCAATCCGCTCACCTTACAGAAGATTCCTGCTGCGCCAAAGGTCAAGGCAATCGCGTCGTTGCTGGAAGACTGCTGGCCCGCTTTACTCGCCACCAGTTCGACATTCTTGTACTCTGCGCTGGACAATGAATACTACCGTGGTCTCATCAGATCATTCCAGAGATTCACACAAGTCTCTGGTCTTCTAGATTTGATTACTGCACGAGATGCATTCCTGACTACACTTGGAAAGGCAGCTGTGCCGCCGAACTTGACAAGCTCTTTGTCATATATTGTACCACAAAGCCCAGGCGTGGGGAGTCCTGGTAGCTTGTCTAAGACCTTGCTTAGTGTCAATAGCGCTCTAAGCGGCCAAACGCAACCGGTCGCTGCAGGCGGGCGAAGGCCGTCGCATGAGCCTGCCTCCCTGGTGCTGACTACCAGGAATCTCCTCTGTCTCCGGGCTCTCGTCAACCTTGCAATTGCGTTAGGTCCGACCCTGAAAGCGTCCTTCTCTATCATCCTTGGTACACTACAGCATGCAGACTTGTACTTGGACTACATGCAGCAGAGTGGCTCTAGTGCCAGTCTTGCGCCACTCGGTCACGAATTGGAGGCGGTCAGATCAGCATCGAAGCGACTGATGGAGAGCACCGCCGACTATCCAAATGACTCCTTCAAGTACATTCTGGACATATTCTGTGCATCTATAGACGATGATGTAGCAAACCACTCCGCGGTACAATCACCCGTACAAAGCAGAAAGTCAAGCAACGACTTCAGCCGACGGCCATCGAGCATTGCTGCGGCTTCAGCAGAATCTGCCCTTCGGACACCGGATCGCTATATCCTTTTGAATAAGACAGGTAGACTTGCTGACATGAACATCTCGCGATTTGCCAGCTATCCACCAATCGACAGTGGCTGGCAGAGGCTTGCAGAATGTCTGATTTCTGCGGCCGCTGAGTCCAGCGTACCCAGACAATCTCGTTCGGTGGCGGCGGACATCTTATGTCGATCAGCAGTATCGCTCGTCAAAGTGAGCATGGACGATTCGACGGACGAGACAGCAAAGGTGCAGAATCTTGCTCTCACCTCTCTCAACCGCCTCGTCCAAGACTTGTTCGATCAACGCATCCGCCTAAGTACTCTCGATGTATCGATTTACTGTCGAGCACTTGAAGCCATTCAGACTATTCTCGAAAGCTCAGGAGATCAATTGGTTACTGGTTGGGACGTTCTACTGAACATTGTAGCAATGACCTTTGCCAACGACCACAAGATTTCCGTGAATGGAAGCGATAGTGTGCCTCTTCAGCTCACGATACCTGGCTCAAAATCACAAGGCGCGAATTCAGCAAGGACAGATGATGTCGACCTCGTCGGCCCAGAAGCTGGCAGAATTGCTTTCACCATCATTCAGGTCATCTGCTCGGACTTTCTATCGTCATTGAAACCGAGCTTCACCATCACAGTTTCCGACATTTTGCATAAATTTGCGCGGCAGAAGGCTGAGGTCAACATGTCGTTGACAGCCATTACCTTGTTTTCCGATGTCTCATCATTCCTGCTCAAGGATAACGCAAAGTCCGCGTTAGAAAGCATTGCATCTCCCCAGTCTGACAAGCCACCACAGAACATCTACGAGGACCTGCGAAGAACCGAAAAGGATTCCAGAGCAGCTCAATGGATCATTCTGCTGCATCAGTTGTCTGAAGTCGCTTCGGATGACCGGAACGAGATTCGCAATGGCGCTTTCCAAATGCTTCTGCGCATTTTGTTGGACCAGGCACTCGACTCGCATGCATTCCAGTTCGCCTTCAAGAGCGTGCTTCTGAAGGCTCTGGAGGACAATGTGAACCGGCAAATAGCCGCAAGCAGACTTGACGTGAACGGCAAGACTACCCCGACCACGAGCGCAGATGAAGCATCCTCGGCTTTGCTTGAAGGTATAGCGAAGTATCTTAGCCAGAACATTGAAGTCTTCGAAAGGACGGCCCAGTTTGCAGAGACATGGAGCAGAATGATATCAATCATGAGCAGTTTCCTGGACCTTAAAAGCCACAAGGTCAATCAAGCTGTATACGCTGCACTCGCAACGATTCTGGCAGCACTGCCGATCGCTAAAGGGAAATGGCCAAGTGCAGTCGGTCAAGTCGGATCTCTTTGGGGATCGTCGTTCCCTGTCTCAACAAGGCAGACTGATCAGACAGCGCAGCAAGAAGCATTTCTGGCCTATGTCGAGTGTGCTGCGGAACTTGCTAGACTCACATCTTCAGAGGCGACCTCATCACAGATACAGTCAATTGCGAAAAATGCACTACGCTGTGTACAAGAGTCAATGCCGGAGAAATATGGCAGTGATGAGAACAATGCGACCCGCTTACAATCTGCCACTTTGGACCTGCTCAAGTCACTAAGATCAGATATAGAAGGAGCCTCACCGATCTTAGTCACGATCGCAGCAGAGATGATACGCCTGCCATTTCACGAGCACGAGCAGACTTCTGAGATCAAAACTAAGCGACCCACGTTCGTCGCACTTGCGAAAGAGGCCATGGACTGGATGGTCAAACTATACGACAAGCACTCTGACAGCCCCGCTCTCTGCACTTCTCCAGCAGCGATTGAATCTCTATCATCCCTCACCGTTCCATTCAATATCAAATACCACTTCTCCAAATCCGGCCGTGACCCCCCGCCATGGAAACGAGCTACCACTTCCGCCTTGGCAATTCTCCCCATCATCCTATTCCACACCTCTTCAATCCAATCTTCCCACCAGACCGACCTCTGGACCACCATCATCAACCTCGCCTCAGCCATAATCCACGGCGACTACACCCCGCTCCCCATCCCCTCCTCCTTTGCAGCAATCACCCAAGTCGAAACGGACGAGCACTTCGACGCCACCTCCCTCCTCACCCTACGCTCCATCATGCTCCCCCGTCTCGGCTCCTCCTCCATCCCCACAAGCGTCAGGGAAATATACTGCCAATCCCTCTTCTCCGCATCCATCATCCATCCTCTCCGCCCGTCACACTCCCACCTCCTCTCCCCCGCTGCCCTGTCAAACCCGCTCAGGGATCTCCATCTCCCTGTAAAACCAAGGGTGCACGACCCCGAGCCCTCGCGCAGGGAAGACCTAGCGTACCTCTGCCTCGCTGAACTCATCAGCATGGCGTCCTCGTCGCCTCGTGGATTCGAATGGGGGGAGACGAGCACGTTCACTTCCCCCTATGAGCCGGGGATGTACGGCGAGGAAGGGAGTGAAGAGAAGAGGAACCTGGCTGGGGCAGCGGTGCCGTGGTTGCTGGCTAGAGTGGGCGTGTTGGTGGGTGGGTATGTGGCTGATCAGCCGCTGAGAGAGGCGGGGTGGGTGCCGATTAGTTTGAGGGAGGAGATGGGGTGGGTGCTGGGGCGGGTGGGGGAGGTGAGGGTTGGGGTGGATGTTGCGCTTAGTGGGGATGGTGGGGAACAGGAGGACGGGAGGTTAGGAGGGGGAGGAGAACAGGGGAGGGAAAAGGTGGATTCGTTGGGTCATATTAGGGCGCTACATCCGTTGTTGGTCAAGGCTATTGGTGTTGCTGGGAATGGGAGACATGGGAATGAGGAGATTTTGAGGGCGTTAATGGGGGTGTTGGATGTTTATGGTCGCGGGGCCTAGTTCGAGGTGATAGCTGAATGGACGGGATATTTCTTCATCTTACATTCCTGTTATGACGCTTGTCTGACTCCTAAACGTGTCGCATGTAGGAGTGTCGTCGCTGATCATCGTCGCTGTTCGACTCTCATAATAGCCAGGAAAGACTCCAATCTCCCGTCAAGCACAACACCGCCTCCGACTCTTCCATCCGCTTTACTACCAGAACTCTCGCTAGCAGGATGGATTGTGAACAGATTAGTACTCCCAAACCATCGCCTTTCGCTCGCTGGCAAGGACCATGACCTTCTTCCCACCAAAACTCTGCACCCGTAACGCAGCCCACGTCCTCTTCTCTCGAACCGTCCGAATGACAGAGATAAGTATTCTGCTCACGAGTAACGAGGGCATGAAGCCATGGTAGCGTATGCGGGACAGATCTTGTACTAATTGTATCTGCCTTTGTCTCTCATCTCCGTTCGCGTCACCGTGATGTCGTGGAGAGGTCATTCCGTTTTGGGCTTGATAGACTTGAAGAGGGGTGCGGTCTGGCATGTCTATGTCCACCCCTGTGTGATCGTCAAGCCTATAATTCGTATCGTCGTCTTGGTATGAAGCATCGTCGCTTGTGTCTTGTCCATGCAACTGGTCCGCTGCGTTCTGAACTTCGGCGGTGTCTTTGGATAGATACGATATGAGGTCGGGGACTTGGTAGCGACTGAGTGTGCCGTCGGATCTGTCACTATGTCTTAGTCTGGGAGAAGGTAACATGGCGAGACCAAGCCATTCGAGCAGGTCGGTGGCCTCCTGTTGGTCTGAGGAGGTGAGCCGGTCTGGAAATGCAGGTGTCTTGGTCTCTGGTAAGGAGGTAGTCTGTGTGTCCAGCGAAAAGAGGAGAGGCTGATGTTTTGTTAGTGGGTCAACTGTCTCGGTAGCATTGTCATTGTCGGCAATCTTCCCGTCTGCTTTGCTGTCATCGGGGGGGTTTGCTGTGCGGGATTCTCCACTCGCTTCAGCTAAATCGGAAGCAGCAGGCGTGATAGCAGGAGGTAGGTCGGGAACAGCGACCTTTTGCCTTTTGCTCGGTCGGTCAGCTAAATCTAGAGCCGGGTCTTCAGGGTCGTAGAACAGCCACGTCTTGGTCTCTGTTAGGGCGTGGGAGAAGGCGTAGATCATGCGATTGTAAAGAGACTTGCCTCTGACCATGGAAGGCAGTCGTAGATTGAGGTCGATAGCTGTCACTGTCAATAAGCAGTCTGACATAGAACGATGCGGAAGGAGAGACCACAGAAAGATGGGGGCATAGAGCAACCATACCATAACGCGACTTTGTATGCTTCCTTCCTGGCGAGGGTACAGGCTTGCCCGCCAGCCCAGCTCTCTCGTACGTCGGCTTATCAAGCTCGAGGCGAAGTATGCCATCATTTAGGGCATAGACATTATCTACGCCTGGCGTTCCCTCCGACAGCAATAGGATATTGCCTGTCGGAATGGATTAGTAGGAGTTCAACAAGTAAGACAAGGAGAATGTGAGTTCTCACTCGCATGACACAGCACACACCAGATTTGATATATCGATCGAAGAATTCCTCTTCAATCAGATCTTTGAGCTTGAGATGTACCCTGGCGTAACGCTGATCACCAGTGGCTCTCTGCAGTCCCGCCAGGAAATTTGTATGATCCTGCTGTCGAACTAGGACGTCTACCTGTGAGGCGTCAGACACTGTGATCGTACACCATGAGAATTTTGGTACTTACAGTATGATTGTGTGGGTTTTCGAGTATTGATGAGAATGGCTTCCTCTTTGTCGGAGGGTGCTTCTCATCGATCGTCTGCGGCAGGAAGGCGTGTGTGAAGAAGCATTTTGGCGCAGGCCCACTGGCTTCCCCTATGCCTAGCATGATTTGATGAGCGAGTGCTATCGATCGTAAATTAATTTGAGCATCAATGGGAAGATTAGACGTAGTGGGTCAGGAGTAGGACAAGGTTGTGGTGAAAGGAGATTTTTCCACCCGGTTGTCAAACATGCCTCTCTGAAGCCCACGAGATGCAGACACGAGAGTAATTCAACAACTGGAGGCTCTTACAGTCATTTTTGAAAAAGTTATTCGAGGATATTACGAGAATTAATATTGATTACAAGACTTTCAGTCCGTGACTCTGCGACCGCTAATAATCATTGACCCTGGTATCCAACACCATTGGCTATGCACAAGAACAGACATGACCTCCAATAACTACGTTTACTCCTGCTTCTCGAGATCTCCATCACTGCTGCCAGAGCTAGCATGTGCGCCGGGAACATTGCTGGCGGCTGTTGCGAGCGGGAATGTCGGGGCAAACTGACTCTTCTCCCTGATCTTTGCGCCACGCAGGTAGAAATATACTGGCACGGGAGCGAAGACGAGCGCGACACAGCCCAGCAAAGTACCTGCCCACTGGATGCCCATACCATCGATCATTTGACGAGCAAAAAGAGGGAAGATGGCGCCGAAGATGGAACGGAGGAAGGTGTTCGCTGCGATTGCAGAAGCGGCACTGCGAAGGTCAGTAAATCATTCTATGACTTCAGAAGGGGTGTACCTACAACATAAGATAAGCATCAATGAGGTAGTTGAGGCATTGCAAGAAAATGGACATTATGCCAAAGCCAGTGCAGAGACCAGATAGGGTTGGGACAATCCAGTGGATGTCGCGGGTGAAGCCAGTCCATCCGAGCCAGAAGATTCCAATGGCAAAGACGACGCCTCCCACAATGACGGGAGGCAATCTCCATTCTGGAATGGGCATGTTCTTGTTCGCCGCGAGTTTCTTGTTGTAGCCGGGCTGAAGGATAATGATGTAGATGGCCGAGAGCACTTCTCCCAAAATCATGCCGAAGAATGGCAGACCGCCAACACCTTGATTCATGCCGTGGACTTGCTGGAAGATGATGGGGTAGAAAGTGAGCATCAGGTAGAGAAGACCGTAGATAAAGGCCATGTAGATGGAAATGAGGAGAACAATAGGTTCGGTGAAGAGCATGCGCATAGGTCTGGACAAGTTCTTCTCGAGGAGCTCGCGGAGGTCGACTTCGATTTCTTCTTGCTTGGCGTGAATGCCCCAGTTCTTGGTCCTGCGACGGAGCTCAGAGGCCTTGTTGACAAGAATGCTGGGAGGATAGGTCTCCTCCATCAAGACGAGAAGGAGGAAGAGGCCGAAAAAGCCCATGATGGCGGTAATGTACTCGGTCCAGCGCCAGCCAAGGTAAGACATGTTGATGAAGCCGCCAATGAAAGGAGCGAGGAGCGGACCTGAGAAGACACAGACCGAGAAGACGGTGACGGCGATACCGCGCTCTTTGTTGTTGAACATGTCTGCAAAAACGGCGCCAACCAGTGTCAGTGGTGCAGCGCCGAAGAATCCAGAGAAAAACCGACAGATGAAGACAGTCTGGGCATCCTTGCCGACAGCCACTGCGATGTTGAAGATACTGAAGCCGAAAGAGCTAACCAGGAGAGGCGTCTTGCGTCCGTACAACTCAGAGAACGGCGCCCAAAGAATAGGACCAGTTGCGAAACCGAGTACGTAGAGCGAGACACCAAGTGTGCCCACCAGGGAGGAGAAGCCAAACTGTTCAGCGATCGCAAAAGTGGCTGCTGAGAAGATGGAACTACCAAAAGCAGCGCACAAGGTCACATAGCCGAGTGCTACCGCAATACGGAGCTTCTTCTTGAGGGGCCAGTTCTGAGCGTGCATTGGATCTTCTGGTCCATCGAATTCGACGACATACTCTTCTCGCTCTGGAAGTGGAGGCGGGTAGGGTTTTCCAGCGCCGAACGCTGGTAGAGGTTTTGATTGTCGGGATGTGGTTCTCGCCTTCAGCCCTGCACCAACGGTGGCACTGTGCTGGCTTCTGTGGGTTTCTATCCGGCTTAGGGCTGTAGGATGTCGCTCGAGACCAAAGACTTCATCTTTCTGTGTAGGCATCCTCGACATTGTTCCTATCTCTTGCATGCGAACTGAGCTCGCCGAGCTGCTCGAGCTCACCGAAGCAATCTCTGCGGCCTCCTGTGCTTCTGATTCCTCCACCGGCTCTGCCCTCTCGACTTGCTCGCGGCCAAATCGATCTGGTGAAGCCTCGCGTTCTGCGCGCGCCATTGCGCGATCTTCTTCATTCATAATGACCAGCGGTGTATGAATGTGTCTGGTGTGCGGTGTCAAGAATGAGGTGGGGTTGGGTATAGTGGAAACGGTATGAGGGCAGTTGTTGGGTGAGACTGTTTGTTATGACGAAAGGAAAAAGTTGAAGATGACGGAGGAGGGGCGAGTCGTAGTAATAAAAGTAGTTGAGGGATATTCGATACAAACTCTGCGGTGTTACAAGATGAGCATGATTATTTGGAGCTCAACAGAAGGTTAAAGTAGCTCGAGAGGACTCGGACAAGCCACGAACCATGACGGTCGTGTCTTTGTCAACCGCTGAGTCCTTCTGGTAGTTAGCTCGGTCTTTCGATATCGTTGCCAGCCGAGTTGCCGGCAGACTGGGCCGACAACACCGACAGACCCTTTACGACCGAGTTTTCGCTTTCAAATACCGGTCGTATCACCTCTTTTTCTCGTCCGTAAGTTACGAAACGGAGTTTGGCATTGCCATCCTTCGTATGGCTTGCTTCACACTCCGCACTGTACTCAATTGATGACCTTGTATGTACCTACCACAAGGAGATAAGCCTGTGTTGACATGGGATGACCGACGACCATTTGCATGCTGAATCAGCGGATCCTGAACGAATGGGAAAAGCTTATTTTGCTATCCCAACGGCGTCTGTCAAGCCACCGTTTCGCAAGGGGACGGTCAATGCGAGACTGGCACATGTCGTCCAAGTCAATTTTCCGGATGCCACCTCTACCATTGAGATGTCACGGTAGGTGAAGCGTCTCTTGTCAACCCCAACGTACAACATACGGCCAGATGTAGATATCGTAGTCTGCAGCAATGCTAGAATCTCAATGCTAGTCAATGCAGGACCAGCAGGGTAGCGAGAGATGTCCTGGCAACATGAATCCACCACGTTTGCTCCATAATTATCCCCATATCATTTGCACGTGCCTGCAGAGTGTGGAGTAGTCGTCTGGGTCAACGATGCAGTGACGAGAGGTATGTACCCATAGCAGCGGGACAAGGGGTTCGACTACAAGTCGACCATACCTCAAGACCCTGTCAGCATTGTTCAAGCTGAACATGACCCCAGCCGTACCTGGTGTTGGCTGTTGAGATCTATGCTGACAGCCAGAACACAGATTATGAACAGATTCGGGCGCAGATCCTTGTCAGATGTCCGAGAATAACCAACGAATAGTGTTTCGGAAGATGCTCAGTCTGGTGTGAATCTTCCCATCGGCGCTGTTGTTTCCGCCCAGAAGATTGACGTCAGGATTCCGACCTTGCCAAAATGAGCATTAGATCACCCACAACAAGGAACTGCTTGACTTGCGCTTCCACGACTTGCCGATGACCCTTTGAATCCAACCCACCCTTGCATAACTTAACTCGACTTGCTTTCGTCAGGCATTCCCGGGCATTCATCCTTCATAAACTTCCATTGCTCCCCCGAACGACATTGTTTACCACATACTACCGCCAACATGCCGATGATCAGGAACCCGTTTCGCAAGCAGGAGGAGAATGCGCGTCCATTGAACGAAAAGGCCGATGCTCGAATGGTGATCGACACAAAAGCGCCCACTGAGTACAAGTTGAGCGGTATGTCCTGGTCTTCTCCACGGTCGCAATAAAAGTCAATGGACTGATTGTAAACAGAGATCAATGACAGTGGAGTCTACCTTCCAGTGAGCATTTATCCTGCCGCAGCAAAATAGACAACATCGTCTAACCGCAATTACAGCCTTCTCCGACTGAGCGCTCAAAGACCTTTTGGTCAAGCCGATCCAATGGCTCCACCACATCTTCCAACCAGCGAAGCATCTTGAGCCCGGATGAGCCATTCAATATTTCTCGAGAGTCGTTCGACTCATACAGGCGGTCATTCGTATGTCGCAATCGCCCTTCACGCTTGCCGGACTCGTACTAATTATGCTCAGGACATCTCCGCCCGCTCTCCCGTCATGCAGCAAGAAGGCTTCCCTCGTGCGTCTCTCGACTCTCGCATCCCATATCAGCCCCGCCACTCATCCTCCTTCAATCGCCCAGAGCCCACAAGAGAGGAGGATTTTGAAGACGTTGGACTGAATGACGAGGCAAAGCCAAAGAAGCGCGGCTTCTTCGGCAGATTCGGAGAAGCAAACGACCACTCCCATGAGAACGGTCATCACTTCCACATTGGCGGCAGGAAGCGAGGACAGAGCGGCACTGGTCAGGAACTCGGCGACATCAAGGGTCGACCTGGTTCTTCCAGCCATTAAATTTCTTGGACATCGTTTTTGGTTACGCATTTGATCGTTTTCTTGTACACCATTGATAGGACAGGGCGTCCATCTTTCGGATATCGCATAGGGAATGGGAATGGGTATGATACGGGGCGCGCACAAATCAAGAGGCAGAGCGCCATGAGTGTGCCCGAGCATGTCAGATGGGCACGATGGAAGAGTGGTCCTGTAATGGCGGCATGATTAATGTATGAATGAATGAACATTTCTGTCGTCCTTGGGATTGTACGCCATTGCACTTCAATCCGCGCTGTCTTGAAATCTCATGTATCGTACCATCTCACCTTCAATAACTTACGATGCCCTGACAATACCACGCACGTTCATGCACTCTATCTCAGCCCTATGGAAGCGTACGCAAGTGGTGACTAAGTGGCGTTTCTCCGCAGATGGTGGGGAATGACCGGCTGAAGCTTAAGCACCCACTACAACTCTCTACCCATACAAAGTTGTTACCACAGATTACAGTAGTCGCTCTTTATGCCTGTATGTTATACTTGCTAACATTTAGATGCGGCTCGACCGCAGACATAGCCTATCACACTACCACACAATCGAATAGTATATGAAAAATAGTGAAGATCACATTTGCCGATCTCTATGAAGAACATCATCGGCCTCTGACCTTCTCCTCTACCACGTCTAGCCCAGTCATCTTCTTAATCGTCGAGTCCATCATCCCATATGGCATGATCGATCCAATACGACCCATTCGAGCATTCAAACCTCGCCAAATGACAAGAGGAGGATTCTTCCTCAGCAAGTCACCAACAACCTCCCTGGCCCACTGATCCGCCGGTACACCTGCATTCGCCATCTTATCATTACGCATAGCAGCCTCGACAGCTTCCTTGGCCGGCATATACAGCGAGTCTTGCGGCAGTGAGATCGTGGTCTTCTCCTTCTGATTCTTGATCAAATTCGACGCAACAGCTCCAGTCTTGAGGTCGACGACTCTGACGCCGAACGGCTCCATCTCCAGACGCAGACAGTCGGAGAACATGGACATCGCCGCTTTCGAAGCGTTGTAGGCCGATTGAAATGGTATAGCGGTCACGGCTACCACTGAGGTTTGGTTGACGATCATGCCCTTTGACTCGATCAACAGGGGGAGAAAGGCTTGTGTGACTGCTAGCTGAGCCCAGACGTTGACGTTGAATGAGGCCTTGGCTTCTTCTAGGTCCATGTCGGACATGGGCATGCTGTAGCTGAGGCCGGCGTTGTTGACTAGCATATCGAGACTGGATACCTTGGATACGCAAGTGGCGATTGATTGGGAGGAGAGGATGTCGAGGGGGAGCAGTTCGAGGCCAGTATGTCGGAGTCCAGCCATTTTAGAAACGTCTCGCGCTGTGGCATAGACTCGAAAGCCGGCATCGTGAAATGCTATTGCGAGCGCTGCGCCCATACCACCTTCGGAGCATCCTGTGATCAGGACCGAGCGTTGCGTCATGTTGGAGCAGGAGGGCGTGTTCGTAGAACTGTAGTGCGGTGAGATTGGTCGTACTGCATGATTGTCGAGCGCTTAGATAGTGATCTATTTGTAACCTGGATGCCTATAGATGATCGATACGGCCAACGTGTCTTTCAAGACCTGCTCTAGGGAGCATTACCAATGCTTGCGCGCGCCTATCCCGATTGGGAAGCCGCGCGGGAACCCTCCTGACCTCTGTCAGAACGATCTCCAACGCAAGCACATCACTTGTCACGAGAACACCATGTATCGGCAACTCAATCTTCCTCAACTTGCCAAGTAGCAGAAGTAAAGCTGTCATGGCTCTTGCGAGGACACACGGCACGGGTTGTTGGACATGCCGTCTCCGTCGCAAGCGTTGTGATGCAGCTCGACCAGTGTGTGCCACCTGCCAGAACCTCGACATCTCTTGCTCTTTTGAAGATGCCAAACCCTTGTGGATGGATGGCGGACCAAGACAGAAGGCCATGTCGGAAAAGATCAAGACCAAGATCAAGCACAATGCCCATGTACGACGGGAGACTCGGAAGATGCCAGGCAAGGACCAGGGCACCATCATGGACTTGGGTACACATCATGAAGACTCGGGAATGATGCTTGACTCACCGATGGAGGAAATGCGGTCCGAGTCTGTGATAGACGAACAAAATACACGAGCTACACTTCCAACACCCTTGAGTCATCTCGCACCGTCGCTGTCTGCATCAACAACCACATCGCACGATCAGGTGCCTATCTCGGAGCACGGAGCCCTTGGACCCCAATCTTTCGTAGCAAGCGGATGGGCTGTCCCAATCCCGATGCAGCTCAGCTCGGCAATGATCTATCTCGATTATGTCTTCCCATTCTTGTTTCCATTCTATCAGCCCTCGCTCATAGAGACCGGACGCCAATGGCTGCTTGGTCTTTTGTGCCAGAACGATGTCACCTTCCACGTAGCCACCAGTCTCAGCGCTTACTTCTTCACACTTGTCCCTCAAAGCGATGACCAAGACATGCACGACGACTGCAAAGCTTTAGTACTGGAGAACCTCGAACAACAGATGGACATGGCTTTCACATCTATCCAAGACACTTTATCAGTTACTTCAAATCGAAGAGGCCAACGTCTGCTACTGGATATGGTTCGCGTCATTGAAGAAATCATACAGCTCTTGATCGTCGAAGTGACTGTTCGGAGAAGCTCGCATTGGACCGTCCACCTGACCCCCGCATTGAGCATCCTGGACGAGGTACTGAGAGACCATGGCATCGAAGGCGAGCGACTGACCCTCAAGATCCTCTTAGACGCATTACCCTCTAATATTCCAGCTGGGACCGCTCATCATAAGTCCCTCCCGAACACGGCTGATCAATCCGCCTTGATCTTCTTTGTATCACTCTTGGCCTTCCTGGATATCATCGCAAGCACCTCTCTTGCCAAGTCACCAAGCCTACAACGTTACCATGATGATCTCTTGACGTCGGGATCCGGATCAATCCCCAGTGTCCAACTGGAAAGTATCACCGGCTGTCAGAACTGGGTGCTATTAGTTATCGGCAATATCGCAACCCTCTGTGAATGGAAAGCTCGAGCCAAACAGAGCGGCACCTTCTCAGTGTTTGATCTCGTTAGACACGCAGAGCCCATTTCACAAGCGTTACAGAAAGGAATGGAAGCACTAGAAGCCATCGATCAGCGCCCGGTGCCAGCACCAGCAAGATTTCGGGATATATATGCGTACTACAGCCGTCACGATAAGTCGATAGACGGCGCTTTTATCTCGAAGATCACGCGGCTATGGGCCTGCGCAGCCAGCATCTATCTCTCAGTCAGCCTCTCAGGGTGGCAGACACAACATGTCGATGTACAGTCCAGCGTACACAAAATCTTGGACATCGCGCCGACGATCGAATCCCCTGCGCAGCTGCGTAGCCTCGCTTGGCCGATCTGTGTGGCGGGATGCCTGGCGCTACCAGGTCAAGAGAGTGATTTTCGACGCCTTGTGGGGAGGATGGGCTCGTTGTGTGAGTTTGGTACAATGTCGAATGCTCTACGGATTATGGAGGCAGTTTGGTCGAAGCGTGACAGCATTGATCCGGATTCATGGAATCTTTCATCGTCTCTGCGTATTCTTGGCTCACCGGCACTTCTATTCTGAGCTAACTGATCCGTATGTCACTTTCAGCGCGTATAGTCGCGTGATCGAAGGTCGGGAGCTATTCGGAAAGAAACGTCTCCTCAGCTAATTAGTCCGGCTTCCTTCTCAATCTCTGCTTGGCTTGGGCACCAGTCATCCTGGAGAGACCTGCTAAGAGTCTGTTGATAGACGTCTGCGGGCCACCATTCACCCCAGCTTGTCAGGAAGATTTGATCAGGGTCTTCAGGGAAATCGTCCTGGTCAAACCCGCGAATGAGATTTCTGGCTCCTGTATGCAACGTCAACAGGAGGTCATTTACAGACCTTTGAGAAAAGTACCTTCTTCAACACTTATAGCATCTGGCATATTGGACGGCAGGGAAGCGCTGTCAAGATGTCTACCCAAACCAGTACCCATGACTAGACCTGGTGAGACAGCTACGACAATTGCAGAGTTTCCCAGCTGTCTTCGCCACCAGTGAGCGCCGAGGAATTGGATGAATTTGGTTTCACGATATACAGTGAAAGCATCAGCTGCGGAGTTGGCGAGTAGATCCGCCCGAATCTTGCCTGCGAGAGAAGGTCAGTGAGATTGTGATTACAGAGGACAACGCTGTAGCCTACCGATTTCGTCCTCTTTGACGCTGCGGATCAGGCCAGATGACACGATCAGAACCCTCGTGTGCGACGTCTTCACAGTTTGGCTGAGCATATGGGTCAAATAGTGCTGAGCTGTGGCGTGGAAAGTAAGTGCCAGTCTTTAGTCAAGCATGCCTGTATGCTTACATAGGTGATTGACCATGTACGCTTCGCACCATGATGAACTGTGAGGACCGGGTCCTTGTGGAGCTTTGTTCATGCCTGCATTCAAGAATAGAATGTCTAGCTTTGCTTGACCCAGTGATTGAAGTGCTTGATGAGCAAAGCTCTTCACGCTTCTCAAGTCTGCCAGGTCCAGAGGTATGATAGAGAGGCTGTGCAAGTCAGAGTCATAGAGAAGCTTACTGAACGCTGCTTGGGTAGTGTGCGTGTCCCGTGCACCCAGTATGAATCTGTATGGACGACTTTGTTGCAGAAGCTGTCTGACGGCTTCGAAGCCCTATGGACTCAAACGTCAGGACTACTCTTCAGATTCAAGTATGGTACCGACCAGACCAGAAGTTGTGCCCGTAGCGATAACTGTCCTCGCAGCAGAAGTCATGGTGGAGAATTGTTTGATGATGTATTTGAGCAGGTGCCGTCGGGGAATTGAGAGTGAAAGACGAGACGGACCAGGTGCACTTCAAGGGAGCGGTCCTTGCTGTACTTATGAGTAAGCCGATGCGGGTGGTCAAGCCCAGTCCTGTTTGGGAAGCCGCGCGCATACATAGAATCGCTCATCCTCAACGGCAGAGCACGGCAAGTAGTATCCCTCGCTAGCAAATTGCATACAGCATATCGTGATAAGAGGCTTTAGCGATGTTGTCAGCTTGCGGCCGTCATTGTTCTACGGCCGTCATTGTTCTACATTTTCGTAATGATCAAAGCGACCCTGGAGTCATGGAGACATGCTTCGCATCGCGGAGTTGGCACGTTTGGCGGTAGCGAGCCACCAACATTGCCATAATGCCGCTGCAGGATCTCACCAGAATCGTACGCATCCCTCCATAAGCTTGGAGATAAGTAGGCAGTATTGTAATATGTACGAATAAACGCCGTAGCCTGAAATCAGGTTAACAGAGCCCAACTTAGAGAAACCACTTTGCGCGTAGCGCGAAATCGTCGCGAAAATTCACGTGTGCATTCCCAAAGCGGAAACTTGTTTAGCACCAAACTCACTTCACCACGCCACCACCTCATCGTCACCACACTGCCGGCATTATTCGCATTACTAGATTGGATCCCTCAATCGACCATGATTTGAAACGACCGAGACCATCTCGTCGCATTGTTCGCCCAATTGAACCCCTCCGAAGCACCGTCGCATCACAACAATGGCGCCCTACCTCACTGACACCCCATTCGTCTCCTCCCCTCCCCATCTCACGCCCAGCAACCTTCTTCCCTCCTCCGCATCTGGCCCCTCAAAGCGTCCCGGCAAGCGATCAGCAGTGCACACTCCCGTGCTGCAAAGCATCGACACCAGTCCCGCGAGCATAGAAGCATTCAAACGCCTCCAGCCCGACACCATGGACCCCTTCCACGTGCCGCAGATGGCAAACACGTCTCAGCCAATGCAATTGTTCCAGCCACGAAGTTTCGTGCTAGGCAGAGGAGAGGGGGAAGCGGATATCTTCGGCATCAGGATCCCGCAGCCAGACGCACAGATCAGGAGGGAGAATCTGCGATTTAGAGCCAGGAAGCAGGAGCCGAGAAGGGGGGAGAGTTCGAGGCTTTCGCAGGGAATGGACACGGAGAATGAAACGGATGCAGAAATGGGAGCAGGGGAAAGGGAGGAGCAGAAGGTGCCGGTGTGGGTGCGCCAGGGAGACAAGAAGCCGTTGGGGGAGATGAGGATGGATAGCAGTCTTGGGAACGTGGACGATAGTTTGGAGGACAGTGGGGAGATGGGTGAGGAGGATCCATTCGCTGTGGCGGTCGGGAAGAGGGGAGGGGAGAGGGGAAAGAAGAGGTGGAGTGAGAGCTCGAGTGATGGGGAGAGGAAGATCAGTAGGGAGTACCCGCCTAGTCCGAAGAAGAGTCCTGTGAAGCGACTTTTGTTCAAGACTGGGGGCGGGGTGACAGGGTTGGATGTGGATAGTACGTATGGGAGTGGGCATGTTTCACAGGATGAAGAAGAGGAAGAATCATTCCTGGGGAGCATGGCGAATGGCTTCATGCAGAGACGTGGAAAAGGAAAGAAAGTCCAGTCGGGAGAGGAAGCGGATGAAATGGCCGAGATGCAGCACTTCGAGAGAATAGAGCGTCCACGAGCAAGGAGATCGTTAATGCGGAGGCGCAGGACGACGGTACATGAGGATCCGATCACGAGTCCAAAAGTGGATACTACAAGTAGGATCACGAAGCCTGAAGCTAAGAGAATCGGGTCAGGCAGTTCGCTAAGCAGTGTGGAAGAGTCAGCGGTGGTCAACGAAGTAGTGGGCAAGTCAAGACCTGGTTTACCGAGACGGACGAGCCTGATGGAGCTTGAAGATACGCCACGCAAGTCGGAACAGAAGCGAGTGAAGGTGATGGAGGAACAGATGTGGGATGCTTGTGGTAGGGACATGGCGAGATGGAACCGAGGTGACTTCTCCAGCGGAAGTGTCGCCGGACTGGCAAAAGGTCTCGAGGTTGCGTGCAGGTGGTGAACCATGCAGTGCTGTGTCAATATGGGCATGATGCAGACAGTCGACGTTGATGTTGCATGGCAAAGGCAGAGCCTGGATCTGCGAACTAGGATTGACAGGCTATACAGAGCCGTCTATCTATCTATGACCTACAAGGCTTGTCGAGCTTCCCTGCACATCGTGATCCCCTTGCGACTAGGCACGAAACAGCAACTATAGGTGACGAAATGAGATGTGGAATGTTTGGCTGATGAGATCAGCAAGAGATGTCAAGCTCCGCAACTCGGTCAAGAAATCTGTCTTTTCATTTTCACTACAATTATTCACACTGATCTTATACTGTCTCTTTACGCTGGATGGCATCTTCGCTACGCTTTCCAGAAGCTACCTTTGGCGTCGTGACATTGTCATCATAGTCAACTTTGCCATCGTGGTATTCTACGACTTTGTCGCCGAATGCGGCCGCGATCTCTTCGAGTGTCTTCTGGTTCGTCTCACTATGATCAGGTCAGCTGCGAGTAGCAATACAATCATTCACGATACTCACGGGAAGAAAAAATACACGAGTCCAAGATAAACTGTGCAGCAGCCTACGAAGACATAGTAATAGTTCTCTCCGATTGAGGCAAAAGCACTGGGTCCGGCTTGAGTCACTGTGTACTGTCAGCGAACTGCGCACTTCTCGATCGAGTTCGGCGACAGACCTCCAACGTTGACGACGTAATGAGCAAAGGCAGATGCTCCAACCATCTTGCTGCGGATGAACATGGGTACCACCTCTGCTCCATATAACCAGGTCACGCTGTTGATCAATGAATCTGGAACTGTATCAATCACGTCCGACAACGAGACAAACTCAAGTGACTCACAATAGCAAACGACAAAGATGTAGATGCCGAGTATAGCAAAGCCTTTACCGACGCGATTATTGGTGTTCTGGAATTGTCGTTGCATCACGGCGCAGTAGATCTCTGTCAAGATTACCGAAGCCAAACCTGTCAACAACATCCTGCGATCTGTTAGCTTGATCAATCCGGTTATTTGAAATCCATGCATACTTTCGACGTCCCCATCGGTCTGGCAGATATCGGACAGCAATGGAGTTGGAGATGAAAGCACATGTACCCCAGACAGCAGCTAGTGCCAGTATGGTCTGGCGCTCAATGCCGAGAGATCGATAAAGGGTAGCTACATCTCTGTCAGCCAGATATCTTTCCGAAAGGAGAATGGCTTACTCTGGTAGTACTGGATTACATTGACACCAGTCAAGCTAGTCATGATTTGGACGGCGATACACCTGTTATCTGTTAGTCGAAGAGATCAATGGAACATAATACAGCTTACACTGAGACCCGACGTCGGTATATCTTGAACATCTCCTTGAAGCTCAGAATCTTCCTCTCCATCTCATACTGGATCTGGCCGCGCATAATCTTGAACTCTTTATGAACTTCGTCATCCGTCAGATCAGATCGAATCCTCATGAGTTCTCGACGTGCGTTCTCAATCTGGCCTTTCTGGATGAGCTGTCGTGGCGAGTTGGGCATGAAGGTCATCAAGCCAATGAACAGGATGATACCCCACGGGATCTGGATGGCAAGGGGTACACGCCACTGGACTTGTCCATATGGCGCATAGCCGCCTGCGAAGCCCACCCAGTTTGCCGTCATGGTACCTGCTGAAAGTCCTACACCTCCAAGACCACCAATTAGTCCTCTCGTCTTGGGACTTCCGATCTCCGAGAGATAGATGGGAACAGTACCACTCAGAGCGCTACGACTTCAGTCAGCTCCCGAAACTGATCTGAAGAATATGGGACCTACCCGACTGCGATTCCAGCAATGATCCTGCCTGCCAGAAACATGCCAATGTTCACAGAAGCAGTCTGTATAACGGTTCCGATTGTGACGATAATACATGCCAGCTGCATGAATCGACTTCGCCCAAGCTTGTCGAGCAGACAGATTTGTCCTATCGACCCCAGCGCTTCACCGGCGATATACGTCGACACAACCTGGCAAGGATTAGCATTGTGGTTCATCCTTGAGTAAAGTATCATACAGCTCCAGTAAGTCCATTCGAAGGTCTGCCCATGTACTCAATCCAGCTTTGGTGAGCAATGGCTGTACCAAGGGTCAGTAACTTGCTTTCGGTGATGCGCCTTGCCCTACTCACTGGTAGTTGCAATTCCAGTGTCGAATCCCTGCAATACGTAAGTACGCAAGATACGCTTTTGAGGTAATGTGACCTACATAGAGGAATGTCCCAATAGATGCAAAGGCAGCTATGCCAACAGTATACCAGATGCCTCCCATATTGACTTGGGCACTATACAGATCTGATCAGGCTTCAAGTCGAGAATCGCTAGCCTTCAAAACATCTCACGGTCTGGAACTACACCATAAGCACGCCTTGCACTTCCCCACAAGATCGGCATTGACATGCATGCACCCCTCGAAACACCCCATATGGACCCCGGTAGATCATCGTGCCGCAAGCCGCATTCCGAGCATCGTTCCGAAAGAGAGTGCAGATCACTCATTTGCAGCATAGAAACTACGCAATACAGCACAAAAGCCAAGTCATGCGCGAAGTATGGCTTCTGTTACCACAGCCAGCTCACCACCACCATGCCGAGCGCCACTCACCCCAACGGCGCCGCCCACCTCGGCACCGCCAACGGCACCACTCCCTCTCTAGCCAACAACCGCGCCAAAGCCATCGTCGACGCCGCATACAAAGGCAAGTACGCCATCGCCGCAGTATGCTGCTACAATCTCGAAGCCGTGCTCGCCACCGTGCGCGCCGCTGAAGCGAAACGCTCCCCTGCCCTAATCCAGCTCTTCCCCTGGTCCATCGACACAGCCGACGGTCTACTCCTCCACGCCGCCGCTGAAGCAGCCGCCAAAGCCAGTGTGCCCATTGCCGTCCACATGGATCACGCGCAAACACCCGATATCATCCGTCGCTCCGCCGACCTGGGTGGCTTCGACGGCATAATGGTCGACATGAGCCACTACGAGCGCGAGGAGAATCTGCGGCTGAGCAAGGAGTTAGTAGCATACTGTAACGCTCGGGGGATCATCACCGAATGCGAGCCAGGGAGGATCAATGGTTCTGAAGACGGGATCCAGGACACGGTGGATCTGGAGGAGGTGCTAACCACGCCGGAGCAGGCGGAAGAGTTTGTGAGTCTGGGAATTGACTGGTTGGCGCCGGCGTTTGGGAATGTGCATGGTATTTACCCGCCGAAAGGACCGCAGTTGGAGTTTGATAGGTTGGAGAGAATACATAATGCTGTCGGGGATAGGGTGAGGCTGGTGCTCCATGGAGCGCATGAGAAGTATTTCCAGGAAGAGCTGTTGAGGAAGTGTATTGGGTATGGGATTGCGAAGGTTAATATCAACGGGCCAGTGGCGGCGGCGTATATAAGTGTGGGAAAGGAGTTGATTGGGAAGAAGCCCTTGACCGAGGTTGCGGAGAGGCAGATAAGGGCGATGCAGGATGTTATTGAGGAGAATATGGACTGGTTGCTGTCGTCTGGGAAGGCGTAGAATACACCATGATTAGAAGAAGACTATCAACTGATTTCATCTTCCGCTCAAGGGAATAGTGCATTTCAAAGACATGGGTGATTTAGACTTTAAGCTGCAGCTGGCTTTTGATACCGCATAGTCTCCTGGTAGTCTCTTACAGAGTCCAGAAAGGACTTGTCCTGCTTCATACCGAGGAACAAAGCGAGTGAGTTATCAAAATCATCTGCCCAGGAATAGAGCAGTGACTGCATGGCGGGAATCGGCTCCTCCCGTACAAGCTCGATAGCTTCTTTACCTCCTACCGCCTCGAGGGCATCTAGCATGTCTTGAATCGTCACAGCAAAGCCTGGTAGGTTGACTGCTCGTCTGTGAGCTGGAAGAGCGTCGTATGGCAGCTTTGTCGCCAATTCCAGGTTGTGCACTAGCGTCTTGGGTGAGCACATCCAATGCTTCCATGAGCGATCGGCTAGTGGCAGTACGCAAATCTGACCATTCAATGGCTCTCTGATGATGCCTGATAAGAAAGATGTGACCGCTGCCGTGGGTTTGCCAGGCCTAATTGAAATTGTAGGAAGTCGTAAGGAGAAACCGTTGATCAGCTTTCGACGGGTCAGATCATTGATCAAGGTCTCGCAGATGAGCTTCTGGCATCCATAAGACATCTCTGGAGTTGTGATATCCTTCTCGCTAACGCCGGTCTGTGGCACTGGCCGACCATAGACTGCTTCACTTGAGGCGTAGATGATTTGCACGCCAGGTCGCTTTCTGGCCAAGCCAAAAAGCAGTGCTCGTGTGGCGTCGACATTGACACGATATCCAAGTTCTAGGTCTGCCTCCGCTCCGGCTGACATGATACCGTGAAGCAGAACTGCACAGTCTACATCAGAAGCCAGGATCTTGTCGCCTTCTTCCAGCAGATCGGCTTGTATGTATTTTGAGCGTCCATTGGTCCCGGTATCGGATGGTTGAGGAGCAGTGTCGGTGAGTATCAGCTCATTTGATGGATCTTGAGATAGCTTTGCAAACAGTATTTGACCTGAATACGGTCAGTCTTATTCCGTTGTGTCTGCCCAATTTGCCACATACCGATAAAGCCAGCCGCGCCAGTGATCAGTATACGCATCTTGAGTCACGTGAGACTTCGAATATCGAACCGACGCCATGGTGCCGAGATTGATGTGCTTATGCTTATTGCCCTGACAATGATCTTCCAAGTGCATCTGCAGAGGCGACATCAGTGTCCTCATTCCGACGTTCCGAGTGGTGGTTCCGGCGATCCCCGCACTTGATGACGGCGAAGCATCAAGCCGCTTCACTTCTTTCCTTCTTTGACCCATACACGACCGTGAAATTCGGTAGATCATCCTGCCGGAGAGGATATGCTGACTTCGTTGGTGGCGAAGCAAGTACAGGTGTATGCAGGCGGGGTAGGATGAATTTATAGCAGTGTCGATATGAGAGCACGACCAGGCCAGAATGCCATAACAAAGGCAGAGAAATCCAACAACCAAATATGAGCCAAGACGCATCAAAGATTACCCCGAGTCCATTTGAGTACGTGATAGAGACTAGATAGGCAGAACATCAAACTGACTGACATAGATTCGAGGGTCCGTTTAGTGACTGGCGAGATGAACTCACCGAGAACGGTTTCGTAGTTTTGAAGGGTGCGATTCCGCCAGAGAGGGCCAAGGCATATCAGCGCAAGGCTTTTGAGTGGTTACAATCATTCAATCCGGATCTCAACATCAATGATCCCAGAACGTGGGATCGGTCCAAGCTGCCAGTGCAGACCAAGCTAAACACATTTGAGCACTACGCAGTGGTGCACGAGAAGTTCATGTGGGACGCACGGCTCGAGCCTGGAATTGTGGATGCATTCGCCAAAATCTGGGGGACTGATAAGCTTCTTGTATCCTTCGACTCACTCAATGTCACTCTGCCTGGACTGAAGCCAGTGCGAGCACCATGGCCACATGTTGATCAAGCTCCTCGCAAGCGTGGTCTACACTGTGTACAGGGCATCATCAATTTGAGCCATGCCGGACAGGAGGATGGCTCTCTAGTCGTTGTTCCAGGATCGCACAAACTTGTTGAACGTTTCTTCGACGATGAGACAGACCCTATGACCTGGGAATGGAAAGACAATCGCTATTTCAGCGAGAAGGATATGGACTGGTTTCAAAGGCGCGGCCTCCAGCCTAAGAAGGTGCTTGCTGAGCCGGGAGATCTTATTCTCTGGGACTCGCGGACGATCCATTGGGGTGGTGAGCCGACCGCCAATAGCAAAGTTGTCCGAACAGTCATCTACGCTGCATATGCGCCGGCTAGTCTTGCCTCTGAGGAAGCAATTCAGGAGAAGCAGAAGGTCTTCAACCTTAATGGAGCGACGACACATTGGCCGCATGACAACATCAAATTGCGGGACCTGCAAGCAAGACTTCCGGATGGTACGCTGGATTCGCGACACCGTACAGAACCTCTGGAAAAGGCCCAGCAATCAGATCGTCTGATGCAATTGGCGGGAGTCAAGGCGTACTGAAAGCTGAACATATGTAACATAATCTGTATCTGAGCTGTCTGTACCCATAGCCTGATCCAGCTCGACGGTCGTGACTTGGGCTGCGCGCTTGGTCCTTTCATGGTCAATAAGAGAAATAGTGAGATGGCTTGAGTCTTGGGAGGCGGGCGATGATCCTCCGTAATGCTTTGGAGCCGTGATTGTTCAAAGATCAGCACCCCGCAGGCAAGGTTGCTGTGCTCGGAATTCGGAAGTCTGGCTGACCCGCCTGCCACCTTCTGATCGAGGTCAACCACGACCCGGCGTTCAATAACATCGACGACAGTCATGCCGTTCTATCATTCCACCGTTGCATATCCGGGTCAATGTTATGGCGTCTCCTCAATCCTTGACGTTCGGGTCACCGCAGGCCAAACGGACACGCATCCTGTCTAAGGTGTATGTCGTCAGGGTCATGCATAACGGGTCACGACGCTGACTGCTAAGACAGGTGCGACCAGTGCAAACAAAAGAAGGCACGTTGCGATAGTGGTAGACCACAGTGTGAGCCATGTCGTCGCAAAGGTTGGTGACCATCAGTCCGATCCTATATCCTGATTGACGATACCAGGTACGCACTGCGTCTATCGAGAGAAAGGTCAGCCTGGTCTTCGCCCAGGGTTCGGGAAAGCTATCGAGAAGCGCCTCGATATGCTAGAGGGCAGTGTCAAGAGGCTCGACGATGCCGTTCACCAAATCCTCGAACAGATCTCGTCGAACAATGGAGATCTGCAACAACCCGCTACAATTCTACCACATGGCACCGGTGCTGCTTCTATGATCTCGCCTTGGAACGTGGATGAGAGCGGTGATCGCAATGTGAACGCCGTTGGAATCATATCTCCTGGCGTCAACACTAGCTTGACTCGAGCTCCTCATCCCATGCATGGCTTGCCAAACAACGACATCATGTCTGAACTTGTTGGTCTCTATCAGAACATGCTTCAACCGTGGCTTCCCTTGGTGCCGTCTGCAGTACTTGCAGATGTCGTCACTTCTCCAGATAAGTCCCTACTTCGACATGCCATCGTAGTGGTAGCCTTCCGTTTCTGGACCACTGATGATAGGCTATCACAAACGCAGAGACAAGACTACATCGAGTATGCTCGAGATCATGTACTTCGACAGACTCTAGACATTTGCACAGTGGATTCTACGCAAGCTCTTACTCTTCTTGCTGTAGACACTCTGGGAAGCGGAACCGGTCCCCGAGCTTGGAACATCCTGTCGATGCTGGTTGCTGCGGTCCGACACTTAAACATCACTAGGATCAGCACAGCTTTGGTCAGGAATGATGATAGGGATGACGAGGTCATATCTTCGAACGTCGAGAAAGAAGAAAAACGCCGCTTGTACTGGACGATCGTACTGATCGACCGCTTCTGCAGCACGCAACATGGTCAAGCCGGTGGTCTTCAAGTCATGCCAGGTTCAGTGCCGTATCCTGCCAGTAGTTTGGACATGCTTCCGATAGGATCTCCCCAAGATCAGTACCAAGATGTAGTCCTTGGCTGGCAGTATCTCGCTGATGTCCTTGACTTCATGAGCAGCGTCAATCAGCTATTGATAGAAACAGGGGATTTCAACAGTCTCGGCTACTGTCAGGAGTGGCAGAGCAAGTTTAGAGCACTTGACTTGAAAGTGACGAGCTGGTATCGTACTCTTCCGCACTGGCTCAAGCGATCTCAGGACCGCTTGAGTGCCATGTATCACATGATCCATGCCGCTCACTGTTTGTGAGTCTCAGCCTCAACAAGAGTAGCTGCATCTAACAAAGCGCAGGATCCGCATACGCATGTACACAGTCGCAGCATTTCCTTCGACAGAAACACAATACCTGCAGCCATCGATACCTGCGCAATCACGCTGTCTCGATTATATTGGTTTGTTGTGCGACCTCACTTCATCAGGCCAGCCTGAACAGGTTAGTCAAATGGGGCCTTTCTTCGCATTTGTACTGTGGGTGGCCTCTAGGAGCCTTATCATTATACATATGACCACTGGTGATACATTTTCTCTGCAAAGCAATACCAACCTTGACATCTTGACGACCGGACTTCAGCAACTGGCTATATACTGGCCGTGTGCCCAGAAATACCTCGACTTGATACAGACAATCTTGGATGCTGGAACCAGTCCTGGGGGACCTCAGGACCTCGATGCGTTCAGAGATACGAAGAAGACGACCTACGGTCTTGAGCGTCGTCTTCATATGCTAAAGAGCCGCCAAATTAATGAGGTCGCCTCGCATGCATTCGACTTCCTTGACATGCCTTTACTGGAGATGGCTGACTTCAACGATCCATGGCTTGCTAACACTAGTATGCAGGATAATGATCAGTGGCTCGCAACCATGTAGTCCACTCTGCTATCTGCTACAGGTCTTGGTGCACAGTTGAGGTCATTGCATGGATCTCTGCTCTGGAACAATACTTCTTAATTTGCCTGTCTCCACCGCAGACCGGACATTGGCAATCGTCCATTCTTCCATACTTGTCTTGGTCTACGCCGTATTAGCTCGAACATCGCTGTAATTTTCAAACATACCTCGAGAGTCGATGTTCCCATGTGTGGTAGCAAGCAGACGTGCGGATTGGATACGAGACCTGGATGCACATCTGGCTCCTGCTGATAGACATCGAGCCCGACGGACCGCACACGGCCAGAATCCAGAGCTTCGACCAATGCGTCCTCGTCCATCACTCCTCCTCGGGCTGTGTTGATGACAACGATCTCTTTTCGCATCATGTCGAACTCCTTCTTAGAGATGATGTTCTTAGTAGCCGGCTTGGTCCAAGTTAGCGCAGCCTGATAACGACTGGGGGGCACTCACATTCAACGGCAAGTTCAAGCTCAAGACATCACTTCTCTGCAGCAACTCCTCGAAGCTCACATACTCCGCCCCATCCGCCTCTCGATCATCCATCTTTCTCCGATTGTGATAGATGACCTTCATCCCAAACACCTCTGCGCGCAACTTCAACTTCCTTCCAATACCACCCATGCCTAGGATCCCAAGAGTCTTCCCGGCCGGCTCCCTTCCCAGCGGCGGAGGCGGCACCTTACCCTTCCACGTCCCGTTCCTGATTGCCATGATGCCATTGTTGAAGCCCCTCAATGCAGCCAGGATGAGGAACATGGTGGTGTCAGCAGTCGCATCCTCGACCACACCGGGCACATTGGAGACTTTGATACCCCGCTCAGTACAAGCTGGGATATCGATGCTGTCGTAGCCGGCGCCCATGTGGCAAAGAAATCGTACCGAGCTGGGCAGAGAGGAGATGAGCTCGGCGTCGAATTTGCCCGTCGTGGCCATACTCTGTGGGGCGCGATCGAGGATGACGAGCACGCCGTCGTGGACACCGGAGCGGCATTCCTCCAGGTAGAGAGACCGGGAAGTGGCGGTAGTGGTAGTCAGGGTCGCAAGCGCGGAGAGGGAGGCGTAGGCTTCGTGGGCGCTGATATGTTAACAATCATCACAATAGATGAAGGAAGGGCGTACTGTTCAATTTGGCCAAGGAGGAGTACTTTGGGCCTGCTCATTGTGGTTCGATGGTACTCAATTGGAATGAAAATATCGCGCTACTTCAGTATTACCAGAGTGCCCATATAGGCTGGCTCGTGAGAAGATCAGTCATAAGGTATGCTCCCATATGTAGACATCTCGGAAGATTAACAAACAGTGTCCAGGGTTCCGGCAGATCATTGTCGCGGAAGTTTGTTCGGACAAGCACCTAACAGTTGTGTACGTCAGGCACCTTCATGTGCTGCATGGAAAAGACATGCTGGAAGCAAACTTCATTCACAATACTACGGAAGTGACAGACTATGTCCCGGAATAATTTCTCCTCTGACTTCAGCCGAACATCCGCCCTATCACTATTCGCCGACTCGAGTCACTACCAGTAGCTACCATCCGGTCACATCAGCATCACTCTACCCTCAACAGTAGACTTACCCAATGCTTCAAAGCGATGCCCGCTACTTGCAGCAACACTTCTTCGCAGGCCAGATACAACCAGAGCCAGTCATATGGTCGAAGAACTTCCCGTGATTGGTCTCGCAGTACCACTCGCACTTCTTAGACCAGCCGGTCGAGCAGCCGCTGGGGTTGTTGCATGTCGCACGATCCTCGAGGCCCGCGGCAGGGGCAGCAGCTGGAGCTGGGTTGGCCAGGGCGAAGCCGAGGCTGGAGATGAGGAGTAGGATGGTGGCTGGCTGCATTGTTCCGGTGGGTGATGACTTGTGAGGTCTCTGATTGTTGTGTTGATCTGGTGGTATCTGGATGGTGGTCTGAGATGGGGATGAGAGGGGTGTACTTATACCTTCGCCTGCGAGACTGGCGATCAACTTTGAGTGATGAGCTCCCGGCTCAAGCTCTACGAAGAGTACCATGATTGCTTCGTGATCATCCAAGACGGCGAATCGTTCTACGAAGCCCATCGTTCTCTGTCATGAGACGCTCATCTCTCTAGTAGGCGCCCTCTTTATCGCCCTTTCTCGCTTCCTCGTACTCGAAGAGGGAGTCGTAGACGAAGCACTGCCAATCTGAGCTTGTTATCGTGCCTTCATGCCTGGAATGCTGCTGATTCATGAAGCTAAGGAGCTATGTGACCTCGACGATGGAGTTATTTGGCGGCCTCGCAGCTAGTATTCGGCTATAGCTGCGCTGGTCTTATGTGGTGAGGAAAAATCGACAGATTCGAATAGGCATGCTTGTGAACCCGGCACAAGAATTGACGATGAGTAAGCTATTCACTGACCTATCAGCCATGGGCGACTCGCCTCATGCTCGCGCTCATCCACTGATTTTTGCCTTCCATGGCTTGAGCGAAGCGAGATACCACATTTGGGGACGAGGAAGGAGAGTTCGAGAACAGGAAGTCAGACATGCTGTAGCTTGTTCGCCTGCTTCGATTGGCCTAATCAGCTTGCTGCATGTCAGCATGTTGGTGTGAGAATGATGTTCTTTGTTCCCCAGAATGATCCGCAGCCACCATGCAGGGACTCGGCTGTACCTTTTCTCTGGGGTCATCAGGCCCGGAGCTGAATGGCCATGGCGACAATTGACTGGAGCGGCACAAATGGGATGCAAGTCATTCGTGAACCATGTTGATCTATTCAGGCCGGTCGTTTCCTGCCCTTCGTTTGCCTCGTTCACCAGGTTGCTGAAGCTGCGCCAGAAGCAAATGGTTTTCAACGCAATTCCAAGTACGTTGAGGGACACATGGCTTTTGTAATCGAAACACAATTGAAATGCAAGGTGGGACTTGACAAGGATAAATTCATTCCTGACCTCCAACATTACTGCAGAACTCCTCTTTTCTCCCCTTACAGATTTCTATATTTACAAAAGGAGGGCGACGAAAGCGCCAACTCCGAGAATAGGCACAGCAGCGCCCAGCTTGCTCGCAGCACCAGTGAAGCTAGCAACAGGCGGTCGTACACCAGTACCGCTGGCCGTGCCTGCAGGTGCAGCTGGAGCGGTACCGTTGGGCGTGAAGCCAGGAGCGGTCCTTACAGCATTGGGGTTGTTGGCGTTCTGAACAAGGAAGTAGTTGGCTTCTCTAAGCTCAACACCAGCCTGGCTCGTGATCGGGGTTAAGGAGAAGTTGTTCCTTTGGGCGGATGATTGGGGTCGGAGAGCACCGCCTGCAAGGGCTGCAGGGACCTGGAAGGATGCGGGCTGCGCGAATAGATACCATGTGTAGAAGTGGGCAATATCGCCCTGTGGTGGCTGAGGCCCAGCGTAGTCGGCGACGGCGGGAGTGTTGCCGGAGACAGACAGGAGGCCATTGGCGCCCACAGTGAGGTTGGTCTGGAGCCAGTGAAGGCGAGTGGTGCGGTCGTCGCCGATGCCGTCAGCTACATCGCCTGTTCCTTGGACGCGGTCACGGGGCAGGGATAGATCTAGCATGACGAGCATGTATGGACCTGGGGCAGGCTGGCGGGTGTTGACACGCGGCTGCTGCTGAGCGACTCTCACGTGTTAGTAGAAGCATTGATGTGTGGTATTTTCTGACTTACGAGCCTGGGGATACTCCGTGCCTGGGTTGATCGGCGTGTTGCCATACGTGACATCGAGACGATTGTCGGTATCCGGGTCCGAGTCGTCTGGAGTCTGTGCCACTACGCGGGATGCGCAGAACAGCAGTGCTGTGGCAATGTTGCGGACGTACATGATGGCTGTGGTGGAAGAGTGAGAGAGGTGTCAAAGCAATGAACCGAGCTGATGACCTCCGGTGTCACCAATCATGAGGGCATGAGAGCTATATAGCACAGCCATCACGACAGCCAAGACGGCGCGGTAGGAAAACAGTGTCCTGCTGTGAGTACATTTGGTGCTTGGATCGAGAACGGTGCAGATCGCGAGTCAGGAACAGGTTGGAGTTGCGGCAATCATCAGATGGGATGACGTGTGTCTAGCAGCCATTTCTCCGCTTCAGGCCTCTGTATTGTTTCAATTCAAGGTCGACCCCTTGTCAGCTGCAGTGCAGGACGATTGTGCAATTGCTTTGCTTTGCTGCCACCCATGTATTGGGCATGACATCCCGTGGTTGAAGTATCGTCACCGTACTTGGCGGCTCTGCTCGGATATCCTCAATCTGGGACCAGAGTCAGAGCCGAAGAGCTGGGCCCTCGTCAGAAGTACCCTCGACCAAGTTCCTGGAGCTCGCGAACATGTTTGTCTTCTCGAACAGAGTTCATGTCTGCATATCTTTACCATTGGCATGTTCTTGATACATGTCAGCGCAGGCAGAGGACGGAGCAGAAGCGTGCCCTCGATGTCGCTCAAATCAAGAGCGATCTATTTTGTGGCGGGATCGTCACGGCTGCTAGATATCCACTTGCATCATCTCTGCTGCGCATGGCTTGGACTGGAGCTCCCGGAGCTCGTCCCACGTGGGTTTTGCTCTGTACCTTGCAAGACGAGGTCTGACGCTGCTCGTAGTCGTAGTTTCGCGAGGGCAAGATCGTGTGTTTTATGGTTTGCAATGACCTAGCTGTCGAGTATTGACGGTGACTTGCTTTGGAAAATGAGGTCAATCATGCAGCCGTGACTGTAAGGTACTACATTGTGTCCGTAGCCGGATGTGAGCTTTTGACAGTACTCAACGAGTTCACATGAACAAGTCTCATCAGAGCTCTTGTACATATCTCGACTACGCGGCGAATTTCTCAGTCTCCCGAGACCTACGAGCCTGGAAACAATTGTGAAGATTGTGATTCGTTTTACTCATTGATATTAATTACATCTCATCAGAGATGGTTGGTAGGAGAGACACGCTTGCTAAGAAATGTCCAGTCGTGTAGGACCAACTTTTTCAATGATTGCCACTCAGTGGCATCTGAGTATGTCATGGCTTACTACCCTGCCAGTGAGATAGGTCGCGACTCTCGTCTTCGCAGCTTATTCAGATGCCCACGTCCGTTCCCGAAGTGGCATCTCCTTGCCCTGCTTCGCTCGAGACCCGTCTGTTTCGGCTTTCCAGGCGTAATACTCGCCTAGTCGCTCCTCTGCGTAGGAAGCATAGTCGAAGTCGATTTGCGAAATTTGTGCCTGGATGAGCGCCCACACACCCCAGTAGAAGCCTGGAACGCCGCGGAACAAGTCCACTTGAGCATAGAATTGATCGACGTCCTCTGCAATTGGTGTGCTTGGTTCTCCTTGAGTAGCATAGCGGCGGAACGATTGGACATAGTGCTCGATGAATTCTCGTCTCTGCGATTTGCTGGGCATGGCGCTGTAATCACAATCGAATCCGCCCCATTCGGCAAAGTGGTTGGCTACGTCGAATGCCGCTGGAGCAGGAGTGGCGTATTCATAATCAATGAAACTGATCTTCGCCTTCCCACCGCCATTGGTGTTTCCGTTGGTATGACCATGAGATGCCGCTTGCTGGACAATCACGTTTCCACACAAGAGATCGCAGTGGCTGAAGATGTAGTCCTTGCCGTACAGACCATGTGTCTTCATCAATTTGGCTTTAAGGTCATCGAATTCACCCTGCAACGACTTGATTCGTTGGCGCTCCTTGTCGCTTTGGGCTGGTAGTGCGTCTATCCATGACTGCAGGACTGACCAAAGGTTCGGGAAAGGGACAGCTGATTTGACATCACCATTCACGTGACCATTGGTCGGAGGCGTCTGGAAGTCCTGCATGTCACTAATAGCACTTATCGGTAAAGATCCATGCCATTGTCCAAGCTTTTCTGCCACGGCGCAGTATATTTCCCTTCTTCGGATGTCTTGAGCTGCGCAAACATCGCCAGCTATGAATTTGTAGAGTAGACCATTGTTGAAGCGCGCAAATAACGGTGGAGCCAGACCTTTCGAGGCGAGGAGAGAGTGTGCTCGGATTTCTCCTGTGTAGAAAGTCAGGCATGGTCTATGATGAGTGTTGTCCAGGACTTACGTTCGCGGTCGATTAGCACGTCAGTACCTTCTCCATAAGCTCGGAGTAGGATCGCTTCCTCGTCAATCTCATCCTGGGTATAGCCCGGCCGCTTCTTCTCAGCTTTCAGCAACTGTGTTCGTTAGTACGCGCGTCCCGCATGCTTGTTGTACAAGGTGGGGCATACTGTGTTGGTGATGCCGTCTGTGAAGCGGACCAGGTTGATCTCTCCCTCGGACTGTTGCCATTCAGGCAGTAGTGTGTGCAGTAGAAGCAGCGCAGATTTCTCCGAGTTGTGAGGATCGTACGTCAGGTCCAATTGTCGGACAGCCAGAGGAGAATCGGTCCTGGGTGTAGGCACCATGTTTACGGGGAATCGGAGCAATTTCCCAGCTCAAGGAGGCCGAGGTTGTAGAAATAAAGGCAATTGCAACACCCTGTTCGTCCAGTGCAGCATGAAGTAATTGCCAGTGCTGGGAAGTCGCGCAATCGCGAAGGAACAAGACCACGGGTGAGAAAGGGTGTGTGGTAGAAGAATGATCGAGACTTGGGAAACGCTTTGGCGCCGTTTAAAATGGCCAGAGGCATGTGCGACTTGTCTGGTGGAGTCTCCCCTCTAGCAGGGCCCACCGACGGGAAGCGTTCGCTTCTCTGGCTTGGTTTGGTCCCTTGACATGATCGGCTGAAGTAAGTGACGTCGGGAACGTTCGACTACAGGTTTCACGTGTTGACACCAGTCTCCGTGATCTTTAGGAAAGGATCTCTCCTGGCAGTTGCAAGTGCCGTGTCAACGGCCATGTGAGGGATGAGATCCAGCAGAACAGAGGGGAAATACTGCTGACCCTTTCTGGACTGGTTGTTTATTGCCAGACACTGGAAGGATGGTCGCGTGCCTGGCCGCCCTCCGTCCCAAAGTTTTCGATGGGCAAAAAGTCTTCCTCTCTGTGTGATGAATGTCTCTCCCCGCACAGTGCAATCTGCCACTCCTGCCTGATCTGGTCTCGGCTTTTCGCTTTCGGCGTGGGGTCTTTTTTCTGTCGGATGTTGGGGCATGTGACGACGTTCGTTCTCTTCATCAATCGAAATACTGCTGCATCGAAAAATATTCGGATGAGATGGGCGATGTATGTAGGAGATCTGAGGGCTTGGATCTTGAATGATGACTCAGCTATGCATCTCCACGTGACTGCCTTATCTATCGTGTCCTGCGAGCCGCTGGGCACTGATAACAGATTGTGGCGGCTGCACAAGAGATGGGTAGGTAGGTATGGCCGGCGATGTCTTGCTGAGAAGTCTTTTGCACTCCAGCTGTGGCAATCTCATTGACTAGATAGAACGCGACCATGACTGACAACGATCACCGCGCTGCAGAGACGACACCGCTTCTGACCGAGCACGACGAGTACGCGCGACTTCCTGGAGTTACAGGGCTTCGTGATGATGAAGCAGACTCGTTCGTCAGATCTCATCTCAGCAAGGATGAAGCAGCCATGGGTACCAGCACTGTCGGTGAGCGATTGGCTTACAATGACTATACCACAATCGACTGGATGCACGACCTTGTAAGGACATCAGGCCGGGTATCATATAGCACTGGCTTAATCTAGCAGGTCAAAGACTCATACCACAGTCGATCAATCCATGGCAGAAAAGGCCTTAGATTTTTTGTTCTTTCAAAGGCAGACGCAGCTTCTGGCTGGTTCGCTGCGGCTCTCATCGGTACGTTGACAGCATGTGTGGCATTTCTGGTGGACATCGCTGTCGCTACCGCAAGCGACTGGAAGCTGGGCTACTGCAAAACAAATTTCCTGGCCAATCGAGACGCTTGCTGTGCCGGCAGGACACCACTCCTTGGAGTCTTGGATATTCCATCTCAAATCGACGAGAATTGTGCCGATTTCCATCTCTGGTCTCAGCAGTACCTTTCGTCATACGCCATTTATGTCGGCCTTGCTCTGGTCTTCGGAATTATCAGTGGCAGCGTGACAATGATGACAAAGAGATCGTTGCCATCAGCTTCTCCAGGTACTGGTGATCACGATCAATATGACAAGGCTGCGGAACCTATCGTGACTGGCAAAGTCATGTACATGGCAGCAGGCTCGGGTATCCCGGAAATCAAGACAATCTTGTCCGGCTTTGTGATTCCCAACTTTCTTGACTTCAAGGTCTTGTTGGTGAAAGCAGTCGGCTCAATTTTCGCAGTTTCCACCGGGATGTGCTTAGGCAAGGAAGGACCTTTCGTCCACATTTCGACCTGTGTAGGCTATCTGGTCGCTCACCGCTTCTCGAAATATAGGGACAACAGTCGAAAAATGAGAGGTCAAAGCATCTCCTCATCCTTATAGAATCGAGTCACTGATTCGTCTCAGAGATGCTATCTGCAGCTTGTGCCGCCGGCTTAAGCGTCGCATTCGGCGCTCCGATTGGCGGCGTACTCTTCAGCTATGAAGAGATCAGCACCTACTTTCCTCGGAAAGTTCTCTGGCGGGCTTTCTTGTGTTCCCTCTTCGCGGCCATGGTCTTGAAAGCTCTCAATCCAACAGGTACTGGCAAACTTGTCTTGTTTGAGACAAACTATGGGACTTCCTATAGTCCTGTCCACTACCTTGTCTTCATCCTGCTCGGCATTGCTGGTGGCATATTCGGCGGACTTTTCTGCAAGCTAAACTTTATGTGGTCGAGATGGTTCCGCAGCTTCTCTGTCATCAGAGCTTATCCGGTGTTTGAAGTCTCTCTGGTGGTCTTGGCTACGGCACTGCTGCAATATCCCAATCCCTTAATACGGGAGCCCGGTGACGTGGTCATAAAAAATCTGTTGGTCGACTGTCGCTCCAAGGAAACAGCCGATGTCTGGGTATGTCGGCAGGAGTCCAGAACTGATGGGAGCTGGAACTACTTGGGATGGCTACTGTATGGTACATTCACCAAATTAGTGTTGACGATCATCACCTTCGGAATCAAGGTGCCATCTGGAGTCATCATCCCAGCTCTAGATGCAGGCGCCTTATTCGGTCGTCTGGTTGGTCAATGGATCGATGGTATCTCTCCTGGAATATTTGCCATGGTTGGTGCTGGTGCATTCCTAGCCGGAGTGTCCCGTATGACTGTCTCTTTGGTAGTCATCATGTTTGAGCTTACAGGCGAGCTTGAATACGTTGTCCCGCATATGATCGCAATCATGGTAGCCAAATGGACAGCCGACGGCCTTTCGCAGGATGGTGTCTATGATCTTGCACAGACAGTGCTAGGCCATCCATTCCTCGATCTCGACCATGGTCTAGCACTGGTCAGGCCACGGGCAACTCTAGTCGAGGAGCTCATACCACCTGCACAAACGATGGAGCAAATTACCGTCCATGTGCCCGCATCAAACATGGTACCCAGGAAACTTCTGGAAGGGAAACTTGAACAGCTCGAACGACGAGGTTTGATTGATGCAGGCTTGGTCCTTGTCCAAAACGACAATGTATTGCAGGGCTATATCGCCGAAGGTGAATTGAGCTTTGGACTACGAGAGCTGGCGAAATTTTTCCCGAAGGATAGTCACGTCAGACTACTAGGCGAAGCGGACGAAGGCGACCTTGACTTGTCAAGCTTCGTGGACCGGACTCCGTTCACTATCTCAGGCAAAGCGCCTATGGAGTATTGCGTGGAAATGTTTGGTAAACTTGGGCTGCGCCATCTCATGGTACTTGAGGAAGGGACTGGTAGACTTGTTGGCGTTATCATCAAGAAACGCCTTGTAGCTTATCTTGATGCTATAAAGAGCTCGCACTGATCTTAGGCGAGAGACTCATGATAGGTGAGAGACCAATATGACTATCACCTTATGCTTAACATCGACCAGGTCACGTGCCCGTTGATTTAGCTCTGATGTGGACTCTACACAACGATCTCGAAACTTGCTGCCTACTACTACGCAAGCCCTTGTATGATCGATATCGAGCGACAGTGTATAGGGTTAGGGTCGATAGGTGGCGTCGTCGCCAAGCTGGCTTGGTGTCTTGTCTGACGGAGCATGCCGACCACCGCCGCGAGACCCTTTCTGCTTAGCCACTGAACGCATACATGGAGCACGCGATCAGTTGCTCGATCGAGTCTGACTATTCTTTTTTCAACCTGGCTGTGATGCATTTGCCGCGAGTTCTACTCTTCAATGCCAACCCTATGGTCGTCAGGAATGATGAACCACGATTTCAGGACGAGTGCCAATCCAGGATCAATCCAGCTTTTCTCGACCAGCTCGTGGGCGGACATCATGCAGATCAGTCATGGCCTCCCGCGTGCCGGGCTGTGGGCACGCGACACACTCCCTTGCATAGAACACAGCCAAGCTCGAGCATGTCCATCACTGCCATTGATGCGACCTTCGTCATGCCTTACGACTGATGGCTGTCTGTTTACTGGAGTCCGAGCTCTGGTTCTGCCATGGTATTCAACTATGTGTTCTGCTGTAAGGACCCTTGGCGCATACCAGACCTAAACGGACACCGATTGATTATATAATGTCGCTCTCCCTCTTGATACAGAGACTTAGACCTCAATCAATTCTTCAACTGTTCAACCATTAGAGTCGTGGCTTGCATTGTTCTCATCGTCCCCATAGAAAAGATGTCCTACAAGAACGGGGGTTATGATCCTGACAGCCCCAGGGTGTGGAAGCGGTACGCGGATCGCACAGCGGAGAAATGCGCTCACTACCTCATTCCTTACCTCAAGCCAACAGACAACATTATCGATGTTGGCTGCGGACCAGGCAGTATCACTGTTGGGCTGGCACAGCAATGTCCCCAGGGACGAACCATAGGCGTCGATCTCACTGAAGGACTGATATCCGAAGCCACCAAACTCTGGAAGAGCACTCCAAATCTGTCATTCGAGACTGGTAATGCTGAAGATCTCAGCCAGTACGATGACAATAGCTTCGATGTCGTGCATGCTCATGCATGCGTCGTCCACCTCACTGATCCAGTCAAGGCTTTGAAGGAGTTTTATCGGATCTGCAAACCAGGTGGCATCGTGGCCACAGCAGATCCTCTCTTCCCAGCAGTCCTCGACATCAAGCCAGAGATCCCTGGTCTGCGAGAGTCGTTCCCTCTCAAGGCCAAGTGGATGAAGAAGCAAGGATCCAATCCCGACGCAGGCATGGAGAAGGAGAACTGGGCTCGACAGGCTGGTTTTGGTGTCGATGGAGGAGATATCAAGGTCATGGTCGAAGGCTTTCCGCATACCAACACTCTCAATCCGTTGCGACTATCGAGCGACTTTGCCGATGAGGTGGTGAAAGACGGTTTGGCCACCGCCGAACAGGTCAAGCTGTGGCAGCAGGCGTGGAAGAAGTGGGAAGAAGCACCAGAGAGAGAAGTGGTGACGCCTCATCAGAAGATGTTGTGCATCAAGGCAAAGCAGTTTGACGAGCGGGCGAACGGTATTGGAGGTACACATGGCGTCAATGGCATCGTTAGCATCGACGGCCATGCATCGTGATCCAAATCGCCAACGAGTTTTATATGTCCCAAATCTAGCATTTTTAGCTCCCTGGATTTGATAGCATACTAGCACCAGTCATTTGTGTAGTCGTCCAACTGAAAATTTCAGATCAAGCTCATCTAATTCTACTAATGAGCACCTCCATGTCGTTCTCGGTCGATAGTCTTTGGTCGCATCACCACTGCATCTGATTTCATGACCTTTGAGCTAGGCCGAGGAGGCGCATCGGCAAAACCACGGCAGAAATTTTGCTGATTTTCTGCAGCTCCTCTCGGTGTCTCTTCAATCCCTCACCTCAATCACTTCCCTCTCTAAATCAAGACCTCTCAATCGCAATTGGCATTAGCCGTTGCGAGCCTCTCTCAATACGTCGCTCTTCAAGTCGGTCATCCGCACCTTCAATTCCTCGTCTGCAGCTGGTCTTGCGACATTTAGAGCTGAGCTCGCTTTCGAGCCTACCTCGACTGTTCGCATAACCTTTCTCGCCAGATCATATTCCAGCAACAGAAAGAGAATGCCACCCAAGAAGGCTGTCAAGGAAGAGAAGATCCTGCTGGGTCGACCGGGCAACAGCTTGAAGAGTGGTATTGTTGGTCTCGCCAACGTGGGAAAGTCGACACTTTTCCAAGCCATCACAAAATGCTCGCTCGGTAACCCTGCAAACTTTCCCTACGCTACAATCGATCCAGAAGAATCTCGTGTTATTGTACCAGATGATCGATTTGACTGGCTGGTGGAGCACTACAAGCCAAAGTCGGTCGTGCCAGCCAACCTGACAGTCTACGATATCGCTGGTCTTACAAGAGGCGCATCGACAGGTGCTGGTCTTGGAAATGCCTTCTTATCACACATCCGCGCGGTCGATGCGATCTTCCAGGTCGTGCGATGTTTCGACGATGCTGAGATCATTCACGTCGAGGGTGACGTGAACCCGACTCGTGATTTGGACATCATTAGCGAGGAGCTGCGAATCAAGGATATCGAATTCGTCGAGAAGGCCCATGAGAATCTTGTCAAGCAGACAAGACGAGGTGGTCAGAGCTTGGAGATGAAGAAGCTGAAGGAAGAGCAAGCGACCGTCGAAAAGATCCTTGAGCACCTCAAGGCAGGCAAGGATGTCAGGAAGAACGACTGGACACCGAAAGAGGTACGTCATCCACATTTCCACTACTACTATCCCCAACTGCTTTCCTGATGAACAAGAGCTTGAAGCTCGAATAATCCCAGCTCTTCGAACTCCTCACACATACCAACGCGAGGAGACATGAGACGATGTCCCGTCTGACTTTGCTATTTGCTTCCAACACATCTCGTACTCTTCGATTGTTGGCCAAATTGCTAACATCTATCAGGTCGAAGTGATCAATCCCCTTTTCCTTCTTACAGCCAAGCCAGTCGTATTCCTCGTCAACCTCAGCGAAAAGGACTACATTCGACAAAAGAACAAGCATCTCCCGAAGGTCGCAGAGTGGTGCAAGGAGCACGCTCCAGGCGACCCCATCATTCCCATCTCTGTGTCATTCGAAGAACGTCTCACTCGATTCGAGACCGACGCTGCTGCAGACGAGGAATGCAAAACACTCGGCACAAGATCGGCACTTCCCAAGATCGTCACCACCATGCGCAAGGCTTTGAACCTCGGAAGCTTTTTCACAGTCGGACCCGATGAGGTACGGCAATGGACGATCAGAAACGGAACAAAGGCGCCGCAAGCCGCCGGTGTCATCCATACAGATTTTGAGAAGACGTTCATCCAGGCTGTCGTCTTCAACTTCAACATACTCAAGGAAGAGGGCGACGAAGCAGCCGTAAAGGCAAAGGGCAAGGTCATGACCAAAGGCAAGGACTACGTGGTAGAGGACGGCGACATTCTCCTCATCAAGGCCGGTGCAGCCAAGTCGTGATCGTAACAACCTCAAGAGAGACAATCTTGCCGGTGCGCTACCAATATCATCGCTCGAGCCATAGCGGAACTCGAGGCAGCATTTGATGCCCATCAATGGCAGATCACGAAAAGTAATGCAGAAAGAGGAAAGATACCAAATGTGAATAAACGATTTTAGATTCTTCAGACTTTACTACCAAAAGCGCCAAAGCGATGCATTACGATTAGTACTAGGTATTGTATACACTCTTCATCTTCCCTTGCTCATCCCTATCATACAATCTGCTGCATCACACTTAGAGAGCAGCAGCGAACAGGGCCGCGAGAAGAGCGACACCAGCACCGACCTGCTCCTTGCTCGCAGCACCAGTGAACTTGGTGACACCGGTAGTGGTGGCAGAAGGACGGCCAGTAGCGACAGCAGTGCCGTTAGTCTTGCCGGTCGCGGTGGCGGTGTTGGCGGGGTAGCTAGCAGAAGGCAAGAAGCCACTGCAAAGACCGTTGCTGCAGGTGTTGTAGGCGCACTGGGCGTTGGTGGTGCAAGCGGCGTTGAAGTTGCCGCAGGACTTCTGCAGCATCGAGTTGCTGGCGTAGCAGTCGGCGCCGCCGGCGCACTGGGACTTCTCGCTGCACTGTTGGCCGAGCTTGAGGGAGCCGGGGACGGCGTCGATGGCGATCTGAGGGGTGCCGGTGGTGGTTGGGGCTGCGGTGCTGGAGGACAGGGTGGTGGCGAGGAACCCGTTGCAGAGGCCGTTGTTGCACGTGTTGGTGGCGCATTGGCTGTCGGTCTTGCAGGCGGCGTTGAACTTGCCGCAGGCCTTGACTTGCATGAAGTTGCTGGCGAAGCACTCGGCGCCGCCGGCGCACTGGGAAGTCTCACTGCACTCGGCGCCGAGCTTCAGGGTGCCAGGGGCCGCGACGACGGTCGACGAAGGGGCGGGGAGGGCGCCTTGGGCAGTGGTGGAGCTGGGGCTTGCGCTGCTGGACAGGAAGCCATTGCAAAGACCGTTGTTGCAGGAGTTGGTGGCGCATTGGCTGTCGGTCTTGCATGCGGCGTTGAACTTGCCGCAAGCCTTCACCTGCATGAAGTTGCTGGCGAAGCACTCAGCACCGCCGGCGCATTGAGAGGTCTCGCTGCACTCGGCACCGAGCTTGAGGGTACCAGGGGCGGCGACAACAGTAGAGGAAGGCGCGGGCAGGGCTCCCTGGGCAGCGCTTGTGGTGGTGGTTGTGCTCTGGGCAGAGACGGCGAGGGCGAAAGCCGCAGAGATGACGACGGAGGCACGCATGGTGATGATGTTAGGATGTCGGTTGTTTGAGCGAGAGTGAGAGTGTGTTGAAGTGCTGATGGGCTGGTAGGATTGAGCTGTGGTGATGATGGAGTTGGAGAAGGTGTTATGGATGGCTCCTTATATTCTGCCTTCTGCCCAGCATGAGTTGAGCGGACAGTGATCCAGACTCTGTGCCAAATGACATACTTAGAATTCGTACTCGTATCCGTTGTCGACTGATCTACGCCGTTGCACCGGGGCGAATAGGCTCGGTTTGAGGAGCCGTGCATCTCGTAAAGCTTAACTGTATTTGAGGCACTCGGCCGATCTGCCCCAATCTTGTAAAGTCCTGTCACTGTATGTTGACATCTCGTAGGTAAGGGCTGTAACGACAATCAAATAATAGAGTCACATTTTGAGCATGTCGCGACGGAGGAGCAAGTGCTCAGGTGTCGACTGCACCGCACGGCAGGAGGACGGAAATGCTTCCCTTGATACACAGTATTTCAATAACCGGTGAATGATCATCCTTGAGAAGCTTGGGGTTGCCCCTCGGTTGAGCCTATGCGGACCAGAATTTTGAGACTTTGACATCATGCGACCGCTCTATGTCTCTCTTTGCACTATTTTTGGCTGCCCCCGGGGCTGGGGAAACGGCTTCGGGTATAACGCGAAGACCGTTTGAGGCTCAAATTCGTCCATCTCCGGGCCAGTATTGCATCTCTTGCGGTTGACGGATTGGCACAGACCTCTTTACTGATCTTCTCGCTTCCCGTCGCAGCGTTTGACTAGCATTAAAGTCTTGGTATTCGCTCAAGCTTGGTGGCAGGTCTTCAATCCGAGTGCCCCAGGTGGTGCTCTCATTCCGACCCAGAGTCAGTACGAGCTCTTTACCTTCCAGGAAAAAGCTGTGGTCAATCCAATTCTTCGTGTACGGCTCTCCGTTGAGAGTGGCGTTCTGTATGTAGATCGCCCCATAAGAGGGGTCAAAGTTTGCGTTGCGGATAGTCGCCGTCTGGTTTGTTGCGGGCGAAGTGCTGTTTACGCTTTCGAAGTAAGGGGGAATGATGAAGTACACATCCTGGCCCGGACTAGGGATTAGCCCCATCATGTTGAACGCCACAAATGCTCCCATGGTGCCACTGTCGTCGTTGCCGGGCAGACCGTCAATGGAATCATTGAAGCGACTTGGAATGTAGAAGTGGCTGCGCTTGGCAGACAATCCAGGTCTACCAGCATAATGGTACTGAGACAAAGTGAGGTACGAGGGCTGGTTGCCAATGAAAGTTATGCCGTTGTCGTGGTAGTAGTCGAGTCGCCGCACATACTCCACCGGACCGCCAAGCACAGTGATCAGCGCCGCTTGATCATGAGGGACGTAAAAGTTGTACTCCCATATGCTGGACTCATATGTCTCCTGTGCATTGTTTGTCAAGCTGCAGGCTCGGTTAGGATCGGGATCGATTGGTGCGCAGACCAAAGGATTCTGGGACCCCCAAGTGCCGTTCTGGTAACGAGGTTGCAGAAAGCCAGTGAAGCCCGTATCGGAGCCGTTGAAGAGGGCCGATCTTTGGTTTGCGACGAACAGGTTTCGCCAGTTGCCACTTCGTCCTCGATACTTCTCGACATCGGTTTCGAGGCCGCCAAGCCTGCTCGCTAACTCCGAGATTGTGAAGTCATTGTACGAGTATTCCAGTATTCGGGAGATGCTCCTCGTGAGCGTCCCAAATCCCTTGTAATCGAAGTCTTCGACAGGAATGTAGCCAAGGCTCTTCCAGCTATCAAGCCCACCACGACCTTGACAGCACCAGTCGAATGGTTCGACTTCTGCATCTTTGACAACGGCAGCGTAGCCATCTTGCCAATTCACTCCGTCGCGAATACCTTTAACATAAGCATCGACCAGGACGACGTCAGCATTGGAGCCTCCTATATACATATCAGCAAGTGTGGTTCGACTCATACATGACTGCTGACCTTGAGTGTAGCCTTTGCTGAACGTCATTCTGCGATCGATCAATACGAGTCCCCTGACTGGTGGGATGGAGTGACTTACCGACAATCTGGCAGCCAGCCAACGTTACGATATGTCTCGATGAGCGAACGGATGATCCTCGTTAATTGAGGAGTATCCACGACCGTCAGGAACGGAAGCTGGGAGCGAAACAAGTCCCATATACAATAGAAAGAGTCGAAATATGGTTCATCATTCTGCCAGAGAGGATTCTCTCCAGAGTAATCCTGTGGACTAATCATGGTTCGATAGAAGCCGGAGTAGAAGGTATTGAGGAAGAGCCGATCAACGCCAGTTTCTGATACCACGATTGGACTAAGCTTCTGTCGCCATTGCTCAACAGCAGCATTTTGCACAGCTTGAAAGTCGAAATCCGGTATCTCTGACTCTGCATTGGCGCACGCCTGTTGTTCGCTGATGAAGCTGACAGCGACTCGAGCAGTTATAGAGGTACTGGATCCTGGTTCGAACCGTATGAAAGCTCCTCCGGGCAGAGAAAATCCATTGATCGATCGCGAAATAGTAAGACTCTTCACATCAGTGCTGGCCCTACTATTGGCGTATATACCATTGTCCCGAACGCTGCCCCCTCGGAAGTCCGCGCAGAAATATGCGATGTAGTTCCCTTGGGCAAAGCTAGGCAGGAATCGAGCATTGCCTGACATGCGGCCAGTCTGCCCGTCCACGTTGATCGTACCGTTGTCTTGACGAGAATCGGAGAGATCAGAAAGATCAAGAATGATTGCAGGACTCGAGGTAATTGCTTCTGTTGGGAACACAAATTTAAAAAGATTCGTTCGTCGAGCAGATGTCATCTCCACTCTGATGCCATTGTTGAGCGTCAAACCAAAGAACCCAGGGCTTGCTTGCAGTGACTCGTTCCTGAATTGGGTCTTCCGTTCTCGGTTAGGGAATCTGCACCCGTTGATATCGTCGTTGGCGCAGCCCAAGAAGGGGAAGAGGGGGAAAAGACCGAGCGAAGGTGTACTACCAGTACCAGAGTCGTGCAATTGCGAGAATCCAGTGACGTTAGCTCCATCCGTGGAGAAACCACCCTGGCGAGCGCCACTGTCAGTGTCTGCAACTGCCTTGGCCACGCCTACATCTATTAGCAAGTCTAAAGGAGCAGCTGTCGTGATCTTGCCCACCGTATGGTACGGTAGATCCAGGAAAGACATTGCCTGGATCAGTGTCAATTCACAGGCTTGAATGGCCACGGATGCTCTTACCACCACCTCTCGTTCCAATCAGCTGGTTGACATATTGCAAAGCATTGAATGACTGGGCACATGTGATGTCGGCCGTGACAAATAGCAACAGCGATGTCCTGTATACTTGTGGGAAATACATGTCGAATGGATTGGGCAATATAGTCAAGTGAGAGCACATAGGAATGATAGTTTCTCACACGCCATCGACCTAATATACTTGCCTGGATTGCCTCGTCTTCCGGGCAGGCCCTACCCTCTGATATAGCTTGTGCGGGGGTGTGGCCATTTTCATTCCCGTTCATGCCTGAACATGGCAAGAAGACATGCAGTAGGCTCGCATCTTGATTGGGCGGGGTTCATGAAAGGGGCAAGACGCGCAACGATAGCGATCGTCGCTGCTAGGGTGCTGTACAATATTAGATAGGGCAAAGTAGATGCATGAGTGGGACACGCGGTGGAGGGCTTCACTTGAAAAAGTGGAGAGGTTTGACCAAGCTCGCCGGCGAGGAAGCGGCACGGTCCGACGCCTCTGTCGATCATTCAACATGTGCTGGTGCGCAGCATCCTTGTGCTTGCGACGGTGACATTCGTTCTTATCAGCACTCCTACAGCGCGCAATCGCATAACTTGGCAAGACTATCACTTCGGATTCACATCTCGAATACGGCAATCTCAGTCCCATTGCAGCTAAAATCAGGACCAAAATTTGCCTGTTGCGCAGGCATCAATGAAAGTGCCCGGAGCGATTGGTTCGAAGCACACTTCTTGGGACATGCTATCGACGAGCCTGGAAAAGTAGACTGGATGCAACCAGTCAATCCTTTCCTTCGCGCGTTCTTCCGAAGCGCTCTTCCGTCACAATGCCTGCCGCATCACCACCACGTATGGACCTCCATCTTCTACACGCGAGTCGCATTTCTGACAGCTACGCTAGATCCTTCTCGTCCCGACCACAGAGGTCTTGTTACACTCCCGCGATCGTGAGTCCGGCACGCATTTCTCCGATTTAGCTGGCACGGAAGAGTTCCTGGCAAGCCATGTCCTCCGAGTGACTGGCGGGGTGCCTCCAGGCTTCAAAGATGGTGGAAATGCACGGGAGAACAAGTCAAAGGCGAAACAATACACCACAATCAATGCGCGGACGGTCGTTGTAAAGGACTCCTTCGTTTACAGCAATAAAGGCTTCAAGTCGTTAAACCAAGCGCAGCTTCTCAATGACAGCATCTTCTATCCAGATGCTTCCGACAATCAGCAATGGATTGTATATTACATCTCTCGGCCATTGATAGGGACGGTAGATCCAATCGTCATATCGCCGGCAGTGTTGACGTCGCGCGCCGACAGGGAAAAGGTGGAAGCTGAAAAGCAGGATGCAGTCAGTCCTGCGGAAAGCAGCAACACACCGATCGGGAACCCGCACCGCAAAGACGTCAAGACATTCTCCGATCTCCTCAATGAATTTCCTATGGTCGCGCAATCAATGCAAGGTGGACTTGAGAGGATTTTCAGGGAATTCAGTGACCGCTTTGACAGACCTTTGTCCAAGAAGTCTTCGCGACCTCCATCCGTGAGGTCTCAGGGATCAGCAGCTTCACTGGAAGACTCTCTCGCAACCTTGAAATCTTCCATGTCCAGCGAGGCAAGCACACTCCGTAACACGACCTTCTCCATGGATCCGGAGGAAGATGAAATGCGGACTGCTCTGGAAAGCGCAATTAATTCAGCGATTGATCTTTTCCAAGGTGTTGACAAGCAGCAGTTGTCGATGGTAGGTGCGACCACCAATCTCTCGGGACCCGCCGTGGAACGACTCATCGAGCGATACATTGCGGAACAATTACATGAGCGAGCGCTATTTCCAAGACTATGTCACATCAAGGGGGAGGAGGATCAGGAACTTGACTCTCGAATGCGCCGCATGCTGGATATAGACATCGCACAAGTCGGAATTCCTGTGGAAGGTGGTAAGGTTGGCAAGCGGAAACTGGCATTACGTTTGGACGAAGCAGTTGCCATGTTTAAGAAGCAAGGTGTAGCCAGCAGTCCGCAGGAGATGGTCGAGACTTTGCTATCGACGGAGAAGATCGTTGCGACTGGCAGCGCTGAGAAGGCCAAGGATGACAACGAGAACGAAAAGCAAGCCTTGGCCATGACCATGAACGCCGATACTCTGGTCTCTATGCTCCTCATCGTCATAATCAGGAGCGGTGTTCGACACCTCAATGCCAGGTTGTCATACATGAAGCACTTCGTGTTCATCGACGAGGTCGAGACTGGAGAGACTGGCTATGCTATTAGCACTTTTGAGGCCGTGCTCACTTACCTTGCGAACGATTCAGATCCTCTTCGACGTGCGAGTCGACAGAACAATCAGCTTTGGTATGCTGCAAAGGACGGCAATCTGGCCAAGCTGCAGTCATTCCTCGAGCCTTATGGCGGTCAGGCACCGCAACACTCTCCAATTGATGAAGAGTCACTCGCAAGCAGACATGATAATGATAGCAGTGCGGTAGATGAATCAGAGACCGAGGAAGGACTCATGACGAACTTGAGATCTTCAAACAATGAGAGACCGACGTCAAGATCAAGCTCAAATGGGCGGGACTTCGCTGCTGTGGGAGGTTCCCTGGAGCATGTCTTTCCATTCACCAGGCCACCGACGCCGCCACCGGAGAACGAGAGACCACGAACGAAACGAGTGTCGATGGCTGCGGTGCGAAGCGGATCTGTGTCATCGACCTATTCTTCGAGATCGCATTCTCGACGAGCAAGCTCGAATTCTGTGGCCAGCGGCGCAAGTGGTGGTGTCTCCGCAGATACCTCGCTCGAAACCTTGGCCCAGACCCAGAACATGCAAGGCGACTCGCTGCTCATGATGGCGATCGACGCAGCTCGATACCCGGTGCTGCAGTATCTATTGACCCTGGAAGAGCACTATCCGATAGACTTCATTCTGGAAGATTGCAATACTGAAGGCACGACGCTTCTGTGTGCGGCTATCCAATCTGAGCGGCCGGATATTACTGCATTGCTTCTGGAGCATATGCTCAATCTTGTCAAGTCTCGACAAAGAATGCAGGATTATCTAGGACGGCAGGACAGCAAGGGCAGATGTGTCGCACACTACGTCTTCAATCAGCCAGAGCTGTTGGGCAGGATCGGTGAGCTGCTTCCATGGCGACTCAGAGACAAGAATGGCCAAACTCCACTATTCGCATTATGCCGATCTTACGACCACTCTCAATACCATACGATGGTCAGTCGAGCACTTGAGCTTGCAGCAGCTTCTCAGCCAGATGATGGACCACTCCATCTGGACGACCATGTCGACAACAAAGGCAACACCCTTCTGCACATCGTCAATGATCCCTCCATCACTGTAAGAATTCTACAGCATGCAGATGCAGATGTCAATGCGGCCAATGACAAGAGGTTTACACCGTTCATGGTCGCTAGCAAATACGGCAAGATGGATCTGGCTCGAGCACTCTTTACTGATCCACGAGTCGAATTGCTTGCACGAGATATGCGAGGCTTGACCGCCATCGAACTCGCAAAAGATGACGAAATCCGGAATAAGATCGATGATATGGTTCTGCTCTCCCGGCCTGTTGGAGAGGATGGCAGAATCACAACGGTCGTACGATCATTCTTTGTGGAAGATGCGAGCGTCCGATTGATACTCAAGTCTGGTCAGCCGAACGCTGATGGCACTGTCACTGTCACTACTTGCCGTAGATCGCTGACTGACTTTGAAAACCTTGCAAAATGGCTAGCGACAGAGCAGCCAGCATCGTGGTTACCGACACACTTCAACATGGCATCGCCGTTCATGATTCCATCGAAGCCATCTCGTAGCGTACTGCGAGATATTCAACTGCGTTTGGACAATTTCCTACGCAACCTGCTCACGCACGCTACGTTTTCAACCCACGAGATGGTCTGGGAATTCTTCCTTGTTCCTGACATTGACCAGGCTATGCTAGCTGAGCGCAGCAAGCATAAAGCAGAACTTCGTGTGGAGAAGGTCAGAGATGAGTACGACGCCATTACAGACACTACGGAAGTTGAGATCTTTGTGTCCCACGCTCACGAGCAAGTGCGAAAGCTGTCAAACATGACACGAGCTCTGACCAGGCGGGTCAACAGGCAACGCCAGGTGCAATTTGATCTTGCAGACTTGGCACGATTCTCATCGTCTGCGCTGTCTACGCTCACCTTCTTACCACCGAAATACAAGACAGCTTTTGAGAGATACACCAAGACACTTGTATCAACCGAGTCATCTCCCGTCACAGCATTCTATTATGCCCTGCACTCTATTGGCTCATCTTCCACGGCTCTCCTGGTAGCCCTCAACAGACCTACGCATCTAATCGGTAGCATGGAATCAGCCAAGCGCACCCTGGACCGAGCGCTAGGCTCCCTCACTCGACAAAGCAGATGGACACCCAATATCGGCTTCTTCGACGAAACCAGGAAAGCCATTGCCGACCAAGCACAGGACCAAGCAGAAAAGACTAGGCGAGAACTAGAGACTCTCGGCAGCGAGCTGAGATACACCCAACAGACAGTCGCCGCTGAAATGGCCGGCTGGCAAGAGCAGCATGTTCGAGAGGGGCGACGGGTCCTCCGCGAATTGGCACGGAATATGGTAGTCCGTGAGCGTGATCGACTGGATGGGATGAAGCGGGCTCTGCGGGAGTTGAAGAAGGCGTGATGTGCTGTAGTTTGCTACTCGGAAAGGGCGTTTGGGCAAGGTAAAGGCAATGATACCAATGCACGCTTGTTTCTTCCCTTCGATTTGAGTCCATAGTCATGAGGAAATGTACACACTATCTCGAACTCTGTTGTCCGTTGATCTTGGTGAAGACGCCCACTCCCTCGCGACCCAGTGCTGTGCCGACACCCACTACCTTCGCTCCGGCGGCTCTCATCCTCTTCGCCCCAGCTGCGTCCTCCACGCCGCCTACGCCGATGATGTCGATGCTTTTCAGACGAGGCTCGGCATCTAACAGTGTTCTGATGGTTCGAACATTGCCTAGCGCTAGAGGATGTAGTGCTGCCCCAGCCATGCCTCCGACACCTGCACCGCTTGCGGAGTTGAGTATGGGGCTGCCAGCATCGTCGAGTAGTAGACAGCTGCCCAGCGTATTGGTCGCCGTTATGAAGTCTATGGGCGTTACATCCTCGGGCAGATCGTCCGCAGCCTGCTTCAAGGCGGAAATGAGTGTGGCGAATTGGTCGTGGTAGGTATACGGTGGTGTCTTGATGCCGACTCTCACTTTCCGGTCTGCAGATACAAAGTCGGGGTGAGATTGTAGGCTGGTAAGGTATTTGAGCAAAGAAGAGCCGGAGTAGGCTGGTGGTGGCGCTGATGGGATGTTAGGGCAGGAGAGGTTGATTTCCATCAGAAGCGGCTTCGTGGGAGGAAGAGTAGAGAGGTGTTCATTGATTCTGGTGTAGGCTGTAAGGATCTGGGCTGGATCACCTGTCACGGAAAGTATGGTGGGCTTTGGAGATGAGATAGACCTGATCGAAGAGATGAAGGAGAGGTACTCTGATAGTGGAATCGGGGAGTACCCAAGCGTGTTCAAGGAGGAGTTGGTAGCTTGAGACACATCGTAGTCAGGCGTACCCTTGGGTATGGTCGTATGCGATTGAGGGTCGAAGAAGGTATGCTGATGTATTGCAGGGTCATGCGGAAAGCCATCTATCAAACTGGTCCTAGTCGTGATAGCCCCGGTCTCTGGGCAGTCATATAGCCCTTGGAGGTCTTCTAATGTCGTGCACCACGGGTTGGCGCTATTCAAAAGTGGTGGATCGATTTGTGGTAGGCCCATTGTCCATCATACGTTACCATAGTCATTGGAACAATAATCATTGCAGACATTTGGACACGATATCGTCACAGTCGATAAGGATGTTGTTTACGTAATCGGACCTTGAAGGTCGATGATGGTGTCTATATGTGTCGATACTTCACGTACCTCGTGCCTTTATCACCTTCTCTTCGGACGGGAAGCCTAAGTGTAATTTTGCATCACCATCGGCGACATTGCAAATTCTCGTGCTGCTGTCGTGCATCTCCACCAACTCGGCCGTCCTGTTACTGCGCGACATTGCCACCACCACCGACCACTCCAATCTGCACGCCAACAATGCTTCGATAGACAATATCGCACCCATATATCATGAATCGGTTTCCGCTCAGATAAAAGTATTGGTCAGATCAGTGAAACAAAGTCACTGTGATGAACGGCACGGTGACCTCGACCAGAGGAACAGGTAAGCACTAAGCTTTGATGCTTATGTGAGGAGCCTGAATTATGGTCCATTTCCCTATATTCCGCACTCTTCACTCAGGTCTATCTTTTTCATATATTATCCACAAAACATTGATCCACGATGAATGGCACAGTGCGCTCCTTCCCAATCAAGGGAACAGATCTGAAGGGGTCTCTACCTGAGGCCAGTTTCGACAAGGACATAGATGCGAATACCGTAGCCGCAGCATGTGTTGAAAGACTCAAGAACCTCAGTGTCACGGACCTGTTACCAGACTCGCTCTGGAAGGACAACATCTGCATGACAGGAACTTTCAGGACATTCCACAGTTCGACAACGATTATTGAAGCATGGAGCGAGCTGGTACAGAGGCGGAAGCCAAAGGATTTCAAGCCCATACCGCACGCTGCTCATGTGATAGAGCTAGCTGGGAGACCAGCATGGGTCGCCGCTGGCTTCCTGTTCAAGTTGGAGGCTTCACCCGCTTCTTACTGCTCCGGCTTCTTCAACGCTGCTCCAGATGCAAGTGGTGAATGGAAGATCTTCTCCTTGACGACGATACTCGAAGCACTTGATGGACATGCCAATCCTGATACCCCGCCGCCTGTTCCACCACTCAAGGCCCCGAATGGCGTGTTGGACTGCTTGGTTGTTGGTGGAGGACTCTGTGGTCTGGGCCTTGGTGCACGACTGCAATCAGTCGGGTTAACATATCTAGTTGTGGACAAGCACGAAGTCGTTGGCGATGTGTGGAGGCACCGATACGACTCGACGAGACTACACATCAGCGGCAACTTCTCCGAACTACCGTATGGACGGCTTCTGGACCCAGCGAAGTACTATGCGACCGGCAAGGAGCTGGCAGATGCTCATAAAGCATTTGCAAAGCAATGGCAACTCAATGTCCGAACCTCTACCACCGTCCATTCGGCGTCCTGGGATATCACTACAAAGACCTGGTCCGTCAAGATCAATCATGCGGGCATGACTGACATGATAAATACAAAACATCTTGTAATGGCCACCGGAAATGGCATCAACAAACCATACATTCCTCAATTGGCCGATCGCGAGAAGTTCAAGGGCACCATCCTCCACATGTCGGATTATAAGAATGCACATTCATTCCAGGGCAAGCGAGGAGTGGTTGTCGGCTCGGCCAACAGTGCTTTCGACGTAATGGAGGACATGGTACAAGCCGGATTATCGTCCGTCACCATGATACAGCGTGGTCGTACAAGAATCGTCAACGGAAAACACTTCAAGCAACTCATCGACCCTTTGTATAGTGCAAACTCCAACATCGAATTATCCGATCGCCTGATGATGGCAACTCCATACCAGCATGGTCGGCTAATGACAATGGCGAACATCAGTGCCATGCAGGCTAAGGATCAAGGCTGGTACGACAAGCTGGGCAAAGCAGGATTCAACTACCATGATGACACGGATGTGATGGCGGACTACATGGAGAGAGCGGGCGGGCATTACCTGGATGTCGGACAGACCAAGTACATTGAGGATGGAACGGTGAAGGTGAAGTCCGGATCTGAGGTTGCGGCGTTCACAGAGGATGGGCTGGTGCTGAAGAATGGAGACACTGTGGAAGCTGACGTGGTCGTGTTTGCGACTGGATTCTCGGTCGGCATGAAGTCGACTGCCGCGGATATCGTTGGCACGAAGATCGCCGATCAGCTCGATGAGTTCTGGGGACTTGATCGAAATGGCGATACCAATGGATTGGCAAAGCCCATCGGACGTAAGCGCTTTTGACGTTCTCTCACATGGTATTGGCTGATAGTCACTAGATTCAAACATATGGTATCTTGGCGGTGGAACCGGGCAAGGGAGGTTCATCTCCAGATTTCTGGCCCTGCAGATCCTAGCAGATGTCGCGGGCACCCCATTTACGCCATACACGGCCGGTCTTAAAGATTGATAGCAGTCGTCTCGTCCTTATGGTGTATGCATAGGCTTAGTGGGTAAGATCTAATCGCTGAATAGCAAAGTCAACCTCTTCCGCTGTGCCACATATGATACCTGCTCGCTCATCGCAGTCTCTGATCTCCTTGTCTAAGATCCTTTGCCCCGTCGCCGAGTCAACGGCCTTTCCCCCAGCACCCTCAATGATCAAGGCTATTGGTGCAAGCTCGTATAGGCGTCGAAGTTTTGCCTTGCTCTTCTCCGTGGTAGGCGAGATATAGATGCCGTGTCCTTTGACAAGGGCATGAATCACATCCGGCACCAATCCCCCACTGTATCGTAGAGTGAACTTGTTGCTGATGTATTGATTCACAAGATCCATATATCTGCTATCTTCCGCCGCAGCTCGCAAATTCGCTGGGGCGAAATAGCGAGTTTTGACATCCCCAGCGGCGAGCTGGATGCGTTTGTGAATGATGCTACATTTCGCCTCGTCGATGCCCACTTCGAAAGTAATGCTGTTTGATGGCGACAGGCGAACGGCGACCACTGCAGTTGTCCGAGGCCCGTAAACTCCGAGGATAGCAGCAATCTGCTTGTCAGGTGTTTGATATAGGGCCGATTGGCCTTCCCATATCCCGATGATGGTACCAACCGCCCAGTTTGGGGCGATGATGGAGGAACCATCTAGCGGATCGAAGGCAAGCGTGTATATCTCTCTGCTGTCTTCTGAAGGACTCCGATCGATTTTCTTCTCCACAGGATCTTCTTCACTACTTGCTGCAGCGACGGAAGTACAACTGACGATTGCTTCGCGAATGATGTCCTCGGCGGCGACGTCGACATTAAGCTGATCATCACCAAATGCATTCGCGGTGCCTACTTGCGAGACTTGATGTGAAGAACGAAGGGTGGCGGCGATCCGTTGAATGCTCTGGAGCAGTGATGGTACAACATCGTGTTTTAGCGCCGGTCGTGAGCTGGGCAATATCTCGTCAAGGAAGGATCGCAGCTGCTCATAATCTTGTGTTGTGAAAGCTTTCGACATGCTAGGATGGACAAGTAGAGAAGATTGACTGTAACCCCTGTTGGCCAAGTCAGATGTGATGTGTGCCCGACGCTGAGAAATTTCCTTCTACAACTTTCACCTTTTTCATCACAATCTCCTCAAGACCTTTTCTACCAACTTCGAACGTCGAACATCGCTCTGCTTACGTTTGCTCAGAGAAAAATGCTCCTTCTGCAGTGCAGTGCACTGTAGGCATGGACATCCTTGGAAGTTGTGTCAATCGCATGGCAAGCAGCTGCTCACACTTCTACGACGAGACGTCCTGACCGCGCGATAAATTGATTTTTCGATAGGGAAGAAGGTAGTCTATCTCAACTTCATCTTGACTACGCTTCATCTTTTCTCTCCTCGCTCTTGAAGCATGTCGGCTGGTAGCTGCATGAGCGCCAGCAATGACCCATCTGCACCTTTCACTCACGATCCTCGGAACATCGGCTTAGGCATCTCATGCTCCCAATCTCCAGCCCCTCACCGGTGTCGAGAAGCCTCAGAGGCGTCGCCAGCTTCAATCACGCGAATACATGGCAGACGCCGAATGTCAGCGCAACCATGAGCAATGACAATGGAAGCGACTCGCGATCTCGCACCTCAACTCATACTCGAAGGGTCAACAAGCTTCGTCCTTTTAATTACAGGTTATCAAGTGCGCCGCCCATCTCTGAGCATTCGGGGTTCTCCCCGCTCTGGCCACGCCCACCGGCCCTTCGGCACTCAAAAGTGCGGGGATCGCTCCCTGAGTGACATGTCACCTCACACCACAATCTGGCTATTGGTCAATCCTCTAGATGTGCGATTCCGACGATTGCCCGGAACTGGCAACTCGTTGTTGACATGAGGGAAGATAAATGGCTTCAGATCGCCATCGAAATGAAGGGATGCTCCTGCACGCTCCCTAAACAACATGCACTCTACGTTCTGTACAGTACTGGCGATTGCCGTCACTTGCAGTGCTCAGACCCTGCTTCAGGTTCAGAACTTCACGTTCAACTCCACCTTTTCTTTGACAGTAGATCAAATTCAGCAGGCGAATCTGACTGCTACTGAGGCCAACAACTTCGAGGTCGCCCTTAATTACGAAAGGTCCAACTACGCAGGCGGATCCGTGACAGAAGATGCATTTTACAATGTTCCAGAGGACTTTGATCCACTGAATCCACCACCACCAGGCACTATACTAAAGATCGAGCAAAGGACTAATACGTCACTGTTCACCATTCCGCCGACAGTGGCCATGTCAAGGATTCTATACACGACCGAAACCCTTAATGGCACATCTATACCGGCTTCTGCTTACATGCTGTGGCCTTTCGTGCCTCGAAAGTTTGCGAACATCACAAGCAATGGCAATGGCACCGTCTACCCTCTTGTCGGCATGGCACATGGCACATCTGGACAGAATGCCGAGTGCGCTCCATCTCACATCCGTTACCTCTGGGGCGAGTTCTCTGAGCCATTTACTCTAGCTCTGAACGGATACACTATCGTCGTTCCCGATTATGCTGGACTAGGCGTTCGGGGCGTCCCATCGCCCTACTTCGTATTCCCCTCTCACGCAAACGACTTGGCTTACGCTATCACCGCCGCACAAAGCGCTTTCCCGAGTTTGAGTAAGGAATATGTCATCATGGGCCAAAGCCAAGGAGGTGGTGTTGCTTGGGGTTATGCACAACGTCAATTTGCCAAGCCACTTTCTGGATACCTCGGGACGGTCGCAGTGTCCCCTTTTACGGATCTGCAAGCCAATATTGCGGCCAACGACATCAGTCAAAGGAATGCAAGAGTAGTCGCTATAGCTCAAGGTATTGACTCTGTCCTTCCCAACTTCACTGCCTCGGAATGGATCACGGCTGACGGTCTCGGCCGATATACCCTGGGCAAGAATACCTCGGCCTGTAGCAACGCTGGCGCACGACTTTTCCAGACCACTGCGAAGGTTCTTAAGGACGACTGGTTCACCACGCCCTCGGCACAATGGTACTTTAATGTGTCCGGCAATAGCAGACGACCCTTCGCTGGGCCTATGCTAGTGTTGCAGGGTAGCATTGACGCCAATGCCAATGTCAACGTCACGAGGAAAGCCGTGGCTGAGACGTGTGCCTTACTACCAGACTATAGCTTGCAGTACATTGAGTATACTGGGGTTGCGCATGTGCCAACACTGTTTTCATCCATGTACACCTGGCTGGACTGGATCAAAGACAGGTTTGATGGAGTAGCCGCTCAGTCCGGCTGTTCCAACGAGACGCTCACTGCTGCCACCGGTGTAGCGAATGGTGCAAGTCAGAATTGGCAGATATTATACGATCTTTACGGTGTATAGACTGTGGAGTCCAATGTAGTAGAAAGTGTATTCAGATATCGCAATGAAAGTTTCACGAAAGATCCATAATTGATATCCATGTTGCTTGTCGAAGCACGTGATTCAGTCCTTACCGCACCCCACACTTTCCCCACCATTCGATCAAAACCTCGTACATCGTCCTTATCACTGCAGCATCCGCGTCAACTGTATCATCTTTCTACGGCATGACTTCGGGCGGCCGCGTGGATATCGTCCGCACACATGTGAGACTGCTTAGTGATGATAAGACATCACTAAAGATAGATCGTGCAACCTATGTAGCTTACGACGACTGTTTCGTCACAAGCATTGGCGACTCACCGGAGCTTCAATTAATCGAAGCAAGAAACGATAGATTTGCTCATGAGGCTGGCGTATACATATCAGGACTGGATCAACAATTCTTCACATCCAATTGGCAAAGTGGTGGCCGGATTGACTGCTACAGTATCGATTGCAAGACTCATGAGATCCGTCTACTGTCAGCACCACGAATCAAAAACGCCAACGGAGCGTGCAACTACAGGAATGGAGTACTCTTCTGCGATCAAGGGGACTTAACCACGCCCTCAGCTCTGCTCTTCTATCAACCCCGCACAGGCGATGTCGTTTCAATTCTCGACCACTTCCATGACCGTCCCTTTAATAGCATCAACGATGTAGTGGTTCACCCTCAGACAGGCGATATCTGGTTCACTGATCCGACTTATGGCTACGAGCAAGGCTTCCGCGGACCGCCTCGTCTCCCAAGTCAAGTCTATCGCTTCAATCGAGAGAAGAACCAGATCTGGTGCGTTGCCGATGGCTTCGTGCAGTGCAATGGGCTATGCTTCAGTCCTGGCTTCGACAAGATGTACATTACGGACACGGGAGCTATACAGGCACACGGTACACCGGCAGATGGGTTCAACATGTCGTCCAATCCGCGACTACCAGCGAGCATCTATGTTTACGATGTTGTCGATGGCAAGTGGCTGGCGAATAGGCAGATGTTTGCGTATAGCTCATCGGGAGTCCCAGATGGGATCAAGTGTGATGACAAGGGGAATGTATACTCGGGTTGTGGCGATGGAGTGCATGTCTGGGATTCGGAGGGGACCTTGATAGGTAAAATATATACTGGGTGCGTTGTTGGCAACTTGAACTTTTCGCCGCATGGACTCTGGATCATGGCGGAGGAGAAGCTTTTCCTGGCGAAGATCAGGGCCAAGGGAGCATTGGAGTCGATATCGTGGGAAGAGGTCAGATAGTCGATCCTGTAAATATGCTAGTACAACTACCAGACCATTCAAGCCAGTGGGGAGAGTCTGTATATTAAGCAATCTACCATTGTAGCCAAATGCTAGCACTTCGAGCAGCAAGGCTTCTAGACTGTCCTGTGGAGAGGTATAGCCGGCTTTTGTGCCAGGTTCAGCATATCACCTCTTCGTGATCTAAAGGATAGCCGAGATGCTCTGACTTTCGAAGGAAATTTTCCTTCATTTGGTAATTCAACGGTAGTGTACGGGACTTGGAATCTTCCTGCGATACGATAGCGGAATCGCCGAAAAGCGATCGTTTCTACGCAACGGCGAAGCCGCAAGGTGCTGTCTTGAATTACACGACATAAGTAACGTCCTTTCTGCCGTCGACCACCACACCTCTGCCGATGACACAACGGCATCAATAGAAGAGCAATGAAATATTCTGCTGTTATAGCGGTAGCGGGTTTCTACCCTGCTCGGTAGATGATCCGCGACTCAAGGACTCGTATAAAGACTTAGGCTAAGTACGTCCAGAGAGATACTACCCCTCCACAGAGTCAACCATCAAGATGAAGTCACTTATTAGCATTCTTCTCTTGCTCCAGACTGTGTGGGTTGTTGCTGACAGTAAGCTCTGGTCCTCTGAAGACAGCATCGCCAGATGTTAATCGATGATACAGCATGTCCGAGCTCGGCCATAGCAGCCATTAGAAAGACGCAGGATAAGCCAAAGAAGTTCTCCTGACTGTCACCAACATTGCAGGACCAATACAAGATCGCCCATTAAAGGCTTCAAGCCTGCCACAGTGTCGGTAGCATGCACTTGCATCAAGTTCAGCCTCCCCTTTACTACGACCGTGACAGTGTCGACGATAATCTCGACTACATTGACCAGGACCCGGACCTGTTATTACGGCAGATAGCAACGACACTATCCATCTGGTGGGTAACTACAGGGATGTGAAGCATTTGGCTTACGATGTCAAACCAATCTTGAAAGTCCCAACAGCTGAGTTTGTTTACTCACCAAGCCCTAAAAACGACTACGACTACGTACGCTGTAAGTTCCCGGAGACTAAGACGTCGAGCGCCATCACTTGCTCTGCCTCCCACAACAACGCTTCCTGGCCCATGGTCCTGCGCCAAACCCACACGTACGACAAGAAAGCCTTCAATTACGAGATCTACTTTGATTTTCCAGAATTGGCAACCAACGAAGACCTTGAAGACGGTGTCATTAGGAACGCAACTTTTTGTAGGGGGGAGACTTGGCAAATGCGGCTCCGGCTGAACCCGTCACGTGACGAGGCCTCTCCGGCTGCCTTCCGCAGGCCTTCCGGCCTTATCAAACAAAGGCAGCTAATAGTTCTACCACCTATCTCTACTATAGATAGTAGTCGGTTCTATACGTTGCTACACCCCACCCTTACACTCTAATAGGAGGACCTCCTAAAGTCTACTTTCTATAGTAGTAGCTCTAGATATAGAGACCGCTAAGTCTCCTATAGAAAAGACTAGCAATGCTAGCACGAGACTGTTCGCTCGTTTCTACGAACGTCTCGTCGACCTTATCGACCCTCCTAACAATATAGAGGTCGACTTGTCTAACCTCGCTAGTGTAGCGCTACGCGCTACTAATCTAGACCCCTCCTAGGCTAGTTCTAACCCCCTACATAGGGCTTATAACGACGAGTCTGACCTGGTCTCCACTATAGAGGCTAAGGACGTAAGCGTATATTATGTCGCTCTATTCTACGAGCGCACTACTATCGCCGATTCTATAAGCTAGGAGGCTTAGCTGCTAGAGAGGAGGATCTAGGCCGTCGGGCACTATATTAGTCGCCTCGACGACCCCGCTATGCTCTACGCTTTAGTAGACGTCCTTTAGCGTCCTAAGGACCTGTCGTCCTTATTAGAGGGCGATAGGGTATAGAGGGAGGTAGAAGCTAGCTTAGCGCTAGAGGAGGAGGTCGTTACTAGAGACCCTATCCTTAAGGCTTATTAGGAGAGGGAGCTAGCGCTACTTAGCGGCCAGTAGTCGTATAGTTATAGTAATAAATAACTTCCTCCTATCCTACCTCCTTGCCCTCTTCGTAGCCCTCCTGCTAGCCTTCTAGCTAACTTCCGCCTAATACTTAGTTACTACTTTAGCGGCGTTATCTAACGCCTCCTTAGGTTCCTAAGTAGCGTTAGACTTAGGGTATCCCTTCTATAAGACCTTTAAGAACGTCTAGTTCTTACGCTAATCATGCTCTAGGATTCTTTCTACTTCGTACTCTACGCTATTATTAATCTTAAAGTCCCCTAGTGACACCTTAGAAGACCCCTAGAAGCTATACGGCTTTAATAACGACACATAGAATACATTATAGACTCGCGATCTCTTTAGTAGATCTAACTAATATACTTAATCGCTAATACGGTCTATTATAATAAAGGGGCCTAACTACTTAGGTCCTAGCTTACACTTTGCCACCTTTAGCCTAAGGTTCGCTATAGATAGACATACTTTCTCGCTAACTTAGAAGGAGTGTAGACGATGCTTCTTGTCGTATACTACCTTCTACCACTCCTAAGCTTACTTCTAGCGTTGCTCTAAGCTCTTCCTCGCCGAGATTAACTATACTACTCTCTCTTATGTAGCTAGTACCCCCCCCTAGAGGTCACGCCCCTAGGACCTATCTAGATTCCCCCTAGTATCCTTACTAGTATATAGCTCTATCGGCGTTATCTATAACATCTCGTTATATAAATTATTCGCCGCCTACGCTACTGTTTTTAGCTATCGTAACTAGTCTAACTAGTCGGCTAAATAATAGCATCGTAGGTACTAGATTAAGGAGCGATTTTGTCTCTTAGTCTAGCTATCTATCTAGGGATAGAAGGCTATTAAATACTTGGTTACAAATCTTAATTCGTACGCGAAGCATTACTAATAGGCTAAGGTAAAGATAGATCCTCTATCTAACACTACGCCTTCTAGACATCTATGCTCTAGTACAATCTAGTCGATAAATAGCTCTACTAACTACGGCGCTATCGTCGTTTTACAATATAGGATGTACTTCACTATCTTAGTAAAGCGATCTACTACTACTAGTATAGAATCGAACACTATTCTATTTAATTTGCTCGGTAGCAAATCTATAATAAAATCTATAGTTAACTCTAACTATAGCCTGTTTAGTTTTAGTAGGCTCTATAGCTCTCTAAACAGTGCCCTCGTCTAAGGCTTTATTATCTAGCAAACTCGACACGTTTTGACATAGTCCTTAACATAGTGGTACATCCCTAGCTAGTAATACTTCTAGCCTAAAAACTTATAGGTCTTGTCGCGGGCGAAGTGCCCTCTAGTAGGCTTATCGTAATGACACCTTACTAGCTCTTCTTAGAGCGCGACATTAACACGGCGTTACTATAGTAGAGGATATCGTCCTTCTAGTGCCACTCTAGACGGCTACTATTAGCCTTCTAGGCAGGCTAAATCGCTTGCTTATAGGCGAAGTTATCTAACTTCTAGAGTTCGCGAATAACAGCTATTAGGTCTTCTAATAGGTAGTCCCTCTAAAGCGATTCCCTTGTAGTCGCTGCTACTATAGCGACTCGAGGCATTACAGTTAGTAATTTACTAAGTTTCACTAGCAATTCCTTATTACTCTTCGACGACTTGCTTCGTAGCTAGTTAGGCTAGTCTACTTCTAGGGAACCACCTCTAGCGTCCTTAGAGTTAGATTCTTTACTCGAATCCCTATTATCTAGTATCCTACTAGTAGCTACATAGCTGACCCCTACGTCTAAAGGATTTCCTACAACTATAATTCTCGAGACCTAAGAGATCTATAGGTTATAGTAGTGAGCCTCTAGGCCTACACGCACCCTTACTACCGAGGGACTACTATCCATAAGGCGTATTACTACTAGCTTATTCTAGATAGTTAGCAAACATGTCGTCTCTATAGTCTCGTCCTCCCTTAGGTTAGGACGCTATAATAGCGCGTCAGTAGGATTGCTCGATCCTATCTAATACTTAATTACAAAGTCGAATGCCTATAGATACACTGCCTACCGAGCCTAACAGCTATTTAGTTACTTAGTAGTTAAGAAGTACCTTAGGTTATTATAGTTAGAAAGCACCTAGATGACCTCTAGTGCCCCCTCGTAGTAGTGTCTCTACTACTTAAACCCTTCGACTATCGCTAGAAGTTCTTAGTTATATGTCTCGTAGTTCTGTTCTACTAGTAATAACTTGCGTAACTAGAACGCGATTAGGTGCCACTCTTTAGTCCTATTAACTTCGAACAACTACGAGAGAATCGCACCTAGTGCGAATTTCGACGTATTAGTCTCGATACGAATTGGCAATACAGGATTATAGTGCTGTAGTACTAGCGTGCTAGTAAAGGCTACCTTTAGCGTTTCGAACGCCTCCTACTATCGACTGCCCTAAACTTAGGGCGTAGTCTGTTTGCCCTTCTTCGACCCCTTAAATAAGGTAGTTAGTAGTAATACAATCGACGAATACCTATTAATAAACCTATAGTAGAAATTCGCGAAGCCTAGGAACTGTTAAACGTCGTGATAGTTCCTAGGGGCTAGCTAATCCACAATCGTAGAGACCCTCTAGTAGTCTATCGTAACCCCTTTAGTATTAACGATAAACCCTAAGAACTCGACCTCGTTCCTAAAGAATTCACACTTCTTTAGGTTAGTATATAGCGCGAACTTACGTAGTCTCTCTAGCACCCTTCGTAGGTGCTACTTATGTTCCTTTCGGCTTTGGCTATAGATTAGGATGTTATCTAGATACACTATACAAAAGACATCGACTAGCTCTATAAGGGCGCGGTTAATATAAGCCTAGAACGTGGCTAGAGCGTTAGTTAATCTAAAAGGCATGACTATGTATTTAAAGTGACTATACTAAGTATAGAACGCCGTTTTCTACTAATCGCTCTCCTTAATATAGATATAGTAGTAAGCGTCTTTAAGGTCTAATTTAGAATACACTATAGCTCTGCTAAGCTAATCTAGCGTCTTACTAATTAAGGGGAGAGGGTGCCGATTCTTAATAGTAATTACATTTAATCTACGATAGTCTATATAGAGACACATCGATCTGTCCTTCTTTAGTATGAATAAGATAGGCGCGCTAGCCGGACTCTTAGATCTCCTAATCCATCCCTTAGCTAGCGACGTGTCTATATATTTATAGAGCAACTCTAGCTCCTTTATAGATAGATTATATAGAGGCCGCGACGGTAGCTACTTCCCCTCTTCGAGGTCGATAGGATGCGACACATCCTATGTCGACTACATTACTATCAAATCTATAGTAAACATGTCTATAAAGTCTTATAGACAAGACAGCAGGTCCTTACTAGGATCCTATAGGCTCTCTAAGCCCTTACTAGCCACCCTCTAGATGGCCTATTTATAAGGCGGGCCCCTACTAGGACCCTATAGGCTCTCTAAGCCCTTCCTAGCCACCCTCTAGATGGCTAGCTCCTAACCTACCTAGACTAGTAGGAGGTAATATGCCTTAGTGCTATTATAGACTAGACTTATAAACTCTCTCGCTCGTACTACTCGCACACCTATAGCGTTATAGCTGTATCTCTAGTGGTCTAACTAGCTATCTATTATAACACCTAAGTCGTAGCGCTACAGCTAACTAAGAATAATAGGAGGGCTCGTTTCTATCGCGTAGAAAAGGCCTTTCGACTCTCGTATTAAGCTATTATCGTCTATTAAACGTAACTCGATCTCGTAGGCGCTATAATAGTAGGCTCGCTAACCCTAGAAGCTCTAAATATTTAGAACCCCTATATCGACCTTCTTTAGCGAGTGCTAAAGGGCAAACGCTAGAGACATAACATTTATGTCTACTACGTCGTCGAGAAGTATATCTATCCTAACCTCACTATTAGGACCGAGTATAGTGCCTACTTAGCACCTCGCTAGTAGGACCTTAGTTACCCTCTAGTGCTAGGGTAGGCTCCTATAGTGTCCTATAACATGTTATACTAGCGCTAGGGTTCGACCCTTAGCTTTCGTTACCTAGACATTACTAGACTACTAGTTACTATAGTTCCTTTTAGGACACGTATTAGCATAGTGCCTCTTCCTATAGCAACTCTAGTACTCTACTATCGACAGGTCTCTATCTTAGGATCCTCTAGATCTGCCTTAGCCTCTAGCCTTAGCTTTGCTCTTGCCCCTCTAGCCTAATCCTCTAGATCTACTAGAGTAGGCGTAGTTTCCACTACGAGCTACCCTATCCCCCTTAGGCTTCTTACCTTTAGGGTTATCCCCTTCCTAGCCTACTAGGCCACTAGGGCGCTTCTAGCTAGGGTCTATATAGCGATCTAAGTTCTTATATATAGTCGCCCTTTAAACTAACTCTACTCGAGTCTTAGGCCTGTTAGGTTCTACTAGAATGTAGGTCTAAATGTCCTACTAGAGCTTTATAAGGAAGTGTTAGGCTAAGTGCTTAGGGCTATACTTTAGCTCGATCTAATCCTCTAAGGATCTAAGCCTATTAGAAAACGACTAGGTAGACTCCTTCTCGCCCTACTAAGCCTAGTAGTACTAAATGACCGCGTTTATCTAACGATTAATAGGGTCCTCTACCTAGTTTCTTACCTATTCTTTAAACTTCTTAAACGTTAAGCTAGACTAATTCCTTCGGTCTAATATATATTCGCGTTCCTACGTATCCTAGATCTTCGACCCTAGATACTAAGTAGCGAATATAATCTAATTAACTTCGCTGTTAGCACTATATAGGAAGTGCTAAGGCTTAACGTTAAAGGTAGTTTTTAGCTAGTATAGGAACCTCTTAGCATCGTTTATGTTCTTACTAGTGTATAACTCTAGCTCTTTAATTTTCCCTAACGAATCCCTAGATTTAGAGGGCACCGCCACTAGTAGTATAGTAGTACGCTATTAGTTAGCGTCTAGATCCCCCCTAGGACCTAGCAGATAAATAGGGAGGGACATTTCTACTCCCTCTATTAGTGTAGTAGTAGAGAAGGATATAGGAGAGCCTCTAGTAGAGACTTAGGGCCTCGCTAGCGTCCTACTAGCATCCTGTCGCCTACTAACGTCGCGTACTAAGTTCTCGACTTTATCTATTCTCTAGACTAAAAGAGTTAGCAATTACTTCAATTTATTAGTAGAGGATGTAGTAGGCCCCTACAGGCCTTTATTAAGCTCTATTAAGCCGTCTAAACGAGGCGTCCCCTCGTTGTTACTAATAAATTCGACGCGTTCATTACTAGAACTAGTCTAGTCGTAAACATGTTACTCTTCGTCTATTTTATCGATTCTATAGGCTACGGCTAAAGGGGAGCTAATAGAACTATAAGGGTGGGGTGTAGTAACGTATAGAACCGACTACTATCTATAGTAGAGATAGGTAGTAGAACTATTAGCTGCCTTTGTTTAATAAGGCTAGAAGGCCTATAGAAGGTAGCTAGAGAGGCCTCGTTACGTGATAGGTTCAACTAGAGCTATATATACTAAGTCTCCCCCCTATAATTATTATCTAAATTAGTATACTACCTTATAGAGTTCTCCTCTTTTAATTCTATTAATATTAATATAATTTAGTATTATTTAGCTAGTTTTTTTAATCTTTTTTTCTAAATAATAATACCTTAACATTTTAAAGGCTATTAATTACTTACTATAAAGAAATAATAAATTTACTTTCTAAAATAATATATTTACTTCTTTTTTTATTTCTTATATATCTTTAGTATAGATTACTACTTTTAATTTTTATATTAAAGTAGTATATTTTTAATAATTATTTATTTATATTAAAGATATTAATTTTAAGATAATATAATAACCCTATATTCCTACTATCTCTATATTCCTATTACTCTTTAAAATTTCTATATAGTAAATCTATAACTTATCTTTTTATTTATATAATAATAATAATGATTTTTTAATAATTTTTTTAATATATACATATATAAGTAGATATTAATATAGCCTTTAAGGGTTACTAAAACGATAATTTTATCTTAATCTAGTTAGCTACTAATGTATTTTAAATTCTATATTATACCTTTTAAGATTAGCTTTAAGGACATTAATTATAATATTAAGCTTAAGAATTATATTAGATTCTATTACCTACTAAAGAATAGTTACTATCCTAATAGATTATTTATCTTATAAAGCTAGGAGCACTTATAATATCTATACTTATAGAGGATCTTATTAATAAGATTATCTAAGGCCGAAGCTTAACCTTAAATATCTAATAATAAATAGTATTACTAAGACCTATCGATAAAGGATAGGTCTAAAGGTTCTAAAAAAAGGCATCCTAATATATATAATGTCTAGTCTTAGTAATTAGAAAACTTATAGTTTAAAAATAGTACCTATAAGGCTATTAAACTATTTTATAACGCCTTATTTGACCTATTTAAAAAATAGTAATACTAACCTTAAAACATCTATAATATAGACGAAATTAGATTTATAGTTAGATCTATATAATCTATATATGTCCTAATAGGTAGCAAATAGATTAATAGTTAAAGACGTACCTATAAACGTAAACCTAGCTAGTTAGAATAGATAATAGTTATTAAATATATGTACGTATCTAGAGATACTCTAACTCTCCTCCTTATTTATAAAGGGGATAACTTACGATCTAATTAGATTCTAGACTTAGTACTATAGAATTAGCGATTTATGACATTAAATAAGGGCTAGACTAACAATCTACTAGGCTATTAATAGCTTACGACTATTTTTAACCCTAAGATATATAACTAGGTAGTAAATAGGTGTCTTCTTATTCTAGATAGCTATAGCTCTTATATAATAGCTTAGTTTGCTCTCTATTACTTCGAACACGATATCGACTTTATTATCTATCTATTATATACGTTATATTTACTATAACCTCTTAACGTTAGTATATTTTTACTAATTAAGACTACCTTACCTACAAAATTAATTACCTAATTAGGTTAGATTCTAGCTGTTTATCCTATATATAGGAGGCTAAATCCTATATATACGCGTAGGGTAAGAGTCTAATAGTTAGTAATATTAAATCTAGATTTATATATACTAGACTTTACTCTTATAGTCTAATAATAATCTATATAAATTTACTATATAAATTACATAATTAGCCTTCTACGCTATTATTTATTAGGAATATACTAGATTCTACGCTACTAGGCTTATTAGTATCCTCTAGTATATATCTATAAATAGCTAATTAGACTCTAAATAATACTATTATGTCGTTATCGATTAATTTATCTATAAAGCGCTATATCTTAAAATTAAGATCTTAATTTAAATAGATAATTACTAAAAATTTACTACTCTAACATAAAAATCAAGAGTAGTAATTAGCTCTAGAGATATATAAGAAATAGAAAAAGGGTAAATATATTGTTTCTAAAAGATAAATTTATTCTCTCCTTATAGGAAGTAATTAATAGCCTTTAAAACACTAAGGTATTATTATCTAAAAAACAAAGTAAAAAACTAGCTAAATAACGTCAAATTATACTAGTATTAATAAAATTAGAAGAGGAGGATCATATTAACTTAGATTATACTTTAGAAGACGAACTAGCCTAAAATAATTAAGAAATAATAACTTTCATCTAAAAGTCTTAAATTTATAGTAGGAACATAGGGGTAGTAGGAATATAGAGTTTATTACGTTGCTTCTTATAAAGAAATAATAAATTTATCTTTTAAAATAATATGTTTATCTTTTTTCTATTTCTTATATATCTCTAGAGCTAGTTACTACTCTTAATTCTTATATTAAAGTAATAAATCTATAATAATTATCTATTTAAATTAAGATATTAATTTTAAGATATAATACTTTATAGATAAATTAATTAATAACGACGTAGAAGTATTATTTAGAGTTTTTGTCTAGTATATTCTTAATAAATAATAGCGTAGAAGGCTAATTGTGTAATTTACATAGTAAATTTATGTAGACTATTATTAGACTATAAGAGTAAAGTCTAGTATATATAAATCTAGATTTAATATTACTAACTATTAGACCCTTACCCTACGCGCGTGTATAGGATTTAGCCTACTATATATAGGGTAAACAGCTAGAATCTAACCTAATTAGGTAATTAATCTCGTAGATAAGGTAGTCTTAATTAGTAAAAATATGCTAACGTTAAGAGGTTAATATAACGCACCTAACGCGACTCCCCTATAAATAGGCCACCCCTATAAGCAGGCTATAGAATTTAAGCATTTCTAGTAACATATGTCATTTCTTAACAAATTTAAACTAGATTATTATTAGAATTAGTATGCTACTCCTTAGGCTCCTCCTCTTCTAATCCTATTAATATTTGTGTAATTTAATGCTATTTAGCTAGTTATTTGTCTTTTTTCTTTAATAACGCTATCTTAGCGTTTAGAGGCTCTTAATTACTTTCTACGAGGAAATAATGAATTTACCTTCTAATGTAACATGTTTACCCTTTTTCTATTTCTTACGCGTCTCTAGAGCTAGACGCTATTCTTGATTTTTACGTTAGAGTAGTGTATTATTAGTAATTGTTTATTAAAATCGCGACGTTATCTTTAAAATATAGCGCTTTATAGGTAAATTAATCGACGACGATGTAATAACGTTATTTAGAGTCTAGTTAGCTATTTATAGATATGCGCTAGAAGTTAATAATAAGCCTAGTAGCGTAGAATCGAGTATATTCCTAATAGGTAGTAGCGTAGAGGGCTAATTATGTAATTTATATAGTAGATTTAATAAGACTATTACTAGACTAAATAGGTAAAGTCTAGTATATGCAAATCTAGATTTAAAATTACTAAGTATTAGACTCTTACTCTACGTACGTATATATAATTTAGTCTACTATATATAGAGTAAATAGCTAGGATCTAACCTAGTTAGGTAATTAATTTTGTAGGTAAGGCTAGTCTTAATTAGTAAAAATACGCTAACATCGAGTAGTTATAATAGATACGACATATATAATAGGTAGATAATAAGGTCGATATCGTATTCGAAGTAATAGAGAGTAAACTAAGCTATTATATATAAGCTATAGCTATCTAGAATAAGAAGACGCCTATTTACTACCTAGTTATATATCTTAGGGTTAAAAACAGTCGTAAGCTATTAATAGCCTAGTAGATCGTTAGTCTAGCCCTTATTTAACATTATAAATTACTAATTCTATAGTACTAAGTCTAGAATCTAATTAGTTTATAAGTTATCCTCTTTATAAATAAGGTAGGAGGGTAAGGTATCTAAGATCTAGATATATATATATATTCGATAACTATTATTTATTTAAACTAGCTAGGTTCGCGTTTATAGATGTGTTTTTAATAGTTAATCTAACTACTACCTACTAGGATATATATAGATTGCGCTAATCTAATTATAAACCTTATTTCGTCTATATTATAGATGTCTTTAGGTTAGTATCTCTATTTTTTTTAAATAGGTCGAATAAGGTGTTATAGAACAGTTTAATAGCCTTATAAGTACTATTTTTAAACTATATGTTTTCTAATTACTAAGACTAGACGCTATATATATTAAGATAACGTCGCTTGAACCTTTAGAGCTAGTTTTTACTAGGAGGTCTTAGTAAGACTATTTATTAGTAGATCTCTAAGGTAGAGTTTTAGCCTTTAATAATCTTAGCGACAAGATTATTAGTAAACGTAGGTATTAGAGGTGCTCCTAGCTTTATAAGGTGAATAATCTATTAGACTAGTAACTGTTCTTTAGTAGATAATAGCATCTAACAGTCCTTATTAACAATAGCTCGCGATTGACGTCTAGCTAGCTAATATTAAAGTGTTTAATATAGAATATTAAACGCGTTAGTAGTCTTCTAAATTAAGGTAAAATTACCGTTTCAGTAAGCCTCGAAAGCTGTAGTAATGTCTGCTTATATATATATATATAAAAACGTTAAAAAATCGTTATTATTATGTAAATAAGAAGATAAGTCACGAATTTACTACGTTCAAATTTTGAAGGGGTGGCCTAGATATAGGGGTGGCCTGTTTGTAGGGGACTTACGTTAAGAAGATAAGTCACGAATTTACTATGTCAAAATTTTAAGAGGTAATTAAAATCTAAAGGTAGTTAAAAACTAAGTATGTTATGTTAATTCTTAAGCTTAATACTATAGTTATTATCCTTAAAGTCGATTTTAAAAGATATAATATAGGATTTCAAACGCATTAGTAGCTCTCTAATTTAAGGTAAAATTACTGTTCTAGTAACCCTTAAAGGCTAGATAAATATCCAATTACATATATATTAAAAAATCGTTAAAAAATCGTTATTATTATATAAATAAGAAGATAAGTTACGAATTTGCTACGTTAAAACTTTAAAGAGTAGTACAAATATAGAGTTAGTACGAATATAAGCATATTATGTTAGTTTAAAAATCTTAAGTTTATAAATTAAAAAGAGATATATTTCTATCTAATTAATAAATATAAAGAAGATTAATTCTATAGCCTTATCCTATATACCTAATACTATATAATATAAGGCTTAAGTATAACTTTATTTATATAATAGTTTAATAATAGAATAAATTAATAAAATCTATAAAAAGTAAGGTCAAATAAAACTAAGCTTAAGCTTATTATTTCTTTAGATATTATAATAAAAATTAAAAGATAGATAGCTAGACTACTAGACTATCTACCTTAGAAATTTGAAATTCATATAACTATTGTTAATATACTTATTAATAGGTTTACCTTGTCTTAACATTAAAGTAGCTAAAAGGTAGAGGTAGCTATAAGGTAGGAGCGTCACATTATAAAAAATTGTTAGGTATAAGTAGAATGTAGGTGTATATAGAATCTAGGGTAGTTACGTTAGTTAGTAACATTAAATCTAGATTTATGTATACTAGACTTTACTCTTATAGTCTAATAATAGTCTTAGCAAATTTACTACATAAATCACGTAATTAGCCTCCTATGCTAGTAGTTACGTTAGCTAGAATATGAGGGTGGCCAGATTGTAAGTGTATTACATTAGAAGGATTACTATTAGAAACGACGAAGTAGCAAGTATATAGGCTATGCTAATATCTAATTTAACTCCTACAGCAGAATTTCCAGTCGCAACAGGGACTGATGCACTAGCCACACCTGATCTAGAACTTGCTCCTTGGCTTTGTATCGTGCTAGACAGGACCGTTGAGTTTGTGACTTTGGCTACTACTTCTCTTAGTCTCTTAGCGCAGACAGCCGAGTAGATCGTCTCGTTTGGCTTAAGAATGCTGAACATGGCTTCTGCTTGTGCGCTCATCCAGTGGGTTGGGCATGCGCTTGCCAGTCTTGTGATGTTTAATGACCTTTCCTGCCACCAGGAGGACTGCACAGAGATATAGAAGGATAGCTCAGGCTGCAGGCTTACAGGTGCAGTCGAGGTGAAGTCGCATGTGCAACTAGGCGGGATGTCGCAAATGGTATTGATACTGTCACCCTTTAGAGTTGCGTTCAGATCATCAGGGTAAGTTTTGTTTCATAATCGCTTAACGTGGTTGAAGTACAATGTGGTTCTTGTGCAGGCATAACCAATTATCGTTACTTGTGTCGTATTCGCGATTGAGAACACATTTGTTCAGAAGAATGGTGATGGAGTTGGCAGCCACTGTGACTGCTGCGACTAATGCACTAAGGGGTGTAGGGCCCTTGACCATCGTAAGGCCGATATGGTGATATAGACAAAGATCGGCGTGATTAAGCGGCACACCCTAGGGAGTGCGAAACAAACGGGATGACAAGGTCAAGTTCAGGAGGACACAGGCAGATATTCACTTTATAGCTCTAGCTATGCTGCTACATGTTTAGGAAATAAGATGTTTAGCTATGTAGAAAATATCATGAACGAAGAGTGCTTATTAGACGATGTCTAGGAACTATCAAATAGCTTGCCTTGGCGACCATTAAACAAGAAAGACTATAACTTATTGAGACAAACACTCTTTTGGAACGACAACACCTTATTAGGTCTATCCCAAGCCTGACATAGCTGTGTAGGCTACCGCCGCGACGACAGCTATCAGACCATCGCCAGCTATGAGTCCGCCACTCTTTGTCCTAGGTGCCATAATGATCAAAGACATTATGGCCACTAGCTCCTCTTCCCGAGAAAGCTCTCTTGCCCACTGAAATGTACCAGGACCTTTGCCAGAGGTCGCTGGTCTCACAAACGTGCAAAGCCTTGGACCGTCCTCCTCTGAGACGCCATCAATGACTTCCTTCAGCAGCCATTCGCCTTTGTGGTGGTGTGCTGGGTCGCCCAGATACCAGGCGAATTGCCTACCGCCGCGGGGCAGCTTGAATCTACAGATTCCCTTTGTTGCGAACTTCTCCACTTCTATCCACTCTGGTCTATCTGTTTTCCGATGATCGACGAAGCAGACGTGTTCTTGTAGTGGGTGTCTGGTGAACCTGCTGCTAAGGACAATCGGTGCTTTTTTATCGGGTCCAGCGTGTAAGAAGCCATCGAGAATGGAACCCGACGGTTTAAATGTAACAAACAGTTCTTCGCCGGTCTCGTAGCGGAGTCTGGTAGTAGATGTGTGGTACTTGGTGATGTGAAGTGGTGGAGGGATACGGCCAGTTGGTTGATTGCTCGTTGATGGACTTGCTGCTGAATCTGCCACTTCTTCGTACGACGGCGGTAGTGCTTCTTCTGTGACATCGCGATACTCCTCGAGAAAGTTCCTTTTTGGGCACTCTGTCATCTTGGTGTCCATGGCGAATTAATGTATAGTCGACTGATCGATAAGTGGTCGATATTGCAATGGCATGTAAGGGAAAGGACGTCAAGGGAACATAGAGTACCACCTATTATCGCATTGTAGAATTCTGGTGCCTTACTGTGTTCTATAATTGCCATATGGCAGTGTGTACGAACTTTGAGAAGATGTGCGAGAAGGAGTGCCTGATGACAGCATTCCGGTGAAGGGAGAGTTCGTCAGGTCTCGCTAAGCCTGTCTAAGCCCTGGCGATCGGCGAGCCGATCAGATATTGTGGGAAAGCCAGGCTTAGTCATGAAGGTCACGTGATCTGGGGTGCCAAAGTCGTCTCACCTATCGCCTCCTTAGAGGAAGAAGCTCGGGACAGATCGAACATAGACAGTCGCGCCACCAACATGATTGAGCATATATTCGCCTCTCTCTGTGCTGCTCGAACAGAGCTGCCTCTGTTATGCAGCGGCCGCCCCTTTTATGGTCATGTTTTGTAGAGAGCACATTCGAAAGTCGACGAACCTCATCTGCGTAGGCAAGACTTCATATCAGTCTTGTCAGGACGTGTAGAGCAATTTTGTCAGACATGCCCTCGGACCATTTTCATGATCGACGGTGGTGGCAGATCTGGCCAAGACGCCAAGCCGAGTGTGCCGAATCTTGAGTGATGCTTTGTTTGGCTTGTTGTGTGGATCGTCGTTTCGCATCACCTCCCTGCTGAAACTCGGTGTAGACCAGCGACCTGCCCGAAGCCTCTGACAAGAAGCTGCCGAGGTGCACGTTATCCTTAGATGCAGGATAGATTACAGGACCAATGAAGGCGCAGGTATTGTAATGGACCCATCTGACAGACATATTTCAGGATGCAGGTGGAATCACGTTGACAGGTGGGCACTAGAGCTCAAATAGACCTTGTACCTGATATGCCTCGGCGCCTCGGTCAACGCCCCCTACTTTTCACCACCCCATCCCCGCTGTTTCGAATGCTGCATAGGTTCCGTACTGCATTTGGGCGCCGGCTCCATGCAAGGCATGTTGCATTCAGCACTGGTTCCCGCTCACCTTCCTCCAATTACGGCCTTGATCCAATGATACATCGACCATTATGCTCCTGTTTGGGTGACCACATGATACGACCTGGTCACCTAGATTACTCCGTGGGTCGAGGTATCAACGGACATGCATTCTCGACGTCTCAAGGATGCCTGACTTGAACTGGTACGAACATGGACCGAGGCTTTAGCCTGAGAAATACGTGCTTCATTGCTGTCAGAGGTAGGTATAAGACAGTGCCTCCTGCCAGTAGGTTCATACTCAGTCATCTCCATCTTGGTACAGCAGCAAACCTTCACCATGCGTGTCTCAACCATCTTCTACGCCGCCGTTGCGGTGACCCCCGCCCTCTCCCTCCCACAATTCGCCGAACTCCTCCCCCGCCAGTCCACTGGTGGCTCCATCGAAGGCTGGGCTGCCCCTGGGCCCAATGACGGTCCGCCTTCCCTCCCCACTCCCTCACCACCCCGCTGATCCCCTCCTAGCTCGCGGACCTTGCCCCGGCATGAACACGCTCGCCAACCACGGCTACCTCCCCCGCGACGGCCGGAAAATCACCCTGGCCCGCCTCACCGCCGCCATGAAAGAAGGCTACAACATCAACAGCGGCGACGCGCGCCTCCTCTTCTCCCAAGCGGCCCGCACCAACCCCGCCTATCCCCGGTCCCGCGACACCTTCGATCTGGACACACTCGGCCGTGAGGGCGTCCTCGAGCACGACATCTCCCTGTCCCGCTCGGACCGCTTCTTCGCCAACCCCCTCCCCTTCAACGCCACCGTCTGGGCCGAGACCTTCTCCTACTTCAAGACCGATTTCATCACCGTCGAGCAGCTCGCTCAGGCCCGCATGGCCCGCCTCGCGACCAGTATCAAGACGAACCCGCAGCACGAACTCACTGCGCTCGGGGACGGGTTCAGTTGGGGGGAGTGTGCTAGTTTCTTTGAGATTATGGCCGATGGTACCACGGGAACGGTGGATAAGAGGTTTATTGATTACTGGTTCCGTAAGTTCCCCCTTTTCCCACCTCCTCCCATGTCTTGTCGAGGGACACGTTGGCTGACGAGATAAGGCAACGAGCGTCTCCCCACTGCCATCGGCTGGAAGCGTCGCACCACCGAGATGCAGGGCTCCGAGCGCCAGAAGTACAGCCAGATGCTCGAGGACGCAGGACAGAAATACGCACCTCAGGGCGCGGCAGTGGGCGGTAGCACCGGTGGCAGCACGGGCGGCAGCACAGGCGGCGCCGGCAGCTTCTTCGACAGGATCAGGAGCGGCGGGTTCGGTGGACTGTTCAGCAGGTCGGAGCCGGAGAAGTTCAGGTTCATTCACTAGGCTAGGACTATGGACTGGTGCCGGGTGTACATAGCTGTTCCTTCTCTCAGACTTCCCAGTAGTGCATGAATCGACATATCTGCTACGAAGAAGGCTCGAGCTTATTGTCCAAGGGGGAAGGTGATCATGCAGGACCTTCGCCGTCGAAGAATACCTCGTCCAGCAGACTCAGCATCGTCCTCTGCCCCACCCACTGCTCCTCGGCTGTAGGCCTGATCTGCTCAGGCGGCAAGACGAACCCAAAGTTACCCGTATCCCTGAGTTCGATAGTGTAGCTCCAAACCGCCTTTCCCTCGGCGTAGACGTAGTCCCTGCTTCCTCCCGTAGTGGGGTACAGCACAGGACACGCCGGACCATAGGTGAAGGTCACGCCATTCACTTCTCGAATAGCGGTGCTAGTCAAGGCAGCCATGTTAGTCAACTCACCTGCTTCTTCGGGGATGACGGTGCAGTTGTACCCGTAGGGGAACATGATGTATTGCCCGTACGAGTGCCAGTCGATGAAGAGCTTGATGCCGACGGTGTCGCGGAGATTGTTGACGAAGGAGACTAGGCCTTGCGATTCAGGGCCGTCCGAGGGGGCTTCGCCGCGGTATGTCTGGCTGCATGGGTTGGGAGAGGCGCCTTCTGGGTTGCCGTCCCATTGGAAGGGCCATTGGCGGTTGATGTCGCGGCCGAAACAGGTCGAGTTCTGGCCGCCGGGCTGGCGGTTCTTGCGCCATAGACGCTCGGTCTCTTGAGAATAGACGAAGCCTGGGGACGATGTCAGCGGGTATAATGGAAGAATGTTCAAGCCAATTTACCATCAGGGTTTACAAAAGGCAAGATGAAGAAGTCGTAGCGGTCGAGAAGAGAGCGAACGAGTGTATCGTTGGATTTGTATCCGTTGATGAGCTGCAGGGTGAGATACTCGACTACCATGTTGGAAATCCATTCACGGGCATGGACGGTACCATGCCAAAGTACTGCAGGCTTGCCGGGACCGCTATCGCCCCAGAGATGGAGACCGGCAATGTCTCTGCCCTCATAGGAGGTTCCGGAAGAGATCTTCTCAGAATTGGCGAAGGATCTCTGCAAGTCGTCCAAGTACGCCTGGTGCTCAGCATACGGGTGGTAGCTATCGTACCAGGAGAGGTCGTCAACCTGACGCTTATAGACGTTCTTGACTTCAGCTTCAGCCGAAATGGAGTGTCCAAGGTTCTCATGTAAGCACTTGTAGTCGAGACCGAGGTCCTTGAATGCTGGCAGCTCTTCTGGAGAGATGGCAATGTCGATGTGCTTGGCTTCCTCAGCCCAATCGTCGAAGGAAACGGCGGAAAGCTTGTCGTAGAGCTTCTCAAGACCATCATGAGCCTTGACACGGAGAACTTGCCATCCGTCGTAGGGGAGCTTGCTCGCTGCTGCGCCAGAGGCGAGCGTGGTCAGGATGAGCCCTGCGCCGAAGAATTTCATGTTGTGGGTGAAGAGAAAATTACTTCGACGAATCCGACTTGGATGAAACAAATCAATTAGTACCTACAGTGAACACCTTTCCCCTCATCGTGACTTTCGGCCTGACGTGAAGTGATCTTTGCTAGTATCACTGCAACTGGCAGGTCTGCCGTCGCTGACCTTCCCAATCGACACTGGCAGGCCATGGCATTTCTTGTGTCGGGCCAGTCTTAGCCGCAGAGATAAGAAGAGCTGGTTGATCCGTGTTCACAACGAAAGTCTCACGTATCCAAAACCAAGCGAGGACGGTAGAATTTCTGAAGAGTCAGGGAGGTGTAAGGAGGAAGCTGGTAGGCAGATGAGATGTGTTCGGCCATCAAGGTAGGAGGTGGAAGTGTCGGCACGGAAGGCGCCATTTTGTGCCAATGGCGTTGTGAATCAGGGCTCAGCAGGTCACGTGCGCTGATCAGAAACGCGCAGGTCTCCCGAATTTCAGTCGAACAACAAAATCATTCATGCTCTACTGTATCGCCTACTGCTTGCCGACGCTCTTGTAGACATCAACCATCATCTGCGTCCAGCTGTCATCCCATCCGCCCACACCTATAGTCGGCTCCCAGCCCAGCTCTGCACCCCTCTCCGACCTCACCCTCGCATTCGTGGCCAGCGCCTCCGCTATCTCAGCCGGCCATCCCGAAGCAGCCGCCTGTTCATCCAAGCTCACACCCTTTGGTTCCTTGTTCGTCAAAACCCCAGCCTTGAACCCCGCTTCCCCATTCCTCGCCGCCCACTCCTTATACGTCGACTCGGCAGCGCTGGGGAAAATCCAACCTTTCTCTCCACTCGGAGGGTAGTCGCCTTTGACCACTTTCCCCAGCAGCGCGGTGAAGACTGCGGCGCTGTCCTTAACATCAATAACACCCCATCTGCCCTCCCCATCACCGATATACCCTGCCTGGCCTCTTTTGATATCCGCACCAGCGAATCCGAACAGCATCCTGTTCAGCTTCGTGACACCTGTACCGTAGCCAAAGATCAAAGGGAGCATGACGATGTAGGTCCTAACGCCCTTCTCCAGCCCTGTTTCCGTGACGACAATGTCCGTCTTGCGTTGTGAATACTGGAACACCTTCTCTCTTTCCTTCAGTAGTCCGAGGATATCGTCCTTGTCGCTGTGGACGCGTTTGTCGACCAAACCGTAGCTGATGGGGCGGTCGCCGATATTGCTTGTTCCAGTAAGATGGATTAAGGTCACATCCGCGCCCGAGCTGCTCTTGCGGTCTGCGAGGCCGTGGATCAGTGCTGCGGCGGCAGGGGTATGGAAGCCGCTGGCCATGTGTAGGACGATGTCATGCTGGGAGGCGAGAAGGCGGAGGGTTGCGGTGTCGTCGAGGGAAGAGAGGTGATGGGTTGTGACGCCTCGGGAGGCAAAGTAGGACTCGTGGCTAGTGTCGCGGACGGCAACGGAGAGGGAGAGGTTAGGGAGGGATGTATCGGGAGAGTTGAGGATGCTTTCGAGGACAGTACCGCCACTGGTAGTGTTAGGACATTATGGTGAGAAGGACATGAAAGAACTGACACATAGCCAGTAGCGCCAGTGACGAGGGCTTTGAGCTTCTGCTGAGACATGGTAGTAGGCGATAATGGAATTGGTTGACTCTAGGAAAAATGCTATACTTGCCAGGACTGAAGTCGATACAGAGCGAGCAACTCACCTCTATATGAATGCCGTCGTCGGCAAGGCCTTGTTTTCGATTTCGATTAAGCTGGAGGTGCTCTCTGATACACGCTGAGGGCAAGTCGGGAGTTTGTAAGTGATCAAATAGCATCGGAGACATTTGCGGCCCGGTGCCCTTGAGCAGGTCTGCGGTCCAGCATGAGGTATGCTCGCCTGGCTTACCATTTTGGGAAATTTAACAGAGAATCATGCCTTTCCCACGTGAGAACCAAATCTTGGCTATGTAGGGAACGAGTGCCGTCGGAGACTTTCCAAACAAGGAGTTGCTCCGGAGAACTACATTTGTGCCTTTGTGTAAATGCGCATTTGCCGTACCAAGCTGTTGCGGTTGCGGCTCCGCGCGCACCGGGCTTTCCGCGATATCCGTGTCTCCGCAACTCTTATGCTCCAGTAAGGCCGTTATCTGCGCAAGTAAATGCTCCGCCAAAGTTGGCCATCCTGTATCCCTGAATGATACTGTCAACCGTAGCCTGGTAGTATATTAGTAAGTGTAGCCCTCGCGCAGGAATATCTGTGCTCACATATGTTCCAACCGTCAAGAAGAATATTCCCACACCAATCAGACTGATATTGACAATAATGCCGACCCAGCCTCGAATGCCGCGATTCTTCCAGAATCCTGGACCATCACGAGCTCTTCGCAATCGGATGTATGCCCAGCCCCAGAAGATGAATCCAAAGAAGCTATCGAACAGAGAGCTCATCAAGCTAAGAAGGTCTGAGAAGAAGGGAATGACTTCTGCGATAATGAAAGCAACAACCCAAGTGCAGCCCAGCATACCAGCCCATGACAACCACTACAGATGTTAGCCGAATGCCTCCAGCGCGAACGGAAAGATACATACGCCGACCCAGGTGTGATTGCCCATGTGCCTGGTACCGTTGAAGATGGAATTGAAGATGAAGCGACTGCTGACGCTTGCATACAAAACACCGAGGAAGATGATCGTCGGGATCATGAAACTGAAGCTGACCTTCTGGTAAAGCTCGTTGCCGATGCTGCCGAAAGCTGGAGAAGTAACATAGTTGCTACCCACGTAGGCATAAGTGACACTTCCGACGATGCTGAAGACAAGAATCTCGGCGATGGTGACGGTCCAGAGTGCCTTGGGGAAGTCGCGAGGCTCCTTCATCTCAGCGATGAATGACGGGATCGTGATTTGTCCAATAAAGGTGTAGCTAATGTTCAGGAATGCGTTCATGCCCGCAACGAATGTGGTCCCAGCAGGTGGAAAGGCAGAAACGAGTGGCTCGCCATGTTGGGGATAGTTTGCCGGGTGATCCTCGACAGCCGCGAAGACGGTTGCCAGAAGCACAGAAATGAATGTAAAGAGTGCGGAGAAGGTGGCCAAGAAAGACAGGGCAGAGAACGTGCGTGGTAGCGAAGAAGCCCACGAAATCACTGCTACGATAGCAGAAAAGCCGATCGTACAGACGGAGTGGCCCGTCATGGTATTGAGGTACTTCGCCCCTGTCAAACAATGGAATCCCTGGTATCATTGTTAGCAAAAGGTCTCCGAGCTCTTTTCGAGGTTCCTCGACTAACTTGAATGAAGGTGTTGTTGAGGAGGAAGATGGCGCAGGTGAACCAGCGTCCCCATTTGTTACCAAAGAGAATCTCTGCGACGTCCACGACATCTTTACATTCTGGGTGCCTCAGGCACATCTCCCAGATGGTGAGCGAAGTGTAGGCGACTGTAAGCGCAATAACAAGAGTCAAGATCAGGCCGGGAACCAAGCCGAGAGTTGCGTATGAATATGGGAAGGACATGATGGCTAGACAAATGTACTCGGAGAAGAGAAGGGCAGCCGTCTAGCCATGGTCAGTCTGAATGCAACCTCTCGTTTCTGGGCCTCGTTCACTAACCTTTTGCCAGGAGCAAGTTCTGTATTGGATTGCATTGCCCTCTTCCGATTCCTTCTGGCGCTGAATGTCGTATGCTGGCGCTGCCATATCCTCACTAGTGTTCCCAGCGCCGGTGATAGACTTTCTCTTTGGCGGTTCAAGCCTGCTCATTCGTCTTCCTCCCGAAACACCACCTCCACTCTCAGAGTCATCAAAGTCGGCAGCATTGGGAGAAGATTTCTCGTTGGACAAGGTTGTGGAGAGCTGTCGCTCATTTTGAGCAGAGCCCTTGAAGATATCCTTCAACGCCATTTGACCAGACGAATGCTCCTGAGGAGCGAGAGGTAGTGTTCGGGTTTTCGTGCGCTAAGTGCCAGCAGCATTAATCTGAGGTCAGAGATGTACTGTTGGCGACGTAGTGTTGGTAAGATGCGATCCCAGACTGTGTGATATACGCAACTGGGAAAAGAGTTGTACAAACAGAAGATCAAAGAGCGGACAGAGAGACAATATACTGTACCCACCATCAAAAACCCTGACATGCAGAATCAAACGTCAGGGCATAGCAAAGATCGACGACGATCTGGGGGTAAGCCTCGAGCAAGCATGACAAGATGGCGGGAGCGGTGGCATGGCAAGAGCTTGGTTGAGCTTAGGCGGAAAGCCTAGCGGCAGAAATCGTGCCTTGTTGGTTGTCCTGGAGGGATATGATTGACCGGATGGATCAGAGTTGAGGGTGCGGAAGTTGAGTTACGTAGGGATCTGCGTTTCGCTTTGACGGCTCTTCCGCTGCTGTGGACCAGATTTGCTGCCTCTGCCTTCTTTCCAGCCATGACGTGCGCAGGATACTTGCATAAGGTGGTGAAGCAAGCCGTTGTCGACAACGATATAATGTCGTCTTGAGTAAATGCTGCGGGAGAAATCACCGTGGCCACATCTTGAGGATAGGACGAGCATGTGCGGCTGAAGAGCAAGTGTCGAAGAAATATCCCTGTAAGAGAGCTTGCCAGATGCCGAGAGATCTCGGATCATGACAACCGGACACGGCCGAATACCAAGTTTACGTCCTCCAAATTGCTCTGGCGTAGGTGCGGTGTGCTAGATCTGATGAAAAGTGACATTGCGGAGTTGTTTGATGACAATTGCTTTACATTCTACAGCAGTGATAGAAGCAATTGAGAAAACCTAAGGTATCCAATGTTCGAAAGTGTGCACATCTGAACGTGTGGGGAATTCTGGTGGCCTGAGCTTCCGTCACGTCTCCCAGTGTGCCCGTTGTCAACCTTGCCTTGTTGCTCTCTGCCATATTCTCCCAAGACCGGTGCATGAATTTGTTGCCACGCGACCTCTTCCAGATAACTGTACCAGCCGCGAAACATGCGCACCGCACTCCAACGGCCATAACAGCGCCCATGGCGCCCTCATCCACACACTCTCGCTCCCCTAAATCACCCGCTCCGCCCTCCACCCCTCCCGCAACAGAAGTCATAGTCCACGTCTACGACCTCCTCCCTGTATGCTTCTCTCCCCTCTCTATCCCTGCTCACTGACACTCTCAGCCATCCCGCCTCGCTTCCCTACTTTGGACCCTGTCCACCCCTCTCGTGCACACCTCCCTCCACCTCCCCCCATCACGACACGAACTCGCTTTCGGCGGTCACCCCCACCCCAACATAACCGGCGTATATACCACCCCTGTCCTCTCCCCTCCTCCAGGCGCGCGTCACCGCACAACTCTCCACCTCGGCCTCTCCCGCCTGCAGCCATGGGAACTCACCGCCGCGATCGAGGAAGCGTGCGCTCTATTCAAAGGGACGGAGTATAACCTTCTCACGCGAAATTGCAACCACTTCACGGACCACCTTGCCCGGCGGCTGTGTGGGAAGGGTCTCCCGGGATGGTGTAATCGTGCTGCAGCAGTGGGCGTGGCGCTACCTTGCCTTGTGCCCGCGGACTGGGTCGTTCCTCCCGCCCCACAAGTGGAGGTGGAAGGAGAAGCGGGCGAAGGGGTGGATGAGAGCACGGCCATGTTGACGCAGCATCACGAGGGACAGTCCGGGGCGGATAGGGGAAGGAAGCAGAGTCTCGCGACCGTCTCGACGGGGATGAGCAGGGAGACGACACCACCTGCGCGACTGGTCAGTCTGCGGGACAACGAGGGACGAGAACTGCCTGTTGCTGAGCGGGCGCCGGTGCCTGCGTCCGGGACACTGGAGAGGCGCTCGACGTGAGGGACAGGATGGTAATGAGTGACGCATGGACTTGGATACCCTTTAGCGAGCACGATCGGGACACGGTAATAACGACCTTTTGAGATTTCTTTCACTTCGTAGATGCATGCTATATACCCTCATATATATGTTTTCCCATTCGCTAATGCTTGGCCACCACTCCCGCCGCGTCCGCATCAGCTGTGATCTTCTTCTTGTACTGCTCCACCGTCCCCTCGAAATGCGTCACCGTCCCCTGGTCACACACCCACAAGCTAGTGCACACGTTCTTGAGCATAGTCACGTCGTGGCTGACCATCAGCACACCACCACCAAAATTCTGCAACGCAGTCGACAGAGCATCCATGGCTTCGATATCGAGATGGTTACTGGGTTCGTCGAGAACCAGGATATGCGGGTTGGTGAGCGACAGGCACGCGAAAGCGACGCGGGACTTTTGACCGCCCGAGAGCAACGCCATTTTCTGGAGACCGGTCATGCCTGTGATGCCGAACGCGCCTAGGTGGCGACGGTACTCTTCGTCGGTCTTGCCGGGATATTTGGTCGCCATGAAGCCGACGGCACTCTGGGTTAGGTCGAGTGCGTCGACGTGGTGCTGGGCGAAGAAGCCAACGCGGAGACGGGGGTTCTGTGAGATCAGGCCGGAGGTGGGGGATAGGGCGCCGATGAGGAGCTTGAGTGCTGTCGTCTTACCGGCTCCGTTGGGGCCTACGATGCCGATTCGAGAGTCGAGTTGGACGTCAAGGTCGACGTTCTTGAGGAGTGGCTTGTCTGGTGTGTAGCCGAATGAGACGTTACTCATTTGGATGATAGGCGGTGACAGCTTCTCAACATCAGGGAACTTGAAATGCACAGTGTATTCACTTTCGGGAGCCTCGAGCACAGGCATCTTTTCCAGCTTCTTGATTCGAGACTGGGCTTCGGATGACTTGGCTGCGTTGTAACGGAACTTGTCGATGAAGGCTTGGAGATGAGCTCGCTGGACCATCTGGTTCTCATACTCGCGCTTAGCTGTCTTCCTTCTTTCCTCCTTGGTGGCGTAGAAGGAATCGAAGTTGGCACCCTTGTAGTAGTCGAGACGTTCAGAGTGCTGATGAATAATGTCTGTAGCAACCTCATTCAGGAAAGCTCTGTCGTGAGAAACGACAAGGACTGTGCTTGGATATCCTTGAAGGTAGTTGGACAAGAAAGTGATGGATGGGACGTCCAACATGTTGGACGGTTCGTCGAGAAGTAGAAGATCGGGCTCGCAGAATAGCGCTCGCGCAAGTGCCAAACGCATCCTCCAACCTCCAGAGAATGTCTTTGTGGCAAACTGTTGTCGTTCCGGCGAGAAACCTAGACCAGCCAAGATGGTAGCAGCACGAGACTCTGCCTTATCGGACTCCATCTCTGACAGCTTTGCCTGTATGTCGCCGAGTGTGATATCGAGACCCTCACGCTGGTGGTCAAGCTTGGCCGCATCACCAGAAGTGTCTGCCATGGATGATCGTTGAGCGTCAAGCTCGGCAAGCTCCTTGGTGATCTTCTCTTGTTCTTGTAGCAAATGCTTTCTCCAAACATCAGCATCAAGGACGGCCTGGATAGCCGGTGTGTCGTCTCCAGTAATTTCTTGCTCGACGTGAAGGATAGAGATGTGGGTAGGAATAGCGACTTCTCTTCGACTGAGTGCTCGGAGAAGTGTGGATTTACCGATACCGTTTTGACCAACCAGACCGTAGCGTCGACTGTATGCCAACATTAAGTTGGTATCGCTAAGGATGCGTTTGCCACCAATAGAGATATCGATGCCATCAACTTTGATGTCCTTGCTCTTGGAGGAAGAATCTGAACCAAGCTGCAGTGGATTCACGGCCATGAAGAATTCTTCATACGACTGCTGCTCGTCGGGCTGATCGAGCAGCCTGGACGTCTCGTACTCGACATTCTTGAATTCCTTCCTGTCCTGCTTCGCTCGTAGTTTCCGCTCGGCCTTTTCGAGCTTCTTCTTGTCGACCCTTGACTCTACCTTTCTGGCATTGGCAGATTCCAAGTCAACATTGCCACCAGCCAGCCCAAGTGTGGTCGAGACATTCTTCTGAGATCCTACCTGAATGGTTTGATCCAGCTTCCTGGCAGAGGGTGCCTGCTGACGACGTTCGCCATCGACACCGTTGGCAGCGCTGAGACGATCAACAAACTTGGATACCAAGTTTTGTACCGTTACTTCGTTGCCGGAAGAGAGGTCACCCGACGCAGACAGGAGTAGAGCAGTTATGGTAGCGGCGGCCTCTGCCAGCGGATCACCCTCTGCACTATATGTCTGCGATGCATGGTTGAGGTAACCCGCAGCATACTCGGAGACGACGGGGTCGATATTTGGGATCTGGGTTCTGATTTCGGCCTCCATGATTGACAGCTGACGCTTGTGACAGACCCTGTGTCAGTTGTGGTGTGGGTTGTGTAACAAATGACCGCCAAGTCTGATGCAAGACGCGGATGTTTGTACCGAGTGTGCCGCGAGATGGTGCGAAGATGCTAATGCAAGCCACAAGCAAGGTTTGGTCGTCCAAACGAGAAGTATACCACCGGATGGGGTTGGTATTTGCCACGTTTGGCGGTCTCGTTTCTATTTTGTTCCAATAGGTTGGGCAGCAAACCTGGTACGCAAAAAAAAAGCCCTGGCAGAGCTTACGACAGGGTTCGCAGGTGAGGGGTCGTTTGAGATGCGGGCTAGACGCAGGCAAGACGAAGGAGGGGGCGAAATCGTCGGGGAGGAATTTCTGGACTGCCTTGACCCTTGGACTTCCAGAGAAAAAAGAGGGAGAATTGTAGAATGCCGATATCAGCCAATCACAGAAATGTATTCTGGTCTTGCAACAATCTGTCTCTCGCAAGAGACATCTCACATTATTTCTCAAGTCGTTCATGTACATCGTCATCTCCACAGATTCGATTTGTCAAGCACGTGCTACACAGAACTATGCAGTCCCCGTGTCAGTGTACATGAAAAGAAATCTCGATTTCATCTCGTTGGTGTCTCCGGGCCAAGATGGACATGAGCTGAACAGGCAGGCCGAAAACGAAGCGAGAATGGGGCGGCGACAATCAACACTCTTCTTGAGCTCGTCTTCCACAGATGACGACGCACATACCAGTCTCTCAGGCATCATGAGCATGGATCCTTACCTCTTTGCTGGCGCGGCCTGCGGTAGCCACAGAACAACCAACAAGCAACAAGCCGCCGAGCAAACCGGATATTCTTGCCTGGACCATTCCCAACATGTCTCGGTGAGAACGAAGAGGCGCCCTTACTCCACGATTTCAGCCACAAACGATAAATTCTCCGCTTTGTGAGATTTTTATACGCACGCCGTCGCGAAAATCATCAAGGATGTTTCTCGGGGATCCGTCATGGCGTAACATTTCTGTTCCTTGCTGACACCTTTCAAGCCCAGCGTCCAGTATGTGTGAGTGAGGGTTAAATGTCATGCAAGTGTCTACCTCGAGATCCACGTCTGCAAATGGTTGGGACGAATATGTGCCACCCACGTGCATATCAAGTGAACATGGATCAGTGCATCCAGAAATTATTGACCCGCAAAGCTTCCACATGTCCGTCACGTCACAGCAATAAACCTGCCCCTGTCAGAGACAATTTAGCCTCCCGCTCGTTGAGTGGTCCCCTCTCGTACCGCACACACGTACCTGACGACTCTAAATGCAGGCATCTCATCCTTTGAGGAACGAGGGAAGACGCTTCAGCTCCACGCCGACCCGCTATGGAGCTATGGCCGTCGGGAAAGACAGATATGGGACAAGGTAGAGAAATGCCATGGCCAAATCGGACAGGTCGGCATCTCGCAAACCAGCCCCTCTGCTCACCACGAAACTCTATCAGAATGAGCCGCGGCCTTGTCGTCAGTCCCCTCTTCATCAATTTCACGTCAGACAGATAGCGTGCGGCTGCGTTGTCCCTCTTTGGTCTCGCGGGGGGTCCTCTTGATGGTTTTTATATGGGTCCTATGATCGACGACTAAGGGCTTACGCGAGGCACAACAAACGTCGTGATCAACGAATCCATGAGTTCGTCCATGACTTGGGATTGTACAATTTTGGCATCGCTTGACCGGGACATGTGGGGTTATTACTCGGAGCTGCAGGTCCACATCCGCAGCTGACAGGATGCATACAGAGGCAGACGTAAGAAGCACGTCTGTACCACCTGGCAACAGAAGTCTCTGCACGGTGTGCGTGTGTCCTGAAAGTCCCCACGCTTTCTTCCTCTACCTTCCAAAAGGCGGTCGGCAATGTTGCAAGCTCAATGCAGAAGGACGGCAGGATTGCCAGCTCAGATCTGCTGCAAGACGCACAGCAAAGCAGGGAACAGGATCCTGGAGAGAAAGGAAGACTGGGGCGCTTGGACCGTCTGTCCTTGTGCAGGTCGCGACACGCCTTAACCGCATTTCCGGGCCTCGAGGCGAATGGCGACCATGTCGAGCATCGACCAGCTCTGGGCCGGCCACCAAGCCAAGGTTTCACTACCGGAGCAGCTAGCCAGCATCTGCATAAGACGACCACGAATCACAAGCCTCACACGGCTTCGTCGAGGTGACTCTGCGGCGAAATATCCACGACCTGCTGGCAAATCGCCAGACGAACATCCACACGCAAGGCTGATCGATAGTCATGTCCCCACGTCCGTCATTTTCTGCATTCAGCATGTCGGGGTCCGGTCAGAGCATCGTCAGACCAAGAGGGGAGGCCTTTCTGTCAGAGAAATAGTAGGGACTGCAAGCTAGACCTCAACTACACCGGTATCTGTCAAAAGGCTTGGACTGGTGCTTTTTGTTGTTGTTGTCAAACGGGCAAGTGGTTCACATCAGCTTCCATCTAATGCACGAGACCACTTTTGGCGGCGCAGGAACTGTTTTATATAGACAATAACCCCGTATGCAAGGCAAAAGAACAACAACAAGACACCGAAATAATGTCGCACTTGGGAGCGCAGAAAGGTAGATCGAAGCGATACAGTTTGGAGCGTACCACCAACGCAGCCAGGTACACGGCAGCGTGAAATGATTGTCTGCCAGGCGAGATTTGCACGTCACTTGTCATATCCGGTACGCCTGTTGTGGAACTGCTCAGCACGCGCCTCTTTCCAATGTTTACCGGCATTCTTGCTTTGATTGAACAAAATACGGCACACAATCTGAATGGCCAGCTTCGCTTGCTATCCATTTCCCGCTTTGATACTCTTGAACGGAGTGGCTTGAGATTGTACCTTGCACCGCTTCGTTCCCATAGCCCAATCAGTCAGCATCTGTCCCGAAAGCGTCTTGCTAACTCGCTGCGTTCCACTGTTCCACCCTCTCACACTACCTTCGGACAGTGACAGGAACCCTACCTCTTTTTCTCCCTCTGAACCGTTGTTCGTCTCGAATTCACTGGACCCGCATCTCTCACCAGCGGAACCTTGTCCCGGTGCAGTGAAAGCGCTTGGACAAATCTGGCTTGTGAAGCTTCACTCAATTTCCCATACTACCCTCTCCACACCTCGCCCTCTCACGACTTACGCCAACCCTACCCACATTATACATTCATGGATTATACACTCGACTCTTCTTTGGCATAATCAGCATGCGTCAGACGGGCACGGCCACGACTTCGACGCATGATAGAGCTGCTTATAGCTGCTCCAAGGGACGGCGGCTGTGAGGAATTCAACGAAGCATGAAAACAGTGCCCACGGTACGTACCACTCTCCGTCCAGCGCTGTCTATTTTTTTCCTCTATACCACCGACTGCCGCCGCTGCCACCGTCGAGTCTATCAACCTGAAAGTACATGCGAAATTTACAAGAGCCGGGTCACAATCGCTTCTCGAGTCTTGCTCTGCCTCAGCTGGCGTATCATCCCCGGACCCTGGATTCACAAGCGAACACAAACAAAAGAATCTCCCCAACCAATACCTCTATATGCTGACAGTCTCTACAGCTTGTGGCCTCGAGTTCAGCTGTGGCCGCTTCTGCCCTTGGCCTCGTCTTCGTACGTCAAGAACCTCACTTTGACTCACGTCGAAATCCCAACCACAACCAACAAACACAACGAAGCAGTTCAGCACCACTGCTGGATATGACAGCGACTGCGACATACACATCCCCGGTCGAGACGTTCGGCTCTCCACATTCGTTTACATTCTCGCCTCCTCCACCGTTTAGCTCTTCAGCAAGGCAATCTCTGCGACCCGCAAGCCGCTCGAGTCAACATTCACCCTATTATGGAGATTTAGGCATGGACAGCGGAAGGAGGTCATTGAAGAGGGATCTGCAGGCGAGGGAAGGAGCAGGTATGAGCATGGACTCGACCAAATTCGGGCAAGAGATGGAAGAAGCGCCTGGAGCTTCTCAGGTTACACAGGCGTCATGGTTGAAACGCCTATCTACATTTTCTTCCGATCAGGGTAGTCTCCCTTCCAGTCCTCGTCCTCCCTCGACTGCTGTATCACAATCGAACGGGTCGGTAGCTTTTTCGAATGCTGGGTCAACTACACCGATGTTCCCATCATTCGCGCCTCAGCCAACCCCACCCAACAAGTTGGTCAAGAGATCGTCTTCCATTAGAAGTACAAAGGCAAGCTCACGGATACCTATACCAACCTTCAAACGACCGGCGACGAGCCATGAACGGGATGCAACGCTTCAAGAATTGCACCGTCGACCATCAACCACAGCATCGAGTGTCTTACACATGGACTCTCCCCATATTGAGCCGGCAGAGGTGACCTGGAAGAGCTATTTCACACCAAAGGTCCTCATCGAATCTCTGCCAAACTCGTCCCGCAGGAATTCTACCAGCATTCCCAATCCTATCAAGCGTATCACACCTGACCGCAAATACCACCCGGTCCTCATTTCTGGTCATGAGATAATTCGACCAGCTGCCGTGGATATCGAACAAGGTGAAAGTCAAGATTCATTGCCCATGTTCAGCAAGACTAGAGGTAGCTTGAGGGCATCAAGACGATTCTTCTCGGCGCCACTTCCACAGCGTCCATCCACGGCATCATCCAACATGTCCTTCTCGGCATCACATTTGCACCCTGAAGATGCCCGTACAGGCTCGTCAGCCGGTGACGCATCAAAAAGGAGCAGTCAGCTTTCACAAGGTCAAAGTGAGCAGGCCAGAAGTAGCCCACTCCTCTCCGTGAACAGACGCTCCTTTTCACCGGCAGGCTTGATTCCAACAGAGTTGCCAAAATGGAAACGTCCGTCTAAGAGAAACGCTGATCCAAAATCACGACGCAAGGGCAACCGTAGCGCCTCTGGACCAGACACAATAATGACCGATGCTCCACCCATCAACACAGAGATTGAACGTCCGGCAAAAAGACGTGATATCTCAGGTCCCTCTCGTAGATCATCAGTCCAATCTCGAGATGGGCCCACCAGATCGCCAAAAGTGCCACTGCATGAGACTCAAGCTAATCGCTCCACGTCCGGCCAAACCAAGACTATGCAAGCTTTTGCAACGGAGGACACTTCGCATCAACGCAATTCGTGGGTCGAGAACAGCTCACCGCAACAAGTTTACCAACTCAGCTCGCCAGCCGCTGGATCTACCAAATCTAGACCATCGAGGCAATCAGCTGCATTATCTGAGTTTGCCTCCACCTTTGCAGGCTCGGATTCTGATGCAAGATACCCCGACGATGACGGCTTCGAATCACCAAATGACACCCTCTTTGATTCGGTCAGGACTCGAGCAACTAGCGCAAGCTCGACCGGCTTCAAAGGACCACGTATTGAAACTATCTTCGATGAGTCCCGTTCCAAGCCCGAGAACAGTCCCTCGTCGATGGACCACCTGTTCCAGCAGTCCAAATTCTCGAGTACATTCGACCGTCCTAGACACAGCGTGATCGAAGAGGAGGAAAGCGTTTCCACGCCTGTCAGGTCTCATCACAATGGCTCCATCAAGCAGTCTCCCGAAACTTTCAGGCTCGGGTCTTCACCTCCACACCTTCTCAACTCGTCACCTCCTGAGGTCCCGTCCATCTTCCGACGACAAGCGTCTGGAGAGGTTGGACTGGGATTTGAGGATGACGGTATGTGGGACTTTGGCGATGATGAGAAGCTTCCCTCCTGGCCACTCAATGGGGATCAAGCAACAAACGGAAACGGTTTTGGAGGTCCTCTTCTCCATCCTAATCTGAAGACTACTGGACTGCAGATGACTCCAAGCAAAAACTTTTCAGAGCCCGCCAACGATGCTCGAAGCACCATTTTCGACTGGTCCGAGCAGCATCTCACGGAGAAGAGTCCCGCTGGACGCTCACCACCTCGTCCGCGTACGGTCCACGGTAAGAAAGACGCTGAGAACAGAGGCAGTAGATCTGTCGGGCGCCGTGCACCAAGCGCATTGCACATCCGCAGTCAAAGCGTACCAGTCGCACCCGAAGTCGATGGCAAGCGCTCTCAAGTCGTCACCAACAAGTTCGGCACCTGGGGTGTGGGGAGCAAAGGCGTCACCGAAGACTGGAATGAAGATTTCGATTTCGAAGAACCTGTACCGCCCGTACCTGCCGCTTACGAGGCAGAAGTCAAGCAGCGCGAACCAAGTTCCAGCAGCGGAATGCACGTGCCGAAGGCGATTCAGCAGCAACAGCAGAAGGTCCTTGCCAATATCGACTTGCTCCGGGACTGGGGCCTTCTTATCGAAGAGCTGAAGGAATTGCGCAGCAAAGCAGTGGCTGTTGGCCTTGTCGACGAGTTGAAGGACGCTACATGGCATGAGGTTGACGCCATGATTGACCTAGCTGATCAGGAGTCCAATGACCACACTCTCGCGCCTCGACAATCTCCTCCATCGTCGCCGACATTCGACTACAGTGCTTTCGACGACCCGACTCCTTCCATGCCGATGCGAAACTCGCCTCGTCCACCAGCTAAGATGCATGCCGAGGACATCTTTGAATCGCCTACACCTTCCCCGGTGCGAAAGTCGACCGATCCGTCAGACAATCCCAGCCCACGTCGCCCTAGGAAGGATTCCGAGGCAGTCGCGAGATCTGTCATCGAAGCTCTGCAGCAGCGTCGCAATATTTCGGACCCGACTGGCAACAGTACTGCGCCCACTAAGAAAGTGCCCTTTGACACGACGACCCTCAAAAGACTGGTGCCTTACGTTCAAGAGCTGAGAGATAAGGTCAAAAAGTCTATCAGGGATGCAGAGGACCTCTACAGTAGCCCCAGGTCTCAAGGAGAGCCTGTCGACCCCTCTTTCAGTCGCATTTTCCAGGAACCACCGGAGTCTCCGACAATGCACCGCAATAAGAGGCGATCCAACAACGAGCACGTCACGCCCGATAGCAGTGCTTCACGAAGCCCACACGATGAGCTGTCTCGCCGCATGGAACTCATGACCATGGGTTGAGAATGAGCTATGCCCGACACGAAAAGGCCACATTGATACAGGCCGAGCATAATGTACTTTTACTACTCACCACACGCCGCACAATCGGCGTGCTTTTGCAACACACACTGAGACGGAAACCGTCTTATGGGAGGCAGACTGTCCACTTGCGAGCCATCGAGGCACGCTATCGTCCCTTTCTTTTCTTCACCAAAAATTGCGATGCATCATAGCAGGCGAACAGCATGAGCACCTGATGTTTTATTGACTTTACGTTTTTGTTTCTCCTGTTTCTTCCAGGCACGGCATCATGGACCTAGAGATGAAGACTGCCCTATCAAATGCCATAGGTCATGGGCGAACGGCATGGAATTTGCTGCCACCCACAAAAGGGGGTTAGATGGTACGAAGAGTGGCAGAGAGCAGCTGTGGTGTCCAAGTAGATTGACAGTCACATGGCAAATGTAATCATAGCCGGCCCCAAGATTCGCGAGTTTCTAGGCCGAGTCAATGCTGAGATCCTGCGTGCACGTGAACCAGTACCGAACAATGATTGTGCGCGGGAGCGCTTCAACGTTTCTCGTGCTGAAGGAATGCTCGCATGAACAGGAGGGGGATCACAAGGGAGCTTGGCCCACGATGGAGCTTACCGCGACGTCATTTGCTGACCTTCTTCTTTGAGACTTTAGACACCTTTCCCACTTTCTGCTTCTCAATTGCTCTGCTTATTTTTTGCATTGTCGAATCTTTGCTGTCCATAGTCGCTCAACATGTCCACCGCCAGCACAAAAGGTCTCATAGACCTCTCCCAGCCCGCACTATGGCGTAGGTAGCTCAATGCTCGGCAGGAGTCCAAACTAACCACCCCAGTCTCGGCAGCCAGCATTGTCTTCAACCCGACCTTTTGGAAGTGAGTATCTCTTCAAACACGTCCGCCACGCCCAGCTAATGATTCCAGCACCGCCGCTCGCTCCGGTAGCCATCCTTCCATCCCCTGCCTGCCCTCTTTCCCCTCCTGACCCGGCCTAGAATACCGTAACAAGACCATTACCCGTCTGTTCGGCGGCAACGCCCTTTACGGATGCTACGCCCTCGCCGTAACCATCTTCTCCCTCGGTATCCTCCGCGACGCCATCTACGAGCGCGCGCTCCGCACCCAACCATCCCACCCGCTCCTCACCTCCCTCCCCGCCAAAGCCATCGCCGTGGCCCTGCTTGCGGCGGGCAACACCCTCGTGCTCTCCTCCATGTGGGCGCTCGGCATTACGGGCACGTATCTGGGCGACTACTTTGGCATTCTCATGGATGATATGGTGACTGGTTTCCCGTTCAATGTGTGCGGGAGTCCGATGTACTATGGCTCTACGATGAGTTTTTTGGGAACGGCGATTTGGTTGGGAAAGCCGGCGGGCGTGGCGCTGACGGTATTGGTGTATGTGGTCTATGAGATCGCGTTGCGGTTCGAGGATCCATTCACAGGCATGATTTATGAAAAGAGGGAGCAGCAGAGGAAGACGGGGCCGAAAGGAGGAAAGACTACGCCCAAGGGTGGTGTGACGAGGCCAAAGGAGCTTTAAACACGCAACAGAGTCCGTTGCGGAAGGATGTAGAAGACAAATGCTTGGGAGATTTGAAGAAGTAGGGGCCAGCGGACGGCTGGTAAGCCTCTGGGGATCGCATGGGGACCAGCTAGACGGAAGCATGAAAAAGCAGTGGTAAGGAAAGATTGGAGGAGGCAAGGAGTAGTCAATGCCTAGTACAATTCGAGCGTCATGTGCTTTGTTGTATATACAGAGATACCACCTCGTTTAGACATCAATTGCATGCAAGATAGTCATCCTGATTTGCCATCGACCTTTTCCGCATGTTGCTCCATATCAATCTGCGCCATGTCTGCCCTTTCCTCCACAACCACGATCCTCTGCTCGGACTGTCCCACGTATACATCCAGCGTCCTGCCCATTTCTTGTACTATTGCATCCACATCCTGCTTCAACTTCGGCCGTGTCGCCCAGACTGCTCGTCTAGTACCGCTGCTCGCCTTCCAGTAGGTCTCTTGACCCCAGTATTGCACCAGATTCTTCAGCAGCTTATGCTCGTATCCTCGCTCAGCAGCCGCTCCACGCAGAAGTTCAAGGGTCCGATCGAGCCTAGTCTGGACAAGGGATGAAACTGGTGACGAGCGAAAAGTGTACCGTAGGCGATTCAGCAGGACGTATCTAGCTGGTTTGGCGAATTGCACTGCGTGGAGCGAGGCGCGTAGGAGATGGCGGTAGGCATGTATGACCTCCTGGCTAGCGCCGATCATAGTGTCCACTCACATGTTCGTGGCGTAGAGAATAGAAGCAACCCTCGTCCTAGTGCAGCCATTGCATATGTTCTGCACGGTCAGCCAAATGTGCGTCTACGTCACGCGACGCGGCAAGAGCCGCAGCCACGCATGCACATTTGTGCGTCGCCGCCGTCGACCTCTTCCCTCCAACCTATATCCACACCAACACCATCAAAGATACTGACACCTGCTCGAAAAAGCCGTTTGTGCATCGAGATTGCCATCTCCGAACGAGTCTCAAGCAGTGTTGTATCCAAGAACGTGTGTCCGCGGTAGGTGGGCGACCGCTGGTGCCCGAAAGAAAAGTGTTTCCCTCACGACCTGGTCGTACGCTTGTGTCCAGAAACAGCGCGAAGACCTTACGCTATCTTGCGCAGTTCTCCTGGGATTATCCGCAACGAGACAGAAGTCGAGCATTCGAGGTCCTGACAGACAAAAGCAGCATATAGTTGGACCTGACGCGTGGCAATCGCGCAAGGTTTGTCGGCCAGCGACTTGACAAGTTCACAACCCATACCTGCACAACGAAGCTTTCCTGTTCGTCATGTCTGTGTCCTTATGAGATTTTCTTCGTAAGATATCGAGATGGCGCGTACCCGCACTGCGGCCGGCAGTGGTGGTAACGCAGCAGCCAATGCCGGCCAGCGCAAGAAGAGGCTTGATAAGCAGGCTCTCATACACAATGCGACACAAGCTGTCCAGAAGAAGGCAAAGAAAAAGGTAGTGTCCTGTCCATCTAGTGTCACTAACATCCCCGTTGACGTGTTTCAGAAGTCCGATCCCATGGTGCCGCCCCCCGGATACAGCTTCCTAGTTGTCGGCTACCCAGACCTTGCGGAGAAGTGCAGGGCTTTGTCCGAGGAGAGAGGTGTCGATTTCAGACAAATATCGGTAAGCAAGCACATTCATAAAGGGTCGCATGCAGGTCATCGATGTGCCTGCGGTGTGATTCTTTGGGAAGGTACTAATCAGCCATCAGCAAACCAAAAACGGTAAGGGCGAAAAGCTCTCCCACATTTCACAACACCTCCACCGTGTTGGCTATCACATCCGTACCGATATATTCGACGAAGGGTGCAAAGCTCTCGGATATCATGTCGTGGACAACAAACTCACCAAGCAAACCGATGCTCAATCGATGCAAGAGTACGAAGGCGTCTTTCGGGCTTTCGGCATTGATACAGCCCAAGAGACACAGAAAAAAGATGATGAGGAAGATGCGAGGAAGGTCCAGGCTACAATCAGAGAATTGTTCCCACTCATTCCTGAAGATGAAGCGAACCAGATCTTTAGTAGAGCCTGGCAAAAAGTGAGTTGACTGTCTAAAATTGTGCATCATACAATTACTGACAAATGACAGGGAAGTCAGAACATCGGCCGTGCAGAAGCTGTCCCCGTACCACGCAAAGTTCAGCTCGCCGTCGCCGCCCACATTCGTCATCAGCACACCGACTATGATCGTCTGCTCAACGCCAAAGTACCCTGGCTTGAAGCGAGGAAGCGCGTTGAGAGCGCCTCGCTGCGCAAGATCATCGAGTGGCAGGGCGGTGAGGATCCGGAAGGTCTGCTGGCTGAAGCATATCAGGGAGTGCTCGAAGACACCTTGGTCATTTCTGACGATGAAACACCGGCTGAAAGATCAGAGCCTGATCGCTACGCGGATAACGAAAGCTCTTCAGATGACTCAATTGTGATCGAGAACAACCCTGCTGCTATCGCAGCTGAGCTTGAACGACCGCCGTCAGCATACGAAAGCGCCACCGACTTCTACGAGCCGCGCAAGCGACCTAGAAGATCGATGGACGAGGGCAAACGCCGCCATACATTCCTGGCAAAAGTGCAGCAGGCCCGAACACAGTCACAGCAGCATCAGAGGCGGGATGATCCCGTTCAGCATACACCCTACCAACATGCATACAGCAGCACACATGCTACGGCTCCACCCCATCAGGCTCATCCGAGTCTTCAGAGTCCGCTCTATGCAAGTGCACATACACCACAGCCATATCATGGACATGTGGCACCGCAGCCTCCTTACAGTCCATACTCGCCAGCCCATCCTCCGCCAGTTCATCACCACCATCAGCAACACTACCAGCACCCTTCGCTACCGGCGCCACTACCGCCACCTCCACAACAACGATATTATGCACCACAACCAGAATACTCACATCAGTCAACGCCAGTTTATGCCCACCAACATCAGGCATACCAGCCGCCACCACCACCTCCGCTACCAGTGCAAGACCTCCCACCACAGCGATTTTTCGACGAAGACAAACGAGAGGTTCTATTGGACCCTGCTACACACGAACTAGTCCCGATCAAGACTGATTCGTTCAAGCAGTCAGAATCAGCAGCAACCTCGTCCCGCGCTGTTTCAGTGCAGAAATACATGCCGCCACCTCTGTCAAGCCATTCAAGAGCCATTACCGTCGTTTCGGATGACGACGATGACGATGCATATGAGCCGTCATTAGCGGTGAGACCGCAGTCTCCGGAATACAGCAATGCAAACAGGAATGGACAAGAAGCATATCCCGCACCTTATTCAAAGTCAGACTATCCAAGCACAAGAACGGTTGCACCGTCATTGCCGCCTGTCAACCCTTATCGTCAGGCTGTCCCTGAAACGACAACAAAGTCGGCACCTCCAGCGAAGCTATCTCGTCGTGAGCGACTCAAGCAGAAGAAAGCCCAGAAGAAACAGAAACAAGTCCGCAACCAGCAGCCTGACGTTGAGATGTCCTATGACGACGTGGAGGAAGAAGAATATGATCCGAGCCAGGCGATGATAAGGGCACCTCCACCACCGCCCCCACACGTAGTCGCTCGTAACGCTCAACCACCTCCGTACCATGTCCCCGTTCCACCGCCACCACCCATCGCGCAGGCTATCCCGACTTACGACAGGCGTAATGTGGCTCCAGCACCATTGCCTCAGCATGGCGCACCGGCATTGATCCAGCCAAGCCATAGGACACCCTACCATCCTCAGCCACCTCCACCTCCTATGCTTGCACCGCAGTACGCGGCGCCTCCACCGATGTATCAGCAGCCTGTGCAGCATTACCAGTATGCGCCTCCCCCACCTCCGCCAGCACCGGCGCCGCAGTACTATCAGCAGCCATTGCCTGGGTACGATCCGTACTATCCTCGATGATGTGGATGGCTGTTGGCGCGCGAAAACCGAGCAGGACAAAGACTTGATGATACCCAGACGAGTTTGACGGTGATGTTATAAGTAGAGCACAGATCTGAGCGGTGGATTGTAGTCCATGATACCAAGGACTCAATAGTGCACGAGGGAGAGTTAAAAAGTAATTACCGGGATATAGACTTCCCACATGCACGAATGCAAAATACTAAAGCCACTATGTCCTTCCCATCCAGTCCCCTCATATCTACAGTGAACACGACCCCCTCACTTCCCCTCCCGCCTGCCCATCCCATTCTCCTTCCCCCACTTCCACACCCTCCCATCCAAATCCGGCCCAATGAACAACCACACCACCGCCACAACCCACCCGAGCAACGTATCAAGCACCACATTCCCCCTCGGACTCCCGCCCATCATGCCCACCTTCATCACATTCCCCAACCATTGCGTCGGCACCAAGAACTCCCCTCTCTCCAGTCCCCTGATAGCAGCAGCAGCCACCTCATCGGGCGTCTGCTTCGGATCCCCTTCTTCCAGTAAATGCGTAGCGGGATGCTTGACTTTATTCTCATTCTCTAAGCCCGGGGAGATGATGGTGCCGGGGAAGACGACGTGGATTTTTATATCGCGATCGGGCGCGGGCTTGTGGGAAGGGGAGCGCCGCGCGGCATTGTACAGCTGCACTTCGTTGCGGAGCGTGTCGGCGAGGTTGCGCAGGGCTGCTTTGGCGGGGGAGTAGGGCGTGTAGCCCGCTAGACCGACGAAGGCGGCGACGGAGGAGGTGAAGATGATGTGTCGCGGGGGGAGGGAGAGGTCGGGGGAGGGGGTGAGGAGGGTGAGGAGGTGGGATAGGTAGGCGTGCGAGAGGTAGGTCGCGCCCCAGTAGTTGAGGTCCATTTGGGAGCGGAGCGTGGAGATGGGCGTTTCGCTGAATAAGGTCGGGTGGGCGGCGCCGGCGTTGGCCCAGATTATGTCGGGGGGAGAGGAGTGGTTCCATGACGTGGTTTCGGAGAGGAGGAGGGGGGCGGTGGAGGGGTCGGAAACGTCGGCGGAGATGGAGTGGAAGCGTTGAGAGGGGGATTTAGCATGGGACTGGTGGGGAGGGTTAGAATGAGAGGGGGCCGAGAAGGGGTGGGCGGAGTGCTTACTGTGATTTCTTTGAGCGCAGATGCGAGCGTGTCTTTGTTGCGGGCGACGATGACTACGTTCGCCCCCTTCTGAGCCAAGAGCTTGCCCAGGCCGAGTCCCATGCCCTGGGAGCCACCTGTGAGGAGCACAGTCTGAAAGGAATGTCAGACGACATCATGATAGCTTACAAAAGACTTACCTTGCCCTCAAGAGGAAAGTTGTTCTTGCTTGGAAACAGACCCATCACGTCGGAGGCCACGTAGATGAAAACAGCAAGGAGAGCAGCTGATGCAGATATCACGTAGATATTGAGTGGTATGGGAATCATTGTCAGCTAACCTTGAGTATCATTCTTCCAGCCGACTCAAGCTCGGACTATCAAGGTCTCAGCAATTAAGATTGCTGTCAGATCAGGCCCTGAGGCAGTAAGCACGGATGAAGAACGCCCCACAAAAAGGGGACGCCTTGGCAGTTGTGGATGCGGCTGAATATACCACGCGATGAGCTTTCTCAGGTGGCTTTCCGCATCCTTGTTGCAGCCAAACGGCTATCGGTCAACCACTCATTTGTCGTAGGGAGCTCCCGGTTGATGTCTAGATATATTCATCACCACTCTCGCTTCTCTTGGCTGTAATGTGCCTGACACTATTACAAGCCAAGGTGTATAACCTGGTCTGTCTTCCCAGCGTGTCTACGATCACTATTCTCAAAGCTATAATACATTTACATTTCTCTCCTAGAACTCAAAGTTGACGACGTGCAATGATTTCAGACGTGCGAACCCTTGCCATCTCAAACCTTTGGCCGCAGCATCGACCTTTGACGACTGACCGCTTTCATTCGAGAGGACCGTCAATAGTCGTGAAGCTCTTTTCGTGTTGTTGCTGGCGCCACGGGACTCGAAAGTCCGCATCAGCCGCTGTGCTTCCGCTTGGACTGTTTCTTCCGGGCTGATGCGACCGACAAGAAACAGAGCAAAGATGCAAGGCGCCAGCGGAGTGCAGTCGTCTAGACTGATTTGTTTCGCAGACAAGACAATGTTCCTGCAATTTTCCAGTGCTGCCGTTGCCAACTCGTTCGCCTGCACTGCAACGCTACAGTCGATGTATAATGAGCATATGGACAACAACAGTGTAAGCTTGGAAGATTAGTACTATATTGGGACGTGGTGGCCACGCTTACATTTTTGTGTAAGATTGCCGCGGTGGGCCCGTCTTTGTCTCCTCGCATCTGCTTTTCGCATACGCAAAGAGTGTCTATACTTGTCTTTATTTTCTGCAGAAGAGAAGGATCCCAGGTAGACATGCGCCGAGCCTCTGCTGCCGCCTTCGAAGTCGGTGGGCGGAACTGGTCTATCGAGATTGCAAGTTCACCAAAAGTGTCAAGAGATTGTGTCATAAGGTTGGCCAAGTGTGCGACATGCAGCGCATCTTCAAATGAACTTTCCCGGGTGTACTCAGAGAAGACACGATCAAATGCTGCTTTGTGCCGGCATACAAACAAGAGGGACTTGCTCCAGTCTTCTCCGATCAACCTTGCTTGCGCACTGAACCAGAGTGTGGATACCACAATGCAGCAGAAAACGAGATCGAGGGATTGGGTATCGGAAGACGCCCAATCTGCGATTATACGCTCCTTGATGGCCGCTTCGATAGCTTTCTCGTGTTCTTTTGCTGGCTGGGTGGCGTCGGTCGGATTGCAGATGCAGTATACCAGAGAGACAAAGTGAAAATATATCCTACCGTCCTTCGGTATAGGCGCGTTGATTGTCACTTCGGCTTGCCTCGACATGTCCACGGATTGACTGCGCCTGTCGGTTGCTTTTCGGCGCCTTGCGAGACCTTTGTGATGGAGAGTGAGCAGACTCAAGGCGCACATGGCATGATGTAGCTGTGATTGATTTAGCTCTATTCAAAAGCTTAGCCAGCGACTTGGCTCACTGGAAGGTATGCCTTGGACGTTGCAATGATGCGCTCCGAGCATTGGCGCCTCGTGCGCTCCGAAGCAAATGGGAAGATCTTCCCCGAGATGTGGTCAAAATGCTGAATAAAGCGATCATCTTCCGATGTACTGATATACTCGACACTTTTCGAGGTGTTGCTGCTATGCGAAATAGGTGTCATTGGGCCAAGTTGAGGGCCAAGTTGTGTCGATGGTGATTCTCTGATAACTTGAGCCGGGATATTGGATGTGTGATAGTAGGGCTCTGGCTGCGGAGCGACTGGTGGCGCTCCATCATCGCGACTTGTAACATTATTGTCAACAGAAGTATGACTTGAAGAGTTCTGTTTTGATGGTCTATGTTGGGTGTGATATCGTGGCGAAGCTTCCGTCATGGTATGAAAATTGCTCGGGGTTAATATAAAATTGTAGCTACCGGGTGGCTGTTTTTGCATTATAGCATTACGCTCCTCAACACTCATTGAATCTAGGTTAGATGGCTCGGGATCCGAATGGTCATCGTCTTCGTCAGGTCCAGGGACATCTGCGCTTTGTGTACCTTCTCAACATTGTCAGCAATTGTGCTTGATCATCGACGCCAACCCGGTAGCTTGGGACAAGACCGGATGATAGAGCTTCCACAGGCAGTACGGATTTAGGTGGCGGCTCCGAACACTCACCAGCGACACCAGCGTCAGCGATCCTGATCGAAGAATATCGGTCATGTAAGCTGTCTGTCATGTCCCGAAAGATCCATATGCGGCCCCACTCGCAGACTTTGCCCAGTCGCGTGCATGGCTACCATACCGATCAGTCTGGATACCTCGTGTTGATACCCAAAGTGTACTGACCCCGCAGCGAGGTCGTGCATTGTCGCACTTGACCTTACGACTCCGACAGGTCCTACACGTTGTGGCAGATCTAGCCGGCTTTCGGCTGGGCGACTTATTTCTGCCAGCATCCTTGAGGACCATGAAGTGATTGGTGACAATGATCTGGACCTGGGAAGCAGTACGCTCACCCCGACCGGAAGGTCCGTACTCTGCAAGAGCGGATGGACTCGGCCTGATATCCCGATATCATTAGAGGGCTCATGTAGATTACACGGCTCATGTGAATGGTTTTTGTACAGATGTCAAGAGCCCCGAGGAGTCTGCAATGGAGCCGAAGGTAAACTGGCAAGAAACTGATGATTTGTTTTGTGAAGCCAAAGTCGCGGAGCCGAATCGAGCGATTGCACCCAGCCCACCGGTCGTGATCAACGATGGCAGTGACATCGGCGGCTTGCTCCGGGTCCTTTCAGCAAGCAAGTCCCTGCATGATTACCATCTAGGGGGCCTTCTGACCCTGCAGCTTACCAGCAAAAAGTCATTTTTATGTACTCTTTATCTCGGTGAAGCGTTGGTGCAGCGATCCTATGGGACGCCACGTCTTCGCATGTTGCAGACGGGAATCATCAAAATTGCACATAACGAGAGTTCCTGCGGATGATATGAGGGGCGATTAAGTCGATGCAGTATTCCCCATCAGTCACTCGTACCACAGCCCGGAAAACCTTGATAAGGGTGAAGTTGCTGGGAATCGAGGTATGGGTCTGGGAGTTCATGAACTCGCCTTGCTGCATCACTTCACGGACACAAATGCAACGAGAAACTGGTAGCTCGACTCACCAAACCTGCTGCCATCATGAGTGAATTCCACATGCAGCCGCCAGATATCAGCCGGCCTCAGCTGTCTCCAGTCGACCAGGCTGTGAACGACTTTGAGTTGAAAGAATGGCTGAATGTCTTTTTCGACAGACTCTACCATACATTTCCTCTGGTCCACCGCTACTCTCTATATCGAGACTTCAGAGCTGGTAGGCATCATACCGACACCTCTTTCAAAGCTATGCTCTGCACAATGTGCGCAATGGCCATGGTGACGCCAGTCTTGTCAGAAGACATGTCGACGTTCGGCCAGCGCAACATCCGTGCCGCATCCTTGCTGGAAGAGGCCATTCGTCCAGCATTGGTCTACGATTGGGGCGAACGATCTAGCCTTGAAGATGTAATCTCTCGCTTTCTGCTCTTTGCGACCTTATTTGGTATGGAGAAGTCTCATGCAGCACTATTAAAACTACGAGAAGCAGTAGATCTGGGCTGCTTTCTGAAGCTCCAGCAGGCAGAATCATATGGCAATCTCGGACCTGAAGACGTCTTCGCACGGCTGCGGGTCTTTCTACAACTGAGTATAACAGAGAGAGGGTTTGCCTTGCAAAGGAACCACCCAATCGTCCTGACTGGGCAGCCCATAGAATCCATGCACCAAGTTTATGCGGCATGTACGATGGAAAGCAGCATGAAGGCTTCGATCGCAAGCTTATACGACAGCCAGACTGCACAATCCACGTTGGGACTTTTGCAGCTTGTCAAGATACTCAACTCCATCGATGAGACCATATCAGGCTGTCTCAATAGATCTCGCGGGTGTCTAAAGGACTGCCGCAAGCTCAGCCATGATCTGGTGACCAGAGTCCATGCGGACGTCGCAAACGTTTTCAAGAATAAGATGGCCTGCGCAAGCTTTGAAAACTTTCTACTTTCCAGGATCGGTAAAGACAAATTTGATGCTTCTTCAGGCCATGCTGGCTTGAGTACAACCCAGTGGGCCGATTCCTTTGTTCTGCAGAAATGGGCCATCATTCGTTTATGGACGGCTTGTATCACGCATGATCTTCTGGGAGTCGGTCAATCTGGTATTTTGTCTGCTGAATACGCTGTACAAATAGCGGAAGAGACCATTGAGGAGTGTCACAGGATCGGTCATGTGGCATTGGAGCTCCATGGTATTGGTATGGTACGTATCCACCCGTCCCGTTTGTCATTCGACTACGAGCACCGTTACAAAGTATGCGGAACACTAATTGTTGCCAGGTCGAAAGACTCCACGACATTGCCATCGCTGTAGTAATGTCCATGCAGTGGCGATCTATTCCCTACGAGCCACCAGATGGTAGTCTTGAAGCATCCCTGCTTGAGGACTACATCAACATTCTCGACAATCTCCGGTGTGGTGCCCACCGCTTTGGAGAGCTACTGAGAGATGCATGCGCGACAATACCGTCTGAACGTAGCCACCAACGAGCCAGCGTCGGATCAAGCCATACGGATACCATCAGGGCAAATATGAACGGGAGATATCGCGGCAAATAGAGCGGGCAGCATACTGACCTTGGCATTCAGTCTACATGGATCTGAGAGGCCCTTCTTTCCCTGCATCCTTCATCTACTGATCTCGCCCTCTCTTCTACCGCTACCAGACTTGGGTCATTGGAAGACCTCTTGATTCGATCCCAAGGATGCAGTCTCTGGCTATACATCTGGTCGATCTCCCGAAAAGATAGCCTGGCCGTCTCTGGAAGATACAGATAGTAGACAACGGTTATGACAGCCATGCAGCCACCGAACAACAGATACGTCTTCGCGCCCAAGTCTGCTCCGTCGGCGGCCGTAATTTGCGGCACGATGAACGTTGTCAGAACTGCGGTCGTGTACGCACATACGACGCTGTACGATATGGTCATGGATCGCAGTCGGAGGGATGGGATCTCTGACGGCAGAACGACGGACAGAGGATAGAACGAAAGTCCCCACATGAAGTTGAGACAGAAAGAGGCGCCGGCAATTGTCTTGATCGCCGTACGGTTTCGGAAGAAGCCTAAAGACCCGGCAACGACGTCGAGTACAAATATCGTTGTGAAGCCCACGATCATAAGTTTTCGCCGCCCGACATGGTCGACGAGGAGCAGACCGCAGGTTGTGCCAGCCCATACGGCTGACGCCGCAGCAATGCTCAGCTTAAAGGGTTCTGCAACACCAAGTTGTGTCAGGAAGAGAGTAGCGTATGTTGTCGAAAGTATGATACCGGAGATCTGGTTCAGCGAGAAAACGGATCCACTGATCAGAGTCCTCTGGATGTCATGACCCCGGAATAGATCAGACAATCGCACACCAGCGTGGCGATCTCTGTCGTCCTCAAAGTCGGTCTTCATTCTATCAATCTCAAGCTTGACCAAATCGTCTCCATAGCCCCGAAGGCTTGTCAGGTTGACCATGGCTTCCTTGGATCTTCCTTGTGCAATAAGCCACATCGGACTTTCCGGAATGAATATGGTAGCCGGAATAAGTAATGTCGGCATAATGGCTTGCGCACCCAGAGGTATCATGTAGGACGCTTTTCCAGGATAGGTGTGTGTCTTGTTCGTGATTAACGCTGCAGCCACTCCGGTGCTCAGACTGAAGAAGGATACAAAGGACACCACACGTCCTCGATATGCTGCAGGGACGATCTCAGACAAGTATTGGACAGCCGCTGGCAAGCATATAGCTATCATAGCAGCGTTGAACAGCCGGCCAGTCACAAACATAGCCAGGCTGGATTTCGACAATTGGAGGATGATGCCCAAGTACGAGAAGGCATAACAGGCCATCAGTGTCCGTTTTCGTCCGAATTTGTCTGTCAAAGGACTAGCCACGAGTGATCCTAGTATTGATCCAACCAGAGGCAGGGACAAGACCAAGATTTGGGATCTGGCAGAAAGTACTTCCTTTGAGATATTGAGACGAGGCCCCTGATAATCTCTGACCTGAGGTACGACGTATATCAGCCAATGCCCGACCGGTGACCAGGCAACGATTACTTACAAATGGTTTCATTGCGGCCACAGCGGATACCACCTTGTCGTCGTAGCCGGACAAGATGGACGAAGCGGCGACCATCAGACATGAGAATAGTAGTCGTCCATTCCAAGCACGAACTCCAACAGTATCGGCGATGTTCAACGAAATAGGGTCCATTTCGGCTGGAGACAATTCACGCACTGCGAGCAGACAGTCATTATTCATATCGTCTTCCGGTGGGACTGCTTCGGGCCTATGCAACCACATTGGCAAACACGGATGCAGGATTGCCTACTCACCCTTGTCCCGTCCGGTCGCCAAAGGTTTTTACGCCATAATCGTTCGTGTATGCATGTCGATGCGTCCGCGGACATTGCCCGACGTCACCAATCAGACCGCGTGCGGTGAAGAGTCTTCATGGTATAAGACCAGAGTGGTTTGCGATGCCGCAAGTACACATCAACGTGAATATTTCCAGATCCACCACGAATGGTTTGAATCTTGAAGAACTCTAATGCTGACCGCAACCCAAAAAGTCGGAAACGACTGAAGCGTCCCACCCCTGACGCCCACACCATGTACAAGCTCTTGGTTGTAGAAAATCTGCACAAACGACCTCGAATGCAACCATGATTGGCTTCTCCATTCTTAGACTGACAAGTGTACCTGCGGATCGAGTACTAACGTCGATCAATACGAATTTGGGTTTTCTTTTTTCCTACCATATGCACGCTCACAGCTGGTCAGGTAGTTCTGGCAAGGTTTTGCACCGGTGGGAGCAGACAGCGTCGGCTATCGTGCCTTGTCTTCCTTGATCAGGCATGCTGCGGTAAGCCATGGAGCTGCCATCGGGGTAGGGGTCATCTTTCAGAGAAGGATTGGAGTCGACCTGCAGGGCATTTAACCATTCAGCCAATGCGTCGAACGGTATGCCAAGATTTCGACTTTTGTGCGCGAGTCATGTCGGTCAAAAAATAATTCTCGACATCACATGCGGAGTTTGCTCGAACATCCGAACTCACCCACATCGTCACGTACGACCATGGCGAAGAAGAGAAAAGCCCCAAGTGGTGCGAGAGGCAAGTCAGCGCCAGAGGAAGATTTCAACAAGCGAGTGCGCCTTGATGTGGACTCGTACGAGGACGTGGCGGGGTCGGACGACGACTTCCACATAGGGAGGGACAAGGTCTTATTGGAGGAGACGCCTGGACAGAAGAGGTCACGAAGGGTACAAGAAGAGGGTATGTGCGATGACCATCATGACATGGACATAGGCTGACTCGACACAGAAGAGTTCCTCGAAGACTCGGGAGAAGAAGTACTAGGCTATTCGGACGAAGACGACGCAGAGGAGCTGGAGGAGGATGAGGATAACGATGACGTTCCAGCTGCTAATGGCAACGTCAAGCGCAATGTACGCTCCGACGACGAAGATGAGGACCAGGAGGAGGATGACGAGCTGAACGAGTGGGGTGCTTCCAAGCAAGACTATTATGGCGCGGATGAGATGGAGACCGAGCAGGATGCTCTGGACGAAGAAGCGGAAGCGAAGCGCTTACAGCAGAAACAATTGGAGACTCTCACCGCTGCCGATTATGGATTCGACGAAGATGAATGGGCTGGCGAGGCTCAGAAGGACAAGCAAAAGCCGGAAAAGAAGAGTAAGACGGTGACTGAAGTACTGCCACAACTGAAGGTCAGCGACGATATGGGGCCTGGGGAGCGACTGAAGCTGCTCAATTCGAGGTATCCTGAATTCGAGCCTTTGCGGAAGGAGTTTCTTGACCTACAACCATACCTCGAAGAACTACGCGCGGCCAAGAAGCTAGCACAGCGCAATGCACCATCGACGACAGCCGGAGCGAAATACAGCGATCGCCCAGCAAGCGCTCTGGACATCAAAGAGCGCGCTCTATCTGCTTATCTGGCGGCCCTTGCCATGTACTTTGCAATTCTCTCTTCGGGTACATCTGAGTATGGTGCCATTGCTATTTCACCAAATGCGCTTCGAGAACATCCTGTAATGGAAAGCATCCTGTCCACTCGCACCCTCTGGTATAAGACCAGAGACTTACCCGACGACGACTCAGATTGGGAATTGGAGACAGAAGATGCTCTCAATGGAGTCACGTCAGAACCTGTGGAAGTAGCTGCACCGCGAAGACACCGCACAAGGAAGACAAGGGCGGAGAGGGCTGCTCTCGCTGCTGAGCGAGCGGCGGTGGCGAAGCAGGAGGAGCGTATGGCCGCGGCAGAGGCCGACCTCGCCGACCTGGACGACCTACTTGCTCGCAAGCCGCGCAAGTCCACCAAAGCTTCGAAGACCAACGGCGTGCCCAAAGACGATTCCGACGTCGGAGAGACGCCACTCACAGAGAAGGAATTGGCAGACAAAGCAGCGAAGAGAAAGTCTCTGCGATTCTACACATCCCAGATCGCGCAGAAGAGCAATAAGCGTGGCGCAGCAGGCAGATCCGCCGGCGGCGACGACGACATTCCCTACCGAGAGCGACTGCGCGACAGACAGGCCCGCCTCATGGCCGAAGCAGCCAACAGAGCGCGCAAGACCAATACCAACGCCGACCTGGGCGGCGACAGCGGCAGCGAAGACGAGGCGCAAGCCAACGCCATTCGCGCCGACGCCGACGGGGACGACTACTACCAATTCATCAGCGGGAAGAAAAGCGCCAAGAAGAACGAGAAGGAGTCCCTCGCTGCCGCGCGCAAGGAAGCGATTCTCAACGGCGGCCGCGTGGTGGAGCAGGAGGAGATCGGCGACGACGGGAAGCGCAAGATCACGTACGCCATCGAGAAGAACAAGGGCCTGACGCCGCATCGCAAGAAGGACGTAAGGAACCCAAGGGTCAAGAAGCGGAAGAAGTACGATGAGAAGAAGAAGAAGTTGGCGACGATGAGGCCGGTGTTCAAGGGTGGGGAGGGCAGAGGGGGGTATGGTGGAGAGTTGAGCGGTATCAAGAGTAATTTGGTTAAGAGTCGGAAGCTGTAGGTCGTACGAGGTGTATGCAGGGAATCGAAATGAGTTGTTGGCGCGGCGGATTGTGCTTGTTGTTTGTCGTACACGGTGTTGGTGCGTGTGACCTGCTTCCTTTGTATTGCATTGTAGGAGTGCAGCCGGGTGTACCGTCCGGTCTCGAGGGTAAGAGCACGTGAGGTGCGCCAGCCTCATTTCCCTACGAGGCGCGTGTCGTAAAACGGCCCTCTGTGACCCTGAATGTCTTGGTCGTTGTCTGATGGTTCGCGTGGGGGTTTTGGTAGAGTAGGTTTGGGTCGAAGGAGTGGTCTGTCAAGGGTCTGGTTCTTCAGCTGCAACGGCGTGAAACCTGGGGAACTCTGCCCAATAGAAACGATGGGGATGGTCATGATGCTTGATGAGGATCAATAGTCTGATATAAGTTTGTGATCATGCAGAAGCGGGTTTCTATGCAATACTGTGAAACCCTTGGAGGTTGGTCATTACACGGAGAAGTGGATTCGAGTGGGATCTTTCGGCTGGCGGAATGTTGTGGCTTCAAGGTTGCAGGGGTCTGTTTGCCCAGGCAAATGGTCACGAGCCTTGCTCAGGAAATAAAACTACGTTGGATTGAGGTAACTATGATACCCGTGGTAGTGGCCCTGTCTGAGAATGGACCCGTATCCCACGCCGAGCGTAAATATGAATACACTGTTGCCCTGTCTGCTGCTCTGCCTCCTTTGCTTGATGGTAATCAGTTCTGCTCTCGGTAAGGAAGGCATTCTGTCATTATGGAGTTTCTGGACAAGTCATCCTCTCTGGTTTCCTTAATTCCCAATGCTTTCGCATTGTTCAGCGAGCACTTTCAGATCCTGTTCCTAGTTTCCTTGTTCGCTGCCCTCGTCACTGTTGTTAGACTGACCTACCTTGACTACAATGCTTTCCTAGCTTTAGGTCCTGGAGGCACGCCTTCGACAGTGGCTGGATATTCGAAGCTGAAGCTGCTATCGCTCTTCCGACTCCGAGACCCACTCTCAGCACCAAAGATCCCAGCATCTCTGCCCGACCAATCTGGATATCTCTCTACTCGAACACTACCTCACAGAGTCGGTCCAAGACCTGTCATATCTGGACTCGCACCGCAACGCCAAGTCGACTCTTTCGCAACAGCCAAATCCTACGAACAGATCACAGCGGCGGTAGAAGAGCTCGCAAAGTCCAGATCTGGACTGAAAATCACACTTTCGCCTTTCGAGAAGCACAGCGATGCGCTGGTGGCTACAAAACCATTCCACAACCGTAGACGAGGTGGAGAAGTCTGCCATGTACACCCTTCTGACGGCTCACTGCATCTGACGTTACATCCAGCAGATGTCGCCCTATGCATCGAGAGAGGCTGGGGCGAGAGACATCCTTTGGCTCGAGGAGGATGGATGAGACGATACGTGCCTGAGACGTTCGTTATGGTCTACGCTCCAAGGACAGGTCTTGAAGTCCAAACAGTCATGGACATCGTTAAAGCTGGAGTCTGGTGGGTTGGAGGAGAAGACATCCTGGACGAGGGGCAAGAGCGGGGAGAAAAGAGCGGACTTGAATCCTTGTGTTCCTTGGATTGTCAGAAGGAGACCTCTTGACCTGTTGAATATGACGTTGGATCCGAGCGTGGGGGTTCGCGGGTGGTAATGCAGGGCGGAGCAAGCTAGTCCCTTTCGGATAGTGGTTAGCGTCGGGATCAACTTGCCGAAATTCATTGCGGCGAAGGACTGTTTGGTGGCATGTGAAACCTGGTTCGGTCTTTCTTTCATTAGCATTTCCTTCATTTGAAGCATAGCATGGAGTATTATTTTTCTCTGCATTGAATCGATCTCCTGTTCACTTCACCTGCTATTGATCTTCTGGTAGGTGTCCTTGCATTGCATCTCACTTCATAGCCTGTCCTCTGCAGCTGATTATGCCGTCCTTTCAAGATCTTCCTAATGAGCTACAGCTGAACATCTGCCTGCGTCTCACGTCGACGGCACATAAGAGCCTGCGACTGACTTCGAGATCGCTGTATGAGCTCTGTACGCCACTGTTGTTCGCCACAGCCGATCTACGTGCTCTCGAAGTATCAACGGACAAATGGGATGAACTCACGGATAATCACAGATTGCGAGCATTCGTGAGGACAGTCGACCTTTGTACGGATAGCTTCGTCGAGAAGCGTAAGCGATGGAGCGAAGGACACCCTGCTAGACATCACCCTGCGTGGTATGCATCCTTGGCAAGTCTGTGGAGATTCTCGAACGCATCGGAAGTACGTTTGCGGTTCACACCATACTGCGACGGCAGATACGATTCTGATCGCGGAAATGCATCAGAATCATGGGAAGACTGTCAGAATACGCTGTCACATTTCCTCGATGCTCTTGACAAGCACAAACGCAAGCATGGAATTCACCAAGCCCACAAGCTTACTATGATCAATCTACAGAATTCGCCTCTGAAAGATATCCGTACAAAGGATATAGTTCTGCGTGTGCTGAGCTCGATAACCACTCTGTCGTTGCGCATTATCGCTTCCCTCCATGATCCCGAACCGGACTCGAGTCAAGAGGCTTGGGAAAGAAGGGCTTTCCCACGATATCTAGGCCCGGAATGGCTGGCGCCAGCGACACAAACCCTCACGTCATTGTCGCTGTGCTACCAGATTGGCTGGGGCAGCTTGCCCGAGCGATTTACATCGGATGGGCTCAACTTCCCTGTGTTAAAATCGCTTGATCTCGGTTCTTTCTGCCCGGCGTACGATGACACTTTTGACTGAATACTTCGAGCGACAGAGCTGGAGCATCTAGCACTGCACGGCTGCAGCATTGTAGTGATCGTGAGGATGTCGATGAATCACTCGGACGATTCTTGGAACTTTGCGACAATGGACTGGCGTCTACATTATGGCTCCGAGGAGGAAGGCTGGTACACTTACGAGCGACGATGGCCTTTCTTCATAGAAAAGATCAGGTCCAGCCTGCTGAAACTCAAGCACTTCGAGTTCAACGACCATGACAGGTATCGCGGTCGACAGAATGACCCGGACTATTTCGATGATGGGTTTGATAGAGAGTGGAAGGGATCGACTCGAATCAGTGCTGACCGCTATTGCGGATTCACAAACGAATTTGTGAGGCATTGGTACATTGACGAGGAGATATTTGAAGAAGACGAGGATCTGTTCGATGGGTGGTTCTCGGATGAGGTCCATGAATCGTGTCTCAGCGACGATCAAGCTGCCATACAGGGCTTCATAGATCTCTGCAAAGCACGACGAACAGGCGGATGATGATCAAGCTGAATGTGGATCAGTGCCGAGAGAGTCTCGAATGGTGATTGTCATATACATTGTGAGGTACATGAAGTTTATACATACAAACACAATCCTATTTTGAAGAATTCGATATGAGCAGATACGTTGGAGAAACCCGAGGCCAACAGTGCTTGGATAGATACCCCGCGCTCCAGTACTGCATGTCTTCCTCACGCTATGTCGCAACCGCTTGTCGGAATCATCCCAGATCACAGTAAGTTCCACTATTATGTCTGGTCGTCATATTTGTGTACCAATGTAATGATACACACCGCTTCTGTGATCGGGCATGACTCAGCGTCCACAACCAATTTCAGCCTCACACGATCTCTTCTCTATTGCACGTAACACTTATCAGGCCTCTGTCTCGATGGTCGCGGCGATCAAGAGAGACGATTGCGACCTGCAGGAACGGCTCCTAATGTCTGTATGAATATGCCAGAGGTAATGGCTGCAGAGATGACCCGGGAACTACCACCGGCAAGCAAGGCTGCCTTTCGTGATAGCTTCACAAGCTTGACAGATTTGCCTCAGGAACTGTTACGAAAGATCGGCCAACATCTAGATTGCATTGCCCTTGCTAATATAAGACTGACCTGCTGGCCACTGTGTCAATCGGCAAATGCGATGCTTTTTGGTCACCTCTCTCTTCGCCCCACAAAAGAGTCCATGGTGAGATGGAAGAGTCTCATCGAGAATCCGGAACTACGACAGTACCCGCTACATATCACTATTTACACAGCAGAGACCAGACTGGGACACCAAATCAATTTAGGACTATACGATGATTTCTGGGTCGATATTATCCAAAACAAACTCGCAAGACTGCCGTGCCTCAGTTCCATAGAGTTGCATTTCACGCCCGAGTGCAAAGCACCAGATGCGCCTGCATCTTCATCATGCGTAGAGGACTGGGTGGAGCGACATGAGCTGCTGAGAGTCCTGTTCGCTGGCCTGGCGAAAGTCGCAATGTCCGGAGAGCACAGTCCCATCAAAGATCTCACTATCAGTAATCTACAAAATGCAGTGTTGAGGAATCTCATCGGGACACCCATCTTTAAAACCACAATGTCTGCTCTCAACCGCTTGCAACTACGAGTGTCAGTTGAGGAACCCCAATACTTCCCACTGGGCCACCAGGGTCTGCTTGGCTCTTCAGGGTACTGGGAATGGGGTTTCTTCCCGATGCACATGGCAGATGCATGGCTCGTACCTGCATCATCGAACTTGACCTCATTATCGTTGTACTTTGACAAACCGTGGGGCAGCTTACCCGGGAAATTCGAAGCACTTTATCTGGATTTTCCGGCTTTGAAGTCACTTGCGCTTGGCGCATATAGTATGGCTTACGATGATGGCATTGACTGGGTCGTCCGCTGCAAGAAGCTGAGGCAGCTCACGCTTCATGCTTGCACCATTGTAGTGCTGATCAACGTAGACGATGAAATGGATCAAAGCTGGACGTTCGACCACGGAAAGTGGCGTCACGTCCACACCATTGACTCGTGTGAATATTATGCATATCTGGGCCGATGGCACCAAGTCTTCGACAAGATCAGAGACCACCTTCCAGATCTACAAGACTTCTGTTTCAACGACGACGATGGACACTGGATATCCCGTGGCTTCTTCGAGAGGGAATACTACGAACAGTTCTCCATGAGCACTTAGATGAGCGCTGGTCGATACCTTGTCTGGGACAACGGGTATCAGCATGACCTGATTCCCATTGAGGCTGATGGATTTTTCCCAGATTTGGGAGACCATGATGACGATGACCAACGGGTATTCGACCGACTGCTAGAATCGCAGGAATTGAGACCCAGACACGTACACAGCGCAACAGAGATGCAAGACGGTCGGGCACTGCAGGAGCCGATGCAGGCTTGCGCTTCTCGAGGTGGACGGTTCAAACAATTAGTTCGGCGAGTAGTCGATCGCCAACAGTGGTTTGCACCAGAGGTCTGGCAAGAAGTAACTCGTGATGGAAAGCTGCGCTAGCGCTGAGTACAAGAGATAATTGCAAAGGAACGTCGATGCGACCAAAATAATAGAGGAGGAAAGAAGGAGTACGTCTTTTCCGAGGTCGTCACGCCGAAAACGATCGGGGACTCTTTCGCCCCACACTTCTTCGGCTTCTCAGCTTTCTTCTTCCTCAACACAGCCTACCAACATGGCAGAACAATCTCCATCCACGAAAAGTCGTGCTCGGATCGCTTGCATTCGATGCAATTCCAGAAAGACACGTTGCAATATCGAAGGTCAAGGTCCTTGTCAGGCTTGCCGAATCGGTGGACATACCTGTGTTCCGATCAATTCGCTACGCGGCAAGTATGTGCAAGAAGCCGACGGGGTTCGCAAGTCGCTCACATGCCAAGGTATGCACGCAACAGCACGTCAGATCGTCCGGCAAAGCGACGGCGACGGGCTGCTGACGACGGCCATGAGGCGACGATTCGGATGAATGTCTTGGCTGCGGTCAATCCGCCTCATACACACCAGGCCGACGAGAGTCAAGCTCTCGAAGAGAACTTCGAAACCTCACGAGACAATGTGGATGGCGATGCTGGATCACTGTACGCTGACGTAGCTCGTCATGGTGTTCACAGCGGCCAAAGGACGATCAATGCCACAGACAGCGTAGTCTTTCTCGGTGAGGCCTTCAGCTTGACGTATGTGATGAACGATGTGCTTGCTCCGTTCTTGAGCGATACATCAAGATTTCAAAGTCGGTTGCACCATCCGCTGCGCAAGAGGAGAGGAGAGCCACGCCATCAGCGTTGTCGCCAAAAGGAGTTTCTTGTCAACCAATCATGCTATTTCTTGCCTGACGAGGTGTTTCTCAATCAATTACTGGATACGTATTTTGAATGGTTTCATCCGGCATTTCCCATTTTCGACAGAGACATTCTGAGGCGAGACGTCAACGATGGATCTGCCTCGTTATTCCTGATCAATTCGATACTACTGGTCGCCGTTACCATTTGCGACCGATCGCTAGTGCAGGCTTCGACCAAGACGAACGATCGATACGAGGCAAGGAAGGTGTATTACAGGCAATCTAAGCTACTCTACGATAATGATCTTGAGGTGGACCAGACTGATTTGGTGGCTGGGATTTTTCTGATGAGCTTCTGGTGGGACAAGCCGAATGATCCGAAGGACTCCTGGCACTGGCTCGGGGTAACTACCAGTCTTGCACAAAGTCTTGGAATGCATCGGTCGTAGGTTTGCTCTATACGATGGTCAAAACCCCACCACTGACAAGTTGAGCACTAAGCGGTCTAATGTCGACGAAGCAGTCTCTCGACGCTGGAGGAAGATATGGTGGTCAATCCGGGTGCGTATCCTGCATCATGACCCTTCGTCCACTGATGATTGAGAAAGGTTCGAGGTTCTCTGGTCAGTGGCTCAATAGGCCGCCCTCAACACATAGCCGAAAACGATTGTGATGTAGAGCTACTGACCTCTGCCGACTTCAACACACCTACCACACCCATGCAGATCTTACATGCAGCTTATGCTTGCCAGATGGCTCGTCTTGCGCAGATAAGTATGAGCCATCAAGCGAGAATTTCGACTCGGTCGCTAAGCTCAGCAGTGACCGATATAATATCCTCGAGATATTCGGCGACATCCGATATCATGTCCGGAACCGCCGAGACGTCACGACTTGTCTCCGAGCTGCATGCGTTTCGTGCACAGCTTCCTGAGAACTTGATATATCGCGGATTCACGAGCGATACAGCTTCTTGCTTATGGCAAGCCATGGTTGTTATGGCATACAAGTGATACTACCAGACATCCACAAATGCCCCAACTAACATTTCCAGCTACGCTATTCTTCTGCTATGTCGGCCTTCACGGCGACTGGATGTATCGACTCAGGATTGCGGTTGGGGAAATAGCGAAGAAGCGGTCCGTGCTGCGAACGAGGTGTCCAGGACCATGGAAGACATCCTCTCGGCATCTGTGGCAAGGTATTGCCAGATCTTCACGTACGTCGAGACACTTCGAACTACAATTTTCTTAACCACTTCTGACAAGACTCAAGGATACCCGCAATGTTCAATGCTTTGGCGATGCACTTGTTCACGATGTGCACATCTGCCACTGTTGGCAGAGAGCTCGCCGAGAACCGGGTCAGAACATGTATGCTTGGACTACAAGTCCTCCAAAATTCATGGCCGGTTGGTAGCTGGGTCTACAGACTATTCCTGCATGTCATCCGGCAACTCAAGTCCAAAATCGACGGAAGGGCTTTGGAGAAATCGAGACCCGTCACCCGAGCTCCGACCCCTAGTCGCACCGAATATCCTGAGGATACCACTCAAGATCAGCCCGAATTCTCGCATGTTCAGTTGGCTGCGGACATAGAGTTGACAACAGCTTCTACGGCACCTGATATGAGCATGTATTCAACAGCTGACATGACTGGAACGTCGCCGTTCTTCTTGTTTGACGAACTCTTTGGACTTCCGATGGACCAGAACGGCTTCTTCGGGAGTCTTGATATTCCTGATTGGGATGAGACAACCTTTGATACAAGTCTGTTACAACGCATCTAGATGAGATTTGATTCTGATTCTAGAAAATGGCAATCGCACATGGCGGCGAAGCGATACCGCCTGGTAGGTTGATCGGCGCACTGGTCAAGAAGAATTCCCATCGCTTCAGCTTATCACAGACATTGGCCAGCTTCTCCAAGTCCCAGAGTTCTCCTATTGGCGTACCCCATGAAGCGAGGAGCCACTCGTGGAGACAACAGTCCGATGGATACGGCCAAGCTTCAAAGCCAGGAGCATCCGTTGCGACGGCTGAGAAGTGCCTGTAGTACAGCCATCGTACGGTTGCCATGCTGTTCTCGACTCCGATGAAGGTGTGCTCATCCTGCATATTCGCCTTGCGGTCCGACTCTGCTGCAGAGCTTCTTCTGTTCAGTGAAGGCCCAATGGGATCCTGGAACCACATACTTATACCAGGACAGGTACCCAGTCCGAATGATCAGGATGTCACCTTGCTTGAAGGACAATCCTTGGAAGCGAGCAGCCTCGTCGATCTCAGAAATAGGAATGCGATGTGCCTGGTTCGCCGCGGGAAGTGGCTTTCCGGGCCAGGTATGTTGCCACCACCTGACCTTCCAATAGTCAGCACCGCCAAAGACACCAAATACCAATGCGCCACCTACCCAATCTACGAGGACTCCTCTTCCCACTATACCACCACGAGCACTAATATCTGCCGTTCGTCAGCTCATCGAGAGCAGTATCCAGGTGGTTCGACCAATCTACTATGGATGCCCAGCTTGTGGGTCCTCGAGACCTCTGCATGGGTGACATTGTTGTAGAACAAGGCAGACTTCTGCATGCCCCACTGCTAGAATTAGCGACTCGTTCCTGATGTCGGCCTCAACCTACATGTCGTAGGCCGTCCCACTGAGAGCTAGTCTGCGTATTGATATGTATTTCCTCGTCAAATGCAACATAGCCCACATCTCTGAGATCCTTGATGGTATGCTCGATGGGAATCCTGCCATAGCCTGGGCAGCTTATCTCTCCCATAGACCAGTCGAGCTGCACATGCTGACCTATTTTGACCAGCTTGGCAGCTTCCCGGACGACGGCTGGTGTTAAAAGGTTGAGGGTACCCAATTCATCCTTGTTACCATCCCTGTCAAAGAAGCCCCACAGACAACCTTGGGGCTGCCCCTGGACTGGCGCCAGGTCATCAAAGCCTGGGAATATGTACTCTGCTGACTCTTCTGCCATCTCGTCCTTAATGACTTTGTTACAAGACGTAGGTGACCCGATGAAATACTCAACTTATTCTGATCGTAAGAATCTCGGTAAATGGTTGATCAGGTAGACGGTCCGTCGTAAGAGACCGAGCAAGCTCAATGACTTAAGAAGCCGTCGGGTTCGGCGTCTTCAGATGCTCTACCGGCACTCTCAACCGCTGCATCAACCTTGAGTCAAATGTGCAACGACGGACGACAATGAGTTGACATATCATAGACCATGCGTATACAATGCAAGACTGGACGACTCTCAACACTCGGCCACAGGTAGCCTGGTAGATCTTCTCTTCACACAATCCCGACCCACCGTCACCATGGGCTTCACAAACAAAGTCGCCCTCATCACCGGCGGTGGCTCCGGCATCAACCTCGCCTTCACCCAACTCCTCGTCGCCCGCGACTGCCGCGTCCTCATCGCCGATCTCGCTCTCCACCCCACGGCCAAAACATGGCTCTCCTCCCTCCCAGCCCCCACTCGATCTCTCATCCACTTCCACCGCACAGACGTCACCTCCTGGCCCGACCTCTCCTCCGCCCTCACAGCATGCGAGACGCACTTCCACCGTACCCCGGACATCGTCGTCCCCGGCGCTGGCGTCTACGAACCATCCAGCAACTCCTTCTGGGCCGACCTCGACTCCGAATCCGAGTCACGGTATAAAGTCCTCGACATCAACTTGACGCATCCCATCAAGCTCTCGCGTCTCGCTATCGCTTCATTCATCAAGGCCAAGAAGTCCGGAACCATCGTTCATCTGAGCTCCATAGCAGGCCAACGCTCTTCGATCGTCACCCCACTCTACACAGCGTCGAAGCACGCCCTGAACTCCTTCGTGCGCGGCATGGCGCCATTGGAGCAATTGTTTGATATCCGTGTCCTGGCTGTCGCGCCGGGAACGGTGGGGACGCCGCTGTTCAAGGATCATCCCGAGGCGGCCAAATTCTTGGATATGGAGAAGGATTTCCTATTGCCTGTGGATGAGGTGGCGAGGGCTATGATGGCGTTGGTGGAGGAGAGGGAGAGGTACAAAGGTGGGACGGTGCTAGAGGTGTGTGATGTTCAGGGGAGATGGAGGGAGGTGGAGCTGTTGAATGATCCTGGTCCGAGGGGACCGGCGAGTTTGACGAGTAGGAAGGCGGATGCGGTGGAGGAGTTGGTGAGGATGTTGGATCCGGAGGGTACAGTCAGGAGGGATAAGAGTCGGGCGGAGAGGGTGGTGACGGACTAGCTTATCTTTGATAGACTTGCACTTCTTCATCATGAGATTGTTTCAGGGTATATTCCTGGCTGAAGTAGAACAGTGACCATGCAAGCATCGGTCCCACGGTGAGTAACAACAAGCACATAGAGGTCACAATGGTCTTCAATGTATGATTTCACAAAGGTAGCTGCGTCTTTAGTTGGGACACTATAATTTGCAGGATATAGAATGGATCGTTTAGACACGTGTATTTTTCTGAATAGCCCATCTACACGTATCCTCCAAAGGCTCTCTTCGCAGCAAAGTCGTACATGGACGTATCCTGCCTCTTATTCAGTCACAGTCTTTCCACATGCGAGGTTGTCTCGACCGTCATACACTTCTCATTCACGACCCCGTCGTTCGCGTACTCCTTCATCTTTGCCTCTTGATCGTCCTTCTCATCAAGGCCAGGGGCAACATCTCCAAACAAAGCGCCAACCTCTTCGAGGCTCAGACCCTTCGTCTCCGGGCATAGCTTCCAGATGACTGGAACGCATGCCAATGGCACAAGAATGAAGAGGAGGTAATACCTCCATCCTACGTTGGCGAACGCAATAGGTGCAGTTTGGGTGTATACTGTACGACGTCAGCTAGGCGTAAGATAATACTTCGGTCTCGAAGACTCACCTAGATTCATGGCGAATAAGCCAGTGACAGATAACGCTACACCCTGAGAGCGCAGAGCTGTTGGGAAGATCTCGGCGCAGTAAATGTAGCTGATGGCGTCGACACACGAGCCATAGAACGTGACGAAGCAGAATAAGAAGAATACTCCGAATCCGTTACCGACACGGTTGCTGGTGCCTCCGTAGACTGCGACCATGGCGGTCTCGCATGCAACCATCAGGGCACATCCGGTCTGCCAATGTCAGTACTATCATTTTGAGCGCGGTCGCCGAGACTTACAATGCCGATAGAAAGCATCTTGATTCTTCCGGCACGATCGACGATGAGAGCGCCAGCCCAGTTCAGGACAGCTGCCCATGAAGCGTAGATGGCGTACAGCATCAGTGGTAGCCATCCAGTGATTCCGAGACCATTATATAGCAGGATCTGGTAGTTATTGATCACCAGGACGCCAGTCGATTGTGCGGCGCATCTGATACATGTTATCATGCTATGGTCCTTGGTGAGAGAAATTATACTCACTGTATCAAAAGTCCAAGCAAGAGTCGTTTTCTGTACGAAGGAACCTTCATCACCTCAATAAAGTTCTGTGGAATCTCTGCATCAAGAGCAAGCTGCGTCTGAATCTGGTTGTACTCTTCTCTTGCGAGACTGTCATCGCTGCTGTCATGTAATCTTGCTAAGATGACCTTTGCTTCATCTCCTCGATTACGAGAGCATAGCCAGCGAGGTGACTCTGGGAGCTGAGGGGTCGCAAGCAAGAGCAAGAGTGGCCCAACCACTATCATGATCAGCGATGGTTCGTGCGAGTAAGCAGTGCTCAGATCTTACTCACGTTGTAGAGCCAGACAGAGCCTCCACTGGATCTGTGGATTTGGTTCAAAGTAGCATCCGAGACCAGTCCATCCAGCGACAGCATATCCTACAACTAGCAGGAATCCGTGGGACCCGACGAGTCTTCCTCTCAGCTTGGGCGGAGAGACTTCAGATTGGTACAAGGGAACAATGCAATTGATCATGCCCGAGCCAACACCATTGAGGAATCTGCCGACCAGGAGCATGGCGATGTGGACGGATGCTACTTGCAGTACTGCAGAGACTAGACAGATGGTGCAGATGATTTGGACGCTAAGCTTGCGGCCCACGGCGTTTGCTAGCCATGCAACGATACAGCATCCGACGATACCGCCGGCACTGAATAGACCTTGTGTCGCTGTGGCTGTTAGTATTTGTACCCCATCGACTTGGGAGTTTTGGGACATACCCCCGATGATGGTGTTGGCATATGAGGCGCCGGCACCGGTAGTGTCGAGACGGAAGTATGAGTAGAAGGAGCTGAGTCCAAAGACTGTGCCCATGACTGACGCATTGAAACCATAGGTGAAGGAGCCAAGGGCTACAAGGAAGACAATTCCGTAGTTGTATCTAGTACTAGCGCCCATCTTCGTTGTTGTCTATCGGTAAATGCGAGCATTCATGAGATCTGACAACTCGTGGGATCTGGGATGTATAGATATAGGATCTGCAGGAGACATGAATAGTGCTAGAGAGTGGTTGTTGATGCAAGGAAACCTATTGGGGTCCCCATGGGGTCGAGATGGATCCATGGACCAGGGAAACGAACGTTGCAGGGTGCCCATGTGGGCGGTTTGGTGGAGCGTTTGACCCAAACAGAGTTCAGCAAGAAGCCGAGTGGCTTTCGAAGAAGCCGGTCACGAACTTACAGACATTCCGCAATGCCCGAAGATACCGAAAGTCATGCCCGACAAGACGCCGACCCCTCTCCCACCTTGCCGCCGTCACCGAATGGTTACCTTTCTCGAGATGCCGTCGATGGTCGCATCGCTCTCCTCAGAAACCATGCATACATTTACCCCAGCGTCGGTTCTGACATGGACGACACAGCAGGGACTCACCATCGATTCTGGGTCCTGAAATGTTCAACAAGATCATACAGAGCTCTGGAGCAAGCCTCCTTGGTAGTACTTCAAGCAGACCAGCCATGCCGGAATATGTCAGGGTGGGCTCCGCCTCTGGTGCCGTCACTGACCTCCCAGAGAATCTCGATATACTAGCCAAAGATGCTGATATTGATTTTATCATTGGAGACTGGATGTCGGAATACAACATGACCATGCGGGGAGCTTCGAAATCGGCCGGTAACACCAACGGTGAAGATGGGGCGAACTACGAGTATCAATTTCTGGAGTCTCTCGAGCCTGCACTGGAAGATATTGCCCGTCGCAAGATCCGTGTGGCGGTCAATGCTGGAGCCAGTGACCCGGAACGACTACACGACCAAGTCGCTTCCCTAGTCAAAGCAAGAAGGTTATCCTTGACCGTAGCTTGGGTAGAAGGCGACGAGGTCCTGGATGTCGTCAAGTCCTGTCAGAAATCTGGAGATCAGCTTCGCAATATCACGACCGGTCAGCTGCTTTCAGAATGGGAATTTCAGCCTTTGTACGCTCAATGCTATCTTGGATGCTGGGGTATCGTCGAAGCCTTCCGAGGTGGCGCAGATATCGTGATTTGTGGTCGGGTCGCTGATGCCGCTCCAACAATGGCGGCAGCAGCTTTCTGGCATCAGTGGACTCGAGACAAGTTCTCTGAGCTTGCGCACAGTCTCATTGCCGGTCATCTTATGGAGTGCTCCTACTATGTTACTGGTGGCAATTTTACTGGATTCAAGAACATGCCGCAGGGAGCGAGCCCACTGCTTCATCTTCCTGTAGCCCATATCTTCAAAGACGGCACTTTTGAAGTACGGCGGCATCAGATTGCTGGTCGCTCTGGCTTCGTCTCTAGAGACACCTGTCGGACTCAGCTTGTGTACGAACTTCAAGGAAAGCGGTATTACAACTCCGACGTGGTAGCAGTCCTTGACCAGATCAAAATCGAGGAGCGAGCAGACAATGTCGTCTACGTGCACAATGTTGGATTTGAGAAACCGCCACCTACCACCAAAGTAGGCATAACTGCTCGTGGTGGATTCCAAGCAGAGGCGCATTACTTTCTCACCGGCCTGGACATCCCTGAGAAAGTCATTCTACTGGAGCGACAGCTCCGCACTGTTCTGGGCAAGGGCGATTTCTCGTTACTCAAATTCACCACCACAGGGACCTGCCAGGAGAATCCCGCATCACAAGACGCAGCCACAGTGGACTTCCGAATCTTTGCCCAGTCAAGAACAGAGGCCGCTCTCTCACCAGCGAAGTTCCTCCGACCAATCTTCAACATTGTCATGTCCACATACCCAGGAGCGACCTTTGCCGTGGACTCTCGTCAAGCAGTCCCGAAGTCGTACTTGGAATATTTCGTGACCATTATCCCGCAGAGCGAGATCAAGCAGTTTGCGCATATACCGTCATTGGGACAGAAGATCCCGATTCCAGCTCCCACTGACACTACCCCATACCAGTACGAGCAGGATATCCAAGAAGAGGAGAGTCCGCCACCACACCTCACTTTCGGGCCCACGACTACTGCGCCGCTCGGCTACGTTGTGCATGCCCGATCGGGCGACAAGGGCTCCGATTGTAACGTTGGTTTCTACGTTCGCCACGAGGACGAGTACGACTGGCTACGCTCTCTGCTCTCGACTACCAGGATCAAGGAATTGTTGCAGAACGACTATAACGGTGGCAGGATCGAGAGATTCGAGCTGCCGAACATCCAAGGTCTGTCACTTTGTGGAGCGTGCTGAGATTATCACTGATCTGACGACAGCTGTGCACTTCCTGCTCAAGGACCATCTCGACAGAGGCGTCTCTGCCACTTCGAGCTATGATTTCCTCGGCAAGAATCTAGCGGAGTATCTGAGGGCTAAGCATGTTCAGATCCCGAACAAGTTTCTGAGCAGGGGTCGCATTTGAGATCGGATGAATGGCATGTTTGCTGGTGAGGCCCTCTAGTCAACGGAACCAGAATAGCGGGAATATTCCATCTTTCTTGAGACAAGTTCGGTGAGATGAATAAATATATTGTACCTCCTGACATTCCGTGCGTAGACTCTGTTCATTCAGCTGCTCAGATTGTGGCTAACAGAGGAATGAGCGGGGACAGAGGCATGTTGGGGAGTGTAGTATTGCCAGGAGTGGATCAAGAAACGTCCCAGCGCCGCATCTGACCGCGTATACATGCTATCGTACGGATGAAAGGACCGCTATATCATTGGAATAAGGGTCTAGTCTCGCTCCAAGGGATCACAGTCAGGTGACTGGTGAACCACGCTACAGAAGACCGGCTGGTAGTAGCAAATCATCCAGGTCTTGGATAGGGTCAAGCCATGGCTCGTAAGAAGTGTGGGGCAAGGGGCCGCGGTTCGGCTTGATGGGGAGGGATCATGGGGGTAGCGACCATAATCACAACGATACAGCTCCTCAAGAGCCATTACACCGGTCCGATAGATGCGATCCTGTGCCGATTTCGAAGCGGCTGTACGGCGCGGTAGCGGTCCAGTGGAAGTGATAGGCAGTCGACGTAGACACGATTCGGTCACAAGAGACCGGAAAGATGGCTAGTGACACAGAATAGGCCATGTTAACATGACATTGAGATTCGACAAGTCCTTTCATCCGTAATGATCAAGCGGAGGTGAGACCTCATGGGTGAAATGATGATTCTGATATGGGCCCCTGCTTACACTGACCACTCCTTGATGGAGACGTTGTTACTTTGACACAGGCAAAAACAAGAATGACCTGTTCGTGGACTCCTGAACAGCTGTCTTAGGCCAAGCATACCCGGCGATATGCATTCGGCGTCTTGCGTGGTCGGCTTCTCGATGTAGGGAGGGGCGATGTCGAGGTCAGTCAACTACCACTTTATTCCATTGCACCGTTTGTGACAGTGCTTCTGCAGCAGTTCATAAGGGTCCGAAAAGCGCTATCAACCATTACTGTCAGCCAATAGCAAACTCAAGCACAACATCAGTCATGTCGTTCCAGGACATTTCGTTCCAGACCTCGGACAAAGTTACGCTGCGCGGGTGGTTCGTTACTTCGAGTGCAGATACCAAGGGACTACCAGCACCATGTCTCGTCATGTCGCATGGTTTCTCTGCGCTAAAGGAAATGGATCTCAATACATTCGCTGATCATTTCTCGAAGACGCTACCGATCCACTGCCTCATCTTTGACAACCGTGGTTTTGGAGAGTCTGACCATGGGCATGGCCAGCATCGACATGAGATTTTGCCCGCGGTCCAGACGAGCGATATTCAGGATGCCATCACTTATGCACAATCGCGACCCGAAGTCGATCCAGACAGGATTGGCATCTGGGGGAGTTCGTACAGTGGTGGGCATGTGTTATGGGTTGGAGCTGTCGACAGGCGAGTGAAGGCTGTGCTAAGCCAGGTACCATGCGTGAATGGATGGGAGAATTGGCATCGTTTGATCAGACCTGATTTTGCTGAAGGAATCAACAAAGCATTTCAGCAAGGTATCTGTGTCATCTGGTCTATCCCGGCGAAGGGTGCTGACGAGTTGTGAACAGACAGACTGGATCGCGCAGCCGGTAAGCCCCCGGTCATGCTACCAGTCGTGGATGAAGATCCTCAGAAGTCATCTGCACTCCCTACGCCAGACAGCTTCACCTTCTTCTCCGGTTGGGCCAAAAAGTCTAATTGGCAGAATGAAGTCACCCTGAAGTCGTAAGTGTCCGCAGTCCGCACATCGCATTGGTGTCCATTCGCTGACAGAGACCAGTATCGAGGCTTTCCGCGAGTACAATCCATCAGCACATGTCCACAACATCTCGCCGACTCCATTACTCATGACAGTCGCTGAGAACGATGTCCTGACTCCGACCCACCTAGCCCTTGAAGCATTCTCCAGAGCAAGGGAGCCGAAGCAGCTACAGCTGTTGCCCGGGGGCCATTTCGATGGCTATTCAGGTTTCTACTTTGAGAGAAACGCCGCTGTCCAGGTAGAATTCCTTCGGAAGTGGCTGCTTCGTAGCTAGATAGCCTGCAAGTGGTAGTTCACATACACATGTATGTGGCAGTATCTCCAGCAATCCTGTTCAGTACTGGCTGGGAGATGAAGTCCTTCACCCATCCTAGATGGTTGTGCCAGACTGTGCCTGTGCCAAGTGTCTCGCTTACACAATTCACCAATAGGTTTGCAGCATCTCCTATAGCCCATATATCTGAGATGTAATGCAAGAGAACGGACCAGTGTGCTAATATTACCAGCGCTTCAGGCACTCTCCGCTTGAGCATCTCTGTGAAGAGCGGAGTGGTAGCTACTGGCCACGCTCGCCCTCTAATGAACCTTGAAGCACGCCGCAGATGGAGGCTTGACGATTTTGAGCCGTAGCTTCGAGTCAGCTGTGTGATCGCTACCTGACAAGCAGTTCTTTCGTCGGCCGAGAGGGTTGAGTACTGTACAATGTCGTACAGGGCTACAAAATGTGCATAGTCCTCATCGTCATGATCTTCAAGCTCGAATACATCTTGAGCATTGAAGCCGAGCATTGGCCGTAGCTCCGAGCTGGCGAGCATCATCCAGTGGCCGTCCTCCATCACTGCCCTAACACCACGAGCTACACGTATGGTGTTGATGATCCGGTCGAGAAATGCGTCTCTAGATTCTTGGCGCGGAACGATGAAAGTATCGCAGAGCATATATTTCCCAGTCAAACTAGAGGCTAAGAAGACGTAGCCAATGTTGCCTTCATCGATGTGCTCTATATCCGTGTTAAGCTCACGAATGCCTCTGCTGAACAGCGCAGTAGACTGTTCGTGTAACTTGGTTCCGACGTTGCTCGAACGATCGACGATTTGTCGTAAAGCGGTCACAGCCAGCACTAGACTCATGAGATAGTGACATTTGAGAGCGTATTTCAGCATCAAGCGCTGTCCCTCTTCAGGGTCCTCGAATCCAAAGCCAAAGATCTGTTGCGGATCTTGTAGATATCGATGGAATAGAGCGAAATGCGTCAGATCTAAGCCCGGGCTCGACTTCAGTGTTGTACCAGATGGAGAAGGCGAAGTCCTGGGCGGTGCTGGACTCAGATACAAAGGTCCTGATGAAGTCACTCGAAGTCCATCTATCGGGATTGATGCCCTCGGATTTGTACCTGATCCGGACAGGTCATTTGAGCTAGTTTTCGTATAGTCACATACAGTGCCCGCAGTGCGACAATTCACACAGAATGGCTTTGACTCGTCACACTGTAAGGCTAAATCAGTACCTCCTCCTGAAATGAACAGCCATGTGACGAAGGAATTGGATTGTGCTTGGATCTGTCAGACCTTCTGGTGACGCTTTTTGCAATTCGCACAGCCGAAACGGGACTTCTTATGAGGCTTTCGAGCCATTGATGTATAGTAGCGATTGTGTGAGTCAGGCAAATTTCTCAATGACAGTGGCTAGGTGATGCAGCGTTTTATGTGACTTGTTGATCTCAGAACAACCACGCAATCCCGTCGATTCTTGTAGGCTGAATCGGAATATGCGCACCAACATCGACCCTGGTAGATCTGAACAGTGCTACCGACGCAGCAGCTGATTCGATAAAGCAGTGCTTCGGCATATTGTGGGAGAGGCCGGTCTACCCAGCCAACAATTCCACTCCTGCAGTTGACACAGGTCGTCTATTCTAGGCATCAATACGAGTATTGCCTGAGGAGCCCTACCTGTCACTGTAGCCAGACTACTACCAGAGCCATAAGACATTCCAGAACAATGCTCAGAGCCAATCGCCGAGGATGCAAAGATTACCTAAAACGCGTATCCGCGTATGAAGCTGCGAACTTTTAGAGATCCAGGGTCCTTTACGAGTATTCTGTATTTCTGTCACCGGCGTTCGGAACATGCATTACCGAGGCTTGATCCTGTCCGGCTGCTGGTCCCGACAGACCGCGCTAACCCGATTGTCGGTGCCAAGACCAAGCTGGGTTGTTTTCGGCGCAAAGCTCGCCGCAAACAATCACAGCTTCTCGCGTGTTGCGCACTACAACTGTCTCACCAATTTCGCAAGTACACCGTCGGGCTGCTGTAGCGCACATCATGCGCGTGCGGAACCGCAGGTGGATACAGGCTGACGGCTATCAGCTTCAAGCTTTCCCTCAAAAGCTTATGCTGCTTTGTGGTCTCGACGGATCGAGCATCCGCGACTTCGATCTACAACAGGTGAGTCTGTGTACTGCATACTTCCCTTCGCCTGAGTCAATCACGTCCTTGTTTCTTCTTACGGCTATTCTTGACTGTACTCTCAATGCGCGAATGTGGTCATTACCCTGCACGCCCTTGGTCTAGGCTTGCCGAGGATAAGGGTTCCGGCATGATCACTCGTATGTGGTCGCCATGAGGATGAGTGTGATGGTATGATCACTCGTATGCGGTCACCATGACCTATAAACGGTAGGGAAACATCATTCCGCGAGCCGCCGACCGAGGACAGGGCAGGAATTGGTGGACGTTCATCTGGATGTGGCCGACATACCCCCAATGCGAGAATGACTTCTCTGATGCCTGGAGTAACATACTAGTCTGATTATCTACAATGACTTTCAGCGATATATAATGATGGCCGACTCACCACCATCCACTTGCTATCTGCTATCAAAGATATCACATCACTCCACGTCAATACACTCAGGCACCAATACCAGGTGTGGTTATGGCAGACGTCAAATTTGTCCTATGGCACTACTCGCCGTCGCTGATTGCAGCTATCGTCCTCGCAGTCCTTTTCCTCATTGGGACAGTCATTCACCTGATCTATCGCATTCGACGAGCCGCGACATTTGCAAACTGCATGATCGTTGGAGGCATTTGTACGTCATGTCATGATGAGTCTGAACTACCACGGATGAGACTGACCTTGTTCGGAAGTTGAGACAGCTGGCTACGGTTGTCGTGCCTACGCACACTTCAACACTACGGCAACAATACCATATGCAATACAATCCCTCTTGATTCTACTAGGACCAATTCTTTTTGCGGCCTCCGTCTACATGTTTCTGGCGAGAGTCATTCTAGCAAGCGGTGCCGAGCACCTCAGTCCTCTACCCGCAACTCGTATCGCAAAGATCTTTGTCCTCGGTGATGTTACCTGCTTTATTGTTCAGGCTGCCGGTGGCGGTATACTTTCAGCTGCAAAGAGTCAGAACACCCTCGATATTGGCAATTGGGTTATCTTGGCAGGTCTGGTCCTCCAGATTATTATCTTCTTCGGTTTCATCGCCACTATCACCTCCTTTCACATACGATTCTCCGGCTACTCGAGTGAGAAGAAGGTGGCGAGCCCTGACGTAAGCAACAAAACGCTAAAGCAGATCTACTTCCTCTATACAGCAAGCGTACTGATCACGGCCCGAAACATCTACCGTGTGCTCGAATTCGGACTCGGTCAAGAAGGCTATCTCATCAAACACGAATGGACGCTCATCGCTTTCGACGGAGCATTAATGGTAATGGTTTTGTTGATCTCGAATTACTGGTATTTTTAGCTCGCGGAGCTTGTGACTCGTAGTTGGTGACAATGAAGAGGCGTATAGGAAATTGTCTTGCAAAGGTCCGGAGCCGCACGACATCGAACATCATAAACCTATAATGTGTAACTAGTAGCGTTTCTGATTCTATTGTACTTTATCATATAGCGCTGTATGACAATGCACTTGCCAGTATCCAATTCGATAGGAGCGTCGTGGTGTGACGATTTTCTCAAAGCTCCTCCCTACACGCAGGTCTCAAGGTCCCGTTGTATTGCTGATGCCACATGAGAGGCGGAGTTACTGTTGCCTGGCATCCGTCCAAGGACGACGATTGATCGCCAGAGTCGTGCGACAGCAGCAGTGCCAAATATTTCCTTTGATACCCCGTCTTGGGTTTGTTGATAATTTTTCCAACTCACCACTCGAGTGCTGCCGCCTACTGCTGGGCATTGAGGAAGCTCGTCGTCAGAAGTCCGGCAGTGCCTGTGAACACCAACGTACGTCCCAAGACCCATCAACAAGCGTGACCATGGTATCCTGATACTGATCTTCAGAATACCAGATTTCTATGCTAGAACGATAGCAGGCATCCAGATTCCGCGTCTATCGAGAGGTTGAAGAAATGCAGAACTCAATCCACACCCCTGTCGCTCCCTGATCTGCAGGCCAAGGGTCCGCGTCATGTTCTGAGATCATCACTCCCAAACACCCCGACCACGACAACAATGTAAAACAGCATCGTTGTCCCCCTTCTCGACCCCCATATGATACCCCAACCATAGCAACACAATCCGAACCCATCCGCAACAATGGACGAACACAACACCCGCGTCTCCTCCCTCGCCACGCAAATCCAGGACTTCTACACCCGTAAGATCCCCTTCAGATGCTACCACGGCTCCACCACCTCGACGCGCAAAGTGACCTACACGCCCGAAACATCCATCGACCTCTCCCCCTTCACGGGCATCCTATCCGTGGACCCCGCGCGGTCCACCGCCCTCGTGGAACCAAATGTCTCCATGGCCGCGCTCGTCAAAGCCACCCTGCCGCACAACATGGTCCCCGCCGTAGTCCCCGAGTTCACGACCATAACCGTCGGCGGGTGTTTCGCCGGTACAGGCGGGGAGAGCAGCTCTTTCCGCCACGGTGTCTTCGATGACACGGTGCTGAGTATCGAGATTGTGCTGGGTGATGGGACGGTGACCAAGGCGAGCGAGACGGAGAATGCGGATCTGTGGAGGGGTGCGGCGGGGAGTTTTGGGTCGTTGGGCGTGGTGACGTTGTTGGAGATTAGGCTTGTGAGGGCGGAGAGGTTTGTCGAGGTGGAGTATGTGCCTGTGAGGAGCGCGGGGGAGGCGGTGGAGGTTATGAGGGGTGCGGAGGGGAGGGAGGATGTGGGGTATTTGGATGGGGTGTTGTTTGGGGAGGAGAAGGGGGTGGTGATGCTTGGGAGGTGGGAGGCGGGAAATGCTGGGAGTGAAGGGGTCAGGTTTACGAGGAGAGGGGATGATTGGTTTTATATGCATGCTCAGAAGGTGACGGAGAGGCTGCTAGAGGGTGAGCTGGAGGAGAGGAAGGAGGCGAGGGATAGTTTGTCGACCATTCAGGAGGAGAAGGGTGTGGCAAGAACTCATAAGGAACTGGTTCCGACGTACGACTATCTCTTCCGATGGGATCGAGCTTGCTTCTGGATGGGGCAGCATGCACTGGATTACTTTTATGTTCACAACATCCGCTTCTCACGATGGTTGGGTGACTCGCTCCTCCGACCGGCGAAGATGATGCACGCAGGACAGAAAGCAGGGCTGATGAACCAGTATGTCGTACAGGACATCAGTATTCCCTACCAGCACGTCGGGGAGTTTGTCTCGTATATCCAGAAGGAGATCGGCATCTACCCTCTCTGGCTCTGCCCTCTGCTATTGAAGCATCAGTGGCCGCTCAAGCCCAACGACCCGACTATACCAGAGCGCATCATGAACGTCGGCATGTGGGGACCGGGTAGTAAGAAGCTGGCCAAGTTCGTCCAGCAGAACAGGGATCTCGAGGAGAAGACCAGGCAGCTACATGGTCTCAAATGTCTTTACGCACAAGCATTCTATACAGAGGAGGAATTCTGGAGAGTGTACGATAGGGAAAGGTATGACACTCTCAGGACGAAATACCGAGCAGAGACCTTACCGACCGTCTATGACAAGACTTGCAAGAACTCGGCAACGCAAGAGCTTGAAAAGAGAAGGACCAGTTCATCTGAAAAGGCAAAAGGCTATGTAAAGGACTTTTGGATTTGCAGAGGTCTGTATGGTGCGGCAAGCTCTATGCTTGGTGGCGACTATCTGATGAGAAAGGCGAAAGCCGCATGAATGACGATTGACGCTTGTATATATACCACGGGAGTACAGTGTGTATTTATTTGTACAGAATGCTACACGTTCTTGAAATATGGCTGTGGACGCCTTAACTTCATTAGTGCTGACAATGGGCAACTCCATGGGTCGTGCTTCAGAATCCGCCCTCGAGGCTGTCAGCATAGAACTCCAAATTTCTTCGTCCTGTTCGTTGTGCTGACGATTCTATACACTTCACGATCAAGCGCCGCGGTGATTTTCCAACCACCTCGTGTGCGTGTGTGGTGAAAGCCCTCAAGCCGTTGTGTACCAGTCCCGTGATTCGACCAACAGGGGATTTACTCAAGTTCTCTTGGAGCATCATGCCCCTAGAAAAACGCCTTCTCGAGGATGAGCGCGTGCTGTACGGTCCATTGTCGACATTCGATGGTGCATTCATCGCTGAGATCATCCAGCCAGGCAAAGCCAGGAATGCGAGGTCGGTATAACCTTATGGTCGAGATGCTGTCCCCTGAAACTGATAGCACCCTACTTCGCGCAAGATACAAGGCTGGTCATCCAGAAAACATGAAGGGCAAAGCAGCAGAACACGTGAGTCGTGATGGTATTGAGGTCATACCTCGAGGATGTGCACTGACAAAGTATACTATCAGGCACCACCACTCCATCTGCATATGATGCAAACCGAGACGTTCATCGTCCTCTCGGGCAAACTTGGACTTACACATGGCTATGACCTGAAAGATACCATTGTGACGGCGTCAGACGAGCCATTCGTCGTCGAGCCATGGACACCGCATCGACCATGGCCAGTACCGGACTGTCAAGAAGATACTGTCCTTCTCATGATAGCCACGCCGGAGAATGTGCCGAATCCCCTAAGCGGCGTATTCTTCCGCGACATCTTCCTCTACACTGAAGATTGCCGGGCTGGAAAGGCGAAGCTTGATCTACTTCAGATCTTGCTCATGCAGTATGTCGTAACTCATGAACGCTCTGCGGCATAGACTAATATTCCAGGCACGTAACAGACTCTCCGCTGGTTATGTTCCCGACAGCACACTTTTTTGGTCCTTTGCGTTGGTGGGTCCCATTGAAGCTACAAGCGGCTGCGGCATGGGTGGCGACGCAGATGGGATATAGCCCGCGCCTGGAAAAGTATGACAAGGACGAATGATGATGGACATCTGAGAAAGAAGATGCGGCGATGATGGAGCTTGAACGGCAATCTCTGTCATGGAAAAAGCTTTGATGGGATCATGGCTCCTCTTCAGCGGCCCTGCCGATTGGATCCTTTGATCTCGGCAAGATCGAGCTTGGATTTTAGTTCTGTCGATCAGTGGTCGTAGATTTTTTTGATCAATTGAGGAGGAAGGCATTTGCTCGAGTGGAAGATTCTACAAGCCACTGAATGTGTAGTCTCACTATTAAGTATAATGGAACTGCGCAGCAAGTGGTACAACAATGTAGAAATCGATATTCCCCCTGCCGTCACCCAAAAACGTGGCGTTGAACATGTCGTGGGGATGACGCTGGCAGGGCCTAACCTCTTTTGCGGGGAGATGGACCAACCAGATTCAGAAAAATGTGAGAGACAACAACCAAGGGAAACGATCATCATGCCGCATTCCTTGCTGTGAGTAGCTCATTCATAAAGCAGCCGGCTCGCCCACGCCATGGCCGCTCGCAGAGCTCATACACCACCGCCCCTGCTCTCTTCTCCCCCTCCTTCAGCAGAAGACAGTCCTGCCAACAGTCCCCGGCATAGCGTGGATAACGATTCGCGACCACTCTTGAAGATGTCTCACGAGCCGAAATCAGTCGATTCGGGCTCACCGAAAACCGCAGCACCCAATGACATACTACAAGATCCAGAGTTCGAGGGTAGGACCCTCTATGAGAAGAAATGCGTCCTTATCAATCGCGAGATTGACTCCAACGGCATGGGCCGGTACCAGTGGTACATTTGGTTCCTCTGCGGTTTTGGCTACTTGATCGATTTGCTTTGGGCTCAAGCATTCGGTCTCGTGCTCAGTCCGCTGCAGCAAGAGCTTGGGTTTTCAGGACCAGAGTCGGGCAACATCTCTGCGTCTTTCTCAGCAGGTCTCACAGCAGGAGCTTTCGTGTGGGGCGTTTTGGTGGACATTGTCGGTCGGTACTCTGGCATATCAGACGGCGCAGTCTATTGTAAGAACATCAAGCTCACTATCTCCCAGGTCGCCAATGGTCGTTTAATTTGACCTGCTTGATCTCAGCCGCTTTTGGTCTTGGACTGGGTGGCACGAACTCGTACAACGCCTTCCTCATCGTCACCGCATTTGTCGGGTTCGGCATCGGAGGTAACATTCCCATTGATACGACGATTTGTCTGGAATTCATTCCGCAGGTAAATCAACTTCTACTGGTAGTTCGAGATCACCACTGACAATCTGTAGAATCGCCGATTCTTGCTCGCTCTGCTCTCCATCTTCCAGCCGATCGGTGTCGTCCTTTGCAGTGCTTTTGCATATGCATACATCCCGACATATTCATGCTCGCCGAATTTCAGTGAAGATGGTGCCTTGCCATCCTGTAACACGAATCCAAACGTCCCATGTTGCTCCCGAGCTGACAACATGGGCTGGAGATATCTCATGTTCACACTCGGCGCCTTGACACTCTTCATCTTCTTCCTGCGATTCGTCGTGTTCCGTTTCAAGGAGTCTCCCAAGTTCCTTGTCTATCGCGGGAAGGATGCAAAGGCCGTAGAAGTGCTGCAGTACATCGCCAAGTTCAACAAACGCTCCTGCGGCGTGTCTATCGAACATTTCGAGGCTCTGACTTCAGATCATGCGTCCATCGGATCTGGCACTGAGCTTCTGGGTACGGGCGCAAAGCAGCTGCAACTCTCCCTTGCTGGCAAGCTCAAGCTGGAACTCGCCCGCTACGCTCTTCTGTTCAAGGGCTGGCCGATGACCAGGCTCACCATTCTGGTATGGCTCACCTATATCTGCGACTATTGGGGATTCACTCTTGCTGGTACCTACCTTCCTACGGTCTTGGCCTTCAAGAACAGCGAGATCGATGTACCTCTGCGCCAGACCTACAGATCGTACGTTTACATCTACCTTCCCGGTGTGGTAGGAGTCGTAGGAGGAGCGATGATGTACCGCGTCCCCTCAGTCGGCCGCAAGTGGACCATGGTGATATCCTCCGGCCTCATGGCGACGAGCATCTTCATCTACTCTGTCGTCAATGATGAAGCATCGAACATTGGTCTCAACGTCATGGAGTACTTCTTCCAATCCATGTTCAACGCCGTCCTCTACGGTTGGACACCAGAAGTCTTCCCAGCACCAATCCGCGGGACCGCCTGCGGTGTAGCCAGTTTCTGGGGCAGACTGTTCGGCATTATCGCTCCACTCACAGCAGCACGAGTGATTCCGAACGAGGGTCTGAGAGGCGACAATCAGGCTATCAACAGGATCTTGTATCTTGCTGGCGGCATCACGTTCGGTTGTGTCCTCACCACCAGTCTGCTGCCTGGCAACAAGAGGCTGGCGCAGCAGAGTATGTAGAGTCGCCCGCTGCCCTAGATTGGGGTAACAGATCTTGCTTCTGTAGAGTATATACCCACATATCACGAATATGATTCATTAAGCGTAAGCCTCACGCATCGTGCGCATCTAGTGGTAGCAGCTGCAATGCAACTCATCTGGCACGCATCTCCCCGCAGTCGTCATTATGCACATCCTTCCCTGGACCCAGCCCGGCTCACGAAGCGCTCAGCGCTAGACATGCGTCCACCGCCATCCCCACCCTCCCTTCCTTCATCCGCACGACATCGCTGATGACGTCCTTGTCCAAATCAGGGAACATACCCTGTAGCGTCCTGACCGCATTAGCACCTTGCAATAACACGCGATACTCTGCACCGAGCAAGAAAGGGAGGGTACTCACTCAACAACAACCCTATGCTCCTCCGTCCTGATCCTACTCGCCTCCGCCTCCGCCTTCGAAGCCTGCCTAATCGCCTCCTCCGTCTCCCTCCCGCCCGGTCCAGCGGGAACACCATGCAGCCCCTGCCCCTCGTGGCTCCTCCTCGGCTGCTCCCGCTGCGACCTCGTCCTATTCCCAGCAAACATGCGCATGACTTCACTCTCCTCCCCACGCTTCTCCCCTGGGTATCCCGCGCCAGATCTCGTAGGCGACCTCTGCGTGCCCGGTCTAGGCGGCTGTGGAGGCGGCGCCTCGTCGCTGAACATCCTCCCGATACCGCTCAGGGGCTTCTGGATCGTCCTCAGCAGGCCCGACGCCAGGTCCTCCGAATTGGACGTCGAGCCTTCGCTGGATCCGAGACGTTTTGACGCTACTCGACGCGGAGATGCGCGTTCGGCGTCCATGCTGTTCCGTGGGGTGACTTCTGGGCGGGCAGGGGCGGATTTCTCGCTCAAGTGGGGGAGGAGGGGGGAGGTGTCGGGTCCGCTTAGGCCCGCGGCAGGGGGTGCCAGGGGTGGGGTGGAGGAGGAAGAAGGGTCCAGGGAGGTGCGGGATTCGTATTCTTCTGCTTTGTGACCTTCGGCTATGGCCGAGACGGCGGCTTCGACGTTGGCTTCAAAGTCTTCATTGGAGATGGTCAGGTTGGTGCGGTCGAGGTTCTCTATGAAAGATATGACGCCCATGAGGGAGGAGATGTAGTACCCTGCTTCACCGCCGAGTTTGTCTTGGTTGCGGAAGCGGAGGATGTATTGCACGTTGCTGACGAGGTGGGAGGGATTCGCTTTGAGGACGGTGTAGATCAGGAGAGGGACAAAAGAGTCTGCGGATTGGTCGGTTTTGTTGTTTTTGAGAAAGCCGAAGATGACTTTGCAGCAGTTGAGGATTTGGATGACTTTGTCTCGAGGTGCGCGGTACGAGTTGATCTTGAGAAGTTCCTGTTGTGCGAGGGAGAGAAATTTGCGGCCCTTGTCGCCAACAGAAGGGATATCGAGGTGCTCCTCCTTGATCCAACCATAGATTCGGATCTTCTGTGTGATCACGTCGTCCCTCTCTACGTCTTCTTGATGTTGACCCCTTCGACCAGGACCATTCACCGAAGCAGCATTCGCACGTGCTCGACGTGTCCGAGCACCGGTGGATTCGACAGGTGGTATAGCTGGCGAGAATGTCTGCGAATATAGCCGATTCATGACCAGTTTCTCCATGCCTTCTCGAGCGTTATCGAATTCGGCATCCGACACGGTCCGCCATACCTCGCATTGCGACATCTTCTTGGAGATAAATTCGAGGAAATCGGAGATAATCTTGACTTGCTCGTGTACTTGCCATTGCTTCTTACCGAATTCGTTCAAGAATGACCGCAGGAAACGAGCAACAGGATCTGCTGTGCGATGTCGCAGCTGCTCTAGAAAGCGATGAAAGTCAAACGGCAATGCAGGCTCCGGATCTGGTGACGGTGGTGGTGGCTGGAAGAGTGAATTACCTCCAGGACTTTGCGGAGGCAGAGCATCTGGCTTCTCTGATGCTGGCGGAGGTGGAGGAGGCAGACCTTCACCGATCGACGGCGGTCGTGCTCTGGAGGGATTAAAATTGTAGCTGTCTCTTGAAGCCGGTCTTCGCAGGGATGGTGACGTTGGTGAGCTCTGCGACTCTGGCTCCAGACTCGATCCCCGTGGTGGAAAGAATACGGGCGAGGCGATCTCCATACGAGGTGACAGAATCTCCTCCTTCCCAAGGCCCTGTCCGTCCTCCCCAAATTGCTCCATTATGCTCTGTATCTCTGACTGACTCTCATTGTCCCCTGGTTGCTGGTCGACCACCGAATCGTCCTCGGGAGGGTGCTTCTCGTCATACTCTTGATACTCCGGCTGCTTTCCCGCAGCTCTGCTCTGGATAGTCGCATCCTTGGGAGGTGGTACAGGCGGTGGAGGAGAGCTTATTCGAGGCTTGTCACGGATCGATAACGACAGGTCAGGACGGTCGGTGTCGTCCTTCACATTTGTCGCAAGACCAGCTCCCTCTGTGCTGGTGGCAGCCGGCATGCTTTTGTCGTTGCCCAGCGACGAAATTTCCGCGGGCGTCCTCCCTTTTGACTCTTCCTTGTCAGTCTCGATTGAGCCCTGTGGTTGAGCTCCAGATCCTGCTGTTGTTCCAACATCTTCCGTGCTTGCTCCCTCCAGATCCTGCTTCACCGCCAGTGGCCGCTTTTCCGGTGGACGTCCATCTTCATCCACTGCTGTGTTCGTGCCGCTCAGATCGACGGTGTCTGACTGAGCCACTCGCTCCTCGTTCATCTGCTCGTTAACGTTGTGCGTGCTGTATCCCGCGCCGGCATTGTGCGCATTGGTAGCTGACATAGACTCATATGTCTTTCGGTAGAGATTCGGGACTGCTAATCATGGAAGTTCTGGAAGCATGCGTCTCGATAACTCGTCGACTTTCTGATTCTGTCCGCGCTCTCGTATAGTCGTATATAGTACCCCGCGGTCCATTGATAGATGTTGCAGGTGGCTTGTTTCACCTCACGTGTAAGGAAGATGGCGGCCGTGCGGCTCTGGCGAATCAGCGCTTGCCACAACTCGCAATTTACAGCTTCAGGCCAAAGATCCCTCTTCACCTGCATGCAAGGTCATGCTAGCTCTGCTTGATTCCTCCGGCATTGCAGGATAAGAAGTGCTTCTTCCCTTCCGTTGAAATTCCCCTGCGACAGTATGGGATCACCGCCGGCCATTTCGATAACAGATGTGTGGCATATTCCTAAGCCTTGATCGGGAAATGGATCAATCACCGAGCAAGCAGATTCAGGAGCTCTTGAAGCAAAGAGGACCAGACAGTCTTCAACAGCTGCAATTTTCACTGGCTTCAAAAGCTGCAGCAGATGGCGACCGCATGGACTCACCACTCACATCGCACGTGTCGCCAAACTTAACATCTGAGTTGCATGTAACTTGCCTTGGATCGGTCCTTTCATTGAGAGGCTCTCAGGTCGTTAAACAGCCAGTGCATGATTCCACCGAGTTCAATCCGACCAATTCTTCGTTTCTCTGCTGGAATGGAGAAGCATGGTCGTTCGCTAGCACTCCTATAAGAGGAAGCGATTCTGCTCATGTCTTCGATCTTCTCTCGTATATCTGTCAGACAGCTCATGATGCCGGCGATGCGAGTCCAGAGATTGCAATCAGCGAAGCTTTGTCTTCATATTCTGGCCCCTACGCATTCGTGTTTTTCGACCACCACTACCGCCGATTCTACTCTGGTCGAGATTTTCTAGGCCGGAGATCACTTATGTTGCGACGTTCTGAGACAGGTCTCATGCTCAGCAGCATACCTGATGACTCTGAAGACTGGCAGGAAATCGAGGCCGATGGCATATATTGGATCGATCTTGACCAGGCTGATGGCTTCGTATTGAAGAAGGAGCCGTATCTGTGTGTGGGGAGCAGCAGAAGATCGTCAAGGTCAATGGTAAGCCAAGCACATCTCTCGTCTGCATCTGCTAATACCGGACAGTCACCGTGTGAGCTCGAACTTGATAGCTCGATCACCAACCAAGAGACAGGCCAGGCTTTGCTTGAAACTTCTGATCCTATCGACTGCTTGCACCACCTGCTGCACAGCGCACTCGCAGCGCGACTGCTCACGATCCTAGATCTCAACCCCATTCATCCTCCAGAATCCGACACAGGTCGAGCAAAAGTCGCCGTGCTGTTCTCTGGTGGTATTGACTGCACAGTCTTAGCACGACTGGCACATGAGATCCTCGATCCCCTCGAACAAATCGACCTACTCAATGTCGCTTTCGAGAACCCTCGGGTGCATCGCCAAAACAAGAATGTTGGTGAATCGCCATACGAGCAATGTCCGGACCGCAAGACCGCTAGAAGCTCTCTGCATGAGCTTCGAACGAGCTGTCCGGGACGAAACTTTAGGCCGGTACGCATCAATGTACCTTATACAGACTTTCTCAAGCACCGACCAAAAATCATCGCACTCATCCGTCCGCACAATACCGAGATGGATTTGAGCATAGCGGCGGCTCTATATTTTGCAGCAAGAGGCGTAGGCCTTCTCGAGGACGATTCGTTGTACGAGACAAGCGCAAGAGTATTACTGTCCGGTCTTGGAGCAGACGAGCTGTTCGCCGGGTATACAAGACATGCGACCGCCTACTCAAGAGGTGGCCTTAAGGCTCTTGAGGACGAACTCGCCTTGGATATCTCACGTTTAGGCAAGCGTAATCTCGGGCGAGATGACCGAGTGATATCTCATTGGGCAAAAGAGGCGAGGTATCCGTTCTTAGATGAAGACCTGGTCAAGTGGGCTCTCTCAGCTACGCTCTTTGAGAAGTGTGGGTTCGGCAACGAGTCGCTTCCCCAGGACGATCGTGGCGCACCACTGGATCCTGCAAAGATGGTCATACGATGTCTCGCCCTGAAATTGGGTATGCCTGGTGTTGCACAGGAAAAGAAGAGAGCGGTACGTGACGAACGAGCTTCGAAAGCAAACACTGACCATATGGTAGATACAATTCGGCGCAAGGACAGCGAAAATGGATGTCAAGAAGACAAAAGGAACGCAGGTATTGACGGTTATGGCGCATTAGATGTGAGCAATTCAGCGGTAAGCTTGACTCTTCTTCCCAGCGGTGAACCCGGTGATGATGATAGTGGGCATGTCTCGCTGTCAGATACTTTTGAGAGCCGACCTGCATTGTTCAGGCGTACATGCAATTGCATCGAACACTGTCGATGACTGGTCAATAGGCTTGATGATTGCTTAAAAGGCAAGTCTGATGGGCTTGTCATTGTTCTTAGTACATCTACAATATTGAAAACAATACTGACAATACACCAAATAGTCACTATTGTTCTTGAGCGAAAATACAAATTCCCATTTCAAATTGTATATGTTCCTAATTTGCTACACACCTCTCTTACTGACCCTTTCGCACTCTCGTTTCCATCAGTCTACTTATTCAGTTCTCGTCCATTATACCAGTTCTGCTATCCTTCTTTCCTGATCCACTACATATCCAAACCATAACGCGATGTCTCTTTTCTTTAGCATGCTCTCCATGGCGATTGTCGTCATTACCCTCTTCCTTGTAAGTGATATATATGTCCATGACACAGTCCACTCGAATGCCATCGCCGATATCCGCCAGCTGGTACCATCCAAGAACGTCCAATTGCCTTCTAAGCATATCAACGAGTCCAGGTGAATGGACAACGCTCACATAGATTGGGAAGCAGGGCGAATTTGTCTTTGACAGACGCAGCCTCCCCCACGAGCGAGCAACCCTCAGCTTATTGGAGAATGGTACTGGACACCGAGAGCTCTATGTCGATTCTGATCCTGTCCAGACCAATAAGGAACCTCAGCACGCCATACAAAAGATCACCATGTACATGGCGGCAGATGAAAGATATTGAGACAATCACGGAACAGGGATGACATTTCTCGGTCCTCTTCAGCTCCCCCGGAGCCGGTATCTACATGTTGAATTTTCCCATTCCCCTTCCTGCTCTCCTTCCATCCTACTTCGTCTCCTGTGATTAACCAGGAGTAGCTCCTCCCTTCCAGTACTTACTCGGCAAAAACGGCATCTTACTCACCACCGCCTTCCTCGTCTTGCCCCTGACCTTGACACCGACCTCGGTCCCCGCCTTATGCAGACCATTCTTGATATACCCCATGGCGATATTCTTCCCCATGCTCGGACTGGGACACCCACTCGTGACCACACCCACTTTCGTCCCATCGGCATTCACGATCTCCGCGCCCTCTCTCGCCGGCGCGCCCTCCACGATCAACCCTATCCTGCGGCGCGTAACACCCGCTCCGCCTTTACTCGCCGGCGTGAGCTGGGGCAGCACCGTCTCTGCGCCGTTGAAGCCGCCTGTGGTCCGGCGCGACTTGCCTATGATCCAGCTCAACCCTGCTTCGACGGGGGTGGTGGTATCATCGAGGTCGTGGCCGTAGAGACACATGCCTGCTTCGAGACGGAGGGAGTCGCGGGCGCCGAGACCGGCGAAACGGAGTTGGTCGGGGCCGGCTTTGGAGAGGAGGAGGGAGGTGAATTCCTCGGTTTGATGGGGTGGGACGGAGATCTCGAAGCCGTCTTCACCTGTGTACCCGCCTCGAGATGCGAGGAGGGGGGCGGAGTGGCCGGAGGGGAGATTGACGGTGATATAGTGCGAGGCGCCGAAGTAGAAGGATTGGAGATCTAGGGAGGTGGGGTCGGCAAGAACAGAGGATAGGATGGAGGCGGAGAGGGGACCTTGGAGGGCGACGAGACCTTGTTCCTTGAGTGGATTGATGGAGACGGCGGGTTTGCCTGAAGAAGTCCAGGATGAGAGAGCGGAGGAGAGGTAGGCCCAGTCTTTCTCTCTGCAGCCGGCATTGGTCACAACGTAGAACTTCTCGGGTGTGAGGCGAGTAATGACTGTGTCGTCCACGATGCCACCAGTCTTCGGATGCAGTAGAGCGGACAAGGTTGATTGATGTGCTGGAAGTGTAGATAGCGAGGAGGGTGTTAGCGACTCGAGGAAGTCTGTAGCGCCTGGACCTTCAATGTGATATTGCACCCTTTGTTATGTTAGAACGGCTAGGTCGATCGGTATGAGAGCACGTACATGTGGCTGACGTCGAAGATGCTGGCCTTTTCTCGTGTCCACTTGTGTGACTCTCCGACACTGAGGTCGTTGTACTGTACCGGCATTTCGTAGCCTCCGAATGGCACCATCTTCGCTCCGTGCTTGAGATGGAGCTCGTACAGGCCAGTCCGACCAAGTGGTTTGCTAGGTAACTCAACATCTGCTCTCCTGGTGGCTGATGTATGGAAAGATATACGGCCAGCGCTAACAGTGATCGGTGAAGCCCTTTTAGTGGTAGCTATGCTAACACGACCCAGGCGTGGTGCTTGTCGGCTGCTAATGACTGCCAGCGTATGCGGGGCCCGCCTCGGGACTATTCTGCTTGCCATGTTGAGCACAAGGAGAACCCAAGATGCTCCAATGGCAACACCAATTGCTCGACGAGCACGTCCACTCTATGATGCAGTCTGTTTCCCACTTCTCAAGACTTAGACTTGTAGGAAAGAGCTTCGACTTATCGTCGGAGAATCGATCCTTTATGAACCCTCGGGGTTCGAATGGGTAGATACGGAGTTTGAGTCCTCTTACAGGAAACACATCCCGATCACAAATCGGCAAGTCGAACCGAGTGACGACAGACCACAGCTACTCCCGATCAAAGTCCAGCCTGGTATACACTTAAACACCTTCACCTTCCAGCGCATCCAGCATGTCGAAGCAGGCATACTTCCTTGTATCTCTGCCGACCTCCATCTCTCCTTCTGACAACAAAGATGAAGCACTCACGGCCTTGCGATCAACGGTGACGAACGACTTGGGGACAACGGTGCCATTTACGATACCAAGCTTCAAGGTCGGAACACTCGATGGGCTAGTACAGCAGGCAGATGAGCTGGCGAAGCTCGAGCAGACTTGCCATGCTGTGGTGAGCAAGGTCGCCGACGCCCTGCGGGGACTGCTGGAGGGCGACGAGGACAAGATCGCAGAGCAGAAGAACGTCAATGACCGTATGGCAGCCTTGCCAGACACCAGCCCCAGATACTGACAACGATACGCAGGGCCTGTGGATACCTACCTCTCCAATTTCCAGTGGAACAAGGTCAAATACCGAGCCGATAAGCCGATCAAGGAACTCATGGACAGTCTGGAGAAGGAGATCTCGAGCGTAGACAATGACATCAAATCAAAGTTCAACCAGTACAATTCGACCAAGACAGCTCTCGCGACAGCACAAAGGAGTCAGACCGGCAACCTCTCGCAAAAGTCATTAACATCTGTGGTCAATCCGGAGAAACTGCTTGGTCCAGACGACTCGGAATATCTGCAACAGATCCTGATCGCGGTGCCGAACCAAGGCGTGAGGGAATACCTGAAAACCTACGAGTCGTTGGTGGAGCATTGGGTCGTGCCGAGATCATCAGTGGAATTGGCCAAGGATGATGAGTTCACCTTGTTCGCTGCGACAGTGTTCAAGAAGCACGCGCAAGAGTTCATTCACAAGTGCAGAGAGAAGAGGTGGACTCCGAGAGACTGGAAGTTCAAGGAGGGTGGCAGGGCAGAGGAGCAGGCCGAAGCGGACAAGCTGTCGGGTGATGAGCGAAGGGTATGGGGAGAAGCACTACGACTCGGAAGGACAGGATACAGCGATGCGGTAATGGCCTGGATACATGTCCTTGTATTGCGAGTCTTTGTGGAGACTGTACTGCGGTATGGGTTGCCGCTGAGCTTTGTATGCGGGCTTGTCAAGGTAAGCATTGCTCAACCCTCACTTACCAGAAAGGCACTAAGAAATCGCAGACAACGCCGAAGCTTGCATCAAAAGCAAAGGCCAAGCTAGATGACAACTTCTCACATCTTGCAGGCAACGCCTTCGGACGGGACAAGAAAGGACGAGTTGTCAAGGACGATCTCGGCGACGCAGCCACCGCGTCACATGGTACAGAAGACTACAGCGCCTATGTCTTCTACCAGTTCGAAATAGTATAGCCGTGCCAAAAAGCTCTATAATTGTCGAAGCTGGTCTATACCCATACTCATGTACAGGGCTCCTTTTCCCCCATCATCTAACATCATATGCCCATGATCTCGTGACCCATTTCTTAATTCTGCTTGAGATATCCCTTGCTCTCCAAATACTTGACAATCTGCACCACCGCCTCCTCCACACTCGTCTTGGCCGAATCAATCACCACCTCCGCGTTCTCCGGCGCCTCATACGGCGCACTAATGCCGGTGAAATCTTTAATCTCGCCAGCCCTCGCCTTCTTGTACAGTCCCTTAGGATCCCTCTTCTCCGCTTCCTCTACGCTGATCTCAACATACACCTCCACGAACGGCAACGGCGCATCCGTCCCCTTCGTCTCGGCGTGTAGCTTCCTCGCCGTCTCCCTGTCCGCTCGGTAGGGCGAGATGAAACTCGTCAATGCGATGGTCGAGCTGTCGGCAAACAGCTTGGCGACTTCGGCGATGCGGCGGATGTTCTCGTTGCGGTCTTTCTCGGAGAAGCCGAGGTCTTTGTTCAGGCCGAAGCGGACGTTGTCCCCATCCAGACGGTAGGAAGAGAGCCCGAGGTGCAGCAGGTGTTGCTCGAGGGCGGTGGCGATGGTGGATTTACCACTTGCGGAGAGGCCGGTGAACCAGATTGTGAGTCCTTGTTGTTTGCGCAGAGAGTTGCGCTCGGAGCGGGAGAGGCCGGGGTGCCAGGTGATGTTGCTGGAGAAGTGAGCTTGGGTTGGTGGGAAGGGGATGGGGGACTTACGTTGACATGGTGGGTAAGAGGTCAATTGCTTGGGTGAAGATTGATCGGGTGTGCGAGAGGTCTGTAGAGGGCAATTGAAAGAAATGAGAAGTCAGGACAGAGCTGTTGAGATCGTTGCTGTGTAGGGAGACTTTTTGCAGACCTTTGGGATTACGCCATATTGCGGGGCTCTGCGGGAATAACCCCTGGATGTTTGTGTGGGGATATCTGTCTTTACAAAAGGACTTTCATTCACACATTGATATGGTTGTACTGCTCAACAGTAGCATGAGAGCTTGTGTAGCCTGCCTTGAAACTAGGACCCGTCGTCATGTTTTGGGGGTGGCTTTGTCATGATCAGCTGTGAAAAGCTGAGGTAGGTGATAGTTTCTTCTTGGCAAAATGTGACCGGTCAGAAGAAATAGACGGTAGGGAGCGAGCAGATGGCAGCCTGAAGGCCTGCAGCTATATGATCGTCCAGCCCCAGCACTCGCGATACATGCGTCGAGCATCCCCGTGCAATACCAGACAAATATCAACCATGTTGGCATCGCGTCTTGTCACCGCTCTCAGTGGAGCCTACGCTGTTCTTGCAGCTCCTGGCGCTCTTCCGCAACAGCAGCCAATGCGAAATGCGACCAACAAAGCTGATTTCGAGTCTTCGACTATCAGATTACCTGGTCACAACCATGTCAAGTATGGTCCAACACCAAAAGCACACCAGATCTTTGACGTGCAATTTCTTGACATTTACCCCTCTACCATTCCAGTGTGAGACTTTCCCACCCTAATCACGTCCTATTTGAGGCCTCGACGATCCCTAGCTAGATTTGAGCCCCTGGCTAAATCGTGGTAGTGATGATTACTTCTTCGGTCTCCTACGAGGAAACATTCCGAAAGAACACAACCACCTTGACTTGACCAAAGCAACATTAACGTTGACGAATATACCGGAGCGACACCCAGATCGTCGGACCACTACAACCATTCCATTAAAGACCGCGGCATACACTATAGCTTCCCATATATCCATCCGTGGTCCACGGGGCCAATTCACGGATTACTTCACCACCGATGATGGCAGCCAAAACGACATTCTTTTCGACAACATCATTTTCAGCTTCTTCTTCGAGGATGGAACTTACACCATTGAAGCCACAGCTATGGTGGACGAGATCTGCCTATTCTCGTATACATTGACTCAGTGGTTTGAGAGACCACATTAGGGATCCCCATTCCCTTATCGAGGGCAAGCTTGGACAACCTGTACATATGTAGTGATCATGATTTGTCCAAGGGGCGCTACCGCACAGTTGCGTGGAAGGGCGGAACTACGGGACGATAGGTCTCTGGGATCGACCAGATATCACAAAGACGACGACTAAAGATGTGAGGTCAAGCTCCGTTCAAATCACTCTAACATGTGCCGTTCTGTTGATCTCCGGTGAGCGCTTTAACTAAGCATGTTGGTGAGGGGAAATGCCTCAGTGAAAATACCGTGGTGGACGCACGAGGGCTCCACTCATGCATCCCAATTGACCGCAATATGTGCTGTTCAGCCCGCTGCAATCACTTCCACATGCCTGATGAGAGCCAAAGCCTATCGTTGCTTGCCACTGCTGTCATAGATCACCGAAACTGCATGTCGGAGCAACAGTACAATCGAGTTGCCCACTCATTGATATACTTGATCACGAGGTGAGTTCTGAAATGAGCAGCCGCTCCGACAAGCAGATCTACCTCGTTGTCGCGGCTTTCGTGTGGGCCAAGCCGACTAGCGAATTGGAGGGATGCCGTATCAACTATTTTGCAGCGGACGGACCTTTTCTGTCTTCTGAACAGGCAAGGTACGAAAGCCTATCCTTCAATGCTTCCGGCGAACCTCTTCCTTAGTGTCGAGACTGCAGAATACATGCCGCATATGTTTGACGTTCCTCGAATACCGTCCTGCCATTCGACGAGGACAGACTTGGAGCAGCCATACGTGGAAGGCGACAAGAGATACTTGCATGAGCTGAGGTCTCAATGAAGAAGGAGTTGGGAGTCGCCACCGGTCTGGCAGTGTATATAAGCAGTCGATGGCCCGAGACGTTGTTCTTCTCTATCAAAGTCGAGGTCTCAGAACAGTTGCCGCCGATTACAACACCTCGAAGTATCATCAGAAACCAGATTCGACCTTGGACGATGAAGTTCACACTCTTCACCATTGCCGCCTCCGTTGGCCTCGTCCTTGCCGTGCCACCCGCAGTACAGCCAGAGAGACGTCAGGACTGTCCTCTCTACAACATCCCAGCAGGTCTCGTAGGTCCTCATGGAGAAGGCACTGCAGGACGATCATGCTAATGCTCTGTTGTAGTGTTCCCCAGGATGCTTGCCAGGCCAGGCGCCATACTGCTGCCCTAACTATGCTACCAATGGATGTTCTTGGAACAAGTGCTGCTAGAAGAAGGATCGTGAGGACTGGTGATGAATGTTTCACAATGCAGACGTGCAGATAGAATAACACACCCCGTATACATCTACCTTGTTGGTGTGCTGCTCCCTGCATAGCCATAGCTCTCTGGTGTCATGCCACGATAGGACTCTGTCGAGGTCCATGCGTGTTGATTACTACTGCGGATGGACACATGGATCGATTTCAGCTTGCATTCGATTTGTGTGACAGTTGAAGGAATAAAGTGTAACTCAGGTGAAATGGTCGATGAGGCCATGAAGCTCCAATTGAAGACCTTTGCGGAGCCGCATCTCAACGTCATTGCTAGAACGGAAAGCTTCGGCGTTGGATCTTGATACATGGATTTTCTACACAGCAACTAGCATAGGGAGATCGCTTACGCGAATTGCATCAAGCCAGCGACATGACACGATAAAGCCTTCGGAACCTCAACTGTCATGTCCGATGGCCCTCCGAAGAGGAAAGCCAAGTCTGGTAGGTCAGGCTCCTCACTAGCGCTGGCAAATCTAATACCTCTAAAGCGTTCCATTTCCTCGCAGGTCTATCCTCAGGCGTGACCTCCGCCTTCCTCCTTCAGCCAGCCGACCTGCTCAAAACCCGAGTCCAACAGTCGCAAGGTTCGTCGTTGACACTTGCGCTCCGAGAGATCATCAATGGACCACATCCGATAAAGTCGCTATGGCGGGGCACGACCCCGAGCGTAATACGGACAGGAGCTGGGAGTGCACTGTACTTTGGCATGCTGAACCAGATGCGGACATATGCATCCCTCACATCTGCGGCGCAAAAGGGCGGTAGCACAACTTCAGCACTTCCGAAGCTTTCGAACACCGCAAACCTGATCACCGGAGCATTGGCACGGGCTTCGGCAGGCTTCATCTTGTCACCAGTGACGGTGATCAAGGTCCGCTACGAATCGTCATACTATCAGTACAACTCGCTACTGGGTGCCGCACGAGACACACTTGCCAAAGATGGTCTCAAGGGCTTCTTTGCTGGGTTTGGGGCAACAGCAGTGAGAGATGCTCCCTACGCGGGGCTATACGTCCTGTTCTATGAGCAGTCGAAAGCGAAGCTCTCAGCCATATCGACGGGTCGATCTCTGCCAGCTGGGGAAGCGGCCGCGGTAAGAGATGGAGGTCATCAGCCCACGCTCTCAGCTCCAAGCATTAACTTTGCGTCTGGGGTAGTTGCGGCTATCTCAGCAACTGCTATAACGAATCCGTTCGACGCAATCAAGACACGATTGCAGCTCATGCCGCAACGATATGGGAACATGGTGCGAGCTGCAAAGTTGATGCTAGCTGAAGAGGGCATGAGGAGCATGTTTGATGGTTTGGTATTGAGAATGGTCCGGAAAGGACTGAGTAGTGCACTTGCATGGACTGTATATGAGGAAATGATTAGAAGGGCAGAGGAGCGATTGGAAACAGCACCAGCATGATACCCCTCCACTCAATGTATTACTACAATTTGGTCGTTCATACTATGGTCCATAGACTCAAACCCAATCCGATCTCGGGGTTCATGACAGAAAAGAAGAGCGTCCTTTGACCCGATGCCGCATGTACTCTTGGTCTTGGTCAAAATCCACCCCGCGATTCCCCCAGAAGCTTGAAAGCCCCATCAAACCTCCCGCAGTCTAGCTTCCCACATCATGACGTCGCTTCACGTCTAGATCTCACAGATGCCATCTATCATGCCAGATCTGTCCTGCATGGATATGGCACTTGGAGTGCCGCATCGTCATAGCTCGAATTGATTGAATAGGTTTTTCTTCTCACGCTTCCACTTCCTCCCCATACCCCATCCATATCTCCTTGCCATCTATCTCGAACACCTCCCATACTACCACCTACCAGCACAAACCCCATACTACCGCAACCATGCCTCCCCCCTCGGCCACCCCGCACGACCTCAACTGCCTCACCATCACCGAACTCGAAGCCCTCGCAGCCGAACGCATGGACAAGCAAACGCGAGACTACTACAACGAAGGCGCCGACTCCGGCTCCACGCTACGCGAAAACATGTCCGCCTACAGCAAATACCGCATCCGCCCGCGTGTCCTCCGCGACGTCTCCCGCATCTCCACTTCCTGCCCCGTGCTAGGGCAAACCAACTCCGTTCCCCTCGGCGTCGCCCCGACCGCCATGCAACGCCTCGCGCACGAAGACGGGGAACTCGCCACCGCGCGCGCCTGCCGCGACCGCAACGTCATCATGGGCCTGTCCAGTTTCGCGACGCAGAGCCTCGAGGACGTGGCGTCCGCCAACGGGGACAACGCGCACGTGCTCCAGCTTTACCTCTTCGAAGAGCGGGAACATAGTCGCAAGCTGATCCAGCGCGCGAGGAAGGCGGGGTACAAAGCTGTATTTTTGACGGTCGACACGCCGATGTTGGGGAGGAGGAATCTGGAGATTAGGAATCAGTTCAAGCTGCCTTCGCATTTCAAGGTGGCGAATTTCGCGGAGGATGAGGGGGAGATGATGGGTGGAGGGGAGGTGAAGGCGAATGAGGGGAGGAAGAGGAGGGGGAGTGAGGCCGGGTATACGGAGGGGGAGAACAGGGTTACGCCGCAGGGGCCGATCACGTTTCATACGCATGCGCCAAACCCGACGTTGAATTGGGAGAGGGATATACAGTGGTTGAAGAAGGAGTGTGGGGAGGAGATGAAGGTGTTTGTCAAGGGCGTGGCGACCGCGGAGGATGCGTTGTTGGCGGTGCAGCATGGCGTGGATGGGATTGTGGTGTCGAATCATGGTGGAAGGCAGTTGAGTGAGTTTCCGTTACCAGCCATGTGATCATCTATGCTAACATGTACAGATGGTGCACTCGCCACTATAGACGCCCTTCCTGAGATCGTTGACGCTGTACAAGGTAAGATTCCGGTTCACGTCGACGGCGGCATCAGGCATGGCACAGATATCTTCAAAGCACTAGCGCTGGGTGCAGACTTCGTGTGGATTGGTCGACCAGTGCTCTGGGGCCTGGCATACAAGGGCCAAGCTGGTGTAGATCTATGCCTGCGATTGCTCAGCGATGAGTTCAAGCTGTGCATGGCCCTCGCTGGGGTGACATCGGTCAAGGAGATCTCGAAGGAATACTTGGTCAAGCTGGATGCATCGGGCTTCGTCAGTAAGCTCTAATCGACAGCCAACAGGGTGAACAGCACACCTGAACAGTGAATACAAAGAGGGAGAAAGAGTGTCGGAATATTGTATAGATACACATAGCTTGTCTACGATCTATTGGGTATCAGAAGATGGTCGTACTTGTACATAGACGAATGTCATGAAGTCTTCTTAGCGTGTCCATTTTGATGATTCGAAGATTGCTTCTTCTTCACAATCACTGGTAGTGAGGTGAGTCGGCTCGGCCAGACAATCTCGAATTCGTCTTGACGGCCGTTCAAACAATGCCGTAGCCAAATGCCCCAGGTAATGTAGAAGTATGCGCCAGTACCAGTCATGAGGTGCCTGGACAGTCAGTATTGTCTTACATTTGAATGCTGCGCAAACTTACCACCAGCCGTGCCCTTCCAAAAGCAGTCCCCAGGGCAAACCAACAGCATGTCTCCACCTCCTCAGCGTCGAGCAGTATTCGTTGTCAATCGTCCACAGCCCAAATCCACCGAGGAATATGGTGAGGCCAAATGCGATCATCGTCCACATGGTCTTGAGAATCTCCATGTCCCGCTCTTCTTGCCTCAGACGCTCTTTCTCTGGCAAGTTTGCTCTAGCGTCCACTTGCTCGTCGCTCGGGAACACTCCGCCTTGTTTGCGAAGTGATGGCCGAATATTGATCTCCATGATGTACATGGACCGGAAGAGCACAATGGCCGTCAGAAGAGCGTACATGTTCTGGTGAAAGGCCGGGTCTTGTAGGTAGTGGTAGTACCCAGTGATGAACGCTGCCAGCGCAACCAGGAATATGGCGAGTAGCAGTGGTATGGGAGCCTTCTTCTTATGAGAGAATGTCGCGAAGAACATCAGACATGTTGTGTATATCATAGAAAGCTCGTCCACCAGCTGCATTGGGTACTTTAAGGTAGCATGGAACGCAAAGCTGCCGGTACCGACGAGGAAGTAGCCGATGAAGGTGACCAGGAATATCTTATCATGTCCATTCTTTATGCAATTGATCCCTCCTTTGAATGCTAGGTACTGGAATAGCAAATTTGTGAACGTGTTTACAATTTCGGCTGAGTAGATGGTGGCATAGTAGTCCTGTTGGGTTATTAGCACAGCAAGATGACCAGCAGAATCATGATACTCTACCTCTTCACACCAGTTAAGCGTGCTAGTTACCGGTTCCCAGTATCCCTTCCCCGCCGGAGGATATGGTATGGAGGGGAGCCACGCAGGCATGATCTGCAGGGCGTCGGAAGCGCGGACTTTGCGGACCTGGCAGATATGCTGAGCAAACACTGGACCTGATTGCTCTTATGAGAGCCAAGGCATCTGTCAAGGCAGCAGCATACCAAAGCGCATAGGATGAGGTAGAGCCAGGAATTTTCGGAAGTTTGAGAAGAGTTTGAGGAGAGTGGTAAAGTTGAAGCTACCTTATGGATCCATGCAGCGCATACGAAGCCGGGACCGATGCTACGTCACTTTTGAGAGCCGGATGGACGGGCCGGACCTGTAGCTGCACTTCAGGCCGGCACGTGAACCCTGACCTTCACTTCTCGCGATGGGGTTGCTGAAACCAATCATATCAACATGTCGTACAATAATGAGGCGCTCCAAAAGGTAGGTTACAACCAAAGCGGCTCGTATGGTAGGGGCTAATTCGCGGTAAGCTCCTCATTGAAATTGAGCAAAAAGCCAGCTTTGCGCAACAGCAAATGGTGATCGTAAAATCGCAAATCGATGCCTCCAAGCGAGAAGTCCGAATGATCGATCTGATGAACAAGGAGATTGCCTCGTTACCAGAAGATGCGAAACTCTACGAGGGTGTCGGAAAGATGTAAGTCGCAGCATTGAGGGCGGCATTCCAACGCCACTCTAATCATCGACGCCTAGGTTCGTGGCTAGCCCCACTACGGATGTCAACAAACGACTCGAAAAGGAGAAGAAGGACTTGAACGCAAAGCTGGAGAATCTGGACAAGAAGTACACCTTCCTGGAGACGACATATAAGAACAGCCAGGAGCACCTCGACAAGGTCTTCAAGAATGGTGGGAGATGACCGATGGCTTATGCCAATGTCTTCAAGATTGACAGGTCCATGCCGTGACAAAACTGACATCTGTCCTACGCCTGGCGTAATTGCACAGATGAGAAGGGCGACATGAATGCCACGCGGCCAACGAGATTTCCACCACCTGGAGAACGGGCTAGCATGCAGAGCTCACCAGTACGCCACGAACAGGAGGGGACGAGTCAAGTGGCGAACCCCTTCGGCGCAGAGATGGAGATGGTGATCGTTACGATCATTCATATAAAGTCGGCACAAGCCCTACCAGATACCAAACCACTTCTTCACTTTCTTCCTCTCCCCTCCAAAATCCACATACTCCCCCTGGACTCCTCCCTCCACTGCCCTCTGCATATCCCCCCCTGCAAGCTGCGGCACCTCCCCTCCCTCCCTCGTCCTCGCCTCCTCAACATCCGCCAGCGTCTCCGCCTTCTTCTCCGTCCTGAACGTCCACCCTCCGATCCCCGCCTCCTCATCAATCCCATGGGCCTTCCTGTACTCGCTCCTATTCCTCACGTCGTCTACTTTGGCCTCCCTCTTCGCTATCGTCTGCTGCGTGACAAAGTCCGTGTGCATCTGATATACCTCCCACCACCGGCCCAGAAACCTGAAGGGGTGGGAGAAGAACATATTATTGGGCGGTAATTGGTCTTTGTAGGGGGTGGTGTGCAGGAAGTTGGTGAGAATTGTGAAGAAGCCGAGGGAGACAAGGACAGTCTTGTGGTTGTTAGTACAGACATTATGCAGGATGTAGCAGGGGAGAGGAATAGGGCGTACCAGTGTTATGAATGTATGCAGCCCTCGTGAGGTCAGGAATTTGTGCATGAATGACCCTTCTGGCGGCATCATGTGTGGGTATTGCCTCGTCTTTTGTGCAGCGACCTCTTTTTGTGATAGTGGAGGACCTGGATAGGCGGGTTTGGCATTGCGTAGTCGGGCGGGGTGCGATGGCGGGCGGAATTTGTCTGGTTGCTCGAGTACGCGAGCTTTGATGGGCTTGATTGTAGAGGCAGCGCGGGAGGGAGCGCGCGAGGCATTGGTGTTGCGAAGAGGCAGGCGGCGTAGGCAGTGCATCCTCTCCATTGCTATAGACTGCCGCGCAAGCGCGACGGAGAATGGCAGAGCAGACATGTTGTAGTATGTGGTAGTCAAGAAGGTTGGTCGGAGGGGAAATTTTTGGACGACGTCGGCTTCGAGCTATGCCGCTTCACGGTCGAACTCTTCTCTTTGATATCACCATAAAACTAGCAATATCGATTCGAGAGATATCCAGGCAATTTAACTTGTGCACGACTCAATCCGGAACCACTGCGATTAATTTGAGCACTCGTCCTTCGTCCAATCGCTTAAGATCTCTTCCGGCGCAGACCATGAGACGGGACTGAGCGAATCCCGTTCGTGAGAAGCGTGCCAGAATAGCAAACATGCCGGCTCCATTACGATCGAGACCACTTCCAAAATCATTATTACCGACAGCGGTCAAAACGCAGAAGCCAATGCTCTTTGCAGAGAGTACGAACATTCGTCTTACACCATACATCCGCCACATATCCTGGTCACCGACTGGCGCGTGTCTCGCAGCCACATCTGGAGCTGCGGTACGAATCTGGAATTCCGAAAAGCCTCAGGTCAAGAACAGTCAAGAACTCAAAGGTCATGTTGGGCTCGTCGAGAGGGTGGTGTGGAGGCCGACCCGTGAAGCAGAGCTAGCGAGCACAGGCAGCGATGGCACGGTCAAGCTTTGGGATGTTCGCATTGGGGCTATCGGTGCTGGCAAGTCGAACGTGGTCCAGGAGGTCAAATTAGGTGATCATGGTCTGTTCATGACTTGGAGTCCGAATGGTAACGAGATTGTGGTGGGCAGGCGGGATGATGTGATTGTTCCAATTGATGTCAGGATGGGCGCCGTGCCGGGAGGGCCCCCCGAAGCGTTAGAGGCGAGAGAAGGCAAGAAGCTTCAATCGGCACAGACGAACCAAATATCGTTCTCAAACTCTGGGAGGGAAGTATTTGCGACGACAGGGGATGGAGTAGTGAAGGTGCTTGACTGGCCGAGCATGGTGAGTATGATTCATAAGGGCAAGACGGCCATGCTGATTGATCTAGAAATTATTGCACACGCTGAATGCGCACACATCAGCAGCGAACTGCGTGGCTCATTCGCCCAATGGCGGTCATGTCGCTACAGGAGGTAGCGATTCATTGATCGCTTTGTGGGATACCCACGACTGGGTATGCAAGCATACACTTTCCAACAGCACCAGTGCTATCCATCATCTGTCGTTCTCTTTCGACGGCACATACATTACCAGTGGCTGTGGCCCCGAGAAGGACGGTCAGCCAGGTCTCGAGATCTCCCATGTCGAAACTGGAGAGAGCGTACACACCATTGAAACTATCAACACACCAACTATCGTGGCATGGCATCCGCTTCGCTATTGGCTTGCGTACGCTGGCGATCCAGGCGGTCTCAGGACCATCGGAGTTGGCGCCGCTGCGTTATGATGATCGAGCAGGCCATGCTCCAGTGATTTGGGTGACAAGGATTGTCCAGCCGTGGATTTGTTCATCGCTCGACAGCCTCCAGCGCATCGATGATCTCCCACCCGACGCCACCCTTCTCGACTACCGACTTGACCATTCTTCCGATCGTGGTACGGCGAATTCCTCCTCTGGGAGGCCTCCAGACCTTTTGAGGATCTATGGCCTCTCTCTTGGCCAAAGCCTCTTCCTTCGACGTAGGTGCTACTCCACCCGTAGCCGTGTTCATACTGTCTGGCATGCCCGGATTCGTTCGTCTGGATGGAGGGTCAATCGATCGCATCGCAACAATTGAGAGATCTCCCTTTCCAGCGCCCGTCGTCGTCATCTCCGCAACGGACACTGCTAGTAAAGCATCTGCAACGGCGAGCTCATCCTCAGTAGCGTCAAAGAAGATGTTGTCGCCGACACTCATGACCAAAAGAGTGATTGGCGGCTTGCTGGCGGACGATTTCGCAGGATACAATGGGACAGCCGCATCCCAGTCGTCGTTAAATAGCGGATCTTCGTCTTTTTCCGACACGAGAGCCGGCAGCTTCGTCTGCAGCATTGCGAGATGCGTCGTCAGGGACAGCAGAGGCAGAGGATAGGATAGTGGTGCAGACAGCAACAGAATCTAATCACCGGTCAGCACACAAACAAATTGGGCCCGGACTCATGCTCACATCAATATACAGCATCCAGTGAAAACGTGTGTTGATGTATAGCTTGTCCCGAAGCTTGCCGTCTGCTAGTAGTGCCTCTGAAAGCATCGAAGCGAGGAAGACTGGCATCTGGTCGTCGTCTCTGAACCCTGGAATTTCCACGGATATCTCCAGCCACGAGTCCGAGCCTTTTCCAGCTTTGAATGCATCAAGATCTGTACGATCCTCATCCTCCATGTCGACATCTTGATCTCCTCCGCCAGTGCCTAAACCTCGTGCTCCTTCCTGCTCAGTCTCGCCGCTCACAACAATTGGAGTGCTTGATTTTTGGACCTCTGCCTTGACGCCGACTACAGCTTCAGTCCCATCAGCGAAACAGATTCTGGCGCTACCATTTGCAGCCGGTAAGATGTCTGTCTCTGCCACTAATGGTCGGAACTGTGTTGGAGATCTTCCATCGGGCCGGATTGGTGGCGTTGCCAGCAGTGATGTCTGCAGATATGATAGTTCTGCTGGTGACAGCAACACCTGCGAAGGCGCCATCGGATGGTCTACAAGATCAACGAGACTCTGTAATCAAGTTTCGTCTCAATGAGAGAGTTCTTGGGGTGGAGTATGCAGTGATGGATTTCTACAGACATTTTTGCGGCGAGCTTCTGACCAATCACAGCGCTGCGTTTTTGACTTCATCTCTCGCCAGCGGTGCATCAACACTCTTTCCTCCATCACATGTCCAACCACGAAAATTCCGATTGATAGAACTCTTCGTTACAGACTACTAATCAGTCGATCAAGGTGCAATTTCCAACAACGCTGTCGGCGATTCATTATTTCACAAGGACGTCACGGGATAGCCATGATGGTGGAAACACACTCTCGTTTCTTCCTACACTTCTGTACATCCTTATCATGGTGTGTTTCTTGATGTCTTCGACTCCTCTGCGGATCCTTATTCTATCCTGCCAGCGCATCATGCTCAATGCACGTGCCGGCTGTCATCGGGCCAAGTACTTTCAGGCCGATGTGAGGGCATCGGCCCACTTCAACCACCTCTATTCATCTTCACCGAATGCTACAGGTATTTTGTTATGACTGGCTCGACGAAATCAGTTGGCACGAGCCGTTTCGGCCGCCAACGTAAGCAGTCCTCATATGCTGCAGGCTCCCCGTGGTCCACTAGTCTGTCCAACATGGGGATCAAGAAGATGCCCACCAGAAAGTGAGAACTCTCTCACTTCACTCAACGATGTTCTATCTGACCAATGCGAGCAGGACGAAGTCGGCAGCAAAACCAAAGGAAGAGCTCAATGGTATTCGTCGAGCTTCCGCAGACATCCCTTGGTAAGTGATCCATATTGGTGTTGTGTACTCAACTGATATGCGATAGCGATGCTTATGCCGAGGAGATGATCATTTTCGTCTGTGGAGAATCTCTCACGAAGGTATCCGTCCCAAAAAGCATGATCTACAACAAGTCTCTCTTCGTCCAAGATGGCTGTTCCTTCAACAAGCACGTTGCGGAGCAGACCGGCAGCTCTTCTGGTATCAACACCATCACACTAGGGTCCTACGATGCAAGTCTGATAAGGATCTACATTGCCTTCATACATACAGGATGCATTCATACATATAAGCCGGGCCATCATATTGTCTCAGCATGCCACTACCAGATTGAGACCATCAACACCCGCAATTCGGATGACGCCGAATGGCTATTGCTATTTGAACTACATCTGATGGGTCACTACTTGCAAGATGTCAGCTTTCAGAATGTCGTTGCCGACGCAATGATAGAGAAGCTGCGTATCGCAAATACCGCTTCCATCATATCACACGAAGACGTGTATGAGCACACACTACCAGGGTCCCCACTACGCAAGATGCTGGTCGACTTTCACATCTACCTCTGGCAAGGTCAACGTGTCAAGTTCGTCGATGAAGTGATCGAGAGTGGCCAGGCCAATTTCTACAAGGACTATGCCGAGGAGATGCATTTCTTGATCACAACTGGTCGTTCCTTGGAAGATGCTGCAATGCCCTGGGGAAATGATCCTTGTCGATATCACATCCATGCGACAACGGAGGAGAGATTCTCTTGTGTGGACAGGGTCGGATGATGAGGCCAAGAGGAGGCATCGCTTGCTTGGAAAAATACATCATTTGGTCGTTGGCCAATCTCTGGACGCCTCCTGACGGCGAATATGACGCCCGATGATGTACGGGCTGGTATTTGCTTAGAGAAGAGCTAGGATTGATCAGACCAGACAAGACCGGAGCTTGGAACTATTTGGTGGGTATATCCCTGCTTATTTGCTCGCAATATTGCCTCGTCAAAATGCATTGCTTTGTCTTTCTCGGTTCTCTTTTGTCTGAGACAAATATTTGCTTATTGCGGTACATCTGGGCGACTACATATCTGCACAGCCTGCGCAGATTTCTGACACAGGCCATTCCATTGTATGCATGCCGTGTGAAAGCGGACGTCATGCATTCACTAGATCTCCTGGCTGCGCTGTATCACTCACGCTTCTTGAGAGCCCTTGAGAAGCCAGCCGAAGTTGTCATGAGCATCTTTCTTACCGTCATCGACTACATTTTGTATGGGGTCACATGCTTCGTACTGGCCTCTGCCACTCTATTCTGTATAGTCGTGGCGTTCCATTGTTTTTTCTGGTTAATGGAGAAGCTCACAGCACCTACTATGGCTGCTCGTAGAGCTGACCGGACGACGGCGTAAGAACACCTGTCTACCAGACCACACTTCACACTAACATTGCCCCACAGTGGGAGTACACCGAATACGAGTGGGAAGAAGACTGCTCGGGCTGGGAAGGCGAAGATATTGGAGGCACCGCCGTATGTTCTGAGCTCGATTCCCGTCGCATTATACACTCTAATCAAATGCACAGTCCTGATTTCGTTGGCAATATTGTCAAAGTACTCGTAGGCCCTAAGAAGCAACCGATCTTTGTCCATGAGACACATCTCGGCAGGAATTCGGGATACATGAAGGCTTGCTTGCGTGGCAAGTGGACAAAGTCAGACGACAAGATCGTCACCCTCGAAGAGACAGACCCTCAGATCTTCGGCATATGGGCGAGATACGTCTACACCGGTCAGCTACAATACCTGATTGACGAGACGACCGATAGAATCGGCACGAACCATGCCACAGACAGGCCCGAGGATGACCAGGGGAAAGGCAAGACCGAAGGCTCTGTTCAGGACAGCACCACTGCACTCAGCTCCGCAATCTCTCCATCCTCAGCAGTACAATCCGCTCGTTCAAAGCCAAGCGACAAAGACATTACTTACCTCCTGCACCACCACGGACGTGGAGTGGCCCCTCCTAATTGACCTCTACGTCCTCAGTCACTTCCTCATGGACTTCCCCTTCTGCAACCGTGTCATCGACAAGATGCTGGACAAGTACCGTGCTAACGGCGAATGGCCATGCAGCCACGCCTCCCTAGTCTTCAGCGAGACAGGACCAGACACGCCTCTACGACACCTCATCACCGACTTCCACGTGCATCTGGGACTGGGTAAGCAGGTCAAGCAGGAGGTCTTTGAGAACTGCATGGCTGATCAGATCGCTTTCTTGGAGACAGTGATGGAGGGAGTGGCGGACTTGAAGTGGAGCAAGTGGGAGCATGAGTGGCTTGAGCGACCTGAACCGTGGGACACGGATGGGTGTCGTTATCATATTCATCGTGATGAGGCAGAGAAGAAGCAATGCGAAAAGAAGGGAAACAGAGCTAGCAAAGGATGAGCGCTGGTGGTCCTCGAGCACCACTGCTTTGGCAAGCGAGACTGGATGCCGTGGTAACTACCACGAAGTCTAGCAGCGGCCAGAAGTTCGGCTGGCTAGAGAAGAGATTTATATCACAGCAATAACAAGAAAAGCCAGCCTACCAGGTGCTCCCCTTCTTCTTGAGTTCCTATGCCACCTATAACACATGTATCGCAAGGCGTGGGCATCCACTGTATGCCGGGGTCGCCGCCGCATAAGGTGACCGCAAAGGGGTAGGTGACTGCTGAGCCTCGGGCACATGCAGTGGTGTGGCTAAAGTCGGCAACTTGACGTCAAACGCAATTGATTCGCCCTGCCCAGCATAGATATCCTTTCGCATCACAACTCTTGTTTCTCTTCCCGTCATTACATGACAGAGAAGATAAGACCGCTCTACTGCCACATCAAGGTTGCCCAGTCATGTTTGCATTTGTAGACATGATTTAGACACAAACAATCATGCCAGTCACAAACATCGACATGTCGAAGTATCACCAGCATTCCAATCACATATGACCCGCCTTGACCAGTCACAGGAGAGCTAGCCGTCTCGACCAACGGAAGACGGCTGCGAAAGCCAAGCGCAAAGCTGATGCGAAGCTTGTCATGTAGGACAAGAGTAGTTTGACCCCGCGGTGCATGCTGACACCACATAGTCCAGACTTCACGGGTCCAATTGTCACCATCGAGGTTGGCCTCGACAAGGAGAAATTCTACATCCAGCAGGAGCGACTCGGCAAAGTCCCAATACATGAAAAGATTCCACGAAGGCCCTTGGTTGGAGTATGGCGTCGTCACGCTTCATCATGTCGAGCCAGGTGTCTTCCATCTGTACTGCCAGTGGGTGAACTCTGACTCGTACAACGTACAGAGCGTTGCGTCAGCTGCAGCTGAAAGAGCAGCTGCGGCAGGATACACCGGTAAGAAGCACCGCGGCCTCAAGAGGGTCAAGGTCAACAACCACGACGGGGATGCGGGCGCCGAAGGCGACAAGAATGTCCAGATCAACGCTGCTGCAGCATATGCGAGCGAATGTCCCACCGGACTGGACCTTTTCCCGAAGAGAGGGGACTTGGTCAAGGACAAAGAGTGGTCGCTCCTGGTCGACCTGTACCTGCTCGCACAGTCCCTCCTTGACGAAGTACTCCCGGCCCGCGAAGACATGATGACCAAGTGGAGAGCTGAGCGCAAGATCCCCCTAGGCCTTGCGAATCGTGTCTTCGAGTGGACTCCTAAGAATGATCCTCTGCGCAAGATGCTCGTTGACTTTCACATATATAACGAACGCGGCAAGGAAGTCGAAGCAGAAGCCGAGATCATGGAGGGCGATACGACCGATTTTCTCCTTCTCGCATTCAGGGAGATGAGACTCAACATGATCCAGAACCAGAGCAGTAAGTGGCGCCGCGACAAGCAAGTCGAGGTCCTTGATCCCTGGGAGGCTGATACATGTCGGTACCATGATCATGCAAGTCCGCGCGAGCAGAGCGAGTGCAAGAGGAAGACGCTGTGAGACTCTTGATTGAGCCGCCGGTGCTGCTACTACCAAGACCAGAATGTTCTTTAGAGGCGAAAGAAGAGTTTCGGAGGTGCTCACTAGCAGTCCAGGATTGTGGCGGTGGCCTAGCAGTTGATGAGCTGATATTTCGTACTAGCTATAGAATTGGGCTTTAAAAAATGTCACATGTTTTACAACGGGTATCTACTATGATCCTGATATGTTCACTCTCCGGAGCCTGATCGTACTTGTACAATTGCAACCATTCCATCATCTGTTCGGCTTCTTCTTCTTCCGCTGCTTGTGTTTCGTATCCGCCACCTTGTCTTGCTTCTCATCATACACTCCCTGAGCCTTCCACCTCTCTACCTTCCTGTCCCATACCTCACTATTCCTCGCCGCGACCTTCTCTTGTCGCTCTTTCTGCCTCAGTGCCTTCTCTTTATCAATCAAGGCAACATACTTTTTTGCCCTGGCGGCATTCTTGCTCTTCTCCGTCTCTAGATAATCATACACCTCTTGCAAGGCCCCCCTCGCCGGCCCAGCCCAGCCATGTTCCAGCACCGTCTTTCCATGTACCTCGTCCGTCACCCCATGCTCAGCTTCCAGAATCTGATCCCAGAGATCTTCACCCTCCGCTACTCTCAGAACATGGCTCAAGGCAATCGCACGATCATTCCTCCTCTGTCGCTGCTCGATCCTGCTCTGCAGAAACAGACTGAGGCTCCTCGGCTGGGGCTTCGTGAAGCGTAGCACAGGGATCTTGTTCGCTGAGAACAAGACGGGAATGTGTCGTCGTGGTATCCTCTTCATCACTTCTCTCTTCCCAGTATTGACCTGATCGTCTTGGCCCCTCGCACCCACTGCTCCCTTCTCCGTAGTCCCTTTGCTTCCTCCTTCACTCATCTCAACACTACCCTGCGCTGTAAGCTCACTGAACGCCAACGGCCTCCTCCAGATCCTCCCCCTATCCTCAAAAACAGGCGCCTCCCGCCTCTTCCTCTCCCTCTCCTTCTCCTGCAACCCCTTGCACTCCTCTCCAGCCTCATACCGCATCCTCTCTAATAATGTTCTATTTCTCTTCTGCCCCAAATACCGCCCTAGCATCTTCACCGCTCCTTCTCGTGTCGCTACATGCTGCGAACGGGAGAGATCCAGCGCATCCAGCACCGAGTAGGCGTGGTTGAACAAAGGACCGAGAAGGCGGTGCGAGGCATTGAGTCTATTTCTCTTGAAGCGGGATCTGATCAGGGTTTTGAGATCGTCTTGCTGAGGGGAGGAGATCGGGGAAAGGGAAGTCGAGCGGAGGAGGGCGCGGTAGAGAGATATCGCTTTCGTGTATGTTAGTACTCGCTGCACATGGAGAAGGATAGACTAGATAGTGGGGGGGAGTGAGGATAAGGTTGAAGGGTTTAGACATACCTGCGATACGGTGAGGTCCATGTTTATGCGGGACGAGGAATTTGGGCATTACATCCTGCCGTCGTGTGCGAGGTAGAAGGAAGCTCGGAGGTGTTGCGGAGAGAAAAAGATGTGCCAAGACTATGCTCCTCCGCTTACTCTGCAACAGACAGTAGGCATAATAAGGTGACAGTTTTTGAAGGAGAAAATCTCATGTACAATGAATGTATTACACTATTTCTTATCGTCCAGTACGGCTTGGGTATGAAGTGGTGCCCCCCCCTTTTGTACAATCTGGCTCCTCCTTGTGGTCAGGTTGATATCGAATGCAATGAACGCCCGCTGAACGCATGATGGGAAAAGATCGTCCTCTGCTGCTCTCTGCAACATCTCGAGAGCTAGCAGGAGGGCCAGATTTGCTCGTTGTAGATCTTACCCATCCCTCACGAGATGGTGATCTGCTCCAGAGAATCAAGCCTCGGGTCCTACTCAAACACCAAAGCGTTCACCACATGCCCATCTTGCCACCCCTGCTCCCTCAGACTCTGGTCCTCCCGCAGCATCTTCCCAAGGTACAACAACCTCATCTTCTTCCCACCACTCTTCTCCTCCAGCCTCCTCACCAAGACCCTCACCTTCTGCTCCATCCCTACCTCCACCACCACGTCCGAACCACGATCACTCAACCTCGCCCTAACCTTGACCCTATCCCCTTCGTCCCTTTCCCTCCCCTTCCCCTTTTCATCCTCACTATCCTCGGCATCACTATCCCCTTCCTTCTCCGCCAACGTGACGTCCTCCTCCGCCAAATCCTCCGGATCTCCCACTATCCACCCAGGTATATCATACCCCCTTCCTTGCTCATCAAACACGCCCCCTTTCCGCCTCTCCCCATCCCGCCCCGTCCCTCGCGCAGGCTTCTCACTCTTGATCCGTCCAGTGGGACACGTCAACCCCACCGCGTCCATCATGCCTTGCGCACCTTGCACGTCGCCCTGCCGCAGCATCTCGCACACGATCTTCAGCGCAGACCACACCTCGGGGTCGCCAGTGACGCGCGTGTCGAAAAAGGCTTCCCGCTCTTTGTCGAGCTGGGTGTGCGTCCACGGCGCGAGGGCGCGTTCAGGCGGACAGCGCAGGACAGGGGACGGGGGGCGGAGGGGTTTGTTCGGTCGGGAGCCCGTGCTGCCGTTGCGCTCGGGGTGGCGGGCGGGACTGTGGTGCGAGGTGGCGGAGACGTGCGAGGCTGAGCGGCTGTGTGAGAGCGCGTTGTGTGGTGCGTTGATCGCGGCGAGCGAGGAGGTGTTGGGTGGGATGGGGATAGCGGCCGCGTGGGCTTCTTCGCCGCTTTGGGCGGAGGGGCGGGAGCTGCAGCAGCCCATTATTGTGGTTGGATTGAGGTGGTGAGGAGGGAGGGGGGCATGCTCTGGCGGACTTGAAGAAGAGGAGTCGTGACGCTGGAGAAAGGTTGAGCAAGTGTGGGAAGAGCTGTAGGGGGCGTCAGAGGTGTAGTATCGATCAGTGTGCCTGAGGAGAGGTAGGCCGAATGGAAGAGGTGGTTGATGTTTCGCCCGTTGAAGCGACGGCAAAAGTGTAAAGACTCGAGGTTAGGTGGATGGGAGTGTGCCGCAGAACCGTTTGCGCAGAGGTCGCTGCAAGCGTTTGAACAGATCTTATGCCCTTTGAGAATGCTAGACAGCGAACGGTGCGGAGAAATGCATGTTGGAAAGCCTAGAGGGACTTGCAGAGAGAAGTCGATCGGATTGAGCATGGATCGTAAATCTAGGCTGGTCGGCACTGACCTCATCACCTCGGAGAAAGACCAAGACTCGATGAGCCACAGGCCGAGCGTTCAAGGTTCTTCTTTGGAGACTTGCAGACAAACCATCTCTGGTGTCTCGAAAGGCATGATCCTTCAAAGGTGACCCGCCTTACAATAATGCAGCAATTGATTACAGCCAATTGCTCAACGTCTCATTGCTGTCGGTCAATTCACGTAAAAGCGGGATACGTTCTTGTACAACGTCAACGTCTCGAAGGTTGGATGCAACGGAAACCTTGTCCTTGCTTGTCGATTCTGTAACATCTCATTCTTCCAAATATTGGTACTCAATCGTCACACACGTTCGGGAGCACAAAAGTATTGGTAAAGCAGTCTCTTCACTATCTAGTCGGCTCTTGTCTGCACCATTACTGTCCTCCTCGATCCACCAGTGATCCAACGCAAAGAGCAAAGAGCAATGCAAATCAGAAAACTCAAAAAGCACTAACGAAAAGAGCAGAGCAGTAAAAGCAAAAAAATCAGGGTATCACGGGTATTCGCGATGCTGAAACACAAGGACGACATCCCCTGGGCCTCTTCTTCCATTCTGACCAGCGTATTCCCCTCGTTTCCAGATCTTGCGTTTGGTCGTGATCAAAGGAGTGACACGGTCAGTGATTATCGTCAAGCTGTAGCGAGGGTTTTCGATGATGGAGTGACCGTCCGTCTATCTAAAGAGGTCGGCTCTCCGGGTATCTCAAGTAGTTTGGGGTGGGTATTTTTCTGTTTGGGTATTTTCAAAGTGTTGCAGTCTTGTTGTCACATTTTTCGTTGCTTCGTCGGCCAAAAGTGAGCGTACAGGTTACACGAGTTGTAGCGAGCGTCGGGCTTCTTGTTTCGCACTCTGATCGAAAGGATCAGGTTCGGCGATTGCTCCTGTCCACCAAAGGCTACGCAGTGGCAGAGACGGTTGGGTTGGGCTGCTGGGGCTTGCCGACGGAGACAGATTCGGCGGTGACGTCGCCGATGGACTCCTTAGGCTTCTCAGGCTCGGCAGTGATGGTCTCAGCAGGCTTCGCATCGACAGCAGGAGCGACCTCCACTGGCTTCTCCTCGGCGGCCTTCTCAGGGACGGCGTTCTCCTTCTTGGGCTCCTTCTTCTCGGAGGTGGCGTTGCGGATAGCCTGGCTGGCCTTGCGGAAGATGCCGCCATTCTTGTCGGTGCTCTCACCCTCCTTCTTGTTGCCACCGAAAGAGGCAAAGAGGGACTTGCGGCGAGTCTCCTTAGGGGTAGTGGCGGTCGGCTCGGTAGTGGCAGGGGCAGCGTCAGTGGTGGCAGCAGTAGTGCCAGCTGGGGTCTCGGTCTTCGGCTCGGCAACGTCCGGGGCAGTGGTAGGAGCAGTGACGGCGGCGGCAGGGGCCTCCGAAGGAGTGGCGGCGATGGGAGCAACCTCAGCAGGCTTTGGCTCCTCGGCCTTCTCGTCCTTAGGAGGAACAGCTGGTGCATCAACGGCGGAAGCCTTCTCGGCCTCCTTCACCTCGCGCTTGCCAGCAGCTGGGGACTTGGCACGAGCCTTGCTGAGCAGGCCGGTGAAGAAAGACTCCTTCTCTTTCTTGGGAGTCTCGACCTTCTCAACCTTCTTCTCCTCGGTGGTGGGGGCTACAGCAGCAGCGGCAGCAGGAGTCTCAGTTGGCTTGGTCTCGACTGGCTCCTCGATCTTCGGGGCGGCAGCAGTCTCGGTAGCGGGCTCGGCGACAGGAGCAGCGGGAGTCTCAGTCTTGGCCTCCTCATCCTTGGGTGGGACAACGGGAGCGACCTCGGACTCCTTCTTCTCAGTAGTTGGGGACCTGACCTTCTGGTAAATGCTGCCGAAGATGGAGTTGCGCTTGGCTGCCTTGGGAGTTACGGTCTCCTCCGGCTTGGTCTCAGTGGTAGCAGCGACAGGGGCGGTAGTAGCGGGTGCAGCGTCAGTGGTGGTGGCGGCGTCAGTAGCCTTTGGCTCCTCCTTCTTGTCATCGGAAGCAGCAACTGTGGATTTTGTTAGACTGTCATCCGGCTTGAGCTTCAAAAGCAGTGTCAAACTTACCAGCAGCACCACCAGCGACAGCAGCACCAGTAGCGGCGGCCGCCTCAGTCACTGGCTTGTCCTCGGCCTTGGCCTCCTCCTTCTTCTCCTCCTTGACGTCCTTCTTGGTCTCGTGCTCCTCCTTCTTTCCTAGGAGGGAACCGAAGATGGAAGCTCGCTTGCGGCTAGCGGAGCGGCTCTTGCTCTTCTCCTTCTTCTCGGCCTTCTTTGCGGCCTTCTCGGCATCGGAAGAGGATGATGAGCTGGAAGAGTTGGAGCGAGCAGGGCCCTCGATCTGCTCCTTCTTTGGCTCCTCAGTCTTATCTTCGGACTTCTTTCCGACGGCAGCAGCGGTAGCAGCAGAGCCAGCAGCAACACCGCCAGCAAGAGCAGCGGGCTTGCCTACCGAATTGTTAGATAGTGACACCGACATAGTCAATTGATGAACGTACCGAGAGTCTTGATGCTCACCTGGTAACCCTCGCTCTTCAGGATGCCCTCTTTTGACTCCTTGGCCTCAGTGATGCCCTTCTCAATGGCGCTGTACCAGCCATTACGGTCAGCATCATTAGCGGCCTTGAAAGTGTGCCTGTCACCGTGGACCTTGAAGCTGAACTCATGAGGAGCCTCCTTCTTGAGGTCGGTGACATCAGCAAGGAGGATGACATCTTGAGGGTGAGCCTTGTCGGCCTCAGTCTTGACGAGGTAAAGGAGACCCTTGCCGGTCTGGCTTGACCAGGCAGCGACTGGGTGAGCGGTCTTGGCCTCGGTACCGCGGAGGTAGTGGCTCAAGGACTGGGTAGAGACAGCCTCGTCGCCGAGCCAGAAGTAGCGCTTGGAGAACTTGAACTGGCTGAGAAGTTGTTAGCAGGCGCTGCATGTGTCCGTGGTGGATTACTGACTGGACGAGACCTGGTGCCTTGTACCCGAGAACGCCAGAGGTGACGGGCTCGACGGGCTTCTCCTCCTTGACGGGCGTAGAAGTCTCTGCGGCCTTTTCTCCAGTTGCAGCGGCGCCAACTGCGGGCAGCTCTGTTGGCTTTGTGTCCTCGACCTTCTTCTCTTCAGTGCTGGTTACAGCATCTGTTGTGGTTGCTGGTGTAGAGGACTCAGCAGTCTGGGCAGGAAGCTCCAGAGGCTTGGTCTCCTCGACCTTCTTCTCTTCGACTGGTGCAGACATGTTGTGTACTAATGTGGGTATCTCGAAACGGAGCTAATTCTGCGCGTCTATCAGTACTAGCTCAGGAAGTAAACATTAGAGGACCGGTAGCGAGTGTGAATATTTGCAGATGGACATTGTGATGTGTGCCAGTGATTGCTCGTAAGATACAATCTCTCAAGGGCCTGAAAAAGAAGGAACGCCCAGTTTTAAGCCCGATCGATCGAGGTGGTGAGGAAGCTATCGTGAGGAGATGGACTTACACAAACGCGAGATGTGGATAAATAAACACGCGTGGAGCTGTCGATAGGAAGCTCTGACAAAGGCGTGCACGCTGAATAAACGTGCAGTAATAGAAGAAGTGATTATTATGTGTGTGTGGAAGAAGAGAGAAGGGCAGATCTGAGGGAGAATAAGGTCAAAAAACCAAGTTGGTCATATGAGTCGGTGGTGGTGCAAATCATTGGCACAAGTTGAATGGCCACTGCCGGCGCGGGCCAATTGGCGAGCACCGCGAAACCATCGACCAGACTTTGTCAATCAGGGGATGATACAGGAGAGCTAAGCTTGGACTACTATCGCCTGCATAGTGTGGCTGGATCATCTCTCTCGGCCCTTTGCCCTGGCCTCGCACGGTATGGGCTTGCAAGTCAATTGTTGTCTGTGGTCGTTGGAATTGCCTCTTTTCTCGTCGACCCTGGTGGCACGATTGAGGCATCCCAAATGATGAAACGCGAATGGATTGGGTCTGTCGATATCAAAGGCGTCATTTCAAAAATCCTGGCAGGCATGACGGCCGATCTACCATGTACGGTACACATCTGCAGTATCACAAACCGTCCTGCAGCCATCGGACCACAGCCCAAAAGCAATACGGTCCATCAAGCGGAAATTTGGTGGCCAGGCTAGCGACACACCGCCTATCTACGAAATTACAGCCTCTGCAAAGAGGATCTCGTAAATTGGTGGGAGGTCTCGCGGCAGCCAATCAATAGCGGCTCTATCATTAATCGTTTCACAAAGCACGAAACACGAACAGGACATGGTCAGACATGCCAGCCTCTTCCGGCTCCCAACCAATCTTTGACGAGCCTCCAATCTCGCCATACCGCCGCTCTGCAGCAAAATGTACTCGCCGCAGAATCTGCATGTGCTTAATCAAGGATTGCGCAACTATTTACCCAGGAAGGATGCTGACTACTGGGTTGTTCCCGGCACCATGTGACTGTCACAGCTGTCGATCAGTTCGAGATACATTCGATCATGTACCATGCCCTGGAGGCTTCTCGGTGAGGTCGACATCATGGAAAGACCACGCGACCACCTTTACAACCGCCCTGTTCCTGCCGGACGAGCCGTATGTGCTTGACAGGCTGCGATCGCGAGGAACAATGAAGAAGATTCGAAAGTGTTCACTTCCCGGTCGAACAGCATCAGGAGTACCATGCTTTGTCTTAGGGTACGCGCGCGTGCGAAAGTGAGATCTTCATCGCATTTTTGGAGTCGTCTGTTCCGGCGACGTCGGCCAAGGTCAAATCAAGACCCACCCTTCCCGCTGGTCAACATATGCCCTGCAGACGGTGAGACTGGTTCCTCGACGTGTTCACTGCCGATCTGTTTTGGAACGGGTTCGTGAATTTTTCGGCTTTCACTTGTCTGACCGAGGGTCGTCGTTTTCGACTGACACATCTACCATTATACATGTCTTCGAGGGATCCTAAGGCTATGTATAGAATCTCAGATGATACATAGTGTAGGTCAAGCGAGATGGCAGGACCAGCTCATGCATGCAGAGCGACGAACCCTGGGCGCTTGCAACAGGGGAGCAAAAAAGCAAAAGACACGAGCAACGACCGTTCCACTCGCCCCGTTACGTCAGCCCTAGGCCTGTAGTAAAACTCCGAGGGGTACCCGGTATAGCTTTACTAGTTCTCTCTACTGTCGAATTATTATCTCTAATTCCCCTGTCGAACTTCTATCTTACTATCCTTTTGCTACTAGGTTATAAAAAGTATGCTTATATCGCTCGTCCGAAGCAATAGTTTGCGCCTCTTTCTGGAACATTTCTTTTCTCCGAGACAGAATCCGGCAAGACATGCTATTTCTTCGGCTAGAATTCCTCTCCACATGTCGATTTCAAGCCGCACGTGACAACTGCCAACCAGGCGTGCTAATTTGAATGGGACTTTTTGATTTTTTGATTTTTTGATATGTAATATTGCTTGTCTGGTTCAGTTCACAATGATCGTTCTGATCTCACCATTGGAATGGTTTCAAGCATTCTTGGTCCATTGGTCCTCAAATATGCGAAATTCTACAAAATGCATGCTTGTCCTGAACGATAAGAACTACTCAATTCCCTCAGGACCATCATTCTCTACAGTCGATGTTGTACCGCGGACCTGAAGTATGCGTGTCTTCTGCCATTTCCCTGCGGTTCCTGGAGCTTCTTTCTGCCGATTCGGTTTCCTTGACCACTGCATGACACACACTCCGCAAAAAGCTCCTCCTTCTCCTCTGTAGGCGGTAGGAGCCACTGGGGAATGGTTCCCAATGCGAGATCCTGCACTTCCGTAGAGGAGCCAAAATAAGATTTGGCATAGGGATACTTCGAACGTGGAGTCGCAGCAGGCATTCTCCTGTTGTCGAGCGGCTGTGTAAGGAGTCGGGCATCATCGTCTGACATTTTGTCAATGCCAAAGACATTTCTGTGCTTGTCCCATAGTCCTTTGCAAGTGACGCACAATTTCTTGCCCTCCTCTCCGTGGTACTGCGGACAAGACGTCGTTGCTTTCCTCACACTGCCGTCGCCCACTGAGCAAAGGCAGATGTCTGTCGTTGAGTCCTCTAGCTCTCGCTTTTGCTTCTTGCGTTCTTCAGCTAGTCTCGTCTTCCTCTCTTTCTCCTCTGTGGTCTGCCCTACACGGACTTTACGGCATTGTCGTTTCCTCAGCCAGTCCTCGAATTCTGTCTTTGAGCTCGTCGTCTTGCTTGATATCCTGCCTGAGCCCCTCCATCTCTTCAATCTCTCCTGGCTCTTCATTCTCGATTATCTCTATCACGAAATCTCTAAAGTCTGTGTTGGGCTTGCTTCGGTTCAATTGAGGGTTTGTCTGCGGCTTCGAGGCGGACGATTCGGTTTGATATTCTGAAGCAGCAGGTTTTCGTGCTTCAGCAAGACCAAGGTATCCTTGAGGACTGCTCTCTTCTTGATTAGGGGTGTGTTTCAGCTATGCCTCCGCTTGATCTGCGATCTTTTGTCTCTTAGCCTTCGCAGCAGCATCCGAGGCAGAGCGCACTTCTTGCTACGGGTCTGTTCTACGGGGAGCCATTTCATCGCTCATTGGATCGTTCGAGTTGTGAAAGGCTCTCTGTGGAGTGAACTATGTAGTAGCGTGGTCTACAGCGCTAGTTTGGAAGCCATGACTATCGCTAAAAACGCTCTTTTTGTGCTTACTATGTTCTTTAGTCAATATGTGATGTGTTTCAAATTAGTGATGTGTTCACCCGTTTCACGAGCAGCAGAGACTTCATTCCCACGACATGATCACGTGACCCCGCTGCAGGACGGCGAAGTGCCTAACGGAATTCACACCATGACGTCGCCATGTGTCAGCGACGTGTATCCACGAAGCTTGGACATGCATCAATCGACAGACACAAAGCATGCTACAGTTATGTGACCCTCTGAGAGCTACCGCCTCTTCATGTGCTCTTGTTGGACTGCCTTTTCCCGTGATATTTGTATTACACGTATGAATATGGAAGAATGCAAAGTTATACTTTCGCCTTGGCGACCTTTGACGCCAGTCAGGAAGAAATGCGGTGCGAACATGATGGGATGTGTAATGTCTTGGATAGCGATTACGCTGTTGGAGTCAAATCTTGTAGGTGTTATAGTGACAGGTTTGTGGATTGAACTTGTTGTTCTGCTTGATCGATCTCTTCTACGGTCTGTAGAATGAAGTGTCCTTGTGCTTGTTTGATACTGTAGAAAGAGATGCAGTCAAGATATACTTATACCTCGGAGGTTGAAGGTACCGATCTTACAGGATGCGATTGTTACGAAGCAGGTTGCCTAACCACTAAGCAAGGCCATTGATTCGTGAGACCTCATGATTCCATCTCAAAGCAGAGGGTGCCGTGTCTCCTGCTAAGCTCATCTCTTACATGAGCATCCTTCATAAGGGCACTAGCGGTGCCAATCGGACTGTAATGGACTGCTTCGTCGTCTTCGTCAAATTCACATTCGCTACGCATCTGTATATTAGCATCCTCCCCCCGTAGCAAGGTCCGTCGGGTCCTAGTTTTCTGTATATTTGGTGTACAAAGGATGACTCGTAGAGAACATCTATAGATGCGTTTAGCTTAGCGAATCTCTTCTGCATATTCTTGTATATACGTAAGGTTACATCTCTTACTACTAATCGTATCTTGTTTCTGTTTCGATCTTGATATAATTCTAGGTTCGTGATTGCTGTTAGAAGTAGTTAAGGTGGCTGATTTAGCAAGCTGTGATGTCGAAGACGTCGCACGGCTCCGGCGGCTCATCCAAATCGCTTTTGCGCATGAGATACATTAGCTTCTGTAAGATATATAGCACCGAAAAGACCCTTAGTTCCACCGCCATCGATGCAAAGCAGGTTGAGATTACGGCTAGGCATCGCTATTGTTGATGATTCCGCGACAACACATGACCGGCCAGATAGCAGGATGACCACCAGTGTAAAGCATAACAAAAGACAAGAGAATAGGTATTTGCAAAGAGGAACATAGGCAAGGTCACCTTGAGTTCAGCTGTGTTCACCACTGGCTCACGAATTCCCCTCCATGCAGCTTATGTGATTGGATGTGCTGGCGCTGCTGCTTATGCAGTAGCGTATCCACTTTTCCACGTCGCACATGCACCTCTGCCAACCACTTCGCACGAAATAGTGAGCCGACCTGCAACCTCAATTATCCTCATCTGCGCGCGGCGATGAATCGAATGCGAAGTTATCGCAGCGTGTCTTCGACGTGGGTGAACGGAGCATTAAGGGAACATGCTTACCAAAGTTTTCGAGCGTGGCTTGGGTGTTGAGGTGACTCCTCGAACTCGAAGTGACATAGTTGATCATGTCGGGCAGGTCAGCCTATGATTCTTTCCGCTGATAGCGACATGCGGCAGTCTAGAAAGCTGTTACGGTTGGAAAAAACTATATATATTTTGGGCGCTGATTGTCTACCAATCAGCGTTCTTGGTCTAATGGCTAGGATTGGTGCCTTCCACTTGCGAGATCGCTAAAGAACAGCACTAGGTCGGGGTTCGATTCCCCGAGGACGCAACTTTTTGCACTATGCGACGACTATTCAATTTGCAGCGTTACGTCAGTCCTACGCCTACAGCCAAGGGGGTGCAAGAATTCACGCAACGCCAAGATTGCAGAGATGACTGTATAAAGGTCAACCAATAAGCTGAAATCGATACGTTGATACAAGTGGAAGAGAATTATAAGAGATAGAGCAAGAGCGCAGATCTTAGAGACACTAAAGACGTATAAAACTTCTCAAAATAATAGCGGTGTAGCTATCAAGAGTGATGTATAGTGATAGTTACACCTAATGAATTATTCCGAGGATATGCCTGGGCGTTGCATGAATTATCGCACCCTCTTAAGCAAGTCTACGAGTGGTGCTCGCTGCAGCTCTGCTAGCTCTCTCCGTCGTCGAATTAGTGTCATTAATCCCACTGTCGAACTTCTATCCCACTAACCTTCTGCCACTAGGTCGCAAAAAAAGTATGCTTGTTTAGATCGCTCGTCCGAAGCAAAAATTCACAACTCTTTCGAGCTGCATCCCCTTTGATTGATGCTGGGATCGAACCAGCGACCTTCTGTGTGTTAGACAGGCGCGCTACCAACTGCGCCAATCAACCGTAAGATTGTGGCGTCAAGAACGGTATTATCGCATATATACAAGATGTCAATTTGATGTCACGTGATGAGCAATCGCACGAGGGATTTCGTTGCCCGTGCACGCCATCCTGCGGTGCAGCTGTCGGAGCCCATACTTTTGAGCCAGTGAGGACGTTTGCATCCTCTACAGTATGTTAAAATATGGTACCTGATCATGTGGGTCACGTGGACGGGTTCTGCCGCTCGCGGTCGAGGGCAATCAGCGGCTCTCAAACCCCATCACTTATCGCCAAGCCCTGTCTCTTACATACTTAATCCAACGTTTCTCTACGCAGCTTCGACCGCGACGGCGAGATTTGTCGGGGCCATGGAGTGCGCGCTTTTCCAATGTAGCAATCGTTGCCAAGTTCCGATTCTAGGTCAGCTCCGACGCCCACTAGGATGTCACGACTCTTCCCAAGTCAGGACGTGATGAAGGCATGCGTACGAGATTTACAATCTAGCACGATGGTAAACAACAGCAACTTCGCTGTAGATGTACCATAAGCACTGGCATAGCGCTTGTGCGATGAGCTGATTGGCTAACAATAGCCCTGCCGAAGACCAACAGGAGCTGCGGCTGTGGCATCGCAGCCGCGCACCATTGCCTTGATGGCTGATCAGAGCTTGGTCCTCTACTCTCAAGCAAGCATGCCGTGAACAGGTAGCTTCGTGATGGACTCGGATTATTGAACATTGAAGTACACCCAAGCGCCAAATAAGGGTCAAGATGACAACAGATATCCTACGACCCGCCGACTTCAAGATCGGCATCATTACGATTCTAGATAAGGAGCTGAACGCGGTTCGCGCGATGTTCGATGAGCACTATCGCGGAGTCGAGCGCGGTCCGGAGATGGCAACACCTATCGATTTGGCCGCATTGGGTCTCACAAGATCGTTGTCACTGTGCTTGTCTTTGCAGGCAAAGTTCATGCCGCCAATGCTATGACCAGCATGACAAGAACATTCGCAAGGCTCAAATTCGCACTACTGGTGGGCATTGGGGGAGGCGTTCCTTCTGCTGGTGTTAGGCTTGGTGATGTTGTGCTCGGCCTCGCTCGAGACAAACCGGGCGTCATTCAGTATGACTATGGTAAAGCCATTCACGGTCAAGGTCTAGTCGCCACTGGAGACCCGAATAAAGCCCCTGCCATCATTGTGCAGGCGGTCAAATCCTTGGACTCCGACGATATCTTCGACAACGAGGATGAGCCGATGTACGTTAGGATTATCCAGAACCTTGCAAAGAATGGCCACCAAAAAATACGAGCTATTGCAGAGCCGCCGGCTTCGGATAAAGACGTCATTTTTCGTGCCGACTACAAGCATCAGTCCGGAAACCTAGACTGCTCAGCTTGCGACCCTACACAGCTCATCGCTCTGGACGAGGCTGATAGGAATCCAGGATCTATGGTCCACCACGGAGTCATTGGTTCCGGGGACGAGGTCATCAAAAATGCTCTACCGAGGGACGAACTTGCCTCAAAGCACGGCATCGTATGCTTCGATATGGAAGTTGCAGGCGTCATGGACGCTTTTCCATGTCTGGTATTCCGCGGTATTAGTGACTACTGCGATTCCCACAAGAATGACGAATGGCATGACTACGCTGCTATTACGGCAGCCGCCTATGCCAAGAGTCTGATTTCAACCATTGGTAATTATTCGCTGGACAGCGTCGAGGATGCTCGCGAGGTGATAGAGCAGCATCTGAAGCAGCTATCAATCCAAACAATGGGGGTACAAAGGGCACTGGACAATCACAGAGAGGTACTGATTTCTCTCAGAGACGGGAGCGAGGACGAAAAGATCACTCGCTGGGTACGCGGCACAATGCCCTGGCAAGCCATGGATCAGCATCTTCAGAAGAGACACCCAGGCACCTGTCAATGGTTCTTGAAGAGCTCAGAGTATCTTGATTGGAAATCGGGTCGATCAACATTCTTGTGGCTTCGAGGACAAGCCGGAGTAGGCAAATCTGTTCTACTGGCAACGATCGCTCAGGATCTTCTAGCATCAGGTGGGGAAGATTGTGGAACTACGACTGAGCCAATCGCCCTGCCATTCTTCTTCTCATATAATGACGACCGACGTCAGACCATCAGTGACGCCATCAGGTCTTACCTGGTGCAATTATACTCTGACAGCGCCGATATCAGAGACATACTTGCACAGACCTATTCGAATACTGTGCAGGCAGACCGAGATTTGAGTCAACAAGAGCTCACTGACATACTGAAACGCTGTCTCGGTACCCATGATTGTACAATGCTACTCGTGGATGCTCTCGACGAAAGCAAAGCACAAGAAGAACTACCCCAGTTGTTCAGCACTCCTGCAAAGGCTGTTCCAGGAAAGACTCGACTTCTTATGACTGCTCGTCCTAAGAGGTTGATCACTTTAGCATGCTCTAGCTTGAAAGTAATGGAGCTGAATCCAAGCAAGATAGATCTCGACATCTCAGACTATGTTTCTTACATCATTGACACAGATTATATTCTCGCACATCGTTGGAAGGATAACGGCCGCGCACGCGGAGCAATACTGGAGACCCTGACTACAAGAGCCGGTGGCATGTAGGTCCTGAGCGGTCTTCATTCTTTGTCGGTGCATTGATACAGCTCCAGGTTCCGGTGGGTTGCCTGCCAATTTGATGAACTCAGAGGATGCCCTGATTTACCCAGTTTGCGGGCGGCTCTTGAAGCACTACCGGCCGGTCTATGGAGCACTTCTGACAGAATGCTACACCGGATCCATGTGCGCAATGAGACAAAAGCGTCAAGAATGCTTTTACTGCTGTCTCATACTTCGCAGCCGATCTCATTATCATGGATGAGAGAGTTACTAGCAGTAGGGGCCGATGGCGACGATGATTTCAAGCTGAAAACGTCATCATCCGAGACGAAGACATCGTCCAGATTTGCCCCGGACTTGTTGACCTGCAAGGACCACGTCACTTGACATTGTCGCACGCCACCGTTCGTGAATACCTTCGTGTCGCACTACCAGATTCTGGGGTTGTTACTAGACCTGCAATAATACTAAGTCTTGCAGCTAGGTGCGAGCTCGTTGCGGCATGTACATTCTTCGATATGAGTCACCATGGTCTAGGCAGGTCAACGCCCTCATGTAAGGATATACAGAGAGCATCGAATTCGTGGCAAGCCAAAAGACTGGTATGAGAGTTTGCTCCATGATTATGATTCCGGTCTGTGTGCTACATACATCACGACCCTTTGCCGCGAAATCGGACACCTGGTAGTCGATACTTCCTTATGGGCTCATGTCGCAAGATGGCTAGCATTCCAGCAAGAGCCAAACGAGACCTTCTCTGGCGTAATGCCCAACTTTGGAGAGGCTGGCCATGTTGACGATCTGTGTCCAGCTGCCACATTGTTACTCAAGAAAGCTTTCTTCGCGGCTATTTCGATGGATCTATATCATGCTTTGCCCTGTTTCTTCGATAGTGGAATCGGGATCGATGCAGATACTATCCATGGTGACAAGCCTCTGATGACAGCCATCCGGTACACTAGGGAGAAGACGGCAATCTGGTTGATCGACCATGGAGCAAGCATTGACAACGTCACCGAATTCCGTCACAGGGCAGGCGGAGGTCAATCAGGAAAGGTCTCTCAAGATACAATTATGCTTCTACCGCTGGTGGCAGCTGTTTTGTGGCCAAGCTAACGCGTCGCGAAGGCACTTCTAGCCGCGGGTGCCGATCCACGTGGGACACCTCAGGTCGAATTAGATCCACTTGGAGAAGCTTGTCATCTAGGAGATATTTCGTTGGTAGAGCAGCTCTTGAAGTACGGCGCCTCCGCGAATGGATCTCCTTACCATCCCAAATTACTCACCCCTCTTGAGCGCACAGTTTCGCTCAAGCCCTACCCCAGCGAGCAATATATCTATTCCACCCTAAATCCATTACGAGTCCGCCCCGACGCAGTAAATGCTCTTGCCTTCGGCAGTATTGTGAGAGCTCTAGTGACTCACGGCGCTAGACCTTTTGTGAGGGTATCTGCTCTTCATGGTGTGCACCCACCGCCACTTGAAAGGACTCTGAAGAGGTACAAAATTCGAGCCGAAGGTTCACCACACATTCAATGTCTCGTAGCGAATCATACCACGCCTTTGTTGAGTCCCGACATGGTCAAAACCCTGGTCAATGCCAAGCAAGAGACGCCTGGAATACACATTGATCCAACAGGTTTACATGTCTGCTGCGACACGACCCTTGATGGGCTTGCGTGCCGGCAATTTCTCGACCTGATAGATGATATTCATGCGAAGGACCACCGTGGCTTGATGGCATTCGACCGCCTGCTCATTGCAGGAGTGTCTCGTGACTCTTCCATTTTCGGCCCTACACCGTCAGATTTCATAGTGAACTTATTCCTGGAGCGCGGAGCGCGATTATCTGCCCACGGCGAAACAGCATTGTCTGAACATATCTTTTGGCTCGGTTATGGTTGCCATTTTGAAGTTCCAGAACTGGCTACAAAGCCTACTAGTACAGCTCAGTCTCATGCTCGGTCGAGCACCGAGACTGGTGCCATCCTTCTGTGCGCAGTGATTCAGAATGATGGTTTACTTTGTGAGCTACTCATATCCAGTGGTGTTGAGATACCAGATACGCTTGATAAGGCATTGTTGATCAAAATGAGGCTCGGCGCTTGGCAGGAGACATTGTTACACAGATACGCAGAGCGTGGATCGGTCAAATTCGTTTCTCTGTTCCTCAATTTTGGGGCCGATGACGATGCTACGGATAACAACCACAGGACTGCATTACCCTACGCAGCTTTACGGGGGACTCTTGATGTCGTAAAGATTCTGGTCGAAGCTGGCGCTCAGCTTGCGTTGATGGATAGGCAACACAAGAAAGCCATCGACTACGCACAACAGTGAGAACCGGGACCTGGACCGTCACTGGATAGTCCTATCTATGAGTACCTGCGCGACCTAGGTCGATGAAGTAATCACACAACTGGTGCTGTCCCGCCCATGTCCGACTTCTTAATCTTCGAGGCCTCGATAGCTGCCACAATGTGCTCTTCGACACGTCCTGGTCTTCCCAGTCCTCGCCTGTTGTCACCGCCTGGCCGCCTTCGCGCTTCTTCTCAACGCCATAGCTTCTGCCCCTCCGTCGATCTCGACGTGGTAGTACAAGAACAGCCCAACAGCGCAGATGCTAGCTCCAGCCTGCACCGCCATGATCGAAATGCGAGCCGGCATATATCGTGGCGCATATTTGACCTGAAATGCCTGAGGGCCGATTATGTTGCCGACGCTTCAGCCAGCAGTGATCAGGCTTGCCGTGAAGGGTCGCTTGGTTCGGCCGGCTACATTCGCGGCCGCCCACTCGTACGTGGGCGGTGAGATCGGAGTGACGCCTGACAGAAGCCAGATGGCTGCTAAGAGACCAGCTTTCGATCAGTGAGGTGCGAAGGTCATGAGGGCTCCTCCGACGAGACCAATAAGGCAGCACAACAGGACGAATGGGAAGCGGTAGTTGGTGAATCGCACGCCAGTCATGGTAACGATGACTGCTCTGAAAGTCATAAGACGGGCAAAACCAGTAGAGCGGTCTGACGAGGCGTGTATCCCAGCCCTGCGACGAGAGTGGCAGAAAATGTGCCTATGACTCCGGACGGGACGGGCTTGGGAGGTCGAGTCAGCGGACTTGTGTGGTAGTTCTGTCAAGAAGTTTGCTTACAGAAACAATCATCAGGAAGAACAGCCAGACTTGAATGTTTGTAAGCATTTCTAACGATCTCTTTGGCATCGGAGTGCCGGTTGACAACGCCTGTCTTGTTACGAGAGAGCAGCCGAAGCAACGTGACCTTCTCCGCCTCGGAGGAAACTGGCAGACATCGGACTTTATGAAACGATGAACCACGATGCAACGGCGAGGACAATTGTCGCCAAATCAGCGAAGATGAACATGATCCGCTACCCAGCGATATCTGTGTTGCGAACGCCCTGGAAGCCCCATGACATGTCACCACCAATGATTCGGCCGAGGCTGAGACCGACGTGCCAGCCACTAAAGCGAAGCGCTTTCTGCTTTCAATCGTAGCACTGCGCTAGTATAAGCGTGACTGCAGGAGAAAAGCCGCCTTCCAACAGGCACAGGAAGACATGCGTGACAACCAGTCCAGCGTTGTCTTCGATGCCAGCAGTCGCTGCTGTCGTGGCAGCCCAGAGAGCCATTTTACATGCCATCCACTTGATCACGGAGACCTTGTAAAGTGCAGACTCTGAGATTCATGTCAAATGCGGCTAAAGACCGGACCATAAGGTATTAGCCATGAACTAGCTGTGCCACAAGGAAAGCCACCGAATGCAGAGTCGCGGCATTAGCGAATTGGTTGTCTTTCAAACCCAAGTCCCTATTCAAACCCATCACAGCGGCGTACTACTTTGTATCAGCTTGTATCCTCGACAGAGCACTGCTATCGGGACATTCGCTTTGATGAGCACTTTATCAATGAATAGGAAGCAACATCCAAGTAGCATGATGGCGACGATTCGCAGGTCAGCTTTTCAGCGTATCTGCTTCGGCTCGACAGCTGTAAGCTTATGCTCTGATACGGTATGCTTCTGCAAGAAGTAATAGGCCTCATCATACCGTGAGATGACGATTTGGGTGGGCTAGGAGTATTTTGCTCCAAGGTATTAGAGTCAGTCGTCATTTCTTTCGACATGGTGATATTCGCTACTACGAAGAAAGGCCGGATGCAGAAGAGGGAGTGATGCAGCCGCATACCGACTGTATATATACCTTGTACTTATACCTGCGGCAATACCGCGAAGGAGCACATTGCTGCCGTGTCGCTGTTGGCCTTGTGCCTCAGGACATGCAGACCGCCAAGTCAGAAAGGCGATAATGACAAGTTGTAGCGCAAGGACGGTCGGAATTATTAACTAGCACGTCTTCCAAAACACGGAAGATAAGGAGCCTGAAACCCGGAGAATCCCTGTCCTGCAACAACCCTGCCACGCCTGTGTCTCCTGTTCTGGTGAAGATTGCCAAGATGCCCACCACTCCAGTGTACATACCGCTTCTCCTTCCTTTTGTAGCCAATGGTCATGCATGTTCATATATCCTGCCGTGGGTCTTCGCCCACTGGCATAATGGGGCATACGCAGCAGCGCGGTCGCAAGTGCCACTGATGGTGGCCTCTCAATAGCTGCGGGCCATGGACATGTACATGTAGCTGCCATCAGTTGGATGCCGTCCCACCAACCAAGCAATGAAACTACTTGAGTACAATGCCCTTACAAAATACACGTAGGTCATTCCACGGCTCTCGTTCACATTTAGTCAGATTTGACTGTTGTAGAGCTTGTCCCAACTGCTTGTCTCCTCTCACACCATGAAGACATCAGATGGAGTACATGCCTCTTCGCACACCACAAGGGTGGGCTTCAGTGGCGCCTTGCCCGTAAGTAGCAATGCGATCCTGCTTACACATACAGCTCAGATACTTACGGTGACAGGTCCGCTTTGATGGCAAGCAGATGTTCGTCCTAGGATGTATCATCATGATCACTTGGGAAGCTGTGATATAGTGAGCCTCAATCAACAGAGGTTTTCTTCGATGAGTTTGACGCCTCCAGTGTATCTCCAAGTGGTTTACTCAATGGAGGCTCCGCTGGACTGGTATTTAGCTTCCTCTTTGTCTGGTCTGGCATGACGAGCATTGCCCTCTCCCTGAGCGAATTGACGTCGATGTAAGCTCGGCCCCAGAGGATGGTCCAGGACGAGACCTGACTGCGATCTTTAGGTTGCCTTCCGCAGCAGGTCAATACGCATGGGTAGCTTACCTTTCCTCACTAAAGCACCGAAGATTCTGGAGCTTCATCGCTGGTAAGCATCCTGTTCTCCATCAGTATATTGAGCTGATATAGCGCTGGCAGGTTGGCAATTGACACTGGCGTGGCAAGCAGACTATGCGAGTGTCATTTATCTGGGAGAAGCTGTTCTACAAAGCTTGATCCAGGCAAGGCAACCAGACTTCGTGTTCACACCATGGCAAGGAACGCTTGTCCTTTTCTTGTTGAACTTCATGGCGGTCTTGATCAGCTTCCGGCCACAGAGACTGTCCAAATACATTGACCTCATGTCTCTAGTCGTTCACCTGGTCGGCTTCGTCATTGTTATTGCCACATTGGTAGTCACCGCTGTCCGATCTGATAGGTCTGCATCTGCTCGAGAGGTTTTCACCAGTTATCGGCAGGGTGGTGGGTACAATCCTGGGTTAACGTTTCTGGTCGGTGTGGTGGCTTCAGTATACCCATTCATAGGTGAGACATCCTGGTCTATTGGAAAGTCTCCATTCACTCTGACATCGACAAGGGGCTGACGGCATCATCCACATGTCCGAGGAGGCGACCAATCCAAGGAGATCAGTACCCATCAGTCTCACATACAGTGTTCTTGCAAACGGACTTGGCGGCTTCTGTGTACTCCTAGCCGTTCTCTTCAACATCACAGACGACAACTCTGCCGCATACTCCTCCGCCAATGGTCTCTCCTTCTTGCAACTCCTCGCCCAAACACAATCTGGTGCTCTGGCAGAAGCCCTCGGCGCCATGATCTTCATCCTGGTCATCTTCTGCTCAGCCGCCGTCTTCGTGGCAACCACTCGTATCACCTGGGCATTTGCACGGGACGGCGGACTGCCATTCTCCGGACCACTCGCTAGGGTAGTGATTACCCCTCACTCCTACCCTCCCATCTGACCATGTCTAGATCAATCCGACCCACCACATTCCTGTCACCGCCTACATCCTCACCATCCTTCTCACTCTCCTCCTCTCCCTGATCAATCTCGGTTCTCTCGTCGCCTTCAACGCCGTCATCTCCCTTGTCATCGCCTCCTTCTTCGGCACGTACGCACTCCCAATCTACCTCATTGCACGCCAACGATGGCGCGACCCGTCCTGGATCCAGAGCAATATCCCCAAGTGGAATCTCGGTCGCTTCGGACTGGCTGTCAACGTCTACGCACTGATCTTCATCACCTTCATCTTCTTCTTCTGCTTCTGGCCCGTAGTCACGCCCGTCACCGCCCCGACCATGAATTGGGCGATACTGATGTGGGGAGCCAGCATGCTCTTCGGCGTTGTCTTCTACCATCTTCGCAAACACGGCTTTTCCGCTTTCGAAAACGCAAAGGCCATCGCTGAACTCTCTTCTACTTGACCCAATCACAACAACCAATATCCCCAAATGTGACAGCACAGAATCCGATCCGAAGCTTTGATTTCTCGAGCAACGTGGGCTATCAACTAGCAGTAATCAACACATAACTCGTAATCGCCCCCATCCTCTCCGCACTCAACTTCATCCCCACCTTGAGCAACTCCCTCGCCACCTCCCCTTCCTTATGCTGCATCTTCTCCCACCCCTCCTTACTCAACCACCACGCCACACAATCCCTCTCCGCGACGACCGTGCTCGTCCGCTCCGTCTCGCTGAAGAAAGGCAGCTCCCCACACGTCGTCCCCGCGACGATGCTCTCGTGATACCCGCCCTGATCGAGCTCGTAGTCGGCGCGCAAAATGCCGGATTGCAGGATGTAGAAGCCGTCTGGCGCGTCGCCGGCCGAGAAGAGGATGGTGCCTTGCGGGATCTCGCGGCGTTGGAAGAAGGGGACGGCGCGGAACCAGAAATCTTCGTTTTTGCTGCTGAAGTCGAGGAAGGTTTGGAGGAGGAGCGGGAGGGGTTGTTTGAAGTTGCGCCAGCGGGAGGAGTCGGGGTTGTGTGAGTCGGAGATGGTGGCGGTCGCGGCGCGCTGGAGGAGGGTGCGGCGCGGAGACGCGAGGGATTCGGGGAGGGCGCTGGTTGTGGCGGTTTGTTTGGGTGGTGAAGTGGAGGGGATGTCGATGTTGGGAGTGTGCTGTTTGCCGGGGATGGCAAGGCTATCGCGTTGCTTTTCGGTGAGTGTGGTGAGGAGACTGTTCTCGCAGAACTCGAGGGCGCCGTTGAGGGTCTCGAAGACTTTTGGTACTGGAATTGCGTCTTCATCGTCGTCCTCGACGAAGAGTCCGACCATTTGCAGGGACTCGCCGACGTCGCTTGAGAGACTGACACCGGCAAGAACGAGTGTGACATCCCTGCGATGCAGGATACGGTTCATGCGCGTGAAGGCCTCCGCTGCAGAGAAATCAATGCCAGTGACATGCGAGAAGTCGAGAATGAGAAAGCGGATGGGATCTGCTGCGAAGGCTTCGGCATCAATGACTTCTCGGACTTTGGTCTCCACCTTTACGATACTGCCAAAGAAGAGGTATCCACAAAGTTTGACGACCCTGATTTGTGGTCCAACACGCTTCAGGTACTTTCGCTGACGATTCGGTCTCCGCACGGTGGACTCGGCAATCTCACCAGAGAATTCCGCCCTGATAGCAGTCTTTTGTGATGTTTGCACAACATAAACTAAGCAAGCAAGACCGATGCCGACCGCGATGCCCACCACAAAGTCGTAGACGCCCATGACCACCGCGATGCAGACGATGGTCATGTACTCCAGCTTGCGAAGTCGGCCATATGTGGCGACGAGAGCTTCGCTGGCCAGGTCGATACCGAGCATGTAGATGAGCGTGCCAACGACCATGACCGGCACGTATCCAATCACGACAGGACCAGCCACCCAAAGTCCAAAGGTTGCCAATGCAAGCATGTACCCTGCAAGCCGGCTATCTCCGCCAGTATTGATGAACAGGACGCTGTTGACAAAGACGAGATAGTTTTGTATACTTCCAGCAAGGCCGGACAGAGTATTAGAGAAGCCATGCAGGACAAGCTCCCGATTGACGCTGACGTTGTCTTCCTGCACGACCAGAGCAAGATTGGGTACGTTGATGGGGACGTGGAGAATGCCGAAAAAGGTGAGCGCGAGCTGAGTCGGCACAGTCTTCCAGATCGCACCCCAGTCCACAAGTCCGAATTTGTAGTAGCTGTAGAAGTTGTAGAAGGGCACGCCGGCAGCGGGTGCATCAAAGACCCAGCCTTGGTCCCGAAGGGCTTCCATGTGGATACTCGGGACTGCTGAGGTAATTATGTAGAAGATGGCTGTAATGCCTATGTAGTATGCAGGAACTAGCCAGGGTCGGTCGTAAAATCGTTTGGTGACCAACAGGATGATGGCTAATGCGAGAGGAGGTAGCCAGAGCATAAGCTTTGTGGGTTGTATAAGTGTTTGTGCCGTCGTGAGGTCAAATTGAAAGTTGCCATCCAATCTCGCAGAGACTTCGATACCCGTAAGAAACAAGAAGATGCCTACACCGCCAATACAACCCGTGAGAATGCTGTGAGGGAAGAAGTTGACCAGTGTGCCCAGCTTGGCAGTACCAAGACCAAAGAATACCAGTCCGGTCAAGATCGAGCTCATGGCATATGACACAATAACTGTAGCTCGTAACGCATCCGGATTGCTCGTGCCCATATGTGCCATGATCATGTAACACATTTTGTGAAAGAAGGGTACCACCTCGATCATCTCTGACCCAACACCACCTTTGAATATACTACCGGTTGAAGTGACAAGCTGCGACGCTATACAGCTGACATAAAACATTGAAACGCCATCGGCTCCCATGCTAGAAAAGACATCCTCGCCAAGTGGGAACAAGATGATACCATAAGAAAGAGCATCCAGGAGATTGAGAAGGACGCCGAGAAAGACTGCTGGCAAAACAAATACAGGTCGTAGTGCTGCTTGAGAGAGCTTCTGTCGGTCCCAGGACTTGGGATTGAGAATGATTTGATGTGCCTTGATAACGTGGTCTCGCCATTGTCGATGAGGTAGCTTAATGCGGTGCCACCGCCCGAGGTCTGTGTTCTGACTTTCGAGATCCGTCTCATGCCCGTCCTCTGAGAGTGGTGGCTTAATATGCGCAGCGCTACGCTCTGCAGAGAGCAGTGGTGTATGCTCGCTTGTCATATCTTCGTCTTCTTCTTGGTCACGATCTAGTGCTTGCGCTTCACTGATAACAACCTCTGGCATGGACGGTTCAGTCTCGAGCTCTGCGCTGGGAGATACAGGTTCTGATCTTTCTTCTATTGGTTCAGGAAGTGTTTGTCGATCAGGATTGCTCTCATAATCCTCTGTCGGGTTCGTGGTGAAGCTGCTTCTGGACGGAGATTGCTCGGATGGTCGGTAGATGGATGGTCTCGGTGTAGCCGTGTCGGAGCTCAGGAAGGAAGATGAGAGCTCTGCAGTCTGCTCTCGGACGCCAGAGGAGGAGTACTGGACTGGTTCTATTCTGCATTAGTGAGAGGACTCCCAGCTAGAGGTATCTGTCTCATACCTTGGGTGCCATGACCTGCATGGTGTATATATGATCGACTCGGGGTCTTGTAAGAGGAGGACAGAACGGTAGCCCCTATGGAGTTCCTGCTGTATCGTACAGAGCCGGAACGTGGCCGGTCTGGTATAGGGTTTGGGCGGGCCTGGACATCGTCAAATAGAGCCTCCTCATTCGTGAATGGTAGCTGTTGCTGTATTGACGAGGATGACCCAAGGCGGGCATGATTTGGTGGATTCGCCATAGTCGCCTACAGTCACGAACCAACGTGGCTCGAGATGTGGTCCAATATCTCCTCAATGGCGCAATCTGCTCAAGCTCTCAACCAGTGGCCGACACCGGAAGTATGCGTGAGCTCTAGAGTTGATTAGACTGCACTATATGCATACCGGACTGCAGTGCATGATCCTGCTACACTGGCATGTCGTGAGTGGCGGGAGTAGCAGTGTCCACAACTATTATGAGCGTGTGGTCGGTCGCAGAGGTGGAAGAGAAGGAGGAACCATAGTTCATGGGAATGCCATCAAAACTTGGCCATAAAATCTGGTTGATCTTCTCTGGAGCGCGGGCCTTTTCTGCCAGTGGGGATTAAGCTCTGTTGATTGATAGATAAGAACATGTGAACTGTTCGGAAGAAACGATTTCATTTTAATACATAGTAAAAGTTGGCGAACAAGTCGGACAGCGTTGTCCTTTCCTCAGGCACCTAAACATACGACATCGTGTCTTCGTTCTCTTGCTGTCGCATCCTGACCATTTCCTGTCGAGAGTCATGGTCATCTGCAGGGCCGACTGTCTGTGCTTGATCCTGCAGATCATTTCAGGCAGTCTTGGAGTTCATTAACAACCCCTCCTCCCCGCTTTCATGCTGGCTTCCCATCAACCACTGCATCAGACACATGTTGACATTGACAATCGTTTCTGGTAGTGTAGTCTATACACAGACTCGATGTTAATCACCGTTGATGTTGTTGCAACCAACTACTGCACTGGTCAACCTACAGAAAGGTAAGTGAAGCTCTCGTACCGAGCAATGTCCATAGCTTTACCCCCCACCACCATCTCCGAGCTCGAAGCTTGTGGTCGTGATGGACAGGCATTGGCGGCTGCCCTGCACGACATTGACCAGCTCCATCTGCCGCTTGTCTTTGGCCTCTTCAGTGTCTTCACGGAGCTCGTCCGGATCGGCTGGTTCCAGGATTTCGAGGTGATCTTTCCACCCCACTCTACCACCACCCTTGATACTTCCAAATGGATCTCTGGTGGACTCTCTCGGTCCGTCATCGACCTACTGCCTTTCCTGCCTCATCGCAAGATAGATCATACCTTCCCCTCGCAAGCTCGCCTCAATCTCGCCCCCGGAGGCAGTTCGATCGATTACACCAATCCTTTTCCTTCCGTCCGCAATCCCTTCCACGACAGCGCATACGATTCATACCTACCGCCTCATATCCTCCGCCTTGCGGCCGGTAATTGGGGCGGCTTCGAGATTCTCTACGACGCTCTTACGGGTCAAGTAGCTCAGTTCTACTTTTCCCAGTACGATCCCTCCATCCCTTTCGGTATCTTTGCAGCCAGTCTGTCCTGGACGGTTGGAGAGGTGTACTTCAGGACGTGGCTAGAGAACTTGCATGCTCTGAAATGGCTGCCTGATCCTACGAGCAATGACCTTCCTGAAGGAGGATTTGACGAAGAGATATCACCTGTGCCTCAAGCCATTGATCAGTACCGCCATCCTGCACGCAGCCGCCGTAACAGAGTGCATGTCTTCCGGGCGAAGCAGAGGATATTCCGAAAGCATGGCTGGCCGGGTAGTGGCTATATTGCAGAGCCATGTATGGAGCAGTTGAGACGATTCAACAAGAGGGAGGCAGAATTGTTCGCCAAGGTGATGAACCACAGGGGAGTGATGGACTTTGAGAAGTACTATCCTGAGGTCCAAGAGGCACCTTTGAGGGAGTACGAGTCTTTCCTTGAAGGAGCCGTGAGTGGCGACAGAGTCACTGAGGAGCAAACGCCGCTTGCAGCGGACATGATAGGTGTGATGGACGAGATCTCACAGAGACTATTCAGCGAGAACATCGACCACTCTGCAGGCAGAGATGAGCTATAACAGAGCAGTGTCGTCAATTCGGTCTCATAGCATCCTATACATATCCACATCTAATTCTTCTTCCCATCCAAATCCGCATAGAAATTCCACCCAAAGTTCTCACTCGGATCATTGAATCTCAATTTCTTATCCAACTTGCTAATCTTCTGCAAGTCCTCCAGTCCCAGCTCAAAATCGCCCTCCAAATTCGCCCTAATCCTCTCGGGCGTCTTACTCTTCGGAATCACCGTCCTCCCATGTGCAATGCCCCACGCCAACGCCGTTTGCGCACCACTCTTCCCATACTTCTTCCCGATTTCCACCAACACCGGATCCTCGATTAACTTCCCAATCCCCTTGCCCTTGTCATAGATCTCATTCGAGTTGCCGAACGGACTGTATTGCGTGACGTGCACGCCGTTCTTCTGGTGCCACTCGAAGAAGGAATGCTGCTGGAGATACGGGTGCAACTCGATCTGATGCGCAGCGGGCACGACGGAGGTTTCCTTGATGAGCCGCTCCATTTCCGCCTGCGAAAAGTTGCTGACTCCGATGGCGCGCGCCTTGCCTTTCTTGAAGACCGCTTCCATGGCTTTGTACGTGTCCACGTAGTCCGTGTCGCCCGTCGCTACTTTCCCGTCGGGGCCCTTGGGGAACATCTTGCTCCCACGGGCGAAGGGCGAGGGCCAGTGCATGAGGTACAGGTCTACGTAATCCGTCTGTAGGTCCGCGAGGGAGGCGTCGAGTTCTTTTTCCACGTCCTCGGGGTGGTGCCCGTGGTTCCAGAGCTTGGTCACGAGGAAGAGGTCGGCGCGGGGGACGCCGGATTTCTTGATCGCGTTGCCCACCGCGCGCTCGGTGCCGTAGATGCGCGCGGTGTCGATGTGGCGGTAGCCAGCTTCGAGGGCGGTCAGGACCGCGGGTTCTTGGGCGTCTTTGTCTTGCCAAGTTCCGAAGCCAAGGGCGGGGATGGCGGCGCCGGTGTTGAGGGTTAGGAGGGTGCCATTGTGTGCGCTTCGGGCGTGTTGTTGCCGCATCGGTGCTTGGGAGGAGAGTTGGTTGGTGACTTGGGCGAGGCGAGCGGCGGCATCTTTGGCGTTTTTGGACATTCTTGCAAACATACTATGGAAGACGGATTATGTGACGGGTATGGGCGAGGAGAATTGATGTTCGGGATTGGGATTGGGATTGTTGAGCTTACCTCAGAGCTGAATAGTTCTCAACCGCGAGAGGAGGTTTGTCCATCACTGTCCTGTATGACCTCACTTTTCGAGCTCCCGAGGTCAAGCTCTGATGGCCGCCCCGCGATCGGCCTTTGGTGCCGCTCCAGCTCCGAAGCACGCGAGTCGAGAGGTGAAATTCCAGTCCGCAGGGGACGCGAGTCAGGTAATGAGGTCTACCCTACGCAATCAGAAATTACGAAGCCGAAAATAGCACGCATAATTAATTTGACATATTACATGTCAACACTAAGCGAAGTAGCGATTCGGTCAGACACAGCGCAGCATGCACGAATGATAGCACAACATGTTGCTAATCGCTGTTCATGACCCGACGTTGCCCGCCTATTCCCAGGTCTCAGTCCGAAGCAGAAAAGAGGTTGCTGTTTGGGAAGCAGAGTTCGTACCATTCTACTTAAGGCCAAGTGCCACCCGTTTGGGACAGGGGCACGCATGGAAGCGAAAGTGATCGCCATTAGCGTCGTCTTGTTCCTGGGGTTTGTGTAAAGGACGAGACATGGTTTCTTTCATTTGTTGACGGGAGTGAATGCTACATATCAACGATGGTCAAAAGAGACGAAACGGCTGATCTCATAGTAATATGTCTGATTGAATAGATTTTATGTAGGTGACCGTTTACACTCTGCTGTAGCTTTTGATACAATTCCATACTCCAACTCATCGAAGTAGATACTTCTAACCCAAATTACAACTCATTTGTGCCAAAGATGCCTTCCCAGCTCCAATGATAGATCCGGAAATGTAAATTGACCTGACTGAACCTCCATCTCTTGCTGTGACATCGCTTACAAGGCAAGGAGACCGATGATACCAGCGGCACCGAGCATAGCACCACCAATGATACCAGTGGGCTTAGCAGCCATACCGCTGGACCCAGCAGTGCCAGAAGCAGCGGAACCGGAGGCACCGGAAGCGCGGGAGGATGCGCCAGAGGCAATCGCGCCAGTGATTGAGGAAACACGGCTCGAGACAGATCCGGAGATCTGGCTGACGGAGGCAGAGGCGTTGCCAGCAGCGCTGGTGACGGCAGCAGTGGAGTTGCCAGTGGCGGTGGCGGAGTTAGAGGCAGGAGTGCCAGTCTCGGCAGCGCCACCGATGAGGAAGGACTGGATGTCGGTGGGGAGGGCAGTGAACCAACTAGGGGTCTGGCCAGCGGCGAATTGAGAAGCAATCTGCGAGGAGACGGCGTCGGAGTTGGTCAGAGCCTCCTGCACGAGAGATGATGGGAGGGCAGTCTGGAGGACCTGGTAGACGGAAACGCTGGAGAAGGTGTCAGTCGAGATCCAACTAGTGCTTCGGACCAAATCTTACAGGTCAATGGATTGCGACTGAGCCATGGCAGTGGCTGACAGTGCAGAGACAAAGGCGACGGTAGAGAAGCGCATCTTGACTGATTTTATGTGATGATGGTCGACGTCCGGACGTGACTAGATATTATACAAGTAGGCAGATGATAGACAGATTGTAGATGGCGTTGATGATGAAGGTAGGAGAGAAGAATTGGTAGGGGGCTAGGAGATAAAATAGAGCTCCCTGAGAGTGATCGACAATGGCGAGCCCTGATCTCACAGTGGAGATCCGCTAAACAAGCCCGACCCAAGCTCAAGCATAAGAGCCCGCCAATCGGATCGCCACTGAGCAAAAGCATCCATGGGATGTTGAGTTTTAAAACGTCCGTGACGATGAGTGTCTCTGACGAAATCTCACACTTTTCAACCGTTGCCTTGTCATCGGGAATGTTTGGTGAAGCACCCTAGAAGAAAAGGTTGGGTGAATACCACCAAGCCGGGTGCCACGCAACCATCGGCATTCGTACTCCAAGCATCGGATAGACCCACCACCCATGAACATGAATGGTACACTAGTCCGGGTGGGAGAACTCGTAAACGTCTAGAGCTTCACCATGCACCTCGTGGCAACAACATCAGACAAAACATTCCGTCGTTGACAAGACACCTGCCATCCCATTTTTGGACTTGTCGCATCAAGCAATTGCCCGTCTGTCACAGTCGCTTGCAGTCTACCACACAAAACATCTGTCATGACCGTGCGAGTGTGTTGTATCAGCCATACTTTCGCCCTCTTCCTCCCAGCCCTCAGTGCACGTGCAAAGGATTTCCCAGGGTATACCCAAAGTCCGCAGATAGCCAAACGCCCACCTCTCTCCATGCAAGTCTGCCATGATCAGACGCCGGGATTCGTTGTTTCTTCCTTTGTGTGTGCCTTGCCAGGGATCCTGACTGACCACTGGTGTTGAGTGTCTTCGTCGTAACGTTCGACCTTTGCTTTAGCCTGTTTGTTAAACTTTGGGTGGTCAATTTGCCATCCTGCTCGACGGGCCAGCTCCGAGACCACATCATCACAATATCCCACAAGCTGAATGTCGAAGTTGATGTGTTTGACTGGCTCGCGGGAGATGTAGATGTGTGGTACTGTCGGAGGGACGAAGTTGGGGATTTCATTGACGGGTGCCACCTTCATCGACGTGCCAATGACTACCACCAAGTCGACCAGGTCTTTGTCGACATCTGTCAGGCGATCGAAGAAGTTATTGGGAAGCTTTTCGCCGAAAAAGGTGATTCCAGGCTGAAAGAGGTCAGTCGGGGTCCATCACTTGGGCTTTCTAGACGTCTCACCTTCATCACACCTGCTTGCGGTATGTCGTACTCTCCGTCACTGTCATCATCGGAGAAGCCTGACTTCCTTGTGCGACTACTGTTCGCACTACCTCGCTTCCTCTTCTTTGGTTGCTGAACCTTGAGCATTCTCTCGCAAGCTTCGCATCTTGGGACCTTCTGAGTCTTGACATGCTCGAAGATCTCGAGACCGTTGACCGTATGACCGCACTTGCGGCACACTGCTGTAGCCCATGAGCCATGGCACTGAATGAGCTTCTCTGGCTTAATCCCAGCATACTGCTCGATATTATCGATGTTTTGCGTGTAATTGGTCAACAGCTTGTCCTGGTCCTGCAGAAGTTTGATAAACGTGTGTGTTGGCGAGCATCTATCAACAACAGGGAGAATCTCTCCAGCCAAGGAGTAGAAGACGGTAGGGTCTTCGTCAAATAGATGAATGTCGAAGACTTCCTCTGGCTCTGTGAAACCTCTTTCTTGAAGTTGGGAATAGAAACCAGTATTCTTGGACCTGAAGTCGGGAATGCCCAGAGAAGTAGATATACCGGCGCCCGTAATGACCATAATCCTTTTAGACTTCTTGAGAAGAAAAACAGCATCGTCGATAGTGTTGTACTGGCGCAATTTCTGGCGCCTTCGTAGTTCCCGTTGTATAGATTCCGACAGGATTCGAAGATACCAAGAGTCCGGGTAAGGCAGATCAGGGCGTACGCCAAAGGCAGTGACTAGTTGACGCAACGAATACATGTCATCGTTCAGGGTCTGCTGAATGAATTCTTGAGCGCCGATCCTGCGCAGGAGGGAACGTAGTTGCTTTGCTTCATCTGGATCACAGCCTTCCTCGTGCTCTGTGGCGTGGGTAAGCGCATAGTCCATCAGATAGAGTTGGCTAATAATTACCAGCTGCGATGTATGGACGATCTTCGGCCGCATCCATTGCGTCCTCAACAATAGACGAAGTAGGTGATCCAATGTCATCTGAGTCTTCATCGTCGTTGCCTTCGATGCGCTCCGGCGCGGATGCTGCGCCGGACTCTGGTGATCCGTGGCTCGATACCAAGAGTGTTGGTCCTTTCACCGTATCTTGCGCTGACTTACTCCGCTTCATGGGCGGAGGCCCAGGTGCTCTGGGATTGAGCATCTTGTATGCAGAGCGAATTATTCATGTATCGGATGGCAGATAGACGGTGACGCGGCATGGATAGATGGCTTGGCAGAAAGGGAGCACACGCGCAAGGACAATATGGGCAACCGGACATATACTTAAAATATAGTTCGGCTCTCACACCATTCGGCGGAACTGAACAGAGGGACATTGAACATGTATTCATACATTGCTTTACAGGTCATGCCCCTTCTTATGCGAGCTCATCTGAGTCATATCACGTGATCGTATCCTGATATCAAGGACCAATCCGGGCCGCTGACGGCTACGAGCTCTCCACCTAGGTGAGCAGCGAAGTGAGAGCCATAGGATACCATGTTCTGTCTGAACCTCACGCTTCGATGCTCGAGCGCGTGTCGCACGATCGACTGAGTGTCGCTGTGGCCGGTAAGGGGCCGCTGTCTGTACGACGAGCGCTGCACATTGTACACATCATGAGGTCGATGGTGTAGTAGTTGCTCTCTCACCGCCAGCCTCCTACTCGACCTTCATCCCATCGCATCTTCCTCTCCTTCCGGAGATAGGCCGCCTTCTTCGCCTCCCGTAGCCTTCTCACGAAATCCTGCACTTCTCTATCGCTCGCCATTCCACCTTCATCCAGGAACGATTCTTCGATTCCTTTGACCAGCGAGTCTTGTTCCTGGGCGCTAGCATTGAGGCTCTGGTAGAGTGCTGGAGGGCTGAACTCGCTCAGCTCCCTTTCCGTTTCAGCGATTTTGGATCGATGCTGCTGTTCAAGAGCACGAAGCGCCAGCAATCGTGATTGTGTCGAAGATCTGAGCGCCAGTAGTTGCGACTCCTGTTGGAGAAGTGACTGTGATAATTCGACGTTCGACTCGAGCAACTGTTTCAATGGCGTCTGTGCTTGAGCAATTGAAGGGTGCGATGTAGCAGGATTGTCAAGCAAAGCAGCTTGCAGCTCAGGGTTCTCTAAGAGATGGTGCAAGTCTTGTGTCCTGCACCAGTCAACACACGTCCAGCAAAGGCGTTATACTTAGCATACGACTTATCAATCATACCGGAGGGCAGCCACCCTGGCTCCGGGCCTCGAATTTCTGGATGTGTTGGAGCTTCATGATAGTTTTGATAAGCCCCATGATACTCACCGCCCACGCCGGCGGATGAGGGTGGCGGGGGCGGAAGCGGAGGTCCTCTTGTTGGAGTCTGTGTACCACTTCCTGGCTTCGGTGGTGGTGGGGGCGGAGTGGCCGTATTATAATCATGAGAACCAGTACGCAGATGGCCTTGCGGCGGACCAGAATACGACATTACCGCACATGGATTCGGATCTTAGCCGACTTATACTTGTCGCGGGGACGGCAAGATAATTGATGCTGGACGGGACGTGCAATGACCATCGTCGTCGCCCAAACCCCAACCCCACGAGGACCTTCAACGGGGTAAGTTTAGCCGAGTCAAAAGTTTGGCCGTGCTCGGCAATTCATCAAAAATTCTCTACCTTCGCGTGTCCAGCTTTGCAAGCTTGTCTTCTGACACACTACCAGATACATGTATGGTATCTCGAAATACTACATGCCGCAGCCTCCAGGTATGTTCCCTCCTCGCGCTGTCTTATCGTCCCTCTCATCGGATGAACACTTCCACGAACAATCCAAATCCGAGTATATGGTGCGGAGAAATTCAAGAAGCTCTAGAATTACACTGAACAAATCGACTTTTCAAGACATGCACTATCTATTGCAGCTCCCGATCTTTCGACTGACTTCGGATTTAAGTTCTGTCGCTGCTCCTTGCATTATAGCATACGTCAAGAGCCGCAATGATCTTGGCTGCATTCGACATGGTCAATGGCCCCGGGCACAAGAAAGAGGAGGATGCATACATGAGATAAAGGTTCGTCTCTCCCTACAACCTCCTGAAAACCTCCCGAGTGATGATCAACCGACACCGGAAAGGCATTCCTCAATCCGAATTACCTTGTAGAACCTGTCAAAATCAAGTTTCAGCCTTGTCTGACTCCTGTTACTCTACCTCTTCTTACCATTGGATGACATCGACCAATTACTGACAAGTAGCGTAGGTATGTCCACCCCGTCTTAGCTGCCCACAAACCCACAGGAAGAATACTTGAACGAACGGGCGGACAGACTGCGCACTCTATCTACATGTTCGCAAAAACGAGGCGTACAAACCTCGTGGGCATGGATGGTGGAAGTGTTTGTTGAGACTTCGTCAGCTGATCGCGCTTCTCATCATACCTTCAGAAGTATTTGTCATATCGAGCTCGACTGATACGTACCAGGTAATTACCTCCCGCGTCATATCCACAAAAACGATCTTAGAAGATGAACCTTCAATATTCACACTGTTTGAGCTGGCTCGTCCAGCTGTGAGACGTTATAAAAATCTGATTTAATGAGGTATGTGGGACGACACAGTATCCTCGTTGACATCGACTAACCACTTAATAGCCTGATACAGCATTCATTCCAGACATTTGGTCCGAATTCGAACCCCAGTCCAATAGCTGACTCGGTAATATAGTGTCTGTGCCTGCCTGCAATCCTCTGCAATCCTCTCTGCTAAGGTGAGTCTTCATATTTAATCCCAGCTCTTCCTTCCCCCAGCTTAATCGGATGAACAACAAAATTTCGCTGTGTTCTTACCTAGACCCGTCATTGAGGATACACATTATTTCACTTTGGAGAACTGAACCAATAGATCACCAACACATTCCCAACGAACCGCACACTATGAATCAAGCGCTAAATGATCTGCAGGTCATGTTGACAGCCTTGCCGGCATGTGCCATGGTAATGGGAACATGCATGCAACCCTCCCCTACCCACAACTTCGACTAGTGGAAGGCGACCGTTCCTAATTTCGCGAGAAGGCTGCCAACTTGTTTCGCTCACCGATCATGATTGTTGGGTGCTGTCGTGGACGATCTCGCCGTGACAGAGGCTTCACGGATATTGGCTACCTGCCAGAGAAGGCTTGACGCCCCTGCAATGACACAAGATCGAGGGCCGCCAGATCAGCAATGGGTACACCAGTTCCAGTGACTTCAGCTCCGGCAGTGAACTTATCGAGTAAGTATTGACGAACAGCAGGCCTGCTTCACTTGAAAGTAGGAGGGCGTTGATCAAGACGTGGTTCGCTATGGCCGAAGCGTGAACCTTGTGCTACGTTAACTCATATTTATGGTTAGACAACGTTCGATGTCACCTACTTGGCAATTCAAGCACACAGATAGCGCACCAAACATTGGCGGAAATTGAAGTGGAGAAAAGCAAGCTGTAGATTCGCAGAGTCGCATTAATAACACCATTCCATCTTCCACGTCGTCGCTCAATCGGGAACTCCCGTCTGCATGGTCTTTCTAACTGGAACAGTGCAGCAGCAAGCGGCACTTGGATTTGATCTATCACTCACCGCTTCGCACATTGACCTTCGGGTCAAGATGATCAGTGTAAGGTAGACCTGCGTAAGCTTGCGGCGCACAGACCAATACTCATGCAGAGGCGGGATAGGAATGCACATCTCTCACCATTCCTCAGTCTCCAGCCCACACCCGCGTTCGACGCTAAACCACATTCCGATCGCCTGTGTAACGCCAGCGGCCCGGTCATCAGGACAAAGGCATAGCCAAGACTCGTGAACGACCACGGTCGGAAATACCGAAAGGCAGGCGATTGGATCATGAGAATCGGCTGCATGCCACCGGATGCAACTGATCTGCACGTCGTTCAAATTGCTACCGCATGCTCGGAACGCCTGCATGAATGATTGATGTGGTTGAGGAATGCCGCCCGTTTGCTGCTTTTGGACGTGACTCCTCACCTATGCTGGCAGAGCTCTCCCTTGCTTCACGCTTCTGTCATTACCACATGCTCATGCGGTTGTTTCAGACAACGTGCTGTATGCTTGACACGGCGTGCTCGTTACAGCAACCTCGCAAGACCTGCAGCTGCACAAACGGCATGACTAGGGTCGTGCTCATTCTGGACCCAGCACCGTGGTTGGGAATCCCTGACAGGACCAGGGTGGTACGGACTATTGGCCAGCTGGTAGTACATGCTCCGTTGCGTCAGAACACATAATGTGGGCCATGACGAATCCAAATCGCTGGTCCATCACCGGGCATGCGGAGTAGGTGAATATTCACGACTCTCAGATCGATCCAGAGGGATAGTTTAGGCGAACTTATCCGGAGCCTTTTGCTCAAGCTCTGTCGATCCCGCCGTGCAGAGTTGCGGGCCATACCGGCATAAACAGCGTTGGCTTATAGTCCAAGCTCCCTTACTTGCAGCCATAGTAGGCGTCTAAAGGCAGCACCCACCAAGCAAGTCTGCTGCTGTGTTCCACCACGAACGTTCGCATGTTTCGGTACTCTCTTGTGCCCAGAGAAACTTTCAGTGTCGTATACCGCCTCCCGTCCGGATGCGGCTCGAAAATGTCGGAGAGGGTCCAGGCGCTCGCTGTCAGTACGGATGCGGCTGTCAGAGGACGTCCGCAATCTGCTAGACAGTAAGAGAGATCTGGGGACTCTGTATACTTATACTGTGCGTTGCTCAACAAAGGACCGTCTTTCTCTCCTTCTGTTTGTCTTACTGGACCAAAATCATGCCAGATTGAGTTTCCTACAAGCGCCTTGCACTACGACCTTACCTAACAAAGCGATACCGCTCGAACACAGCGTTGGACGCCTCCGACCAGATTCACCTACGACAGTACCGACAGGGCTTGATCGTCAGCCATTCGAACACAAGCTGTTGCCCGCTAATGCACTGCATAGACCTTGACCGCTTTCCATACCATACTATCGGAATTCATCCTTGAGACACTTTTGCGTGTGCTGGCAGCCTGCGCATCACTTGGGACTTAGCGCTGCAAGAACGACCTTCGTTTGTCGGACCGTCAAAAGAGCTTCGACGTCGCACCATTCTTTGTCGTCGACAGACACCCGACTTGGAACGCAGGAAACACAAACGCCATAATGTCGAACAACGCTGTTGAGTATGGCCTCCACTACGTCGCCGAGCACAATGCTCATTTCGACGACGAGCCGTGGAACGATCCGTTCAACTTTGACCTCGTCAGTAATCCAGATGATCGTTTGCTGAATTATGCTGACTTGCGCAGGAACACACCACTGTAGATCAGGCATACACTTACCCTGATCCTCAGCAGAGTCTTCCGAGTGTCGAAGCTGGTGATGTTGGCATCGAAGCCTCCCAGGATGTGATTGAAGCTGTTCGGACGCGAAGTGGAAGGGTCACTCGCCGGACGCAATCGCCAAATGTCGCCAATGGTGTGAACAAGTCGAGGTCGTCCAACTCTCCTCGGCCGAAACGTACCAAGGTCAACCGCAAAGACAAGGTCAAGACTGTACACCTCCCCGGGCCTTTGAGTGAAATCACTGAGAGCTCGTCAATACCAGTCCGAGATATCGATGCTTGGGTGAACCGGCCTGCCGAAGATCGTATCGAAGAATCGCGCAAGCGAAAAGGTTACATTGCTCGACCGATGAACTCATTCATGCTGTACAGGTCGGCATACGCTGAGAGGACGAAGGAATGGTGCAAGGAGAACAACCACCAAGTCGTGTCCTCGGTAGCTGGCGAGAGTTGGCCAATGGAGTCAGACGAGTTGAGGAACCAGTACAATGCTTGGGCGAAGTTGGAGAGAGATAACCATGCCGCTGCCTTCCCTCACTACAAGTTCTCTCCGAGCAAGACCGGGGGAAAGAAAAAGGAGGAAGATGTCTATGAGCCGGATCCGGACCAAGGTGACTCTGACGCCGAGTATGTGCCGTCCAGACGGGTGCAGAGGCAATATGCAAACCAACATCATCCTGGTTCAATGCGTTCTGCCAGTCCTGCAGCGTCAGATGCATACTCTTCCGGTGTTGAGTATGACCAGAGCAACTACCAGTGGATTGGACAGCCTCAGATGAATCGACCATTACCGGCACCGTACAACCATATGTCGCCATACGCACCCCCAAATACTTCGTACCCTTACCGCAGCTACTCTTTTCAACAGCCTCCACAGCCTCATCAACAACAGATGTTCGACCCTATACATCCAGGATACAGCATGAACTGGGATCCAGCACAGATGGAATCGTCCCAAACCACTTTCTTCCCTCCGAATTTTATGCAGCAGCCGCAGCCACAACAACAACCACAACGGGCCATGAATTTCAATCAGAGTCTGCAGAGTCCTCGTTTCGCATATGTCGATAGTAACGGCGTTCCAGAATGGCATGACTTTGGTGTCGATCCGAGGTTGACGACCAGTGAATTGGATGCTGGGTACAGCAGGGATTTGGACAGAGACCGGAACGCTCAGTAGATTATGTATCTTCTTGTACAGACTGAGGGTACTCGTCTGTACATGTCTTTCGAACCATATCTGATTTGTAATGCATAATCCGAAACCACTTTCACGTCTGTTGTGTGCCGTGCCGCGTGGAAGCACGAGTCTTGTGTAACGCGGGTGAAGGAGGCATTTGTCCTCACCCAAGAGATCTGATAATTTCTTGCTTGACACACAGCAGTCGGTGATATCTCGTACGCGTAACCACGTCTGATCATATGTTGCGAAACATCAAATGAGAACAACACTGTCAGCACAACAAAAAGTGTCATCAACTCTCCCGGCTTGGCAAACCGCGTCGCCCCTCGAGCGTACACCCCCACTATCAATCCCAATACATCGTACTACAACAACATCAGAATGAGTCGAGAACTCGGAGACAAGCTTGTACATCCCCTCTCCCCACTATCCCCACTCCAGCTCCCATCCTAACTCGCACAGGTCCAACAAGCCAAACGCGAGCAATCCCTCCCCACGCTCCTCCCCTACGAAACCGAGACAGTGCGCCTCCTCACACGAGAAGTCCGCGATCTGAACAAAGACGTGACCGCCATCCTCGCGCCCTTCTCCGGCTCCTTCAACCCCTCCCAGGACCCCGCGACCGCCTGCCTGCTCCTCGTCAACCACCTCTCCATGCGCCGGAAAAAGCGCTGCCTGCTAGCCTACCACCGCGTGCGCACGGCCAAATTAGAGCGGTTATGCTGGGAGGGCGCGAATCTATCCGCCACATCCAGCTCGACGTCTTCTGGGGCGGGGGACGACGGTGGGCAAGGGACCAATTTGTCTCCCGAGGAGGAAGAGTACGTGCGCGCTTACGGGGACTTGTTGGCGGGGTATAAAGGGCAGTGGACGGATGTGGATCTCACGGGGAGTATGGAGCCGCCGAGGGATTTGTTCATTGATGTGCGGGTGCTCAAGGACGCGGGGGAGATTCAGACCGAGTATGGGGCGATTAATTTGACGAAGAACAGTCAGTTTTATGTCAGGCAGGGGGATGTGGAGAGGTTGATTCAGCAGGGGTATTTGCAGAGGTTGGGGTGAGGGGGAGATCAGATGGTGGTACGGTATGGCAGTATGAAGCGTCATGGTATGGGCTGGTCGAATCATGTTATTCCAGCCTGGGGTAGGTTCATGGTGAGGTATGCAGTGTCGCAGGACTGGGCTGTCCCGCGCATCCGGTATAGGTCTGTCATGCCGCTTCTAGGGCGTGGAGAAGTGCGGAGGACTAGTGGCAGAGACATTGTCATTGATGATGGCGAAGCGATGAGGGCTAGGGTTTGCTGCGACGACGGCGATATGCAGGTCGAGAGATTCCCTGCAGTCTAGGTCTGATGATTGTCTCAGCCGACGTGGGATGCAGAAACCGATTTCTACGATCATGTCTCGGGGGCGGGATGACGATGACAACTGTCGGCAAATGTGTCCGTTTGACGATGGAGAGAGAAGGACCGGTAAGGTATAGGTGTACGATCACTTCAAAAGACAGCTGGTGGGAGCGAACGAGTCTGAACACATGTTCAGCAATTGCCCAAGTTCCGCCAAAGGAGCATGGCCTGTCTAGACAGATTGACATTTGGGAAAATGCAAAAAAATCCAAAGGCCAGCGCGAAAAGAAAGGCCAGTGCCCCCTGCATTGACTCGTGGCATCAGAGCACAACCAACCAGTCAAATCATTCTCGTGCCTGACAGCATTCCAAGCTCCCACCCGGTCCAAGGTCAATCTGGCTTAGCCTGATACGCATCCCCAGCGCCAACCTTCCTGACACCGAGCACTTCTTGTTTCCCTGTAGTTCTGTCTAGTAGCCTTTGATACAGTCCTTCGCTCGAGACTTGTCTTTGCTGTTCCAATTCTCATTTCCCTTCCTCCCACCTTTCACCACGACATGACATGACCTTGTACGAATAGATACGACCCTAATCAGACACTCCCCACGCTCAGACCCTCCAGCCCCAAGAATCCTCGAACCAATTCTCCTGCAGCGACTAGGCCCCTCGACCGTTGATTCTTACTCTCGACATCTCTCCTTTTCCACTTTCTGGTAGGCGTTGCGGCATGGTTTGGCCCTGAGAGCACGCGCCATCTACCAGACTGCCATGTCGACCACCGCTACCACTCGCTCCTCGTCCCAGGCAAGCACTCACAGCGCTTCTAGTAGAGACCGCGCATACACTACACGATCGAAGCAACCTTCATTGGCCAATATCTCCGTCCGCTCCTTCTCCGACTTCCGCGCGCAGACCTCATCCATACCATCGCCCAGTTCAGTCAGAAGGAAACCGCTCCCTCCGAACGCATCACCGCAGGTCTCATGCTTCTCACCGACAGACACAGAGACACAGTTCGGTGATATTGAAGATCTGACGAGACCTGGCTCCATAGATAGTAATTCTTCAAGGCACGCTTCTGGCCTTTCAACGGTTGCGGGACTGGGGTTGAAAGACTCAGGCAAGGGACAAGACTCGAAGAGGTTAGCACATATAACGGCTCAGGAGCATGCAAGGTCTGACAGTATCCCGAGCAGTGACAGACATACTTCTACCAAACAAGTCCACCAGAACACACTCCCGCCCGGCGCCTCCAACGGCACTTCTGAATCCCTTTCGTGCCAACGCGTACAAGAATCGCAGTCGGTGCAAGGTTCATCGTCACGGCCGTTACAACAGGATAAGGATATCAACGGTGGACATGGCGGGCACCCAGCGCTGATTCGTGTCGTACCCTCGACCTCATCCACCTCCAAGGATCCTTCCCTTCAGCCTCCACTTCGGCTGAGCAAACCGGACATGTCGCTGTGGGCGGAGAACCTGCCCAGGTCGACGTCTGATAACAGCATAGGATCCACACAGACTATATCACCCTCGAAGCAACAGCAAGCTAGCAAGTTCACCTCGTTCTTTGGATGGAAGTCGTCACCGAGAACTGGTCCAGAATCACCAGGGACTCCCTTTACTGACCGATCCGCCTCCCCTTCTGCTTCTCCATTCTGGTCCAAGGACCAACCTCTAGACCGATCTGTATCGGCACCTCGTCTGAATGCGCCAGCTGCCATCGACGTCTCCTCTGCCAATGGCATCAATGGCTACCAGAATGGCAGCCCTCTCACACCCTACAATGCCCGAACACCTTCTGTCACCGCACACTTCGATGAGCTGGAGAAGGAGCTCAAGGAGGTCAGCTCGGAACTTGCGAACTCGATCAGGCGAGAGATGGAGCTTGAGGATGAGGTCGACCGCTGTAAGGGCGAACCTTCGATATTCCCCGGTGAAGTGACGAGGAGGACTAGCGACTACTTCTCTGACTCTGGGTCGAGCGCAGCCAAGGCATCACACTCGGAAGTTGAGAGCAAGGTTGAAGAGCTGGAGAAGTCGAAGAGAAAGCTGGAGCAGGAGAAGGCGTCGATCAGGGCAGAATACTCGACTAAGCTCGCAGACGAGATGCGGAAGCGACATGATATGGAGGTGCACATCAACAGCCTATCTCGGGAACTGCAGGAAGGTCAGGCTAGAGCAGCTGCAACCGTGGACTCCCGAGAAAAGGTTAAGGAGTTGGAGACATTCCTTGAAGAAACACGCCGAAGACTGGCCCAAGAACGGCAATCACGAGACAACTTCGAGGACCTTCTAGCTGCTCTTCGCGCCGAGCTTACTCAAATGCGCGGCGAGAGAGACAATCTGGTCGACGAGGTTGTGCCACAACTCAAAGCACAAGTCGAAGGTCTTGAGAATGAAAACGTCCGCATGCAGCAAGAATTCGGCTACCCTACGCCGGGCAGGTCACGAGTCAACTCTATCGCTGAAGATGGTGCTCAGCCGTCAACACCTTGGGGTAAGATGGGTGGTCTGGCAAGGTCAAACTCGTTATTCGGCAACAACGGCATGAAGCGCAGTAATTCTACTCTCAACCGTTCTACTTCCGTCAAAGGCCGCGGACATGAGTCTACCACCGAGGTCAAGGAGATTGAGGACCAGCGTGATGCTCTTCACAAGTCTCTCCAGAATCTCATCCGCCGTCACGAGGCCCAGAAGCGAGAGCACGCCCGTGCCATCCAGCGTCTAATTGCAGATCGCGACGCCGCCGTCACCAGCTCACCTCGCCGCACTGCTTTCGCTAGGAACGTGGCTACCATGAAGGAGGAGATTGTCACTCTTCGACGCCGTGTTGACGAGGCGCTGACCCAGAAGTGGCAGTGCGAGGATAGTCTCGGAGGCGTAAAGATGGCGCTCGACCGCGCTGAGCACGAGACCAGGTCACTTCGCAACCTTCTTGGCTCACGAGACGACAACGGTCGCAAAGGCAGCGATGGACTTGGTATCAGCCTTGTCTCCAGCAATGGTGACGAGAGTCCAATGTCGATGGTCAAGATCCTTCGTCGCAGCATCCAGCTCGCAGAGACAGAGCGAGACGCTGCCCGCCGCGAGGCAGAGGCCTATAGGCAAAAGGCCAGGTCTGTGTCCGATCGCAGTCTCGCTGAGGAGCTCCTCGAATCCGCAGCTCGTCTCGACGATCTTGCCGCCAAGCTCCACGAGAGTCTGCAGAGGAACATTGACCTCCGCGAGCGACTCGCCACTGCTCTTGCCGATGGTGAACTCGAGCAGAGTAACAGCACCGCCAAGATTGTAGAGATGCAGTCTCGCCTCAAGGGTTTCGAAGACTCCCTTCTTAGCGCCCAACAAGAATCTGAGAATGCTTTCGCCGCCAGCGAGGAAGTAGCCAAGCAGACCGATGCGGCCATCACCCCGCAGGTGACAAGACTGACCCTCAGCATTCCTGGCCCGACCTTTACCGGCCACAGGGCAGGAGAGGGTATCTTCTCTGCCCGTAGCCCAAGATTGGAGGTTACCAGGAGTGGCAAGGCAGAGAGCATGGAGCAGACCGCCAAGACAGCGGTGCTCGAGAAGAGGCTCGCGGATCTTGAGAAGGCCCTTTTCGATGCAGACAGCGACATGAAGGGTGTGGTTGAGAGGGTCGAGCGATCAAGGGCGGAGATCGCTCTGTTGCAGGGCGAGAGGTAAGCACTGTCCCGATCCGCATTTGTGGATCGCAGTACTGACAAACATCCAGGGAGAGCGCCAACCAGGGCATGAAGAAGCTGCAGAGCGCCATTAGCGAGGAGAAGCAAAGGGCTCTCCGTCTCATGGCATAGAAGCATAAATATACATTCGACGACGTCACGTCGGGATAGCGGGGTGTTGTACAATAGGTTTCAGAGGACGGGTTTGGACACCGGTAATACTCTTGGTTCTTTGGGAGGAATAGCTGCCGTCGAGCATGCATTGGGAGGATCGTATGGGCATTGTCCGCATACACCTGTTAGACGCACTTGGAAGTGTCAGGAAACCATTTGTAGAATTAGATGTCATGGAATATCTTTATCCCATCCCAAGCTGTCAACACTGATTAACGATTAAGAATTAATCAATCTTGCCTTTGCGGCGCGGAACCTAGACCCCCTGCCGAGTGAGATCGGCCACGAGCTTGATTTGGCGAACTTGAGGCGCTTGTTCTGAAACTCGTCACAGAACACACGACTCCTTCTCGAATACATTTCCAAATCGCTTCGGTCTTTTGTCGCTGTCCACAGCATCCTTCTCCTTGGTTACCCTCCGAGAAACAGCAGTAGACAGAGCGCGACTTCGCTGTCACGCCAAGGCCACCAGGACCGCTTCCTTCACCGACCTATCAACAGCTCGTGCTCCAGGTCCACCACCTCCAAGGATAACCCCTTGTCCTACACACCCTGTTGCATCTGTCGGCATCCTGCATTCTCGATCTCAGCACCTAGCCATCGACGACAGGATTCCCATGTCGCCCACACGCTAAGACTGTCATTTCACGTGGGCACCTAAATACAGGCGACCTCCTTTCTCCGCAACAGTGAGCTCCGCACTAAATTCCAAACGAGATCTTTCCAGCTAACATGTCCTCCAAGCTGAGCTCGCTCTTCTCCCGATCCCGAGACACCATGAACAACCAGCAGCCCGGGGGTAATCCCCAGCAACCTAACCGACTGCACCTCAACTTCGCCTTCAACCAAGGGGGAAACTTCGCTGGTGACCAAGGACGAGCATTCCCCACCACACCGTCGACCTTTCCACAACCTCTCCCAAACTCGGCCGGTGCACAGCAAGAGGTATGGGGTACAAACCAGCAGCCTAGCAGCGGTTTCACGCCCTCAGGCTATTTCATGAACAATCCATACACATCGCAGATGCAGCAGCAGCAGAACAACCTGCAAGCACCTTCCCCAGCATACCGCTCACCTGTACCACCACAACAGCAGCAACAGCAACAGCAACAGCAGGTATACAATGACGCCGGTGTCAATGGCATGGCGCAGCAATTCGCACATCAGAATTTGGGGAACCAGCCCCGCGCACAGAGCCCATATGGACGCCAGCCATCGCCCAACATGTCGAGACCGAGGACTGCAGGAAACAGCTCGAGTCCAGGCCCGCAATATGGACAATTCCTGGGGAGTGCACCGCAGCGGGATATGCCTAGCATGTACGATGAGGAGCCTCCGGCGAAGAACCCGGCAAAGTACAGCACTGCGATCACAAATAGGGCGAAGCTGCAGACCGAACTGGTGGGGACTTTCTTCAAAGACAGTGTTGAGCGAGCTAGAGACAGGAATGCAAGGTGGGTCTGGTTGAAATGGTAGGAGATGGAAGGAGATGCTGATGAATTCGCAGAGCCCAAGAGCTGGAGGGTGTGATGAAGGATCCCAGGACTACCGATCAGATCAGGATGCAGAAGACGAACAACATGCGGAGGAGCGAAGTGAACTTTTTGCGGTTCTTGCGGACTAGCGAAAGGCCGGAGAACTACCAGACCGTGAAGATCATCGGAAAGGGAGCGTTTGGTGAGGTCAAGTTGGTGCAGAGAAAGCATGATCACAAGGTGTATGCGCTCAAGTCGCTTATTAAGGCCGAGATGGTGAGAGAAACAATGCACTTGAATTAGGAGAGGTGAATGCTAACCATCTACAGTTCAAAAAGGACCAGTTGGCACACGTGCGCGCTGAGCGTGATATCCTTGCCAACGCCGACAGCCCATGGCTAGTCAAGCTACACACATCCTTCCAGGATTCAACGTTCTTGTACATGCTCATGGAGTTTCTCCCAGGTGGAGATCTCATGACCATGTTGATCAAGTACGAAATCTTTTCAGAGGACATTACACGATTCTACATGGCTGAGCTTGTACTTTCGATTGAAGCCGTGCATAAGCTGGGTTTTATTCATCGGTGGGTGTAGGATTGCTGAGAGTCAAGTAACATACTAATTTCGGCAGTGACATCAAGCCAGACAACATCCTTCTCGACAAAGGAGGTCACATCAAACTCACAGATTTCGGTCTATCAACGGGCTTCCACAAAGAACATTCCGCATCATACTACCAGCAACTCATGTCCAACGCCCAGTCTCGTCCCAGCGCACAGAACCGCAACAGCGTCTCACTCGACCAAATCCAGCTCACAGTGTCCAACCGCAACCAGATCAACACATGGCGTAAATCCCGCCGTCAACTTGCCTACTCCACCGTCGGTACCCCCGACTACATCGCCCCCGAGATCTTCTCCGGGCGCGGCTACGACTACGCTTGCGATTGGTGGAGCGTCGGCACCATCATGTTCGAGTGCCTGATCGGCTGGCCGCCGTTCTGCGCCGAGCAAGCCCACGACACATACCGCAAGATCGTCGACTGGCGGCGCCACTTGCACTTTCCCCCCGAGCAGCCTCTCACGCGCGACACTGAGGATTTTGTGAAAGGGTATAATCCCCCTGCCCTTCCCTTTCCTATCCTCCCCTGCTGACAAGTCCAGCCTCATCTGCGACTCCAACGACCGCCTAGGCCGCATCGGCGGCGCGGCTGAGATCAAACGCCACCCCTTCTTCCGCGGCGTGGTGTGGGACCAACTGCGCCGGATTCGCGCGCCGTTCGAGCCCAAACTCCAGTCTGCCACGGACACGCAGTATTTCCCCATTGATGAAATTCCGCAGACGGATAATAGCGCGCAACTCAGGGCGCAGACCGAGGCGACGGGTGGCGAGGAGGCGAGTATGAGTTTGCCGTTCATTGGGTATACTTACAAGCGGTTTGATGCTTTTAGGGGGGCGTGAGGGGGTTTGGTACTCGAGGTTGTTGGGGATGGGATGCATGGGAATGGGAATGAAGGGTAGAGGGATTGAGGGATTGAGGGGTTGAGGGCCAGCGGAGAGGGAGGGACAAGGTGAGTCCGTTGCATTGAAGCTGCTGCTGTGCCTCTCGCGCCGCCGCTGTGGTTGAGGAGGAAAGCATGTTGAGATACGGGTTGCATCTGGATCTAGACTGGTGCTGGATTCGAATACGAGGGACGGCCGAATCATGGCATGGCGCTGGACGCGGAGAACAGAGACGAGAGAAGTGTGGGGAAATCATTGAGGGGAGATACAGGGAGTAGTATACAGGACATCTTCGGCATGGGTGGTGGAATGAAAAATGTGAAATCAGCAGATTAGACGTGATGGACGTGGAGGCCTTTGCTGTTTCCTAGTTCTTGCAGGCGTGATACGTGTTGACTCCTCCCGCTGAACGGAAGTGCTCGCCGCCATGGGAAGGGTTCAGGAGGATTGAATATAGCTATAGGCCCCAACAGGTCATATTTGTGTCTTTCTAATGCATTTCATTCACGTCTTTGCTTACTCGGCGCTGTCGCCAAGTCTCTCATCGAATCGCAACCATCATTGTCCTTGTCCCAAACTCCGTGCTGTGAATCTATGTCGCCGCGGTCTTGATCTCCTGTCCTGGTAACACACCGCAGCTGCCAAAATAAACCTCTTCGATACTCGGTCTCACTCCTCAGGAGATTGGATCGACCATTCCCCCAAGGTCACGATCTCATGAGCTTCGTCTGCTGCCTGCAAACGCACTTCTGCAAACGCACTTCCTTGCGCAAGTACCGTATCATCTCGCATCAAACTGCAAAAGTCAGCTTGGATCCAACCGGTCTCTCCATCCTCGTCACGCTTCCTTCCCCTTCTACCGCACCATACATCCCGCTCCTAGTCTCCCTCGGCCCCTAATATTCATCCTCGAATGAAATGAAAACGTACCTGAATCAACCTCTCCGTCCGCTGCTTATACAGCACACGATATCCGCACTCTTTGCACCTGATCGGGTCGCCGCGCTTGAGGAAGACTTTCGTATCACAGTCGCCGCAAAGATAAGCCACGGGCTTGGCTGTGTCCATCATGTCGGCGCCGGACGAAGGGGCGAAGGCGTTGCTGCCGCCGCCGCTGCCGGTGGGCATGGAGGGTGCTTGGAAGGCTTCGCGGGACATTTTGGCTGCGTAGCAAGACTTTGGGATTCTTGCGGTACGTGATCGGTAATTCAGTACGGGTCTGTGGCGTCGAGGGATATGCAGGACGTGAGGGGTGTATGCGTGTTGGAGACGCAGTGACTGCAGTGGAGACACGGATTGAAGATTGTCGGGTGGACACAAAGCGGTAGGCGGTGAAGAATGAGTAAGCCAAGCAGCATCCAGCGCCATCGGCACCGATATCGGCTTCCGGCAGAAATCTCACAGGGCCCTCACTTTCGCGGCGAACTGACGTCGCCAATCAAATGTTTGGTATTGGTCATCTTCACTATTTGACATGTGCCTTTGAATGCCAACGTTCGGCTCACCGACCCACAACTTCTCACCACATATCTGTACACTCTCGCGACCATCTCTTACACACCAAGCCCTGCCAACAAGCCATGCGCAACCAGTAACACCCCACCTTGCCCGAACCATCCCATTCGCACAAGACTCCTCCGCAACCATGTCCGCCATCCTCTCCGCCTCGGACCTCAATGACTTCATCTCCCCATCCGTCGCCTGCATCAAACCCGTCGAAACCCTGCCCTCGGCCCCCACCCCAGCCCCCGCGAACGAATACGAAGTCACGACCGAAGAATCTCTCGCCGCGTCCGCCCCGGCCCCGCCGGCCTCCATCTCCCTCACAGACTGCCTCGCGTGCTCCGGCTGCGTGACGTCTGCCGAGGCAGTGCTGGTTAGTCTGCAGAGTTATCAGGAGGTGATTTCGACGCTGGATGCGTTTCCTGAGATTGCCTTGCCTAGATCAGGGGAGGAGGAGGAGTGGAGGGAGGCAGGGCGAGGAGATGGGAAGGTGTATGTTGCTACTGTGAGTCCGCAGGCCAGAGCGAGTGTCGCTGCTACGTTTGGCGTGAGTGAGATCGCGGCGGGGAATATGATCGAGCGACTGCTGAGTGGGCAGGAGGGGTTGAGGGGGACGGGGAATGGAGCCGGGTTTGCTTGGGTGGTGGATAGTAATGTGCTGCGGCAGGTGGCGCTGGTTGGGGCTGCGGAGGAGGTGGAGCGGTCAAGAGGTGGAATGGGCGATTATACGCAGAGGGAAAGTGCGCCGAAGAAGCCAGTTCTGACGTCTGCGTGTCCGGGATGGATATGCTACGCAGAGAAGACACATCCGCATGTCTTGCCGCATATCAGCAAGCTGAAGAGCCCGCAGGCGATCGCGGGGACGTTGGTGAAGAGTGTGCTAGCGCGGAAAGGGGTGCCTCCAGAGAAGATCTTTCATGCGGCTATTATGCCGTGTTTTGATAAGAAGCTGGAGGCGTCGAGGGAGGAGTTTACAAGTGGATACTGGGATGGAGGAGTGGAAGAGGCGAGGCAGAGGGGCGTGAGGGATGTGGATCTGGTGATCACGAGTAGGGAGCTGATTTCTTTGGCGTCGGCGAGGGGAATCTCGTTTCCGCAGCTGTCGCGTCGGCCGTTATCTAGGGCCGAGCGATTGAAGTTTCCGGATGAGAAGCTGGATGCTTTCCTCTTTCCGGCGCGAAGGAGAAAGAATGGTAGCGCAGAACAGGGCTCGTCAGGGGGCTATCTGCATCATGTACTTCGGTCGGCTCAGCAGATGAACCCGGGGAGCAAGCTCACTGCGCAGCGAGGTAGGAATGCGGACGTGGTGGAGTATGTGCTCACGGCTCCGTCCTCAAATGATGGTGTCTCCAATGGCTTGAACGGCCACACCAATGCAGAAGAAGCAAAGGTCCTCCTACGAGCGGCGCGCTATTATGGCTTCCGCAATATTCAGAACCTCGTCCGCAGATTACGCCCAGCGAAACAGAGCCGGCTACCAGGTGCCGCAAGGGGAGGCGTACGTAGGCCGAATGGAGCGAAACAGGAGAGTGTGGGCGTGGAGCAGTATGATTACGTCGAAGTCATGGCTTGTCCTGGTGGTTGTACGAATGGTGGTGGCCAGGTCAAAGTGGCAGATGTCAAGGAGCTCAGAGGAGAGATGAAGGCTTCAGGGGATGCGGATGGAATGGATGTGGATGTCGGGCAGAGAGAGTGGCTTGCAAAGGTTGATGAAACTTACTTCTCAGCTGGAACGAGCGACGGTGAAGATGAGGATGCTATGGATGTTGACATGAATGGGCAGGATGATCTGGTTGTTAACGGCGTCTCCAGAAGAGAGGTGATGGATTTTGTGGATAGGTGGATTGACTTTACTGGTATCGACAAAGAGAGGTTATTGTACACTACTTACCGCAAGGTCGAGAGCGATGTTGGCAAGAATGCCAGCGAGGTTGAGCGAGTGGCCGGCCTGGCAAGCAGTATCGGTGGCGGATGGTAATTGGCATGCATTGCTTGGACAGATATATGATACAGCATAGCGACAGAGATAGGGCACATAGAGAGACACGAATGATGACTACCATGACCGATCTTGTTCTTTATTGCCACGTAAATACCTCCCTCTTGCAAGATGCGCTTCACACGAGGTGTGCTGCATAATGCTTCGGGCTCAACATGCAAGACACTGAGGCTCCTCAATCCAGACCATGACGGTAATCAGCTCCACTACCAGGCTAGATCAATTGAACACCCGAGTGATAGAATTCACGCAACTCGATCGTGATAACCACATCAAATTATTGATTATACGTCCCAAGGTCCAGGCGCAGATCGCATCCACTACCATGGTTCCACCTCTCGACCCGCACCACCACCCAAGCTTCCATAGAACGGGTAGGAACAACTTCTCCTCCCAGCACCCGGGATGGGAGTGAATCATTATCGAAAGCCTGCAAGGACACTTTCTCATCGTGCGCCTGTCCATCGATCAGAGCGCTCGCAGGAGCTGGTTGCAATTTCGCACCTCCCATTCGGATCTGCAAAGGCACTATTCAGGTTCATGCGCACTTCTATTTCTGGGACTCGAGGTTCAGGAGAAAAGCGCTTGCGAGTGGAGAATTGGCACCGCACAGGGACCGCCTGCTGTGGGGAGATTTGTCAAGCTTGGACGAGAAGAGAGGGCGAGCGTGTCCGAAGTTTGGTTCACATGCACGATTGACAAAGTTGCAGCAAAGTTGGCTGACGTGCAGATACGCTGCATGAGGTGACATGTACCTGTCAGCCGGGGCTGTGAGGCGCAGTGAGGAAACGGGCAGCTTCCTGCTAAATGCAGATGCAGTCGATCGGGCAAGACGTCAAGGAGACAGCGGCGGCTGCGGGACATGCTCACGATACTGAGCAGCGGACTTGCTTGTCCGGCGGCCGAAGGTTGGACTTCTCTCGCTGGGATGCGAGGACGTTGGAAAAGCATGCAAGGCGCGAGCCGGAGGAGGAAAAGGTTCAGCATGGGTATCGTCGATCAGCCGTCGCGTGAGCGAGCGCGTTGAGGTCGTGTCGATCGAGGCTTGAAACACCGTTCCTGCTCGTATGCTTCGTTGGATGTGGGTGTTCCGAGGATGAAATCGATGGAACAACTTCCATGACGACAGGATGAGAGAGTGTGCGATAGAGCTTCAGGCATGCGAAACGTTTGAGGTGCCGCTCTGAACGCACCCCCGGCCTCGAGGCGCACACTCAACCCTGGCAGACGGGACTGCGAGTGGTCAGAGTGATGAAATCTCTTTACCTTGGGTCCAGCATCGTGTTTGATGGACAAGCCGTCAATATTTGACACTTCGGGAACATGAGTCGGCCACCAATAATGGATGACGATTCGATGGAGTTGCCGTAAAGTGCCAAAGGGACTGGGAGGAGCACGTGGTCCGCCGGCGAATGTGGGTTTCAAGTGCTCCACGAGAGCTCCACTTGGACGTCGAACGGCGGGAGAAGGAAGCGAAAGCAAAGCGGTCAAGAAGGCTCTGGCTCGGTGAATGAGACCCGATCTCGTTTGGACTTCATCGTGTGGCTTTTCCTCGCAGATGAGAAGGCGTCTTTTCTCCTTTGACAGAAAAGCCACGGACATGGTCCAGGAGGATGGATCTCTGCAGCGGTTCGGAAAGACCAACCCGCTCCCGTAGCCTCTCACTCTCGCGGTCCTGACCAATCCAGGAACGGCAGAGAATCGTCCAATGGATGATGACGGATGGTCAGGGGGAAAACAGGATTTGTGGTAGCTCTAGCGCGTGGACGCGCCAACTCATTTGTCCTGCATGAGTAGTCGTGTTTGCTCTGCGATTTGACATGCTCAGACTAGCACCTTCGCAGCCGGGACAACCATGTGTGTTTGTACATGCAAAGCTCGCAGATCAAAGTTGGCACCGTCTGGTGATTGCACGGTGATGTTCAAGGACCCTGGCGCAAATTGGCACGGAGTGAAGAACAAGCCTGCACGGCCTTCAGATGGGGCATGACCAGGGTCTCACCTTTTCATTTCCTGGACTCACGAGCGCGTCGTGATGTGGTTGAGTTGCGGGATTGTCCACGAGTGGGCCTCACAGAGGCTTGACAGCCGAAGATGAACCTCAGCAGGATCCCAATGGACGATCCGGATGAGGGTGTCCAGGTAGGGCACACAAGGTTCATCGCGCCCGATTCTGCATGCGCCGTGATGCATGCTGCAGGACCAAACGTTACACGCCCACCCAGCCACAGCATTGTGTCCAGACTGTCGGGGAAAGAAAAGCAAGCAGAGGGCAGACAGAAGAAACAAAACGCAGGAAACTGCAGAGGAGTGGCCGCGTCGAAACAAAACAACAGACTTTCCATGCCATAATGATGTGAAGGGCAGATTGAGCCGATCAATTTTAGAGGCGTGGTTGTACGAGAGACGAAGCTCGCTAACTTGTCATGTCCAATAGTGCCCAATGATCTTAAAGATTGACCACGTTGATGCCCTAGAGGGCGAGACAGCGCATTCACCGCGTGTCGACACTGTCTTCTCCATGTGTGCTTTATGCGATGTGATGTGTGCCTGGTAGTCCTGGAGATGGTGGTCTTGATCAGCTGTGATAGGTGTGCTATAGCTGTGCTGTAATCAGGTACTCGCTACCGAGGTCAGGCTATCACACCCACCTGATGACGGCGTGAAAGATCAAGGGCCCCAGGTCTCCTTTCGTTCCCTTTCTACCGAGCCACAGTGTGAAATATGACAAGAGTAGCCCATATTATCCGGGCCCTAGCCTGGAGTAGCACCACAACTCCGAAACCAACGCACGGTTGATCAATCTTTTTTCCACGCTGCCTGCTGAAGCAACTGTAATCATTTGAGCGAGTCAAGCGTGTTGGCGGTCCTATCGCTGTCGTTGTCGTCGCCTACCACTGATTTTGTTTCGCGGAGTGCAGTCGTCCTCTGCCCCGACATCAGCCCATCCATCTCGCATTTCACATTCACATTCAACCTCATTTTCAACACCCACCACTTCCAAATCCCATCGACAAATCATTCCAATCAATCAGACCATCAATCGCGACACCGAATCATCTCCCAAGATCGTCCCAGGGAACCCAAGTCCGACTGCAGTTTATCTGGGCGCCGTCGCATCATCCCATTCTCCCCGACCGCATACAGGCCTCTGCTCAACGTCTTTCTCTTCCTCCCGGCCCCGATCGACTCAGTGCGCCCTCACCTCTCGTGGATACAGACCCCTGAGCCCACAGGTTCGTCATCAAAGGCAAAAAAGGACAGACACTTGCTCTTTTGGCCTGCACGGTCTCTCTTGCCGCTCCCTCGCATCCTCTCCCGACCTCTTCCCATCTTCACGCCACACTAGACGCCAGTGCTCTGGGACGCATCTCATTTTACTGTCCTCGGATCCTGTCCATCATTAACGCTTTCCACGACATTCACCTCCTATTCATCACCAAATTTATCAATAGCTCCGATCTACTCAAGGGACAAGAGTCTGGGCCCGAGCTTGAGTGACTGACAGACTGTCATCTTCCCGCGACATCAATCCTCGCCCGTACATACGCCGACTGATCGACATTATTGTATGGACCCCATTCTGTCAACAGGCTTCGTGCCTCTTTCAGTCTTCTCTCTGAGCAGTACCGTTGAGTCGTCTTGACCCGCTCGCTCCTGCCAGAAGCAGAACGACTCTCGACCTCAGTCACTCCCAAAATAGTCCTTCTTCTCCCCTGTCTAGACATCTACGGTATCTCACTCACGGTCTTGCACGAAACACCTCCACTCGCTATCGATTGTCAATCCTAACGTTGGGCAATCCGAAAAATCGATTGAACCGTACCCGAACAACTCTCTCTATCGCTACCAGCCACGAACTCGACGCTTTTTCTCAAGAACCTCACCCAACGGGCACTTACATCAAACGTCTTTGCAACGGTCTTTTTTCTCCCGGAACTCGCTTCCCCGTCAATGCACGCTCCAGCTTCTTCGTAATCCAGACTCCTCGATCGAATTGCTCGCTTTTTGCTCGACACGTCTACACATTCATTCACGCAGCAAACGACAATCGACATCACTCGTTTCATCTTACTCCCCACGACACCCGCCGACAAGGCATCTCCTGTACTTTTACCGATCTTCACCGGACGTTTTCCGTACGAGTCCATCGCTCTTCAAAACGTCGACCCGTTCTACACAACGGTCCAGACTGATAATCCTAATTCACTCACCACCGATATTCCTCCACACGCTATCTTGTCACGCGTCTGCTCTATCGACAAGCTTGTCTTTCTCCACTAGCAAGATCACTTGACTGTCGATCTGCAGGGGCAACAATAGTGAGTGGTCTTGGTACGAGCTTGTATGTGGCAATTCTAACATGTGCACAGAATGCAATAGAGAAGACGCAGGACTCGTTACTTCAACCTCTCCACAACCACCACAATGGCTGTAGCAGTCGAATCCTTCTCCCGAGGCTGGGCTTCGCACCACAACCATACTTCGAACCCAGCCATAACACTGGAGGACAAGTACGAGATTGTCAAGGAGATTGGCGATGGAAGCTTCGGTAGTGTTTGCCTTGGTCGGACTCGGAGCGCTGGCGCTACCGTCGTTCGAAGAAACACCATGGTACGTGAAGTGGTCAAGAAGCTGTGGTAGGAAATCTAACAATAGCAGGTTGCCATCAAGACCATGAAAAAGACTTTCGACAACTTTGCCCAGTGCTTGGAACTTCGAGAGGTCATCTTCCTCAAATCTCTCCCAGCTCATCAACATCTTATCCCAGCCTACGATATCTTCCTTGATCCCCTCTCCCGGAAACTACATATTGCAATGGAATACATGGATGGCAATTTATACCAGTTGATGAAGTCGAGGGACCACAAACCACTGGATGGGGCTAGCGTCAAGAGCATTCTATTCCAGATCCTCTCTGGTCTGGAACACATTCACGAACACGAGTTTTTCCACCGAGACATCAAGCCCGAGAACATTCTTGTCACTTCATCCTCACCAGACTCGAGCAATGCCTTCAAGCGATACTCATCTCTCATGACGCCTCCGTCGACACCTCCGACTTACTCAATCAAGCTTGCTGACTTTGGTCTGGCACGCGAAACTCACTCCCGAACACCGTACACCACATACGTTTCCACCAGATGGTATCGTGCTCCAGAGGTTCTGCTTCGTGCTGGCGAGTACTCAGCCCCTGTCGACATCTGGGCTCTGGGAGCTATGGCTGTCGAGATTGCCACGTTGAAGCCACTCTTCCCTGGTGCCAACGAGGTAGATCAAGTGTGGAGAGTGTGTGAGATCATGGGTAGCCCGGGTCTCTGGGTGAACAAGCATGGTCAGCGAGTTGGTGGTGGCGAGTGGAAGGACGGTGTCAAGCTTGCTTCCAAGCTTGGCTTCTCCTTCCCAAAGATGGCCCCTCACTCGTTGACCACGGTCATGCCGCCATCACAATGGCCTGCAAGCCTCGTCGAGTTTGTCACCTGGTGTCTTATGTGGGACCCCAAGGCACGACCAACCTCTACCCAAGCCATGGCACACGAATACTTCAACGATGCTGTTGATCCTCTCCGACCAAAGTCTTCATCCACCTCGAGGCTCCTCGGCCGCAAGCACGCGGAGCAACCTGACTCACCTCACAGCTTGACAACAAAGACTTCTTCGTGGTTCCGACGATCACTTGGACCTCGCGAATTCTCCACTCCTATCTCGTCCGAGCAGAACACTCCTGTGCAGCCTCTTGCAGTCCGCCCCTCACCAGCACAAGCACACTCTGACATTCCCGTCGCCACTTCAAAGCCCAAACCGGCAGTCAGTAAGCGCGCAAGCTGGACTCATGGTCCAACTTCGAATGCAGCTCCTATCCCTATCTTGCCTTCAATACGACCTGTCTCACCTCTGCCTGATGCTGCAACTGCTCAGGCGACTTCTAACCCCTCGAACAACCACGAGCGACCGAGCAAGAAACTTGGCAGACAATTGTCCGTCAACTCCAGCAACAACCACTACGCCGACTACCACCGTAATGAGGCGGAGAAGGCGCTCACCGGTGCTTCTGGCCTTGTCTCACCATCGAGTGGCACCAAGGAGAGTTTCTTCTCGCATCTTCGCAAGAGGGCTCGCCGCTTCTCTGGCAAGTATGGTGCACCAGCGTCACCACCTGCTGATGATGTCCCTGCTTACGGCTACGTTTCTTCCTCGAACCGTACTTCGATGATCGTCGATGCTCAGACCCCCGAATACGATCCGGCAAGCCCGTCAAAAGACTCTGGTTTTGCCGAGCTCGACAAGGTCCTCAACAATGTCAGGTACAGTCTCGAAGGTGGCAAGGCTCCAGAAGTCCCTCCCAAGCAAGCTCACCGGACATCGAGCTTCAACTCACTTCGACGATTGGGGTCTCTGCATAAGACACCAGAGCAGCAAGCTGATCCAGGTGCATCTATGGCAAGAACTCGACGATCAGTCAGATACGCTCTTCGTCAGGAGAAGCGGTACGACATTCCAGATGAAGAAGACGAGCTTCTCGATGAGGCTCTCAATTCAGCGGAGAAGATCTCACGAAAACTGGACAGACATGCACACGCCGATCCTGCCAACTATAGCCGGCCAGCACCTCAGACATATGCTGCGGAGTCTGCCCAGGTGTCGAATCCTTACTTGACGCCGTCACCGTCCAAGGAGAATAACTCCATTCACTTTGGACAGCTTGACAACGTCGTACCATCCAGGCCCGTTGATATCAAGCGTGCTCCTGCAAAGTCGAACTCGAATCCTCAGTGGCCCACACCTCCCTACGAGGAGAATGACTGGGCTGCTGCAGCGGCTGCGAGTATCTTCGCTGCAGGTGCAACTCATCGATGATCAAAAAGCACTCATTATCAATTTCTTTTATCTCTATCGATCAAATCTGGCATTTTATCTGGAGCATTGGCATACAATCAAGAATAGACTGGGTTTCTAGCGTGATCAAAAAATGGGTCTCGGCGTTCACCAGCGATGCAAGCGATCGCCTGTCTTTTGATTTTCCTTGCCTCTCACCGAATCTACTCGCGTCAGTGGACCGTTTCGCAGAACAGAGTCATCAAAGAAGGGTCAACAGAACAATCTGCATTAGACTGGACGTTCAGACGACTCTCAGCGATGACTCTCTGGCACCACACCATGGCGTTTTATTCGTACCTGGAGTTTTGGCCCGGCACGTGTAAAAAAAGACTGATTCTCCATCAACCTTTCTCATACATGTACCATGGATACAAACACATACCATCTCGATCAAAAATATTTCCTATCTCAGACATCATATACACGGCGCAGATCAACTCATCCGCCAATGGATATCTTATTCATTCGCCTTTTTTGCTTTCGACCACGCTTGATCTGGTCATCAAGATACCACTTGCCCAAGAGAGGCATTGCGACTTATTTCTTTCCTTCGTCTCGGGGGGAGAGGGGAGAGGCTGAAAGCCTGAATAAATGAAGAAGGAGAGAAGAGGGAGGATGGATTGGGAGGAAAGATTGTACATAGCGAGCCTTCAAAGAGGTTGAATCGCATTTTCCTTGCCCACACTTTTTGCTTGTCTCTTGTGCTGTGGTGTTTAGCATGACGTGAGATGGAGAGTGATGTCGATTTGAATCGGTATCTGGGCATGTGCCTCTATCTCGCTGTGTGAGACGTATGTACAATCCTGTGTCATGGACGTGGGCGGGACTGTCCACCACTACTGTCTAAGAATCTATCACTTCACCTCAACCCTTCCCACCCAGCGCCATGCTCCGCTCCATCATACCTTCCCCTTCCCTGATGCAATACCGGATTCCTTAGTCCTCCCCATCTCTCTGCCCCAACCACATCCTCCCACTCTCGTACACGCCCAAGTACAACCCACTCCCCAGCATAGTCCACACCGCCCTCAACGCCCCGCCGCGAAACAATCCCTTCACCCCCTTCTCAGCCATGATCTCCCGCGCGATATCCATGCTCCCTTTCCTGCTCGGCGGTTGCGCCACGTTCTGCGCTGCCGATTTGACTTTCTGGCCCAGCGCATTCAATGCTGGCGTTGCTTTGCCCGAGGGAGATGAGGCGGAGGAGCCAGAGGAAGAGGAAGAGGAAGAAGAAGCAGGTTTCGATGCAGCCTCCGCCGCCCCCTCCGCTGCAGCGAGCATGATCCGCGTCTTCACCACGTCTACAGGCGTGGTGACTACCGCCGCCACGGACCCTGCCAGTCCGGCTGATATGGCGGTGATGACGCCCGCTTCGGCGATTGAGTTGGTGAGCTTGCCTTGGTCTTCGCGTCGTTCGCGGAGGTGGCGTTTCAGGCGCTCGAAGAGAGGGAATTGTAGCGCTGTGAAGGGGAGGTTGCGCCCTGCGAGGGCGGTGTAGCCTCTCCAGAGGGCGAGGGGGTTGGAGCGGAAGCGCGCGATGGTTTGCAGGGTGGCGGAGGTCGAGGAGGGGGAGGAGACCATTTGTGCGTTTTGTTTGATTACTTCCGCGGGGGTGAGGATGGCGCAGGAGACGAGTTCGGCAAGGGAGGAGGCGGTGGAGTGGATCAGGGGTTGCGGGAGGGAGGTGGAGGAGAGGAGGTGCTTGACGCCTTCATAGGTGGTGAAGAATGCGCCGGCTGGGAAGGGTTAGATGGGGTTGAATTGGTGGGGATTGGGTGTGTGGTTCGTGGGTGAGAGAGAGGATAAGGTAGGGGGGAGTTAACTCCTTACATGATGGTAGTGTTGCTATAATAACACTTCCGAGTCCTTGATAGAGGCCGCGAAATAGCGCGGCCCTGTTAACGGTGTTTGTACCGGCATTGAGAAAGAGTTTCTTGTACTCCGGGCTCTGTATCCTTGTTTTGAGTGTGTCGAGGGGATATACCAGCAGGTCGACGGAAAATGCGGCAAACGCGCCAGCCTGTCCATGGTCAGCCACTGATAATGGTAGACGCTCGCACCAAAATCGAGATTGTCATTCCCACGATCCTCGACACCGGATGATACAGGATTCAATCTTTACTCACTATCCAGATATCCCTATTCGTATTTTTTGACATTGAAAAGACGCGTGTAGAAGGAATGGTGAGGTTTTGAAGATTCCTCTGTGCCATCTGGCCTGGTGTCGTCATGACCCGCTTTGACTTCAACGACATGGCATGCACTTGACCTCCTCCATCTCAAGTCATGGCTGTTGGTAGCACCAAACTGCCTCGCAACCGCATTGAGCACTATACATATGGTCATGATCTACGTGTATTGGTCTTTGCACGTATACATGGTCCGACTTGGGATTCGCCCACAATCTGTCACGGCTGCGAGTGTTGCCTTCCAGCAGGCCTCAAGCAGCGGGATGTAGAGATCGCATACTTCGATCAACGTGACAGCAATACGTCGCTAGAGATAGTGACAAGTCCTCGTGAAGTAATGTTCCCATGCAGATGGATTTGAATAAGCGATTGGCAGCATCACCATCCTGAATGCCCCTCTATCAATTGTGACCAAAAAGAATCAGAACCAAGATCTATTGTCAGGGACGTCTCTTCTTTCATCGCTCTGTCCTATTGTTGACAAGAAACTACTGCGCTTCTTCGTCATCAATTGCTCCATCTTCATTGCTCAATGTCAATAGACACTGGCGCGTAACCTCGGACAATATCAACGCAAGCTGTTTATGTACGAGCTTATGGTTCCTATTGCCCTCCCGCCAACAGCCAGCCTCCTGCCACATAAGTGACGTGCTCTTTCCCTCACTTGTTGTCGCACAGACCACGCACAGCTCATTTGCAGCTTGATAGCTTCGAGCTCGTCTCGACCTCGCCTCTCTCTCTGTCACGCACACTACACAACTCTTCTGAGATCACTCTGCAGACCATTTCCAACAGTTCATCGCATCAAGAATCAAGCGTTAAGCATCAAGGTCACCGACATCAGCTGTTCAGCCACAGAAACTCCATCAACTTCACCTTCATTTCAAAAGCTTACCACGCTTCAAACTTCTTTTCATCCAAATCATCTCATCATGCCTCTCACATATTTCGAGCGTGCTACTGCAAAAGAAGCCAAGCCCATCAGCACTGGACCTCACTTCAAGCCGCTCAATCCGACTGCCCCAACATTCGTCTCCGTCAGCTCTAGTGCTTCTTCCGACGGCCATCAATCACCCACCCCGGGGCACTTCACGGACTTTCCCACGAAGAAATTCTGTGAGCTCGCTAAAAGATTTGGCATCCGCATCCCAACCACGCCACCTACCCTAGACGAGATGAACCAGAAGGTTAAAATTTGGGTTAACACGGTCGAGAAGGAGGCTAAATCGGCTCCCACCAACCCCGAAATAGCTCTAATCACCAAGCCGTCTGCCGTCAAAGATGAAGCCTCTACTGAGACCACCGAGAAAGAGAACGGACCAGCTCCCTGCACTCCATCAACAGCTCCAGTCGACAACCCGATCGCCATCAAGGATGAGGCCTCTGCTACTCCTGCAGCTCCAATCACTCCGGCCACAGCTTTAACCGCCGATCCGATCGCTGTCAAGAATGAGCTCTCTACTACCACCTCACCCAAGAAGCTGATGCGTTTCACTTGGTGCGAGGAATTTATCATGGCGGATCCGAAGGCCAAGAAGGGGCCGACTCCCGTCGTCCCATCAACCCCTCCAAGCGACATCATCCCCACCGACAAACCTACCGCTGTCAAGCGTGAGCCCGTCACCGAGTTCGCTACGGCCAAGGATGGGCTCATCACCGACCCCACTGCCGTCAAGGATGAGCCTGCCACAGGCATGATGGCCATTGTCAATGATGAGCCTGACACCAACCACACTGCCATCAATGATGATGCCGCTACCAAGCAGGCCGCCGTCAATGAAGAGCCCGACACCCACATGGCTGCCGTCAACGACGAGCCTTCTGGAAGCTCCTCAGCCAAAAAGCTTGCTCGTTTCACTTGGTGTGACGACTTTGTCATGGCCACCCCTAAGTCAAAGAAAGAACAACCTCTCATCAATCTCACACCGCCCGTCACGCCTACCATGCCTGAAATACCTGCCATCAAGGAGAAGAAAATTACCGCCATCACTCCCAGCGACAGCCCGCCTACCCGAGACAGTACCCCTTCCTGCAGGACCATGACTATTGACCAGGATTGGATGAACGAATTCAGAGGACTTATCCAAGAGCTGGCAGATATGGCATTCTCCTTTACCGATAATGTGCGCCGTATGGAACCTCGTATGGACAAGGTCGAGGCATGGATCATGAGTCACCGGGAGTAGATAGCATTATACCATGAGAAGCAGCCGATAGTAAGTGATAGTCTGAAGTTATAAAGGAACAGAAAACCCAATCTCGTGCTCCGATGGTATAGTGATTGTGGTTAAGGACTTGTGGGTGTGGTAGGAGGCGTGATTACATGTAGCGTATCTTAGCAGCCACTCTCAGTGGTACCTTGAGTGGTGTTTTGATTGTCCATCCGAGAGCTACATGAAGAGGTATCGTGAGTGGTATCCTGAGGACTATCATGAGTAGTCGAACGAGTGTCACTATTGATGGTAGCATGGAGGGCACTTCAGATGATAGCTTGTGTGGTAGGTCTACGGCCAGCTCATGGGGTACTTCAAGTGATACTGTGACTCGTATCTTGATGACTACTCTGCGTGGTATCGGGAGTGGTAGTATGGAGGGTAGCATTAGGAGCAATATGAATGGTATTCAAAGTGACATGATGAGTGACGCCTTCAGGGATAATGTGAGTGGTATCTTGTGTGATAGCATGATTGGTATCTCGTTTCATGGCTAGGACGGTATTTGGAGGAATCAAGTAAGGGACGATATTGTAGTATGAATCTCGGGGAAAGTCAGCAAGATGTGGCGGATCCCGTGGCGAAGGATGTCAGAAACAAAAACAATAGTCCAATGACGAGAGGGCATGATGGGTAGAGATACTGGTCATGAACGGCAAGGATATGGAGAGGGTAGTCCGACGATCTGATTTGCCAAATAGAGAAAAGCGACTGACCATTTGACTGAGCGAGGATATCATGCAAGCCTTCACGCTACCGAAAAATGCTTTTGTTGCCACCTCCTTCCCATGTCCGTCTGTTGTACAATTTCCATCCCAATCTAGTACTTCTGGGTTGTCTTGTCGAAGCTATCCAGTACACTCTGGGCGACCTCGTCGCTCTTTCCCTGCTGACTTCCACCTTCTATCCGCCTCTGCTCCGCCTCTCCCTTCTGGACTTGCTTCGACGAATCCCCCTCGGCCAACTTCTTTGCCATGCTCCTCGCCTGACTCTCGTTGACCTTTCCGTACACGGCCATCGCATTCGCAATCATGCCACCAAGATCGCCGACATTGCCAGGAACAACGACGCTTGTGCCCTCCTTGGCTAGCTTACCAAATGCATCGACGTACTTCTCCGCGACGCTCAGGCTGACTGCCCCTTGTGCGCTCTCTTGTCCTTGGGCAATACTCCTTGCCACCGCATCTATGCCAGCAGCTGTAGCTCTCGCCTTGAGCAGAATCGCTTCGGCCTCTCCACTCGCGGTATTGATCTGCTCGCTCCTCAATGCCTCACTTGCCAATATGACGCTCTGTTTCCGTCCTTCAGCGATATTGATTGCACTCTGCCTTTGGCCTTCTGAGTCCAAGATCTCAGCGCGCTTCGACCTCTCAGCAGTGACTTGTCTGTGCATAGCCTCCACGACAGGCCCCGGAGCATGAATATCCCGTATCTCATATCGCAAGCACGTGACACCCCAATCTTGCGCGGCTTCGTTGATGGCGGCCGTGATGTTTGCGTTGAGGTTTGCGCGCTCTTTGAGTACGTGATCGAGAGTGAGCTGACCGATCTCGGAGCGCATCGTTGTCTGGGCGAGTTGGGAAATGGCGTATTCGGCATCTTCGACACCGTAGGAGGCCTTGTAGGGATCGAAGACTCTCGTGTAGAGAACGCCGTCGAGCTCAAGAGTGACGTTGTCGGCTGTAATGGCGGATTGGGATGGAATCTCGATGGCGGACTCTTTGAGAGACTTGACATAGGCTATGCGGTCGAGGATAGGGACGAGGACGGCGAGACCGGGAGAGAGGATGCGAGAGAATTTGCCCATGCGCTCGACTATCCATGCTGTCTGCTGTGGGACAAACTTGATAACTGTGTTGGCCGGCAACGAGGGACGTTGGAAATAGGTTGAAGGACCGCTGCCGAGGGAGGTGGCGGAGCGAAAGAGCGACTCGCCTGGAGAGGGGATCTGGGTTGATGGAGAGGCATGGAAGTTACGCTGGTTGAGGATGGTGGAGAGAGAGGGAGCATGGCGGGCTCCGAATGGGGATTTATTGAGGTGTACTGCTCGTAACGCAGACGGCTGCGCTATTGATCTTGAAAGCGCCATGGCGGCGGTGGTCGGCGTAGGAAAAAAGGAAGCTCATGAAACATTCTATGAAGCTTTGCGAAGGACAGTCAGCAACGTCACCAATGCCAAGACGCTCCATTCCCGCTCCAGCACCTGCCCTCTCAACTTCATCACCCACCAGTTCCTTCCCATTCATCGAACCATCATGAGAAGCGCCTGTTGACGGCCATATCATCGACGAGACCGCACAACACCCTCTCTGAATGAAGTCATGGAAACAGTCACCATGATGAAGCGGAATGACAACCAGGACCACACATTGTATGTCTGACGCCGAAATCGGCCTGGAGTCATGTTCTCTCTGCAGCCGCAGGATGTCGCAGGGATCAGCAATATTCCGAGCTCCTCGTCGTTCACATGCGACCGAGTTATTCCCGCGTTTAACTTGGGTCATGCAGGAACCAACTCATAAAATCTGGTTGAGCGTCAGCTCGTCACTACGCGTATTTCCTCTTGGACCAATGCGCTTTCGGGTATGCCGTCTCGCGCTATGCGACCCACTTGCAAGTTTCATGTCCGGGCGGCCGGTCTTTGCATATCTCTTCCCTTTCCGCAGCCACTTGTAAGGCATCCAACACCGCCACCAGCGCGGAACGGACCAGGTCAAAAGTATGCTTCCGTGGTAAGCACCAGTTCATCCCATAATTTCATGGTTGCCAGTGCTTTTGGGAGAGATTTCATTCCTCTGCTTGCTACCAGGTGATATTTCTTCCTTCTTTCTTGCATTGTCTCTCATCTTTGGTCATTCGATATTGAGATTACTTGCTTCTCGGAATATTAGCATAGGCGCCTTTGCGACAATCTCCTGAACATTTGTTTGCGGTCGTTACCAGTGTATCATGCCATGCTCTGGCCTCTTCGCCAGAACCTGCGTCTTCGTCCTGCTTTGCCTGGCAGTCTCTAGTCAGAACCTTACTCAGTTCAGTTCTTCGACAATTCCGGCCCAGACCTCAACGCTGGAGACACCTGCTGATGGAGCAAATCAGTCAACCATCCCAGCGTCTCCTACCACTACAGGAGTACCCAACAATGGCACCAGCCCAAATGTCTACTCCCTAGTCAACTCTGCCTACGACTGCTATTTGGCCATCAGTCGATGGACCTCAACGGCTAAAGGGACCTGGTTGACAACTGCCAGTTTCCCAGTGACGGTCAAGGAAAGCACACGTACAGATAACAAAACCATATCGTACACATCTCTAACGACACTTTGTGACGGCGTTCCTCGCGCAGTCTTCACCAAGACGCCTGGGACTGAAGTGACGCAAGTGACTACCGTCAAGACTGCGTACACCTACATATCGAAAAATAGCACATTGTCGTATGAAGGCACTCCTCCTTGTACCGTCAACCCGGATCCACTGTCCTCATACTGCAAGCAATTCCAAGAAGTGTACAATTCGAGGATAACCACCTGGTTCCAGAACCCAAGCGCTGGTATTTTCGAACTGGTCAATAAGTTCCCGAAGTTCTGCACCACCGACACTGAGCCTGTAGCACCAGCATACGGACATCTGACAAAACCAGAATGTTTCCTCACGATAAGCTCGGCACAACTGTATTACTGGCACACCGAAAAGGTAAACAGATCCTGTCGCTTCAATCGTACCCAAATGCTAACTGTTTGAAGCCAACCAACTTCTGCAACTGGACAGCCACCACCAATGCGCCCAACCCTGATGGCAAACCGGACACGATGGTGATCAATGGTACTACATTGACGTCGCCGTCAGTATACGTCTATGTTCACGGCTTGAACTATTGGCGTCGTACAATGCAGTCCACCACGGTGTTGACCAAGGATACTTTCCTTGCTTTTCAACCGAAAGAGATCCGATCAGTCTGCGGATACAGAGGTGGTGACGGGCCTTACGAGATGAATTATGCCGACTTTAATGAACCCATTCCTTGGAGTGCATGGGCTTGTCAACCTCGATGTTTCGGGTTGGATGTCAGCACGTGTAACCCAATGGGAGCCAACATAGCATCGGACTACAAGCCACAACTTTCAGTGCCGAGTAACTTTTCAACAGTACTTGCGGATCTTGGGTTGCCGGCTGATTGTTCATTGTATGGCAGGGGCTGGCCCTTCACCGATTGGCATGTAAGTGCTGTCTCACTGCTGTGATGAGGAGAAGTGACAGTGTACTAATCATGATAGGATCCTCCCCAGATGCTCAAGCCAGCAGATCATCTGCTAGAACCGAAGCCTACCACAGCACATGCTACTACGGCGAATGGTCCAATCGTCACTCACGAGCCACCATCTCCGAGCTCGGCACCTCCTTCACCTCCCGCCCAGACTGCCGTGCCGACAGCCTTGCCAGTCGAAAATGGTGACCGAAGTCCACCAGCGGATCCGCCCTCGCCTGGTAATACGAATCCAGCTGCTGGAAGTAACGAAGCAGGACCAGATACAGGACGACCATGGCAAAGTCCATCTAATGGCAATGGCGCCTCAGATTCTGGCAATGGCGGTAGCAGTGCCGGTCAAGGAAACGATGCAGCGACAGGCAACGAGACTCCTTCACGGCCACAGCAGCCCGTCGTTATTATTGGAGGAACAGCGACCTTGACGGCTGGAGGACCGCCGACCACCATCTCCGGTCATGTCATCTCCATACCTACGCAGGCCCCCGGCCCTGATTCCGGATCGGATAATGCTAGTCCTGGGTCGAACTCTGGCTCAGGCAGCGGCGCCAGCTCTGGTGGTCATCCTGCCAGTGATTCGGTTGTGGTTATCGACTCCTCTACCATACCTATGCGAGACTTATCTAATATGATCGCTACTGCCATGCCCGATCTACAATCAGCGGACGTTCAGGTCATAACACCGTCTTCGTCAGGAAAGCAAATCCCAGCAAGACCAGTACCGGCGATAGTAGTCGGTGGTACGACACTTGTATTGGGCGACGCTCCTATTACTGTCGGAGGCAAGGTCATTTCCATGATCACCGCCACACCGACTGCAGGCGGTCAATCGGGCGGTGCAGCGGTCGTGATCGATGGATCGACAATTGCTCTCTCGTCTCTTGACAGTGTACTTGCCACTGGTCTGTCCGAATTGAGAAGTGCTGGTATGAGAGCCACTACCATCACTACCTCGTCCAAGCCAGGCAGTACCGACGCTGCAGTGGACAGCATCGCGGGCTGGATCGTGAATGCACTTGGTGGAAAGGTGGGGTCGGCGAGACCTACCGTGGCCGCAGGATCAGGGCAGAACGGCGGAGTTGGCGGACATGATTCTGTTGCGCCGTTCACTGGCGACGCCAGTAGACTGGGTCATCAGGGGCTGGCCGGCATGTTCACCTTCGGCACCTTAGCGAGCGCTGTCGGGCTTTTAGCCCTCGTGCTGTAATCTAGACATAATCATCTAATACATAATGTGCATCACGGCTATAAATCCACATGCCATAAAACCACAAACCATCGAGGCTCAATAACTCCAAGTTAAATGACCGCAATCACGTGACTCGCCCCTCTCAGCTCAAACTCCGCGGCTTCGCCTTCGCCTTTCCCCATTACCATCATCCCCTCCTTCTCTTCCTTCCCCTTATCCCTTCCACTCGCGCACAAGTAATTGGAGATGTCAGAATACTGGAAATCCACCCCCAAATACTGGTGCAAATTCTGCAAACTCTACGTGCGCGACACCACGCTCGAAAAAAAGCAACACGAACAAACGGGCAAGCACCAATCTGCCATCCAAAAGTCATTGCGCGATCTGCACAAGAATCAGAGCAGGGAGGAGAGGGAAGCGCAGCGCGCTAAAGATGAGTTGAAGCGCATTACGGGGGCTGTGGATGGGAAGGGTAAGGATGGTGCGGTGGCGTCGGGAAGCGGGAGTGGCAAAGTGGGAGCGGTAGGCGTGTCGGTCGCGAAAGCCAGGCCGCATTTCACGAGAGATACCAAGGTCGCGAGCGTAGAGGAGAGGAAGAAGCAGGCGGAGCAGCTTGCGAAGATGGGGGTGGCTGTGCCGGATCACTTTCGGGGGGACATGGCGATCGCGGGGGAGTGGAGCACGGTGGAGGTGAGGAGAGTGTATGAGACGCCGGTTGGGGTGAAGAAGGAGGAAGATGGGGAGGAAGGGCAGGGGAAGGAGGGGCTGTTCGAGGGTGTGAAGAGGCGGAGGGTGGAGGATGAAGACGAGGATGGTGAGCAGGATCGGGTGAATAGTAAGCGGAAGGTATGGGGGACGACATTGAAGAGCTATCCTGGTGTTAAGGGAGGTGATGGGGAAAACTTCGATGCCTTGTTCTCGGGTGTGGCGGTGAAGAAGGAGGTTGAGCCAGAGGTCAAAGAGGAGACGACGCTGGAGGACGGGGTCAAGCTGAAGAAGGAGGAGTTGATTGGTGACGAAGCGAATGCAAAGGACGTGCTAGCCGCAGTTGCTGGACTATCAGATCAGAAGCAGGATGAGGCAGCGGTAGATGCACCGGTCGTCTTCAAGAAGCGGAAGGGGAAACGATGATAGGTGGATGCCCGGAGGGATCCCCACTCTATAACAGCGTCTTATGGCCTAGGAGGGGCTCATGGGACTGCGCAGGCTCGAGGATGCATCCACTGAGCATAACAACTTTTCGCAGGATCCTACCGCCGGCTTCAGGGTGACCAAGACACACAGGCATGGTGGCAGGAGGATGCCATGGAGCCGGCCAACGCTCTTCGGCTTCGAGACCAGCTGGATAAGCAGCACACGGTACATGAAGGCTTGTGTCTGCTGTGGATAGTGCTCGGGTCTTTGAAAGACGGTCTTAGGTAGCGTTCGCAGATAGTATGTTGGTCGGTATGAAGGCCCGCCAAGCTCCCCCAGATTTCCATCAGAAGTGAAGCTGTGCAGAGCTCCGCGGAACGACGCGACGTGACACAATTTGTACATTGCATACAACCACGAATCATAGATACGGCTCTACCTCTCCATCACAACTGGCCGTCTCCGCTCACCTCCGCGACAGCGCTCACCTTATTTCAGAATTTGAGCGGCGAACGTAGAAGCGATGAGCACTGCACGACCTTGATCGTCCACCTCGAGCGATATGCGATTCACTAAGCCGCTCTGGTTGACACACGGCGGTGACAAGAAGGACTACGAGGTATACAGCTGTCATGTGTCGCCGGACGGCGAGCGACTCGTGACCGCAGCTGGAGGTGAGCTCATATCTCTTCGGTCATCCTTCGGGACCACCAGCTCACTCTCAATGCAGATGGTCATGTACGTATCTGGTCGACAGAAGCGATTCTCAACACAAACGACCCCAAGTTCGAGAGTAAGCCTAAGCAATTGGCATCGCTCAGCTACCATTCTGGTACCATCCATTCCGTCCGATTCTCGCCGAACCAGAAGTACCTGGCATCAGGGGCAGATGACAAGATTGTCTGTATCTACGTCCTCGACCCCAATCCCCCGTCGCATACAACATTTGGTAGGTTGAGCAAGAGTCAGGAGGTTCGAAGCATAAATTGACCGAGATGCAGGCTCGAATGAGACACCCCCGGTAGAGAACTGGCGCATATATCGAAGATTGATTGGTCACGACAATGATGTCCAAGATCTGGGTTGGTCGCACGACTCGTCGATACTTGTGTCAGTAGGCTTGGACTCGAAGGTCGTCGTATGGTCAGGTCACACATTCGAGAAGCTTAAGACGCTGTCTCAACATCAGAGCCACGTCAAGGGGATAACATTCGACCCGGCAAACAAGTACTTTGCGACTGCTAGCGATGACAGAACGATCAAGGTGTATCGATTCCAGTCGCCGGATGCAAAGGCCACAGCGTACGATCAAGTCAACAATTTCACTTTGGAAACCAGCATATCGGCTCCATTCGCGGCCTCTCCCCTCACAACCTACTTCCGAAGACCGTCGTGGTCGCCAGATGGAGCGCATCTCACAGCAGCAAATGCGGTCAACGGACCAGTCAGCTCGGTGGCGGTCATCACGAGAGGTGCTTGGGACAGTGATATCAGTCTGATTGGCCACGAAGGACCCGTCGAGGTTTGCGCATTTTCACCTCGCATGTACAACCGGCAACGACCGAATCCGGCGGATGAGACGCCTCAACCCAGCGTCACTGTTGTGGCTTGTGCAGGACAAGATAAGACTCTCAGCGTATGGAATACCAGCGTCCCTCGCCCGTTCGTGGTCACGCAGGAGCTCGCCGCAAAGTCTATATCTGATCTGGCTTGGTCGCCGGATGGCATGCATCTCTACTTTACGAGTCTGGACGGTACCATCGCAGCATGCAGCTTCGCACAGACAGAGCTGGGATACGCGACACCGATTGCAGATACAGACAAAGCTTTGCAAAGATTCGGTGGCAGCAGGAGGGCCGGCATAATTGAGAATGCAGATGCCTTGAAGCTGGAGCAGAGCAGCAAGGCCGATGAGCTTCGCGGCGCACAAGGTCGCATGGGCGAATTGATGGGCGACGGGAAAGATTCACCAGCTCCTGCTATCAACGGCGACGCGAGCAAAGCCAATGGTACTACGACTACAAACGGTGACGTCGCGACTAGCCCAGCAGGGGTCACGAATGGTGAAGCCCCGCCGCCTCCCGATCCTCAGGTTGCACGCATCGACAAGCTCAAGCAGCGGGTGACTATCACAAAGGATGGCAAGAAGCGCATTCAACCACTCTTGGTATCAGCATCTGGAAGTGCACAATCGATGTTGCCACAGTCACAACTGGTCGTTCAGAGCTCGCGAGGGGTTCGCGATGATGCACCCACTAATATCCTTGACCTCTCGAAGCCGTATGACGGCCTACCGAAGGGTGGCCTTGCCTCACTCATCCTTGGTCAGAAGCGCAAATTCGCTGAGATCGAAGGTGATGAGGAGAAGCGCGCGGAGAAGCGCATACAGGCTGTTCAAGAATCTGGCGCTACTCCTATCGTCATGAACACGGCTGTTGGTCTTGTGCCACCTATTCATGCTGCTCCTGGATCGAAAGAGACAGCTGCTGCACTTCGCCCCTCTGTCATTTCACCCAGCTTATCTGTATCACAAATCCGTCTCGCTATACCACTAATACGGCCATCTATCACCCGCCCTCTCGAGCTCTTCCCTCAAAGAGACAAATCCGCCGCAAACAGCACAGAAGACACGACCGTCCTCTTCGAAGCCCGCAACTCCCTTGGCCCATCCCGAACCGGCCGCCTACAAGACCGCAATCCCACCCGCATCACCCTCTCCCGCCGCGGTCAGGTCCTCTGGCAAGACTACGTCCCGCGCCACGTCCTCCTCGCAACCGGCAACCGGCATTACTGGGCCGTCGGGTGCGACGACGGCTCTCTGCACATCTGGACGCCCGCCGGCCGACGGATGCTCAACTCGCTCGTCCTCCCCGCGCAACCCGTCATTCTCGACTGCAGAGGATGGTACCTCCTCGCCGTGTCCGCCGTCGGGGAATGCAGCGTGTACAACCTCCGCAGCCTCTCCTCGCCTCACCCACCCATCTCCCTCGCCCCTGTCCTCGACGCCGCTGCCACGCCAATGCAGGATCACCTCACGCCTAGTCCGGCGATCATGTTCGCCCGCCTGAACAGCCAGGGCCGCATCGTCGTCGGCGTGAGTAATGGCGACGGATACGCTTACAACGCGCAGATGTACGTGTGGCAGCGCCTCAGCGAACCGTGGTGGGCGGTGGGGAGTCAGTATTGGAATACGTCGGATACATCCCTCACCACTTCGTCTGGTCCCGCTAAGGATCCTGCCTCGAAAGGGAAAGCGGAGGGAACGCTGCTCGATGACGTTGACAGCGTCACGGCGCAGCAGGTTTCGGCAGGGATCGTCCCGTTGCTGGAACGCAATACGACGTCCCAGACGCTGTTGAAGGGGCGAGCGTTCTTCTTGCAGCGCTTGGTGAAGAGTTTGCTCAGCGCGGAGGGGTATGAGGGGTTTGAGTCCGCGGTTAGTGTGGCGCATTTGGAGAACAGGGTTGCGGCGGCCATGATGTTGGGCGCGAGGGAGGAGTTTAGGGTGTACCTCGTCATGTACGCGAGGCGTTTGGGGAGCGAGGGGTTGAGGGGGAAGGTGCAGGAACTATTGGCTAGTTTGGTGGGGGCGGTGGAGGGGGTTGAGGATGATGGGGGTGAGGTAGAGGGGAGGGGGTGGTTTAAGGAGGATGGGGACGTTGTGGGGTGGGATAGGAAAGAGTTGGGGAGGGAGGTGGTGCTGATTCTTGGTGAGTCTGATGATCCTGCCGCGGTGAGAGTAGTGCTAACGTGTGCTAGGGAAACATAGAGATCTGCAGCGTATTACGGTGCCCTATGCGAGAGCGCTAGGGGTACTGGGGAGTCTAGCGAATGGGGACGGGGAGGCAATGGTCACGGACTCATGACAGGAGAGGCGTATCTTGCTACAAAGGCCAGGCCAGGCCGAACGGATGAATGGTCATATCGAGTCAAGATATCAACGCTAGCGCTACCAAGCCGAATGCAAATCATCATAATGCCCACCCTGCGCTAATTCGCGAGAGAGAAGAATCGAACATGCAATCGCGATCATGGACAAGGACATTTACAACCCACGAACAATGACGACCTTCTCGCCTCGGTTTCTGCTTCTGCTCCTGCTTCCACTGCCTCGCTTCCTAACGATGGCTAGGCCGCCACGGTCCTTTTTGCCTTCGATCAGGTACTTCTTCTTGCCTCGACCGCGCGCCTCTTTGGTCTTGTCGTGCAAGACCTCGAACATGGCCTGATCCATTTCGCGGTAGATGATGATGTAGTTTGAGTCGACCTGTCTTGTCAGCTGTAGTCTTCACGGTCTCAGAAAGGTCCACTTACAGGATCATATCGATACGAGATCCCAAACTCCTTTAGCACGTCTGTCGAGATATCATGCCTGTGCGCGCGAGGATAGACCGGTGCCCGTCCCCCTGTTCCAGCCAGCACAATATCCCCAGCAGCATGATGGTGATGATGATGATGACCCCCATGCAGCCCGACCTCAGCATACATGTTCCCACTGCCAGGATACGCGACAATGTTCGTCGTCTTCTGCTCCACCAAACCCTCCTTCTTCTCATCATGCGCCCGCCTCATGATACGATCAATCTGATTCTCCGTATACCCTGCCTTCCTCAGATTCTCCCTCGTCGCCTCATCAGCCCTTTCCTTCTCCTTCTTCTCCTTGAGCTCCGCCTCCTGCCGCTTCTTCTCCTGCAACGCCTCGAACTCCTTGTACTGCTTGTCCGCCTTCTCCTTGGCCATGATCTCGTCGACGCGAATCTTCTCCTTCATGCGCTCGAATTCTTCCTTCTCCTTGCGCTTCTTCTCGGCTTGCTCGTTTTCATAACGCGAGATGATGGCCGCTCGTTCTTCGTCTTCATGGTGTTTGTGGTTGGTGTGCTCGAGCTCGTGCTTGAGGCGCTCGACTTCCCGCTCTAGGTGGCCTGTGGAGCGAGAGCGAGAGCGGGAGCGTGCGTAGGTGAGGTCTGAGTGGGCGCGGTACCGACCTCGGGATTGGGAGAGGCGGAGGTCGTGGATCTCGTCTGCAATGCGCTCGATTTGGCGGCCCCGATAGTCGGGGGAATTGGGGACGAAGACATTGGTGGTGTTATCAGCTCGACCGTGAGAGTGGGAGCGGTAGTGAGAGATGGGCGGGGAGAGGTGAGGTGGTGGGTAGTAGGGGTTGTAGTAGGGATTGTAGGCCATGATTTCAGAGGGCGGTCACGCTGGACTCGAGGCCAAGATCGGCCCGAGGTTTCGTAGGGCTGAGAGGGAGAGCTGTGAAGGAAAGGGGATCTGACACGATACTCCGGTGAGAATGTCGCCGTGAGAAGGAAGAAAATTTGGGACCTTACTGTGCCTCTGTAGAGAAGGTGGATAGACAGAGGACGAATGGTAGAGTGTCAATTGCAAGCGCATGCGGTCAATGTCAGCAGCTCGAGCGGCTGAACCTCAGGACGAGATGGTCGGCCTTGTCAGCCTCAGCGCTGTGGGGCGGAAGTTATTGGGCAGTATTCCTGGCGTTTTTGTGACTATTCTTGATCCGGTCAGTGGTTAGTTGAAAGCACGGCGTTTTTTCGCTTGATACCCGATCGGCTCTCTATAGGGCATTTTGCTGCTGCCATCGAAGGGGGTCTCCACCAAGAACCGGTGAAGATGCCTGCAACTCGGCGGTAGCTAAAACTCTAGGCTGCTGTCAGTCACATGATTCCCTTGGTTGGGCGGTGACTAGAGCAGCTGTGGCGCGTGCGTGCCAGAGCTAGAGAGCATGTGAACCAGATTTTGAGGAGGGACCGACGTTGACTGACCGTACGAGTCTTGCCTGGTGAAGTTCATGCATGTCAGCAGAAACCGTTTGTGGGTCCCGCCTTCCCTTTTGGAGCTTCTTCGCATTGATCTCACAGATGATCTGTTTTGCGGCTCTTGTTTTCGTGGTTTAATGATATTTATCTACTTGTCACGCTGTGGTATCATGCCTATGGTATCGTGCTAATTTTCACGTCCGGGTCTCGATACACCTTCCGCTAAAAGCACAAGTACTACCACCCTCAGTATCTCTGCATCACCGCTCTCACAACACCGGGTAGTTCGACGTGACCCTTGACCATGATCTCTCCTATCCCAGTAGCTTCACCGCTACCATTCTCTAACCATCTCTCAAGCAGATCATTGCTCTCCTTCGGCTTGATACTCTCATCTGCCGTACCAACCGTGATATGGGCGACCTTGTTCGCAGACTTGAATTCAACAGCGTCTCCTGCCCCATCCATGTGTTTATCCTCTGTCGCAATACGTATCACAAAAGCCATGGCTCTATCGTCCCAAACCAATCTTTCCAATTGCACCTTCACTTGTCCCAAGCTGGGCTGCTCTCCACCCTCTTTGGGCGGGACAGCTTTCTCCTGTAGTGCTACGAGCTGTGACCAGTACTCCCTCCATTGAGCCGCATTGCTGTTTGCCCGATGGATCAGCGTCACGTGGAAGGCAGCCTGGACACGCTTCATGCCTTTGAGGTGGTTGAACATCTTTGCTGTCGGTGGATCTACGTCGCGAAAGATGGCTTCGAGAATGCTTTGCACCCTCGCAGCAGACAAGGAGACGCCAAAGTATTCTATCTTTGGTGGTTTGGCTTTGACTTGCTGGTGTTGATCTTGACGTTGAGCTTTGGCGGCTTGCTTCTGCGCTTTGTTGTTGTACTGGTTGCCGTTAATCCGATGCTTGACATCCGGAATATATTCGTTGAGCGCGTGGGCGATTGCATAGTCCATGTCTGCTGCCGAGGGCATTTCTGGAATGAGGTTGGGGAATGCTTCTGAAAGAGATCTGACGACAGTCTCGAGATTTTGACGAGAGTCGGCGGCTACATCAAGGTCGATTACGTGGTCGAACATCTCATCTGGATCGCTTGTTGGATCAAGTGGCTCGAAGCGATACATGAAGCCTTCCATGATCTCGATGATTTCGTTCGGCCCTTTAGTCCCTGCGTGAATCGTCTGATGCTTGTCACCGCGGCCGAAGACTCTGTTGCGCATCGTCTGACGAATGTAGTCGTAGTCCGCTCGGTCGTGCACATAGTGAAGGGCAACGAATTTTGCTTCGTGAACGGTCCTGCCAACATCATCAATGAGCTGCTTGCGCTCTCGTTTCTGATGGTTGTTTCGGTCGGCGATCATGACCGGATAGTTGATAAGTCCTTCTCGGATACCTTGTGCGAATCGTGCTGGTCTACCCTTGCCCTGAATGTTGTCGTTCTGAATATGACCCCAACCGAACAGCCTCGCCAATGCTGTGGCTACGGTCGTCTTGCCGCAACCAATCGTGGCCACAGGTACCAGAACGATATTGCGGGTCGTCTCCTCTCCTTTGTGCTGTGCGGCTTCTTCCTTCTCATTCTTAATGAGATCCGCTCCCCTCACGCCAATCTGCTTGAGAAACTTGTCCCGCAGCTCGATGATACCATGGTTTTGATTGTACCGCTTACCCAGTTTCGGGTCCTTCATCAATTGCTCCTTCGCAAATTTCAGATACTCCTGTGTGATCTCCCTATGCTTATTGATACGTGGTTCCTTTCCAGCGATGATGGCTTTTGTGCATTCTCGCCACTGTCGGTACATCAGGTATGGCTCCTCGAACTTGTACTTGAAGAACCAGTCTTGCCATGGACTGTCTGACGTCTCCCGCGCTTGACATCGGATTACAAAGCCTTCTGTGTCTCGACCAGCATAAGCGCCCGTGTCCGCAATATCGTCCAAAAATGTCTTCACAGTGTGAACGTCGTCCTTGATGAGATGCATCGTTTTCTTAAACCCCCATTCCTCGGCAAACTTATCTACCTGGTGTGCCGGATACGTCGCAAATTCTGGCAAGTTGAGATTGACACCGTGAAGATACAGACCTGCCTGATCCGGGCTATACGCTAGGACGTGCTCCTCGAATTCATCGTCACAGAGCTCGGCTACCGCGGTAATGTTGGCGTTGTACAGATGCCTCGCGAGATCCTGTCGATTTTTTCCAACCGATCCAAGATGTCGATCAACCCACCGCTCTCCAACAGAAGCATGTGATACTTCCACGTCGTCTCTCGCTCCGGTGGAATGCTTGCTGCAGACCAGTAAAGTCCCATCCTCGAGACCGGATAGGAAGATGATGCAGCCATTCTCCTTGACAGACAATTCATAAGGTCCACGGGTGTTCTGTTCCACGTTGGTCCACTTTGTCTTTGGGACTTCACCGTGATTGAAGAATTTGTCGTAGCCTCGTGTTGCAATCTCATAGTCGCCTCTCGAATTGCGGTAGGTGAAGAGTCCACGAGCATATGTCGGCAGGAAAGGCTTCTTGTAGTCATGGTCCATCAGCTTCCAGGAAGTGACCTTGATATTGGATCCAGCTACTGGGAAGACAGACTTTCTACACGAGAACCCACCCTTCTTCTTTCCGGTATGTTCTTCCAGTGCATTGACAACATGATTAACTTGACGGGGATCCTGTTTTCTGTATGGTGGCCTGTCATTGCTGCGGTTGTCCATGCTTGCGTATGATAGTGCTGGTGCAGAGTACGCAGCCTCTTCTCGTGAAACGAGCAGATCTGGTTACGTGGGGAATTGAGTGGTTGCAGTCGTGGTGACGGCCACAAGTGGCGTAGAGTGATCAAGGACACAACATCGGACGTCTGGAACCGTCCTTTAGTAAGGAATTTGTCTATGACTGGTCTTTCTGAAAATAGACACCGAAACTCTGCATGGGATATGGTGGTGAGGCAGTGGCGGGGCAGTGTGCATGACTCGCGGCGGAGAAAGATGGAAATTTTGTCACGGCGACAGCTTGTATGGCATGCACTTTACATCCATCTGATACTTGTCTCTGGTTCAGCGGCAATACGTGGAGCAATTTTGAAACATGGCGCAAACAGTCACAATCGACCGGTTGCTGAACCTTGTCCCCGAGAGACCTGACAACGTGGTCGAGCTGCTTTCGAGTCATCAGGACCTTGCCTCAGCTCAGGACAGGCACGGGTACTCCTTGCTTCACGCCGCGGCATCATACAATCACTTTGAGCTGGCCAAGAAGCTCGTCAATGACTACAATGTGGACATCAATATTCGAGACGAGGATGGCGATCCACCACTCTGTTCTGTCGAGACGGTCGAGATGGCCAGGCTACTAGTGGAGGAACTCCATGCTGATATTGGCTGTCGGAACGACGAAGGACAAACACCAGAAGAGAAAATTGATGCCGACGAAGAATTCCCTCTGATAGCTGCGTACATCAGGGAAGCAGCGTCTCGCGGATCCGGCGGTGCAGGCGCTTCTGCTGTGGCGCAGACTGCTGGCGCCAATAACTCCTTGGCTGCATTGTCTGGCACAACGAATGGCTCTACCATGTTCAACGGCATCCATCATCCTCCTAGGATACCGCAAGGTATCAACGACATTCGCATTGGTCAGACCACCGAGCCTATGGACGAGGATTTTCAACCAGATCCAGAAATTCGGAGACGCATCGAAGAGCTTGCCTCAAGAGAGGACTTCCAATCAGAGGAGAATCAGGCCGAGCTCAGAGGACTGATCTCTGATGTCGTCGGTGGTCTTCGACAGGAGCAGACGGATGATCGATCTACCCGCAGACGTGTGGACTGAGCAGATTCTACGACATCACCAGTGCCTAACTATACACAACACTCCTTCAAGCTCGAGTCGAGATACAATATTTGCAACCCGGCTTCTCTTCATACCTTCTCGAGCAGCAATCTCCTCCAGTGCCCATTTACCATCGAAGTAGTTGGACAGAGTCGACCATGTGCTGCGAAGCTCCTCGGTCGGTAGTGACTCTCTGATCAGAGCCATCCATCTCGATTCTTCTGGACTCGCCTTTTGTGGCGACAGAATCAATGACGGCTCCTGTGTCGTCAGCTCCAGCGGTGGTATCCCATTAGAGCTATCCTCGTTCGGCCCAGGCACCCCGCCATTTATGCTAAATGGTGATGGCGGCTCTGGCGTACTCACCTGATTTAGTCTCGATGGCCCTGGCGTATTGCCATGACTGACCTGAACAGTCGTCTTCTGGCTGCTCACACTTCCTGTCTCGGATCTATTGCCGTCACTCACTGGCTTCAAGAGTGGTGAGAGAAGCTCAGCTGCCACAGGTCTGTCTGTAACCGACGGCTCGTCTCTACTTCCACTTTCGTTCGTCCTTACTCTCTCCAAACTCGATCCTGAAAGTCCAGAGACGGTCGAATCTCGTTTCGATACCCGATCTCTGGTGCTACCCCTCTGCTCTTCTTTCCTCGCCAGGACTGTGGCCTTGGCTTTGATGTCTGCTGACACTCGAATCCATCCGAAAGTTCTCAGCTGGGTCACCCAATTGCCTCGCAAGAGCCAGGCCAGTATCTCCATGTATGGCGGTTTGTGGTCCTGACTGGGCACAAGGAAGCCATATGGTAGCGACCTTGAGCTCAGAGACTGCAGCATCCTGGAAAGGCTCGGTAGACCCGGAAAGCGTCTCTCAAACATTTCGCTCGCCTCCGGAAACTTCTTCATGTCTGCGAGCGGAGAGACCATGTAAATATCTCGGAGATGCAGGGGTGGAATCGCTCGAGCTCGCCTCCAGCTGATCAGATGGCGAGCTAGAAACAATAGATCAGGTAGCCGCAATGACAGTCGTATCGCCATCTTCTGCAGAGACTTTGTCGGTGTTAATTCTCTGATGAACAATGCCAATGGATTTGCCAGTTCGCGATTGTCATTTTCGATCTCTTTCAGTATTGCCTCCTTGTCTTGTAGTAGTAGCAGTCCTGCGTGTGGACTCAGTGCACCATCCTCTTCCAGCATGGTCGCTGTCGTCAACCATAATCCTGGTCTCTTCGGGTCGCCTGGCGTGGGCGCAAAGGATGTAGATACAGGCTGCGGTATCTGGAGAATGATGTCCACAGTCTCCCCAATAGCTACGTGAGCAATTTTCGAAGCTGATATAGCTGAATAGACATGCGCCATTGACCTCGCGAGGTGCGACGCTTGCATGATTGTCGGCCAAAGTAGACTCAGTGGTGTACCTGCGCTTATCAGCTCAGCCCTTTTCCACATACAATCCTCATACCATTCTCCTTTCCCTTAGCCTTCAACTCCAGTATCTTCCTGCTCTCAGCCCACACATACCCGGACCTCGCTTGCTCATACTTCAACGCCTTTGCAAACTTCTTGACCACATAATCATACATCTCCCCAACCTTGTCCTGGAACTCTAACGGCCGCGGCCGCATAACAAACACGACATGATACATGACCATCTCATTACTGTTTATCCCCGAACTCGTGCTCGTGCTCTTGACCTCATCACTCATCCCCTCACTCCTGAAACTACTCTTCGCAGCCAATTCATCCCCAAGTCGATCCCTACTCGCCTCCCTCCTCTCCTCTTTCCTTCTTTTCTTCTTCCTCCAACCTCCATCCTCCCGCACGAAAACCGGATACCCCAAGAACACCACATCCCCTACCCCAACCTCAAAACGCTTCTTCCTCGTCTCCCGCCCTGGGCTCAGCAGCTTCCCCAGTCCCTCCGTGGAGTAACCTAGGACATCCTCCCACTCTGCCCTTCCCCCTTCCCCTCCCTCCCTCCGTGCTCCGGGCGAACTGAACTCCTCCCTCTCATCCTCCTCCAGATCCTCCGGTCCGTCCTCGCGTAACGTCCTACTCTTCCTGCTCCCTGCGCTGACTTTGTCTCGGCGCGCAGTAGTCGTCGTACCCCTGCTGCGCGCGCCACTGCCCCCGTTGCTCAGCGAGGGCGTGAGGGAGGTCTTGTCGTCGTCGTTGGCGTCGCTCGAGGCGGCTGTGGTGTCCCCTTCGCCAGCGTCGTCGTTCTCGGCGTCGGATGCTGAGGAGGAGGTGAGTGTGTCAAGGGAGGAGCGGCGGAGTTGTCGTGTTGGGACGGTGTTAAGGGTGGGAGAGGGGGGATAGTGGAAGATGAATCGCGGTCCAGAGCGCGTGGAGATGGTGAGGAGGAGGGCTATGAGGGGTGTGGTGGCCGGCATGACATTGTTGTTATAGCCTGGTGGGACTGTGGAGACGCTTCAGGCTGGGATTTGTGGTTGCCAGTGGTGGTGGTGAAAGGGGAGGTAGGAAGCTGGAGGTGCGGAGCGGAGGAGCTTTGAGCTTTGGGGAGCGGACTCCATGTCGCGGGATGAGCTCTGAGATACAAACAACAGGTATCTTACTACACAATTATTTATGTCTGGAAAGAGGCCAACGATTCGGGCCAGCAAGCTTGTAAATGATGTATCATTAAGTCGGAAGCAGGACTATCCAATGTCGCTAGTTCCTCTACTCGAGTATCATGTTCATCACGTCCTGACTGATCGGCCTCTTCTTCAATAACAGATCCTTACCAATCTTCCCTTGCTTGACAGGCTTCTTCTGCACGCCTCTATTACCTCCTGCTTTCGTCTCTGACAGCGCCTTCCGCTCCACCTTCTCATTCTCCTGAGTTGCCAGGTTCCCTAGCTGTTCACCACCAGGCATAACATGGCCTTCCACTAAACTCTCATCGAGTTCGACGACCCCGTCCATACCCTCCACTACTCCCACAAGCTTCCTCCACAGCTCGTCTCCTTTCAGTGTCTTCCGGCTTCCCACAAGGACAAACTTGCTCCTTGCTCTAGTCACCGCGACGTTCAACCTTCGCCAGTCTCTCAGCAGCTCGCCAACATTGCCATCTTTGTTACTACGCACACAGCTGAGAAGAACCACTTCCTTGTCTCGACCTTGGAACTTGTCGGCGGTATGCATTTCGATCGCCTCTGCTGGAGTACCTTTGACCATTTGACGAAGAAGGGACAGTTGTGAGCGATAGAATGTGATGATGCCAATCTGCGAAGGCGAAAGACCTTGTGCGAGAAGTGCTGAAGCGATAAGATGAATCGTCGAGGCCTCGTATGGATTGGTGATGCGTGAGCCAGACAGGGACTCGTGTGCGAATGGCAGGCCGTCGGTGTTGGCGAAGACGACCTTCTTACTGGGTTGTAGCATGCGTCGAAGGAGGCAACGATCAGAGTCTGCTTGACAATGACCTCCGAGGCTGGAACGGGCTTGCTGATGAAACTTTTGCAGACCAGAGGGAGTAGGTACGTGCAGAGTCCGGCAAGCGACTGCCTCATTACCACACTTCAATCGGCCACTGTAGACCAGCGTATTCGACAAATGCATGATCTCTTCGGACATGCGGTACTGATGTTCCAGATTGACCACACTCTCTGGTCGACGATCAGAAAGGAGCTTGAAGAGCGAAATGTCCAGGCCACCCTCTTGAGCTTCTTTGTTCTGCACCAAAGGTGGGAGCTGGTAGTGGTCCCCGACCAGAACGAACATGCGAGCCATTCGGATTGGACCAAGACATACTGGCAGCGTGATCTGTGAAGCTTCATCGACGATGCAGTAGTCGAAGATTCGCTTGTGAAACAACTGATGGTTGATACCCAAGCATGTTGTCGCAACGACAGATGGGTTCATGTACATCTCGTCCAGCTCAGAGATAGTCTGTGGAGGCATACATGCTAGCTTTGCGGATTGCTGTACTTCGGGGTGGATCTTCGCTTGTACACCTAGTCGCAAGACTGAGATCGAGTCATCACGCAGTTTGAGCAAGATATTGTCGACAGCTGTGTGGGTATAGGACGTTAGCAGGACAGACTTGCCTCGTGCAACCAGTGCTCGGATGATGTGGGCGATCGTCGTTGTCTTTCCCGTTCCTGGCATTCCAAGTACCAGAGCATAGTCCTGTGCAGACATGATCTTGTCAATTGCAGCTCGCTGGTCGGAGTTGATCTGCATCTGACTGGCAGGGCCGCTCAGCGTATATGCTGTGGGACTGGGCTTAAATACTGGAGCCTTATTCTCGACGATAAGCTCCCGTAATTCGTAAGAACGAAAGACGTCTTCGTCCATGATCGCGAGCAAGTTATTCCGGACTGTAGCCATGCCATTGCTGAACTCATCCTTGTCGAGGCGGTACACTACCTGATGTCCCTCTTGTTCTTCCTTGGAAGCGGAGCTCCTGATGTCGGATTTGCCGACTTCCATGATCGCAGCAAAAGACTGGTTGAAATTCTCGTCGAAGCCTGGCTGACGAATGCGAGCGTTGTGTAGCCTTCTATCTACAGCTACGCCGATCCTGTTTGCAGACACTTTGGTGACATATCCGTTAGCCAGAGCAAAGTGACCCTTCTCGCTGGAGATGACAATCGGTTCGCCAACCACAATCTGGCTCTCGGTGAAAGAAAAACCTGCGCTGACGTGCTTCTTGACGAAAGTGTAGGTGAAGCGGTTGATCTTTTGTGCATCCTTGTCTTCGTGCGCAGATCCTGGAACGATAACGACATCAGAGAAGCATCTTCCAACCTTTTCTCGTTCATGGCTGAGCATGGTCCAAAGTTCCCGGCGGAACTTGAACATCTCCGTCTCTTCCTTGGTCAATAGTTCGTCCCATTTCTTGAAGAAGTCTTGGTGGGCAGGACGAAGCTTTGCCACTGTTTGAGCGAACTTCGGTCCCACACCAGCTGATTCCGGAGTGCCATCCTCGGAAAGCTTGTGGTACAGGAAGCATGATGTCTTTGCATAGCATCGTCCACACTTGAACTCATTCTTCAGCAATGGAGGTAACGACAGTCGTTCTCGAACGTAACTTGCAAGCTCGTTCCTTTGCATGACCATGTGTCGAAGCTCGTTTCGGATCGCAGGGATTCGACTGACTGCCGAGTTGTCCATATAGTAAAGGATGCCATACTGCACGTCCACATCTAGGTTAGGTCAGCGTTTGATCGTCACGGGCGACAAGGCCAGCCTTACCGTATCGGTCAGACAATAGCAAAGTGTACAGCGCTGTCTGCGCTCGATGAGCAGCACTTTGATATTTGCCAGTCTTGACCTCGAATGGCACAGTCAGTCGTCGAGTCCCTTCATCATCGTCAAGAACAACTTCGACAGTCGCATCTATGTTGCCTTTCAAACCGTATGTGGGTGACCAGACATGCTCCTCTACATCGAGCAGTTTAGTCACGCTCAGGCCAACAGTCTTGCCATTGCGGTCCCGAGCCTTGACAGTCTTCTTTTTGAGCGTCAGCTGAGTATCCCACAAAAATCAATGGATACTCACGCTAGGGGTGGACCGGATAAAGTGACCTGCCCAGTCTCGCAGCTCAGGCATCTTCGCAGTCAAGGACTCAACAGCTTCGATAGTGTCCTTTGCTCCAGCTTCGAAAAGCCCCTCCACATACTTGATTACCAGTCTATCGATCAAGCTGTAGAGCCAGTCGATGTCCCAACGGTTGTGCTGCATTGCGATCTGGAAAAGCTCGTGAAGAATAGAGCCATATACGGTCGCTTTACTAGTGACGTTCTTAGCCTTTACTCGATCTTGCAGCACAGCTTTTCGTAGACAATCAAAAGAGTCTGCCACTGCCGTTGCAGAGACCAGATGATCCGGGTGGACGATGATTAGATTGTCTGCATCGTCGATAGTGATTTGACCGGTTTTGGAGAATTGACCAACAACGTGGACAAAGGCTCCAGGCTTGCAATGAGTATCGAGCCATGACTGTCGCAGCGTTATAGCCTTGACAGACTTCTTGCGTTCTTCTTCCACCACTAGGACCTATCATGTTCAGTAGACGCAAGGATGATCGGGTAAGGTAACTCACTTTTTCTTCTTGCTGGAATCCTCGATGATCAATATACGTACCGTTCACCACTTTCTGCACAAGGTATCGCTGGATCTTTCGGGACTTGGTAGGAATGGCCTATATACTCTTAGCTATCTACTTGCCGGTGAGATTGGAATGGCGTACAGATGCTTGCGTCCCTCCACTGGCTCGATATGCCTGCGTTGCTGCTATCTCAGCAGCAGCAAACGACTCCTCGTCCGCCTCCAAGTCGCCAAATTCGTCATCGGCATCGTCGTCATCATAAGTCATGGTAACTCGAGTAGGTCGAGCAATGTTCTGCTGTTGTTGCCCCACCTGAACGCCTGGGTCGCCATCGTTGTCCGGTACTATTGCAATGTTCTGCTGATGCTGTGTCGCGTTATTCTCTATTTGCGTCAAGGCAGTCTCCAGATCTTCAGCAGTCAAGTCCCCATCATCTCCGAATTCATCTGAGTCCTCGTCAATAGTGTCGAGATGATGAGCACCACCAAATGTCCCAGTTATGGGCTTATGAAAGGTATCACCGTCGCCAGAATCTTCCTGGTAGCCAGAGTCTTGTTGTCCGTTCTTGTGATAGCTGATATCGCCTGGTCTTTGCTGAGACAGAGCCATATCGTCGTCCACAGCCAGCTCAGCAAGGTCGATGTTATCGTCGCCATAGTCCGAAGACTGATCCTCTTCCTCCAATATGTTATCTTTGGCTCTTAGGCCTCTTGTCGACTCACCCTCGGCCTCCACCGTTCTGTCAATCGTCCTTGTAGCATTGCGACCACTGGGCGAAGCATTCTCAACACCCTCGAAAGATCCTTTATCTGGTAGTGGGGACGAGCTGGATGGTTCTTGAAGTCGTTTCGTGGTTTTGGGTCTTGACAGATTTGCCTGCATGCGATCGACCATAGCACCAAGCCGAGATCCATTACTAGACTCTCGTTGTACTGCTGTTGGCTCTTCCTGGGCAGCTTGATCCCTAAATACTCCTTTGGTTCTCCTTCTCTTGGTTTTCGAAGCCGGCCATTCATTCCCGCAGCTTGCCCATCTTCGAAGCCCTCCTATACTACCACCAGGAGTCCGAGGTAACGACTGCGGAGAGGAATCCTGCAGCAGATGCGCCAGTGACGGAAGCTTTGCAACTGAATCCTCCTCATTCTCGTTCAAAGCACTGTACCGCGACCACAGGTCTGCGGCTGGGTCTGCCTTTGGTGTCTTTAGTGCTTTTTGTATTTGCTGGAGATCTAGCGGTGCTCGAGGTCCGAAGTGTGTAGAAGACTCGTTCTGGGATGATGATGCTGGCGACGAGCTTTGTGCGCGCTTCCTTCGTTTTCCTGGCGTGAAGTCGGGGTGCTGGCTGTTCGTCACCCAATTCAGTTCTGGCGAGTCCTCCTTCACAGGTAGGTCCTTGACTATCTCTTCATTATTACCAAGGAGATCTGCGAGAGGAAGTCGGACAGCAGGTGTTGATGGTGGCAGATAAAAGGCAGCATCGTTTGCGTTGCTGACCTTTCCAGTGGCCGGAGTGCTCTTTCTTACAGGAGAGTGATTCCCGAAGTGCTGGTAGTTCTCTTTCCCTTGACTACGGGCCGGGCTCACCATGGCTGACATAGTCAATTTGAAAGCCTCCAACCGTGCTTTTGCGTCCTCGGATGCAGCTATAGCAGGCTTCGGCGTAGTGAATCCGTTGCGTTCTGGGACTTCTCTGACGCGATCATTATTGACGCGTTTTGTCTGCCAGCTTTGGCGGGGCTGTAAATTAGGTAAGCTCGCGCTGTCGATGCCATTTAATCAAGCCATACGTACCTGTCTCTTCGGCTGATCAGAAAAGAATGATCGCTGGCGGGTAGACATGTGTTGGATGGTCTTCAGTCTTGAGGTTACTTGCCAATAGCTTTGGCGCGCGACGCGAAACTCACGTGACTGGAATTTAGACTCGCCGGCGATCGGAGACGGGAAGCATCCCGGTGGGAATTTCCATAGCCGACGATAAGCATTGAAACGACTTCTTGCGACCTTTTCCAGCAATTCGACCAGCAAAAGTTCAGTGACTGTTTGTGCAGCTCGACCGTGCTTCCCAAATACTCGCTTGCGGTCGCATCAGGCATCTCTCAGCGCATTGGACTGGTTGAACGAGCTTCCTCTGTCTTTTTTGAGCTCCATCTTGAAGCTCGGAGGGGCGGAACATCCATACACCTAGCAGACCATCTTCACCAGCGAGTAGCACCAAACAGCAAAGATGTCTACCGACAAGCCTCTCCCATTCATATACCAGTTCGCTGCGGGTGCAGTAGCTGGTGTATCCGAAGTAGGTGCTGCCTTCTGGCTGATAACTCGACCAAGCTAATCCTGCCATAGATTTTGGTCATGTACCCATTGGACGTGGTCAAGACTCGAGTGTAAGCACAATTTAGCGAACACACAGGACAAAGCCCTGATCGAATTCCAGACAGCTGCAGACTGGTACCGGCGGTGGTGCTGATGCTTATACCGGTATGCTTGATTGTTTCCGCAAGATCATCAAGAACGAAGGGTAAGTCACATCCATTCTCCTAATTTCTATACATGATCTTCTTATCGTTATGTCTTTGCCGCTTTCGCTGCCGCTGCCGTCGTCATCACCGTCGTGAAAACCGCTCAATGCGGTTTCTCGACTGTCTTTGCCACGTCACGTGCTCACATGTATAGCTTTGGTCGTCTCTACCGCGGTATTGAAGCACCAATTCTTATGGAGGCCCCGAAACGTGCAACCAAGTTTGCCGCCAACGATGAATGGGGCAAGGTCTACCGCAATCTCTTCAACGCCCCCAAGATGACTCAAGGACTATCGATTCTTACAGGTGCCACTGCTGGTGCAACGGAGGCTTTTGTGGTAGTACCATTCGAGCTGGTCAAGATCCGACTGCAGGATAAAGCGCAAGCAGCCAAGTATACTGGCATGATCGACTGCGTCCAGAAGATCATCCGCCACGAAGGCCCACTCACACTCTACCAAGGACTCGAAAGCACAATATGGCGTCACGTTTTGTGGAATGCAGCCTATTTTTACACTATATTCGTCATGCGGGCACAGCTACCGAAAGCAAACGATAAGAGTCAGCAGATGGCTATCGATATGGCAAGCGGCACGGTGGGCGGAATTGCAGGAACAGTGCTTAATACGCCCATGGATGTCGTTAAGAGCCGGATTCAGAATAGCCAGGGAGGGAGCCTACGTAAATATAACTGGGCATGGCCCAGCCTGAGGACGGTGTACGCGGAAGAAGGGTTCTCGGCACTGTACAAAGGGTTCCTGCCAAAAGTTGTCAGACTAGGCCCGGGCGGCGGCATCCTACTTGTCGTCTTCACTGGCGTGATGGACTTCTTCCGCTCTATCCAGGGCAAAGCCTAGTTTGGAAGCAAGTTGCTCGATCTCCGTCGCAAGGCCGGATCTCCTAGGTCATCAGCTGTAGTTTGTCAATGTCATTCGCTTTTCGAATCCTGATCGTCTCCGATATGCGTCATTTGGTGATATTCGCCGACAATTAGGTGGAAGTGGAAAGACAACTCGCGTGCGTCTCGCGATGCTTTCACATGCAGTCTACAGCGTCGCCGCTATCTTAAGTCCCTTTCCTATCTCCCTTGTCTCAGCCGCTGCGGCTTCTGCAAATGTGTCACTTCCATATTTCCACGCAATTGCTGCGACGTCTCTGATCCGTTTCGATTTCCCATCAAGAGTGCCGACAAGGTCCAGGCCTTCCTCGCCACATGCGCCGCGGTCTTTACACTTCGTCTCGTCACTATCGTCGAGGCTGATCTCTAAATGGTCACGGGCAAGACCGCTGCTGAGAAAGCCTTCGGTATGCTATCCACCTACGCATTGGATACGCCACCGCGGCCCAGTGGGGGAGCAGTTTTCTCGATAGCTCAGTCGCAAGGGCAGTACGACTGGTCGCCGCAGTGAACGACGGTGGGGCGAGGTCACTGGGAGCGTTATTGGCGGCTGGCTTCTTGGTAGATGTGATGAGACACGAGCGGTATGCTAGGGTTGACATGATCGGCAACTAGAGCAGGGACGTCGCGCTGGGGATGTGGGCGGCGGAAGAGACCGTGAATACACTTAACGACGATGGCATTCCGGCGAAACACGACCGCCTTAAACAGCTTATCCAGTTTCAGGCCAAATTGACTTCTAGATCCTTTAAGCTCTCCCTTTCCATCCCAGCCATATCAATTAGCCGTCGGTCCTCTGCGCCCATCCAAACCTCTACAGCTGTTAAGGCTGAATCCCAAACCCAACAGTAAGTGCTCTCTGGTGCCGCACTCGCGTCTTGATTGCTAATGCGTCCGATCGACGTCGTGCCACTTGGCGAGGCTCCGACTCTGAGTCCGATCATGCTGTCGACAATCCGTTCCCTCGTGATGAGCTCCATCGCACTGGTGTCGCTGCGTTGACTCTCCGTTGGTGCGCTCCCTGCATTCGCCGCATGCATCACTACTACCGCACCCAGTGGTCGATGCAGACCCGCCGTCCATGTACTTGCTCTGCCGTTAACTCTTGAATCGAGTGCCGCCGCTTGGATACTCCCTGCCACTTTGTGAGTCGTGTCTGATGAATGCCGAGCCGTCTAACAGCCGTAGTACGACGATGCGAAGGCGTCTGAGCTGGAGGCCTTCCTGAACAAGTTGGAAGAGATTGACATAGGTACGATGACTTAGAACGATGATAGGGTATTGCTGCGTCTTCGCAATGAGATCAGGGTTTGCAGGACGCGCTAGACGCTCTTGAGTCCGGATTCACGGGTATGGTTTGAAGCGCTGGGGCGCCGGCGTTGCCTCGATGTAGTGTCGATAATACTAATGCCGATTCGAGCAAGTGCTTTGAGCTCATAAAGAAACTTTTTCGCTCCGTGAACTTGCGAGTCACTACGATACCAGCCATGCAGGCTAAGAGAATTGTAGTTCCGCTTGCTCATTCTCCAGGATCACCTCAAGTGTACCAGAAGCTCCCACGGAGGTAGCGATTGTTTACCATGACCGCCTTCGACATCTCGGTCGAGCATTCTCATCTTATCAGAAGACGTGCTGTTTGATGTGTTCAGCTCGCTCGATCGTTATAGTGAGCTGAAGATGTTATCGGCCATTGACAGAGCTCTAGACCTTAGTGTCATCAACAACAAGACTATTGTGCTCCTCACCGACCCCGAATCAGACTCGGGTCGTCATTCACTGGCTCGAACCTGCCGTCGACCGCGTGATCTAGACCTCGAAGTCATCGACAACGAAACCGTTGTACTTCACACCGACCCCAACATCATCATTATCTTCGCTCTCGGCCCCGATTCCCTTGGGTACACAATCCAGACACTCCTGCCCGCCGCTCCTCTGACTCTTGGCGAATTCTTGAGGGGGAGAGTCTTATCGCAAATACTGTAGGTGATCTCGGTCTTCTTGACGCCATTACAGTGGATACAGATGATCTGGTGGGTGCCGTGGGAGTCGCGGTATTTGTTCTGCTGGTTCATGGAGAAGCCGCGGTACTTCTCGGTCTTCTTGACGCCGTTGCAGTGGATGCAGATGATCTGGCGGGTGCCGTGGGAGTCGCGCTATTTGTTCTGCTGGTTCATGGAGAAGCCGCGGAGGTCCTTGGGTTTGAAGCACAGGGTGCAGGTGAGAAGCCACGGTACTTGTTCTGCTGGTTGATGGAGAAGCCGCGGAGGTTCTTGGGTTTGAAGCACAGGGTGCAGGTGAGTCTGATCTGATCAGCGAGTCATTAGCATGGAGAGAAAGGGAGAGAGATACTCTTCAGGAACGTGAAAGGGGGCACGAGTCTTGAATGACTTGCGCGTTGGAGCGTTGGAAGTGAAGTCGCTGTAGGAGAGAAAACGTGAAAGGGGCACGAGTCTTGAATGACTTGCGCGTTGGAGCGGTGGAGGTGAAGTCGCTGTAGGAGATGGTGGGACGGGAAACGACTGAGTTAGTCTCGAAGACAGTAAAAGCCTGCCATTTTGTTGTCACAAGCCTGGAGCCATGGTGAGAAGTAGGATGAGTATAATTTGAGCAAGCTTGGGTAGTATGAGGTAGACTACGAAGGACGACGTCGACTGAGGTCGATGAGGTTGATGCTGAGATGGAATATGCGGTCGGATGAGGTTGATGCTGAGATGGAATATGCGGTCGGATGGATGGATGAGAGCTGGACATACAGTACAAGCATTCAGGCCGGCCCGTGACACGCGAACGATTCATGTATGAGACTAGTGATCGTCAAACGGCGAATACGAGCACAACTTTTCTTATTAAGCGGACGCACGCCACACTAGCACGATCAACAGCGATTGAGCGATCAATATGAGCAAGGCGGCACTCAATCACAACCGATTTGCCTTCACTATTGATAATATCTAGATGGCTTGCATGGTCAAGACGACAGTGACACTACTAGCCCAGAGATAGGGCTACAGCTACATCGAACTAGCTGAAGTCAACAAGGCTAGCGATCAGCAATCTAACGACGATGGTCTGCATATTCGTAACGATCTGGTCATTGTCGCCACGGACCATCCTCTCAAATCCGAGGTTTCAATTTGGCAACGGACCTACTGACCCAACGACTTCGAATTGGGATCGAGCTGCTGGCAAGAAGTTCCTGCTACCACCAAAGCACTCATTGACCCACGCGGTCCTCCGTCAAGTTCGTGCCCCTGGCAAAGCCACTATCGACAAGTCCATCTCCGATTACGTGGAGAACTACCGGCCATGGCGGTAAGGTTGGTAATAACACGGGTCAGTGGCTCTGACAATGCCACTGGCGACCAGTTCGTCTCGGAGTACATTAAGATCTATGCCGGTCACTGGCGACAAGTTCATCTCGGAGTACGTCAAGATCTATGCCGGTCACTGGCGATAATTCATCTCGGAGGACGTCAGAAATACACCGGCCAATGACCTACTCCGTGTCAGCACTGACATCTGCAGTCTTCGAGCGAGGAGCTGTCTGCATTCAAGGCTGAGGTCTAGGTCTAGTGACCGAGGAGTACTGCTTGTCCACGCCTCGTGTGATGTAATGTATGACGATAGGATTGCGCTTCATCTTGAGTGGACCTCTGTGGATCGTCACTGCTGGATGGTCGAAAACGCTGTTGACTAGGGCAGTGCCTGGCTGCCGACAATCTATCTCTGAGTGCGTCAAGATCTACAGCAGCCATGGTGGTAGCGTCGAGAACAGCCCCCAGCACTACGGTCCTGACAAGGCCGCTATCGACAACTTCATCTCTGAATACGTCAAGTTATATACCGGTCATGGTGGTGGGTCGAAATCGTCGCGGCCCACATCGAAGCACCAATGATGTTGGCAAGATCATCGAATCATCCTGGATGGCCGCTGGCCACACCGTCTTCTGCCCAATCCAAAGGTCCAAGGCGACGTCCTGCTGAGATGAGGGACTCCTAGGAGACTGCCCTCGCCCACGCAGTGTGCGGATAGACAGGCTCCGCTTGTCGTGACATCTAGCTGATGCGAAATCACGGGTAGGCGACAGCGACAGCAGCCACTCATTAGACCAGATTTCGCTGCGAGAAGGGGTGGATGTCGGCACCACAGGCCGCCTTCCCAGCGATAGGGCGTTGGATATTCGATGAAAGGGAGGCGCCTATCGTTAGCGCTAGGGTTGGAGCTATCATGGAGAGGATGAGACTTACGGAGCCGTGTCCGTTCTTAAGACTTTGTTCAGGTATCGGCATTAAGCAGGTCCAAAGTCGAGGCTAGACACTGAGGTACGGCCCAACCACACCAAAACAAGGATGTCTAACTAACCTCGGCCAACTAGTCGAATTGCTTTGGAAGAGACCACAACGGCCAATACGTCGTGTTAGAAGCACAACATCACTCTCAAGCATCGCTCAGAGACCCTGCGCCAACACCATCAGGCGACCTACGCCGGCGCTCTAGAAAATCCGGAGGCTTACCGCCATGCCATCACCCTCAAGGACCCAGAGATCAGCCGCTAAGCCAGCACTATCAAGCATTCAGAGGCCTGGCATGACGGTCAACCAATCATTGTCAATCAGCAGAAGATCTCTGATGGTGGACACAATGGCCAGTCCGTTGCTGAATTGTTCCGCAAGAAGCACAACATTACCCTCAAGCACCCAGAGTGGCCACGACGCCAGACGACCTCGTCCTGCCAGCTTAAGATCTCCGGTGGCGACCACAATGGCCAGTCCGTCGCTGAGTGCTTCTGCAAGAAGCACAACATTACCCTCAAGCACCCAGAGTGGCCACGACGCTAGACGACATCGTCCTGCCAGCCAGCATCGTCTCGAGTGGTCCGCAACAAAAGCTAAAGGATACGTAGGGGCGTTGTGCGAGCTTCCGGGGGACGGGAAAGCCGGCGGCGACGTAGAAATGAACGTTGAGCGTGTAGGGGAAGACGTGGACGTCGAGCATGGATGGAAAGATGTCGATGGTCTGTGTGTATGGAGAAACGTCGATGGTACCGTCGGCTGAACGTGTGCCTGTGGCAATGCTGCCTTTGCATGTGTGCCAACCTGCCAGCGAATAACAACCCTATCTGTAACTTGTATTGGGAAGGAGCCGGCGAACAGTTCAAGATTCACTCACTTCAGACGTCTCAACTGGTCCGATTGGTTCCAGCAGATTGAACATGTTGGCACACGATCTGCTCCTCTGGCAGGTTTCACATGGCAGGCAATCGCTTTGTCCAATTCTTGTACGGTGACAGTCTCAGCCAAACCGCCATTGTTACATCGCAGGCATAGAAGGTATATATGTAGTTCTTGCGTCTTTCACTCCACTTCCGGTGCGAGGACACGAAAGCGAATTGCTAGTGCGGACGACTGATGTTGCCTTCGACGATCCATCCGAGCGTCTTAGCACCCTCAACTACCTTCAAGAACTAGGCCAAACGACCGCCACAACTCAGCAAACACTTGAGTCTGTACAACGCTGTCCACCATTTTCACGACCTAAGCCGAACGACTGCGCATTCGCCAGACATTGGAGGCCGTTCCCCCCTATGCCTTGAGCCAATGGACATCCTAAGTCGCCGAGTATGTCAGAATCCTCAGAGCGGGAGAGTGGGTCGGGCGGTCCAGGGTACAGTGACTCAAGCCGTCGATGCATTCAATTCAGGCACTGAAGTGGGGCAAGATGCGAATAAGCTAGTCTTTCGATTACGCTATGGTCGATCCGCCGGAGTTGCCGAGGTGATGAGGTGATAGACTCCAGCAACCCCATTGACAGCATCACCCGCTACGCCATCACCAACAAAGTCCAACTCCTCCTCAGATCCGCCCGCCGCGTTACCAGCCTCGCCATTCCCCCTCTCCAGCACCTCCAACACTACGCCCTCTCCCTAGCCACATCCCTCACCCCCTTCTCTCGGGCAGACCACCATTGGATTGGAGGGCTGAGATAGCCAAGAGACTAGTAAGCTAGTCTGTCGGTCAGGGCAGGGTCGGTCGGTCTCGAAGGTTGGAAGGGTGGAGAGGGACGAGGGGCCGAGGGAGCTGTGGTACTTGCGAGCTCGGCCGTCGGTCGGCACGGGGCTTCTCAGCCTCGAGCGGTAAGGGGGTAGAAGGGGATAAGCAGGGTCATATAGTAAGGTGGGGCGAGGAGGGGCGATGGGGTGGAGTGGGCGATGGAGTGGATGGGGAATGCAATGACGGAGATCATTCACTTCGACAAGCGATTTGAGATCAACGCTCTCCCTGACACAGGCCTTTCATTCTGGGCAACGACACATACATTTGTCCCACTGTAAATTCCGTCTCAATATCGACCTCAACAATATCCTTTGCAAATCACCTCATTTAAGTTAAGCTTGCTTAAATCATTCTTATCCTACTTGATACTATAACTCTAGGTGCTACAAAATGGTAGGCCTTTACTACCTTTACTGCCTTCGAGACTAACTCTATCGCTTCTAGTCTAACTATCTTATTATCCTACTTAATACTATAGCTCTAGGTACTATAAAATAGCAGGCCTTTACTACCTTTACTACCTTCGAGACTAACTCTATTGCTTCTAGTCTGACTATCTTATTATCCTACTTAATACTATAGCTCTAGGTGCTACAAAATGGCAGGCCTTTACTGCCTTTACTACCTTCGAGACTAACTCTATCGCTTCTAGTCCGACCATCTCATTATCCTACTTAATACTATGGCTCCAGATCCTTGAGCTCTCGAAGAAGGCAGGCGACAAGACTTTGGTTTTCTCTCAACGACTGCAACCGCTCGACTGTCTCGAAGAACTTCTCGACAAGATGAACATCAAGTGGGCACGGATCGATGGCAGTATGCCCAGTCCCAAACGAGAGGTGCCACAAAATGGCAGGCCTTCACTGCCTTCGAGACTGACTCTGTCGCTTCCGGTCCGACCATCTCATACAGCGACTTCACCTCCGCCCCTCCTAACCGCAAGTCATCCAGGACTCGTGCTCCCTTCCACGTCCCTGATGAGTGCATCTCCCTATACCTCTTCATACCGACGGTACGCTAACCAGATCAGACTCACCTGCACCCTGTGCTATGGAGCGGCGGGGGATGGATGCGATATAGTCAAGAAGAACAAGGAGCTGATATAGTGGAGGGAGTGAAGTGGTTGCCTTACTCGATGAGGTAGGCTGTAGAGAGGTTTGAAGCCAAGCGTTTGAGGGGACTGTATAGATCGACTTGGGCTCCGCAAGCTGAAGAGCGTAAGAAACCGAATCCGGTACCAAGATATCGAGAGGTCCAAGACTTCAGGGTACTCACTCTATTGAAGATGCTGAGCTTGCAGCGAGAAGAAGGCATCGATCATTTGACTCTCTCGAAGATGAGTTTTGCAGATACCATCCATACGTCCTGATTTCATAAGCCGATGGCCAGCTGAAGAATCTGCTTGGACGACAATCGCTATATCTCTTCTGAATAATTCGAAGTCACCGATTTGGCAAAGAAGATTACTTATTCTGACGGCACCTCCCCGTTGGTGAGAGCTTGGTCTTTGAAGTCGGCCTCGCCTCTCTTGTCATCATGCTTCTAGGCGATAGATGCCTTGAGTCCTTCTTGCTTGACCAATTTGTCGATGATGATGCTCAGGTTGATAGAGTCCTTCTTTGCTAGACGAGATCTGCTGAGGATGTCAAGCCTAGATATGACGACAACCAGATCCTTGGCGTGGAATTGGGGGGCAGGGGGAGATTGCGTTGTGCTCTGAGGACGTTGAACCTGGATTGAACGTAAAGCCCTCGGTGTAGAAGTGTGGGTTCGCGTTGTGGTGAAGCAGCACAAATATCAAGTCCACGGGGTTCTCTGCACTACCATTCAGCGTGCTGCGTCGGAGACTGAGGACACCATCGGGACCCAGCAAGGCGCTCTCACGTGCGTCAGGAGAGTAGTGACGCACAATGTCGGATGCTAGAAGTACAGAGGGGGCTGATCTGAATCTTGTCTAGCCAGGAGGGAGGTCGGCTGGGGTTTCGGGAGTGACACCTCATAATGCCTTCACAGCGGCAAGTAAGCCATCTACTGCTTACCAGCCAGCTGCACCATAGAGTCAGCACGGCACCGATCAGCTCTACCACGGACTATGCAGCCCGAGGCAGGCCACGCCTGGCTCCTTGCTCGCTGATCATAAGGCTGTCAGGTAGGTGAAATGTCAAGGTCAAAGTAGTGTCATTCGCAGGGGCACTACGTATGTATCCATGCAGCCATTATCCATGCAGTCATTATCCGTGCAGTCATTATCCATGCAGTCCTCTTCCAAGCTCTTGATCGTGATTGAAGGCTCGCGCCCTTGTACCCATGCACCAACCGTACCGGCATGTATGCTGGTGGTGGGGTCAGTGGGACTCGCCCACTGACCGCACTGCATACATGCCGATCACGCCGCCGCCAGGACTTTCACCCTGTCTCATCAGGAAGACTCGCAAGCTCCATCTCCCTGATCTTTGCCATGACATCATCCTCAGCCATTTGGTGCACATTGGTGAGGTGTTTGATGTGCCCTGCCCGGTCGCAAGCGATGACTTTGCAGGCGTCGAAGTGACATGACTGGCGGAGCCACTTGATGGGTTTGATACCAGCGCGAGCCATGGTATTGTCTGCAACCAGCTTTGACATGTCGTGCATGTTGATCAGATGCTGGCCAAGTGTTCTCTTCAGGATCTCCTTGGAGCAGACTGGACATTTGACTTTGTTATCAGTATGTTTGGTTGCACGGTGGTTGTTGAGTTCGATCTGGGTCTTGAACAGATGGTCCGGATCGCAACCATCGACGGGACACTTGACGGGCACGAAGTCGTGGACTTGCTTCTTGTGGTAAGCGAGAACGAAAGCGGCGGACTGCGTCTTGTTCGACTTGGCCACAAAGTTGCAACCAGCCTGGGGACAAGAGATGCACTCTTGCCCCGAGGTGGCGATAGCGGATTGTGGGGTGCAGCGCGAGACATGAGCTCCAAGGTCCTTACTGGTGTAGAAGGGTCGGCCACAGTTCGGAGTCGTGCAGGTGTAGATCCAAGGCGTTGGGGCATCGCGAGATCCACCAAAGGTGACAGCTCGATGCTTGAGTGTCTCGTGAGCGAGGTATGCCTTCTCAGCAGCTGCAAGATCGCCCTTGTGCTTCCTGAAGATATCTCCGTATGTCTCGCTCTTGCAGATATGATAGGTGCTGAAGTAGGTGATGAAAGAAGGTGGCTCTGAGGTATCGGTCGAGGTGGATGGCATGGTAGGAGGTTGTGATGCGAGTAAGTCATCTAGGTCTGAGTCTTGATTGGAGTCGCCATTGAGGGCTGTAGGAGCAAGAGCTTTGTCGATCATGTCTGTGATCTCCTCGGTGGCTTCTGGACCATCAGTAGCTGTGGCGGACTTGCCTGACGTATCGCTGTCGCTGGCGGCCGGAAGGAGTAGATCGAGACACATCCGGAGACGGGTCTGGTCCTCTTCGAAGAGTCTGGGATCGAGAGCGGGGTCGCGGATCGAAGGAGCTGCTTGCTTTCCGGAAGGAGGTCGTCCTAGGGACAGTGGCACGCGGCCACTGTCCGTAGGCATGACCTGCACTTCCGCTGGAGGGCTGATACCGGGAGAGAGAACGCCGACTGAAGCTGACTTTGAGATGTCCAGAGGTCCTTGACCTAGGGACGACAACACGCGGTTGCCGTCCGTAGGCATGAGGACCTGGCGGTTGCGATTGGCTTGCTTCTGCTTGACATTCTCAACGGTGACTTCTGAATTGTTGGTTGACAACAAAGAGTTCTTGAACTGCTTCTTGACGTTTCTGTTTCGTGTCAGTAAGGTACTGGTGCATGCATGACAGGATGACTTACTTCTTCTGCACATCTGACAGATCGGCGAACTTGTCGATGTTGGTACCGGGATAGAGGCCGTTCTTCCAGTGCCTGGTCAGGAATTCTTGATACTGGTCGTCCGAGTAACGCTGACGCTTCGCCGAACCAGCTCGAGACTGTGATGTCTGCACATACGACTCCGACTCTGCGAAGTCGGGTTCTCGACGGTGCTTCTTGCCGGCATTCTCCGCACGTAGAGAGTTGATGTCTTCGCTGATGCCGCCAACGTATTGAGCTGTGACTTGTGGTGCATGGTTAAGAGCATGGCCGAGGGATTCGCGTGTCTGGGTGTTGGTGGTTCCTTTGAGGGACTTTGTGATATGAGCAACATCTCTGCCATAACCGAGACGCATGGCATGGCTGTGAATCCGACCGACGAAACCGACACCATTACTAATGGTCTTGATGGAGTCATCGATGGTATGGGACGACGCTGGCTGGTCGAGGAGAAGAGCGCGGGAGCCATTCTGGCCTCTGCAGAGTACCGGGTAATCGGGATATTTCCAGACGAGAGTGTAGTCGGAAGCGCCCTTCATCTGTGAGAGTAGTTGCTGCTCGCTTGTGGCGTCGATGAGACCTTGACGAAGTGCATGGATGATGAGCAGTCGTATGGGACAGATGTGGGCAAAGTTTTCCGGCAGGGCAGCGTGGTACTTGACCAGTGCCGTGCCGTACTCACCTTTGTGCCCTTTGGTATGTTCGAGCTCAACGCGCATCTCCAGGTCTGGGATCGTGAAGTTTTGGACGTCGTCCTTGAACTTGATTGTGACACTCTTGAAGCGGAGCATCTCCGAGTTGTAGCCACGAGAGAGAGCGACATCTCCAGCTCTGGCACCCATTGAGGACACCAAGACGACGCGGAGTAGGTGCATGATGGTGCTGTCCATGTTCTCGGTGCCGTCAGTGACTGCCTGGTCGAGCCAAGTCTGAGCGAGACGAGCCATGGTAGCGAAACCCAACCAGACTCTTGGTTTCCACACTCCTTTGATGACTTTCTTCTCGCGGACAAGGTGGTGAATATGAGACCTCAGGAGCTCATTGTGAATCTTGAAATCTGGCCATTGCCACTTCGCGAACATCATGATGGCTTTTACATTTGCGAGAATGTGGTGAAGGGAAGGTGCTGGTTGATCATTTTGTGTCTCAACGAATGTATGGAACGAGTCTAGATAGCGTATGACGTCCTGTGCCTTGAATGGTTTCGTGACATCCGCTGTGTTGAGAACCTGTGAGACCAATTAGTTCATACTACTTGTTATCGTGAGGGATGGATTTGACTTGCATGAGAACGAAAATGAGTGAATCTGGTGACCGCCAGCTTGTTCTGAGCACGAAAGGAAGGTGATACGCCGAAGGGATCCAGCTTCTTGATGACTGCTTTGCTTTCAGTCCTGAGTTGCAATGCATTGTCGATCATAGCAGTTGTTGAGCGTTGGCCGATGCCAGAGTCGAGTAAGTTGATAGTAGGCATGTCATCTTCAGATTCGCTTGCATCTGCAATGTTTCCGAGTGAAGCCATGATGGAAAAAGAAGGTTTGCTGTGAGTGTCAGGACTGGAGAAGCAGAGAGGTTGAGGAGAGTTTTTGTACCGCGATGATGAGGCGTGGCCAGGCAACTGCGACCAACGTCGGCCGAACTGGTGGGGGAAGTGTCGACCGCGTCGACCACCACCACTTGACGAGGGTGTGTCAAACTCGTCGACACACCGCCATCTGATGAAGGTAATTGAGGGTGTGCCAAACTCGTCGACACACCGCCAATAATGAGAAAACAGAGAGAGAAGAAGGAGGAGGAGGAGAAGGAGGAAGATTGGGGGCAAGTGTTTGTATTGGAAGGCATCAAGCAATCGGCAGCTACGACTATGGTGATTGGAGGACGTCGTTGATTATGTAGCTCTTGCCTCTGCGACCCATTCCGCCTGCCATGAACCTATTCGACAGTACGTGCAGCTAGGTAAGGCAGTCATCGAGGAGTATGTTGGCAGGGTAAGGGCCACGCGGGCCCAGACCGCACCAACTCCTCTCAAACCACCTCACCAGATGTGCAGACCGTCCTGATATGACCTCATTCCATCACCAACGAGTGACTCGATGTGCGAGCGCAGCCAGGTGAGGCAGTCGTCGAGGAGTTTGTTGGCAGGGTAGGGGCCACGCGGGCCCCGACCGTGCCAAACTCGTCTCAGACTACCTCACCAAATGACTTCGGCCGGCACGGGAATCTTCGGACGCGCCACTCTGTTCCTTCTTGGACCTTCGGTGGCCGGGTACTGCTTCAAGACCGGCTTCTTGAGGTGAGGAATGCTCGTAGGCGTTGCACCAAACTCTTCGACTTGCTTCTTGAAGGCAGCGGCATTGTGATCTTGATGTGACTTGTAGTGGTGTGTGGGAATCGGGGACGATAGCGACTCCGAGTCCTTGAGGCCACGCAGCTCATCGATCTGATCGTGTATGAGGTAGGAACCGGCGAGGAAGGCTTGTAGCTCGAATGCTGCATCGTTGCCAGCATTGTGCATCGTGCGAGAGGCATCGAGTCCAGGATTGATACCGAGCTTGCTGAGAAACTTGGCCAAGCCGATTTGACGACCAATGTACTGTGCTGGGTAAAACTTCTGAAAGTCGAACGCTTCTGTGCAACCGGCAATCCAGTTCAAGTCAAGCTCCTTGATGGTTTGTTCTTCCAAGACCTTGTCCCATACCACGAGAATGACATGTCGTTTTGGTTCCTTGTGACCATGTATGTTTCTGAACTTGTCACTAAGATAGCGCTTGAGGTCCTCGTACTACAGCAAGTCAGTCTACAATCCCATACAAAATTGCTGTGTGAAAAGACTTACCTTCTTGAACTTTGAGTGGCCGAATGCAAACTTGTCGGAGACACCTTGACAAAAATCGGTGATGTGATTCTTGTGAACATATTTCTCGGGACCGCGAACATGCAAGTGATTCTGAACGACGATGTGCTCTGACTTGATCTGTTTGATGTAGTTGATTCCACGATCTCCAGGAGGACCTTTGACCTAGCTCAAGTCAGTGAAACTTACTAGATGTCAGACTGGAAATGGGAGACTCACATTGGCCATGTCGAGGTAAGAGATTCCAATCTCTGTCAATAATTGAGGGGCGTTGCGATTGCAATCACGCTCAAAGTCGGTGCACATGAAGATGACATTTTTGTAGAAAGGATGTGTGAGAGCATCGCGAGCGTCGGCGTCTGCAGGAAAAAAACGAGGAAACCTGTCTCGATCGTCCGAAGAGGCCAGCCCCAAGAATGCTGGATCCGGATATCCCGCCCAAGGAGACTCTCCTTCCGACATGATGCTGATGATTGTTTGAAGTGAGATGAAGAGAGGTGAGGTGAGAAGAGAAGAGGTGCGAACAGGCAGCAGCAGTGAAAGAATGGTAGGCGGCAAATTGTTGGGAGGCCATAGCTCCAGCGTTGACTGAGATGACGTGTTAATCATGCGCCAACGACACCTCTCCAACCGGGAACTAAGCCTCACACGGGTCTCAATAGCAATGTCGGCCGCCAATCGGAATGGACGTCTACGCGTGCCAATCTCCGACTGAAACAGAGTGTCTTGACAGTGACTTGAATGGGGATAATAGAGAAGCATACCATTACCGATGTCTATCTACTGCTCAATTGGACGCGGTGCAATTCTGTCTACGTGCAGGCCGGTGAGGTACGGATTAGGGTGTTGGAAACACGTCCCAGCACCGATATCCATAGCCTCACCACCAGATGTTGTGCACAGAATCGCGATCTTGAGCATACTGTGATTCTGATATGGAAGCTCTCTGATGTGATGTGGCGGCAGGCTGGTGAGGTATGGATAAGGGTGTTGGGAACACGTCCCAACACCGATATCTGCGACCTCACCACCAGACCTTGTTCACCGGATCATACTCTGCAACATGCTGTGAAGCTTCTTGGTGTGATGTTGCTGCAGCCCTCGACCTCTGCGCGATTGGCAGCTTGTTGTATTCCTCATTGCTCGTCGTCCTGTTGTGCTCGATGTTGTCCTCCGACCATACTCTTGACAAGTGTTCTCTCGGAGCACCTCTGACTCTAATTTCATCGAATTGGGTGGTTGTAAGCGCGAGACTTGCTAGGAAAGCATGTAATTCGATTGTCGCATCGTTGCCGCCATTATGAAGTAGAGATCCGTACCGAGGAGAGCGGAAGGAGAGACCCAGTGCCGATGCCATGTCCCGTAAAGATATTGGGCCATCTTGTGACCAGTGCTGTCGTAATGCATTTGCTTGAGCGAATCTCTGGAAGTCGTATAGGGAGTGAAACGTGTCTAGCCAGTCCAGACCTAACTCTTTGATTGTAGACTCTTCGAGGCTACTCGACCACACAACCAAGACAATTTCCCTTTCACCGCCGTTGGTTCTGCGAAGGTCTTCGACCATCTGTTGGAGATAATGTGAGATATCGGCAGTGTGCATATAGAGCGTGTGACCGAACGCAAATCGATCACCTTTGGCCAAGTGATGGCGACATATGGCTGAGTGATTGTCCCGATGGACATCGTGGAAATGGTCGAGGTTGCGGATGTGCGTGCTTTGGATATGCGGGAACCAGTTCGAGCATCTGTCACCAGGTGCAATATTCTCAACACGACGTGTGTCGAGCGTGGCAATGCCGATTTCGCAGAGACCTTCTTCCGCAGTGCAATCTATCTCGATGTCCATGGCCAGGAAGACCCGCCCATTCGAAATCGCAGAGGGAGGAGCTTGGAGGTTGTCGCCTTGCGGATTCCATGTAGTGTGCTGTCGCCATGTGAGTCCAAGCAGTGCTGGATCAGGAGAAGTGGCCCACGAGGCCTCGTCGTCGTCGTCAAACTCGTCGAAAAACCCCATGATTTGAATTTCTGTGTGTGTGTGTGTGTGAAAAAAAAAGAGTTCTGGGAATTCGAAAAAATTGGACGAGGTAGTTGAGGTTCTGCACTGGTATTGTTGCGGGCACAGCACACACATGTGACATTTGGAAGTCCCGCGCGCCGCTCCTCCTGTCTAGCGAAGTCCGCGCCCTCTTCTTGAGGATATTCTGGATGCATTCTTCAGCAAACGCTGGGTGCTGAAATATGCAACCCGAAATAAGGGGACCGAAATGAACGAACGCAGGGTATTTCGGCTGTATCTTCCAGGTACGAGCTCTACTTCCCAAGGCATCAGACAAGAAGGGTCAAGTTCTGAATGACTTGACGAGCGGTGCTATCGGTGGTACGGTCGGTACGATTCTCAACACCCCCATGGACGTGGTCAAGAGCAGAATCCAGAACAGTCCAAAGGGTGCAGGCGTCAGGAAGTACAACTGGGCAGTGCCTTCGCTCGGAACAGTCTACAAGGAGGAAGGTTTTGCGGCGCTCTACAAGGGCTTCATTCCCAAGGTGTTGAGGCTCGGTCCCGGTGGCGGTATCTTGCTCGTAGTCTTCACCGGCGTGATGGACTTCTTCAGGCAAATGAGAGGCGAGGCATAGACGAAGCGATTCACAGACATGCTACGAAGCAAATATTTAAGACAGAGAACGTTCGTCCATATCAAAAGCGCTTGCTCTTCGATTGTGATGGCAGGTTTCAAGATACAGTGCCATCTCTCGACCTACTCCATTTGATACTCCTGCGCCCCTGCCAGCCGCTCATACCTCCTGCCTCCTCTCTTATCCAAGCATCTCGACCGATGGAACAAATGCCCCCTCTCTTTCCTCACAAACAACGCATATAGCACCGCTGCCCCAGCCGTAGCCCCCGCACTAATCACAGCCGGTATCTCAAAGTCCTCCGGTCTAGCCCAGATGATCGTCGTGGCAAAAGCCAGCATCTCGAAGAAATTCTGAAACCCGGCTTCCACAGCCGAAAACCTCCCCCTTCCGTCGGCCTCCACTTCCTCCTGTATGAGCACTTGCGCCGATAGATCGAAGCCCCATAACCCGGCACGACTAAGCATTACCGCAGGGAGGAAGAGCCATAGTCCTCCCAAGGGCGTGGTGGGGACAAACATGGTTGCCGTTGCGATGGCGAGACATGAGAGTTGCCAGTTGAGCTGCCAGATGCCTGATCTAATAGGTCCGATGCGCGACATCAGGAGAGGCGCGATGAAAGTCGCGGAGAGCTCGAAGAGGGCGGAGAAGGTGCGGAGGGCGCCGATGGTGAGGGAGGAGAGAGAGCGCGAGGCGAGGTAGTTGATCATTTGACCGCCGAAGGAGAGGACGGTGAGGTAGAGAAGGGCGAGGGAGATGGAGGGGAGAAAGGCGGTGTGGGTGGCGTAATATTTGAGGTCGGAGGTGGTGGTGAGGAGGGTCGAGATGAGTCTTGATGAGAGTCGATGGGTGAGGCTTCTTTGGGAGAAATCTGTGGTGGCGGGACTGTCGGAACTAGGTCGTTGCTGGAGCGCTGGACAGTTGCGGTAGACTCGAGCGATCAAGAGATACTCGGTTGGCACAGAGAGAAGAGCGATCGCGAATGTGGCGAGATATGCTACATGGGCCGAATAGCCATGAATAAACGCGATCATCAATGGTGCTACGAGCTTGCAAGTGAGATCGATACGACGCATGATCGAATTCATCGCTGATATGTTAGTCCCGATATCACTGATGTAGGCAATACATACCTCGAAGCCCCTCTATGGCCCCTCCAGCTACTACCACGACCCAGTCCCGCTCTATGGCAATCGTGTTCATTGTGGCACTCAGCTTCTCTATACAGGCCAGAAGCGATAGAAGAGCCAGAAGAATCCATGGTACGAAGCCAGCTCTGTTGCGCACTCTATCAAGTAGATATATGAGCCCGCATGATATGGTGACGGAAAGTCGCTGACCGACTACAACAAGTCACTACAAGGGAAAGAAACGTCCAAACCGTGGTGACCTACCTATGGATGACCGTACCACCACGATTCTACTCTTCGTGTCGACCAACTTGCCGACAAGAGATGAGCACAACACGGCGGCAAGAGACCGCGCCAGGGCATAGACGGAAGCAGGCATTAGCGTCTGCGGATAGATGGTTGACAAGAATAAGACGGCACCGAACTCGAACATACGCGAGTTCCATGCGGCCAGAGTGTGCGATACGTACAGCCTGCGCTTCACACTATGTGATACTGCGTCTAGATTCTCAGTATCATGCTCCCCAGACCCGTTTTGCATGATGAGGGGCTCCACAGCGAGCGTACCAGCCATGCTATCGCGAGGCAGCACGTCGGATGACTTCGTGATACCGCTACTCTCTGCAGATCTTTCGCCAGCCATCTTTATTGAAGGTGGGTTCGTGTTGTGGTGCGCAGAGCAGAACCAACGGAGACCGTACGACTTTACTTGATGGTCTTGGCAAGTCGTCGCTTGACTCGCGCCGACCCGCTCTGCAAGCATGTCATTGGCTGGTGGAGCATGTCTCTGCGGACGGGACTTCTTGCTCGCGTCCTGACATGCGCGCGATTGTGACCATCGCTATTCTATTGTCGCTGATATTCTCATTCATCTTGGAATAGATTTTCGAGGTTGAGGAAAGCTTACAGGATGATACACGACACTTGAGGTATTTTACACCCCCCACGCCGCCCTGAACGATACCGCGGAGCATTTCTCGAATAAAACTATGCCTCGCAAGAGAGGTCGAGACGAAGCGGAGTTGGACCTCAGTTTGTTCCAGGAAGAGAAGCAAGTCGATACAGATCTCCTGTGGCGGCTACGAAATACATGGCAATTCTCCAACTTCTACCAATACGTTTACATCTTTGGGGAAGCAGTAAAACTACCAGACTTCGACATCGATGTATGCTCATCATGTGCTGCTCCTCAGTGCATGCGGTCTGACCTCTTAATAGGACTTCGAGGAGTGGTGCTTGGATACAAGTCAGCATGAGAAGCTAGCAGAGATTGGTCTCGCCTTGCTCAAATACGTCTCCTCACATCGCGGTCTCAAGTGGGTAATCGTCGACCATTCATGCGCATCCATACTGACCTTCACAACAGCGCACAACTGTTCGATGAATACACGCGCCGCCAATTTGTCGCCAAGGCGCCTCAGCGAAACCCATATGGAGAGGAGGAGGAGCCTAAGAAGTTTGCAGAGTTCGATATCTTCACAAAGCTCAAAGTACTCCAGCAACTCTCAGTATGGACACTGGGCAATGCGGATCGTATCAGGGGTCTGATGGGCGAGATCGATAATGATCAGCTCTTATGGGTACGTTGCCCACGGGACACGCGCGAACACAGTTTGACATTATACAGCGCATCGAACCGTTCGGGTACGACTCGGAGGATCGCGATTACTTCGTCCTTGATGATTCTCGATTATATTGTAAGACGAGCATGCCAATTCCAGCCACACCAACCAAGCCCAAAGCGAAACCCAAGGCGAAGACAAAGTCCAAAGCAAAGGCCAAACCGCGGTCGAAAGCCACACGCTCAAGTAAGCGAATCAAGCTCTCGACCCCTGAGCTCGATAGCGATGAAGAGGAAGAGGTAGAAGACAACACCGAGGTCAATGGCGACGCTTCTGAAGTGGAAGCAGCAAAGCAACCTGAAGAAGACGACGGCTTTGGTGGTATGACTTGGGAATGCCTTGCGGTCACAATGGACGAGTACCAGGATTTCCTCGAATCGATACGTCGAAGTCGCGATCCGAACGAAAAGGCACTACATAAGCGCATCATGGATACAGTAATTCCTGAGCTGGAGAAGAAGGAGGAATCGCGACAGCGCAAGCTCCTCAGACAGCTTAGAGAGCGGGAGAACGAGCAGAAGCTGGCTACGGCCAAGAGATCCAGTCGCATTGCAGGACGAAAGGAGAAGGAGCGTGAGGAGGAAGAAATCCGATTAGCTGAGGAGAAGAAGCGACAAGAACTGGAGATGGCGCATAAGGCTCAAGCTAGGCAGCATAAGATGGAAGAGGTCAGTCCTTCTACTGCAATGGTATCTTAGCTCTACTGACATGTTGCAGGCCCGAGAATCACGCATGCAGACTCGCGAACAACGACTCAAGGAGCGCGAGGTAAAGCGTATCTTACATGAAGAAGAGCTGGCCAAGCTGGAAGAGCGCAGATTGAAGGGTGAGGATGAAGAAGCTCGACATTCATCCCGAAACCTGCAAAATGAGCTGGACAGGAGACAGCGAGAGCTCGAAGAGCTTAAGGAAGAGGATGATAAGTGGTTCTTCGACTGTGCTGGTTGCGGTCTTTACGGAGAGAATATCGACGACGGTACCCACAGCATTGCTTGTGAACGCTGCAATATCTGGCAGCATTCCAAGTGTAACGGAATCAAGGAGGCAGATGCTGAGAGTGATGACTTCCACTTCATTTGCTCCGACTGCAAGAGGAAAGAAGAAGATGCGAAGAAGCCAAAGATACCACCTCTCAAGCTCGGTCGCGTTGGTGCATCCTCTTCACCACAGACTGACAAATCAGAGAGCCGCCCGGCAAGCAGCAGTATGAACGGCGTTGTCTCACCCAAGATGGGTAGAATAGTTGAAGGTGTTTCCATCATCCGACCACAGCAGCACAAGACGCATAGCCCGCAGTCAAGGCACCCTGACAACCTTCAGAACGGACCTTCTCTGTCTCCTCATGGTCAACATCCGGGTCCACCTGGATATTATCCTCATGGTCCGCCACCCGTCGGCGCACCACAGCCAGCATGGAATGGGAACCCGCTTGAACCATCAACTTTACAAGCAGGACAGAGCAACTACTACTCGCAAAATGGTGCCCCTCCTCCACCTGGATCGCATTACCAAGTTCACCAACAAGCACACGCCAGCGCGCTTGCTAATGCTGGACTCCACCAGAACTCCCAAGGCCAGCAAACTAATGGCTACGCTATATCTCAAGCTCCTATGTTTCCGCCTCCTCAGCAGCAGAATTACCGACAGCCTTTGCCACAAAGCTCGTACATGAGCTCCTTCAGCACACAGCGACCTTCGAGCAGTGCCTCGAACGGAGTGACACCTTCGCCAGTGAAGAAGCAGGCGACACCTTCTCCATCAGCGCCGCGCCATGTTGATCGCAACAGTCCATTCTCTGCTCGGCGGCCAGCAGCTCAATCACCATACCATCAGCTTTCGCCACCTCCAAACAGTGCTCATCAGCAACGCTTGGCCGGTCAGTCCCCGACAAAGCAACCATCTCCATCGCCTCCACCACCATATCGATATCAAGCTCCATTACAGTCGTCGCCAGCCATGCCGCCACCACTTCAAGCCCTGCAGTCGTCACCCTCTTTACCTCCACCAGCTGCAACACCAGCTGCTCAGACCGCCCAACCTATTGCGTCGCCAGCAGCATCCTTACTCCGTGCCACTCCACAAGCAGCTAGCAGTCCTATCCCACCCGTCGGTAGTGGACCAGTAATACCCCAGAAGCACGACGCTGCACGACCGCCCTCGAGAGATCACGTCAGTGAAACACCAGTCTTTCCACCATCGACAGCACTTAGTCCTAGCAGGACACAGGATGGCAAGGGCATGGGGACGCAAGCAGGGGAAGGAGGACTCGGCACTGGCAACGTGCCAGTCAAAAAGGTGCCAGAGAGCCCGATATTGCAGACTGCTCCGCCTGTGCCGGCCGTGGTATCAGCGTCACCAGTAGCTCCTAAAGAGGGGAACGGGCATCAGGAGGGGCAGAACGGGCACATCTAGGTCACAACCAGAAGATGGTGATTGGCATACTGCAGGAAAATCCACACAACGATGACAGGAAATAAAAAATCGAACCAAGCACGTGATTTGCCAAATATCTCTTGTGTGCTTGTGAGCCAATGTCGAATGTATGATGCTCTCAAGGCTGTGGACCGAGGTGTTGATGGGCACATGCCATGACGTCAGAGTTTGACCTCTCCCTCAAAACCACATGCTCGCCTCATGCTCAATGAATCTCGTGAAATAATTCGAGTAACCCAACACATCTCAACACATCACCATGTCTTCAAATCAGCAACAGCAGCCCGGGCTGATCGGCGGACACGCACAATTCGTGAAAGGTGCCGCAGAGGTACGTCACTGTCCCATTCGAAGCCAATTTTGCCCGCAGAGACGCTTCAAACACGATCTTCGGGAGTATATTGCTAATGTCGGGCAGGAAGTCATCGGTAAAGCTACCGGCTCCGTGCCCTGGACCGAGAGCGGCGCGAACGACAAGCAGCAAGGCGTCGACGCCATGAAAGTCGCCAGCGCGCAGCGGGACAGCCAGCAGCAGGGTTTTGGCAAAGTCGAGGAGTTAGCTGGGAAGGCGGCAGGGTGTGAGGGAATGGTAGAGGAGGGGAGGGAGAGTAAGAAGCAGTGATCATACCCGTTTGATACTCTGGAGGAAGAGGTGTATGATACATGCATGAAGGTCGAGGGCGTCTTTTGGGTTAAGAAATGTATAAGAGGAATAGCCTCGAGTAAATGACAGAATCTATCCAGTTCCTTTCAACCAAGCACCACATCTACAAGACTATGCCGAGGAAGATGGGGAAGAAGAGAGAGATACTCATCCCTCCACCATCCAATACCCCAAACAAACACAACTCCTCTGCGCATTCTGCAACCAAGTCGGCAACCCCTGCCTCTCCTGCGCGAGCCACACATCCTCCATCAGACTCCCACAGCGCTTACACACCCTGACCTTCGTCCCCTCCCTGACCGGCATCTTGCGCACAACATCCCACCTCCCCTCCCTTCTCCTCCCCTCCTTCAACCCCAAAGAACTCGTGTCCCAAGCCCACAGTGCCCCGCGATCAATCCCATCCACCACCTTCCCCGCGATCTTCTGGCTAAACACGTGCTCCACGACAGGCTGCAATACATCCGGCACCTCCCCATCGACTAGCATGCGTACTTCATGCTCCACCCTTGCCGCGCTCGCTAGTTTCGCGCTGTTATAAGCCTGCCTCACACCGGAGTCGACTTCCGCCATGACGCTCTCCAAGTGCGGCAATTTGATCGGCAGCGTGCGCGAGTAAGCGCTCAGCTCCTGCAGTGCCACGCGCTGCTGGATCGTAGTCGGGCTGCACTGCGCCATCTTCGGGAAGTACAGCTTGAGTAACTCCAGCGTCATCCGCAGCAACGCGCGGGGTGTCGAGGCAAGAAGGATCAGTACAGTGATGGACGCGGGCTTGGTGGGAGGTGAAGTGACTGGGGTCTTCATTGCTTCGGCAAAGTCGTCTAGGATGTGCACGCACAGATCGATGCACCATTTCACGGACGGGCCGAGTGCGACAACGGCGTCGGCTTTGGGCTGGTCTTTTGGTGTGACGGTCGCGGCGATGGAGGAGGCGATTAGGCGCAGGTTGAGGGAGATCCAGATGACTTTGCCGGGGAGGTCGAGGGTGTAGGAAGGGCCGTAGGAGATGAAGAGGTGTGTGGAGAGGGTTTTGGCTAGGGCGGGGTCGCGGAGGATGCGCCCTGACATTTTGCGGTTTTCTTCGAGGGTGAAGTCGTAGGGGCGTTGGAGCATGCGGTAGATTTGCTTGATGAGGAAGGATCGGTGGGGTTTGGGCAGGTGGGGTGGGAGTAAGGCGAGGGGTTCGTCGGCTGAGATCACGAGGCCGGTGAGGGTGGCGATGCTCCGTGCTATCGTACATAAGGCGGCTTGTGTGCGGTCTAGAAGATTAGTTGCGGGAAAAGATGTGCAGGCGAAGGAATACTGACAGTCTGGAGTATCGTTGCTGTCCCAGCCTGGCATATAGTCCATGATTTTGAGCATGATGCGACCATCGTTCGTCAGGATGGCTGCTACAGAGGCGTCTGGCGTCAGAGCGACATCTGAGACTGTAAACAGTCAGCGCACCGTCATGATATGGGTTGGGAGGATTGACATTTCTCGGTGTTAAAGTATGAGAAGCCGCTTTGTGCGTAGCTGCTCGCCTTGGTATCGTCATTGTCTGAAGTGATGATTTGTAAGTCAGATCGGTTGTAGAAATCGATCGATCCGTCTGATAGTGCTACTGCGAAGTAAGGCTCTGAGAGGACCGTGGATGCCTGCAACATGATCTTCGGCATTGTCAAGTCTGGGAGTCGCTTCAGGATCGTCACCGTCTGCCCTCCATGTCAGCTCCTTCATGAGTCGTTCAGGAGTCGCCTCTTACCTCTGGAGCCAATTTTGCATTTCCGGACTTGAATGTCTTGAAGACATCCAGTAGTTCAGGTTCCTCAGTTGTGATGTCCCATCGAACAAGCGCACTGCAGCTTGTCGGTGGGTTTTGTGGACTGTACATGTCGCTAGCATATGTGAATACTGCCTGGATTTGAGGATGCCGTACTTCTAAGAACGGAGAGGGTGCCAGAATGGACAAGCTCGTCAGACGACTTCGATAGAGGGCTTGTTGAATGTCAAGGCTGACGTCTGGCGTTGGCTGCGTGATGACTGTTTGCAAGCCATACAAGTATTCCACTTTCAATTGGGCCTGGACGATCTGGAATGGTCTAGACGGATCTTTGCTTTGGGTGGAAGACCATTCGATAGAGACCTTGTAGACGCGAAGTCCCCCTCGAGAGGAATAGGCGACGAGATGAAGGAATTCTGATGCTGTTAGATCTCAGTCATCACCGTCTCTCGCTTCACGTACTATTCTCATCCGAGAAGGCTGCATGGGTCAGCACATCCTCCGAGGTTCCTGAATCCCATAATGAGGTCGTGACTTCCGACCAAGGACCAAAGTCCTGCTGATAATACATCTTCAGGATGTGCGATTCCGTCAGCAGGAGGAAGGCCGACTTGCCATCAATCATATGATGCGGCCAGTCGACATTGGTCGCCGCCATCTTTGTCGTCCACTCATTACCTTCTCTAGTACTGATACTGTGATGAGGGGGCTTTACGGTCAGTGAATTATCTTTGGACCCCGAGAAAGTGACTGACCCGAAAGTGTATAGTATGAACTGGCAACCAATGCAGCCCAACCACAGTGTTCAAGTCATCCGAAGGCGTTGATAGATTGAGACTGTGTGGTAAGACTCGGTCGAGAGCAAATGCTAATTGGTACAGATGGGGTCTGCCATACTGGTCCAGTGCGACAAGGTCCAACCCGACACTGCTCCACTGTATATGGCCGAAAGAGGTGTCATCTGGAGCGGTGATCGGTGCCGGAGAGTCATTTGTGAAGGACCATTTGAGGGTTTCTGGATCTCTAGCAACCAGTCTGAAATTGATTGTGCGATTGTCTGCAGATATGTATGCCAAGGTACCGTTCTTGGACCAGGTCAAGCGTCTGGATTATCGGTCAGATAATGCAGATAACAGAAAATCCTTGTCTTCAACCTACTGGCAACAACCTGTCCTCTGAAGCTGATCAAGACGCTGTATCACGGCTGGATGCTCTGGTTCATGGACTTGCAAGGACCCGAGGCCATCGTTCACGGCATCCTCGCCAAACAGATCCAGCATAGCATCATCCATGAAGGGCATAGGACTCGGGTCAAAAGACCAAAAATAATGATCCTAATCCATTTTTTCGATCCGAAGCAATAAGCAAAAATATCCCTGCACCACCGCTCTTGTCATTAATATTACACTCTGTTGTTTGCCTTTCTAAGCACCAAAGCATGAAGCATGGCAGCACACAACTGAACCTTGCAGAAGATCAGCCCGCCCCGGGCAGAGCCGCATTCACGAAAATCCGGGCGCTAAACCTGTTTCGGGGCGGGGCATGCATGGCTAGTGTGACACAAATGATGATGCAAGACAGCGCAGGAGAAGAACGATGGATGGCACAAAGATACAAATGGCAAAAGGTGGGTGCAAGTGGGCAATCGACAGAGGACTGCTCCGGATAGGTCGACAAAATTTGTCCCTCTTCATGAGCATTCTTCAATCGCTCATGGTGGTAGACTTTGTTGATCTTGTCCCAAAGGTCAAAACACGCCAGGTTTTAGCCGCACGGTCCGCTGCTCCTCTTCGATCCCGTTACATCGAACACCTCACGTCCGTTCCTCATCCCAGCCGCAGACTCTTTGCATTCTATCACCTATTTTACCGGCCATTCGTCGTGTCGCGCAATCGTCCTGTACGCGCTCCAACTTAGATTTCCGACAAAAGACCATGATATAGTCATACACGTCTGCTCTTCTCCTTCTCCGCCTGCGATACCGTGTCGCGTCCCGCTTCCCGCGCTCCTTCTTCTACCGACACCATGGCTTCCAGCGACTCCGAATTGAGTCTCCTGAGCAGCGTTCCCAGCTCTCCGCTCAGCGAAGCCGATTCCTCAACAGAAGAATTTCTTAGCAAGTACAACTTACCATCTCCACCGGCATCGCACGACTCCTCCTCGGACGCAGAATCTCCCTGTCCCAATGGCATGGACTCGACGATAAGGGTGTCCAACAACGACGGCCCACCACCAGCGAAAAGGCGACGTATCAGCGACCGCAAGGAACGCACAACAGAATATCTAGATCTCCGTCAAGATCCCGTACGAGAGGATGATCAGGAACAACTCGATCGCTTGGTAAAGACACTGCATAAGCGACGCAAGATTGTCGTCGTGGCTGGTGCTGGTATATCCGTGTCAGCAGGCAGTACGTCCATCGTCGCATTGAAAATTCGTCTCCGGCTAACATACCCCGCAGTCCCAGACTTCAGATCATCTACTGGTTTATTCACATCACTCCGATCGGAACATAACCTGAAAGGCTCCGGCAAAAGCCTTTTCGACGCTTCTGTATACAAAGATGACTCGTCAACGTCATCATTCCACGACATGGTACGATCAATGTCCAAAATGACAAAAACCGCCCAACCTACCAACTTTCACCACCTACTCGCCACACTCGCTGCTGAAGGCAGACTACTACGACTGTATACACAGAATGTTGATGGCATTGATGTCAATCTCGAGCCGTTGGCAACCACCGTTCCACTCCGGAAGGTCGAAGGCAAATGGCCAAGAACAGTACAGCTTCACGGTGGATTAGCCAAAATGGTGTGTTCAAAGTGCAAAGCATTATCCGATTTCGACGCAGACCTCTTCGATGGTCCTGCCGCGCCCATATGTCAGGAATGCGTTGAGATGGACCGAGTGCGCACGGACGTAGCGGGCAAGCGGAGTCATGGTATTGGTCGGCTGAGACCCCGCATGGTCCTGTACAACGAACACAACCCGGACGAGGAGGCAATTGGGAGCGTTGTGTCGGAAGACTTGCGCAAGCGCCCGGATGCTATCATCGTCGTCGGCACGTCTTTAAAGATTCCCGGAGTGAAGAGGATTGTGCGCGAGATGTGTGCGACCGTAAGGGATCGAAAGGATGGTGTTGCAGTCTGGATCAACAACGACCCCGAGCCGACAGGCGTGGAATTCAAAGACTGCTGGGACATTGTGGTTCAAGGTACTTGTGACGAGGTGGCCAAGCATGCAGCCATGAAGCGATGGTACGAGCAGGGTGAGATTACTGAGGAGGAATGGGACGAGGCCGTAAAATCCGACAAGGCCCAAGTCGTCATCAACAAGGCATTCAAGCCTCTCAACAAGGGCGACAGGTTCCGACAATCACTGAATTCGCCCGTCTACTCACCAATTGCTTCAAGAACTGTATCAGAGCTGGGTTTCACAACCGACGACGACACGACTTTTGGCGCACCGCCCACGCCCTCCAAGTCTGCGCGTAATTCGCCTGTCAAGAAGGCAGTTTCGGCATTCGATGCACTCAAAGCAAACAAGGGTACCCAGTCAAAGAAAGCTGGACGATCCAAAAAGGACAATAGCAAGACAACAGCTGTTGCGAAGCCGAAGACGTCAGGGAAGACCACCAAGAAGCCAAACACAAAAGCAGCGCCAAAGGTCATGCTCAGGCTGAACCAAACTATGACACAGTCAAAAGCAGTCGCAGCGACCACAGGCAAAATCAACAAGACCCCGACAGAGGCAGGTGTCAAGAGGCGCAGCTCAGAGGTCGAGCTTGACCAGGTCATGGGGGATGTACCACAGAAGAACGTCCGCCGTAATTCACCGGTGAAGCTTGAGACCCCTTCCAAGTTGCGCCAGGAGTTCTCGCCAGATCTCGGGAAACCAGTCCCTTGCATGGCTGATCTGAATGGGAAGGATCCACGTATGGATATCTCTTTTGTCTCATCTTGAGGGCCCACAGAGAAGAGGTAGATGACTTGAGCATTTCTTACGTGAGCATGAAGGAGGAGCTTGGAGTACACGGTTCTAGCTCGGCCTCGTATGGCCTGGAGTTTCTTGCATGTAGTCTTATGTTGCTACGTCAGAGTATTGTTATGAAAGCACACTTTCCACTTGCCCAATCCCATCTCTTGATGTTCTCCAAGTGGGATGTACACTGAGCTATATATCGTCATGATAGCTCAAGTGAAGGATGAACAAGGCGCATCGACCCCTTGGGCATCTAACCGACGTCAGGTCTTGTACCACTTGAGCAGGAACCAGCGCACGATGGAATGACCATTGATATTGGATCTATACCGATACCAAAATCCTTGAACCCCTAGCTCGACCCTCGAGAAACAACGCAATCATGGTAGTCGTCATCATGCACGCATGCCGCCGTAATACCAACGTGTTCACGACCATGTCCTGCCCCTCCTCAGCTCCGTGACAGTCACCACCACCTCCTTCTTCTCCGCCAAGGCATGCACATCCTCAAAAGCGTCCTCAAAGTCTCCATCATCACTGCTACTCTCAAACACATCATCTACGTCATGACCATGCCTCCCACGGCCCCTACCCGGCATTAGAGAAGCAAAATCACATTTGACGTCCCTCTCCTCCGGTTGCGCCCTCTGCAGCACCTCCAACAGATACACAAACGCCTCCTCCGTCTCGTCCGATACATCAGTTCGCGCCCTAAACGTCTCCATACACCGCTCCAGCACATACGATCCATCGCAGCGCAACCGGAAATGGCTCGCCTCGCTCAGTATCCTCAGCGTCCTCAAATCAGCATACCGAGCGGCAAGATCGAGCAGGTTCGGACCGCGCAGACGCGGACATTCGGAGTACTCATACCATCTGTCCAGGAGCAGCTGCAGGACGTCGTGGTTATTGTACATGATCGCCGTGGTGAGCGGGGTGCGACCATCCTTGGCCATGGCGTTGATATTGGCGCCGGCGCCGAGGAGCAGGATCGCGTGCGCAGCGCCCTGGTTGCGCGCGACGTGGAGCAGAGGCGTGACACCGTCGACTCCCGTGGCTTCGGGGTCGGCGCCGAAGTCGAGGAGCGTTTTGAGGAGTATCGGGTCGTGAGCGTTGCGCGCAGCGCAGCTGAGGGGGGTGCCGAATTTGATTGGGGGGAAGGTTAGGATCGGTTTCGGCGCCGGCTTCGAGGAGGAGGCGCGCGCAGACGGTGTGGTTCTGGTTTGCGGCAAGGGTGAGAGGGGTGTTGAGTTTTTTGTCCATGATGTTGGGGTCGGCGCCGTAGCTGAGGAGGATGGTGACGGCGCGGTCGTCGCCTCGGGCGGCGGCCCATTCGAGCGCTGTTCGGCCGCCTGCGTCGGGAATGTCGATGTCCGATACGTCCTCCAGAATGGCTTCCTCGAGGTCTTGGAAGGTTAGACCCAGTACTGCTTTGTGGATGGGTTGGAAGTTCTGCATCTCGACAAAGTCGTTGCCGTCGGCTATAGCCCGAAGAACTTCTTTGGCTCTGCGAGATAAGCCGCCTCGTAACAGGACATCACTTGCTTTGTCACTTGGAGAATTATCGCTTTGTGATATAGGTCGGTAATATGGATCCGCGCCTTGCTGTAGCAGAAATTTGCATGTCTCGTACTGTTGTCCGTACAGAGCCCATCGAAGTAGTGAGTAGCCCCGCGTGCTACTTACGTCTCGTGGTGAGGCCGCTCCAGCCATGAAGAGGTTCCGCAGTCCAGTGATGTCGCCCTTCAAAGCGAACGAGACACAAGCCGCATCGTCCGGCACCTGTCGTAAAGTACTCAAGGAGAAGCTCGGACCCAGATTTGGCTGGTAAGCAAGTTGGAATGTCACGATTTGCGACCAGCAGTATCCCATTGGAAACCAGTATTCTGCACTGATGGCAGGAGCCTGAGGCCTTTCGCATAGCTCAGTATCACACTTTTAAGTAAGGTATGGCATGCCCGTGTAGCCTATGAAGAGGCTTTCGAGCATTTTATCCAGCATCCCAGGGCTGGCTTTCCGCTTGGTCGAGTGACAAGCGCAAAGACATTCCGGTCGACAAGTCCCGGACCCCTGTCTCTTTACTCGGATCCTTACACTACTGCCACTTCCATTGGACGATATTGAAGAGAACGATGAGCGACTGGTAGAGCGTTTTCGTTCTTGCGCTCGACCAAGTCCGTATAGCATGCCCATGTGGCGTATCTGATTGGTTTCCATTTGAGCAAGTTGTTCTTTCAGGATGTCTTCGACTCTCGTGATCCTCGTGTCTACTTGATCGAGAGCGTTCCCAAATGTGTCCATGCTGTCGGTGACCTGATCTCGAAAAAGCTCATCGTCCTCGGAAAACCTTGTGGTAACGGCTGAGAGAGTCTCTAGCTCTACCCTGACCTTGAGCATGTCGCGGCTGGGATTCCAAGTCAGCACTGATGGGCTCTTTGTATCGTTAAAGACTTACGAATTGGACGAACCAAGCAGCACGTTCAGAGATCCTTTTACATCACGAACTTCGTTCTGTAATGACGTAAATCGAGGCTGCAGTTTCCTCCATGTACTCGCGCGTGCGAGTACATTCTTTCGTGTCTGTATCTCCTTGAGCTTGACCAGAATGTTCTGCATTTCTTGAAGTCTTTGCGTTGCGGTTTCAAGGAGTCTTTCGATCGAAGAGAAGTCATTTGTATCGAGAAATTGTCGTTCTCCGACGACCTCTACCAGTTCGTTTAGGACGAGCTCCAAATCAGTGACCTCGTTGGCTAGAGCATAAAAGCGACCTGGTAGCTCAACGCAGTCCTCCCTAAGCTTGTGGAAGGCATGGCTGACTTGTGCCGCAAGCGTGGCGACAGCGACAACACTGGCTGCCACTGACAACGGGTCCATTATCTGTTTTCAGATAATTGATCTTGCATCTCCATTACAAGGACACGAGGACCGAGGATGAACGATGGGAAGTGATACAAACCAGAACACCACTTTTCGCGCCGTGTCATGCCGTGCCAGCGCTTAGAGTGACTGTGCCGCGACCATGCAGCGTTATCTGCCACGCACTGAGGGGTCAAGAGTTGTGGAAAAGAGAGACGAACAAATCAGAGGAAAAGGTCACACGAGAGGGATGTGGGGTTGGCGATGTGGAGCCCTATCTTCTCGTCTGTGCCTCTTCTCATTCACTATTCATTATTGGAAAATATCCACGTCTGCTGCAAATGGCTGACATAAAGTATGGTCATGAGCTGCGTCGGTTACACTTCTCTTTCAAAGCTGAGTATGTACCGCTCAATCATGGCTCGTATGGAGCTTTCCCGAGCATTGTCAAAGACAGGCAGAGGAAGCTGCAAGCGCTTACAGAAGAGTGCTCGGATCCATTCATACGCTACAGCATACCGAAGCTGTTGAAAGAGTCGAGAGAAGCGGTCGCACCACTTCTCGGAGTCGCTGTCAAGGAAGTTGTGTTCGTGCCGAACGCCACCACTGGCGTTAATACCGTCCTGCGTAACCTCAAATACGACGACGGCGATGTGATCATCTACTTGAGCACTGCCTATGGTGCCTGCGAGAAGACAATTCTACATATCTGTGAGACTACATCAGCATCTTTCCACAGGATCACTGTACCTTTCCCCATCGAAGACGGTGATTTCCTCGCACTCTTCGACGCAACATTAAACGATATTCGAGAACAAGGCAAGAACCCTCGTATCGCCATGTTCGATACTGTTGCTACCTTCCCAGGAGTTCGTCTGCCGTTCGAGCAGCTGGTAGGAGCTTGCAGAGCGTCTGGAATTTTAAGCCTGGTCGATGGAGCACACGGCCTTGGCCACATAGACTTGACTCATCTTGGAACAGTAGGACCGGACTTCTTCACTAGCAATTGCTACAAATGGTTGTATACACCTCGACCATGTGCAGTCCTCCATGTACCAAAGAGAAATTGGAGCTTAATGCGGACTACATTCCCTACCAGTCACGGTTTCGTGACTGACGAGCTTGCCAAAGGCTCTAGGGATCCTCTCGGTGATTTGTTCTACTGGGCAGCCACGTTGGACATGACTCCATATCTCTGCGTCCCACAAGCATTGGACTTCAGAAAGGACGTTCTTGGGGGTGAGGACAAGATCAGACAGTATTGCTTTGGCTTGGCTAAGGACGGCGGTCGAACAGTAGCAAATACACTTGGTACTGAAGTGCTCGACAATAAGTCAGGCACTCTCAGCCAATGCTGCTTCGCTATGATCAGGCTTCCAATTCAGTTTGATCATGAGAGCCCCAGCATTGGGCACAGCAACACGTTAACACCAAGTCTTCCTTCTGCACAAGACGGTCCCGCCATAGTGAAGTGGATCATGGAAACCCTGATGACGGACCACAACACCTGGGTGCCTGGGAAGTTCTTTCAAGGCGCTGCATGGGTCAGAATCAGTGCCCAGACCTACTTGGAGCTTTCTGACTTCGAATGGATTGCCAGCATACTGAAGGACTTGAGTGCTCGAGTCATGACCGAGGACGTCCTGCGAACAAAGCGAACTTGAACGGCATGGCGCAGGTACGGGATGGTCATTCCTGAAAAGCTGGTGATATGCTCATGGGTCAGATAGGCCCTTCGCTGTCCTACCATATACCTTCCACGGCTCATGTCGTGACCAGTCACGGTCGAGCTGATCGATATGGTTTCCTTGCATATATCGAGCATGGAAGTGTAATTCAGAAATGTCCATCTGCGGACGGTCTTCCTGAAGCACTTGCCATGGAGCGCTTCCGGTCTCTACCGCAAGCGGAGCTCGCTTGACTACACCTCGAAGAACCTGGAATTCGCAAATTTAGAATCAATCATTGTGATAGGAGCATGCCTAGCCCATGAAAATGATGGCTTTGCTTACAGTGAGCGGCATAAGAACGCACCTTCGGCTAATGTCGGCTTATAGCTATATACCTCAGGTAGACTTCCTGCTCGCACACTGCATCTTGCACGGACTTCGATGAAGAAATTTCGACGCTATGGTCGAGATGGCAGATGAATAGATGAGTTGCATCTCTGGGCACTTTCGGCAGCCAGACGTCGTGCACTCGTCGAATGTTCTCCCGATTGGATTCGCCCCTTGTTCGGCTCTCTTGGCCAGGCTAGAACAGCAGTTCGACTTGTTCTAACTTTGATCTACCCGAAAGCATCGATCTCTCGTACGCACATTAACCTCATGTTGTGGTTTCTGGAAACGGACAGGCCTTGTTCAGATTGATCGGAGTTCAGGACACCGCCTCGCTGCAGACCGGAGTTGGAGATGTGATTGTGCATGGACACCAATACCAAGAGAGAAGAATTTTCCAGATGGCTTCCTTGACGTTCATGGATGGCTAGTGATGGAAGACGAAGGACTCGTGGTAAGATGCATTTAAGTGTCGAAAGACCTTGTAGCGGCGTTATGAAGTATAAGATCAGGCTGCTGTCCAGCAAAGGTAGGATATCTCACCAGCATTCAACATCATCAAACCAGAACAAGACGAGTAAACTACCAGCAAACATTCCCAAGCACTATCTCTTTGTCTCAACGACCGAGTCATCCATCGTGCTTCTCAGTCCCGTTCAGATCATTAAAGCTACTGCCAAAATGTACACCTCCACCATCGCCACCGCCTTCCTCACCGTCCTCGCGGTCTCCGCCTCCCCTCTTGCAGTCCGCCAGCCTGCCGTCACTCCTGCTCCCAGCTGCACCACCACGCTCCTCTACGAACCAACCTTCCACCTCGAAGTCATGTACGCCACGACCGTGACCGCCACCAGCTCCGTCGACTGCGGCGGCTGCGCCCTGACCATCGTTGGCAAGGAGGAAGCGCCCGTCGAGACAGCCACGCCTGAGCTGTCCAGGAGGCAAGAGGTCGAGAACGACCCTTTCCAGACAAGGACGATCTGGGAGACTGCCTGCGCCGTTCCCACCTCTCTCTGAATAGATACGAAAGACTCGAACCAGACGAGCGACGAAGCATAGACTGCATGGCACAACAGACACGAAAAGTTCTTGACGCATTTAGTTCTAGACATACACCTCAATAATAACATCTCCCTTTCCTTCTCTCCCCATCTAAAGCTTCGCCCCCTTAAGCGCCTTATGCAACCAATCCCCCTTTATTACCCCCATCACCTCCTCCCCCAAAGCCTGCCTCTCCCCCTCCCTCGTCCCCCTGATCTCCCCCTCCCACTCCCCTTCCTCCCTCTTCCACCTCCCCACTTCCTGACCCAACCACTCCGCCGCGTGCACCGCGCACTCCTCCACCCGCTCCATGGCAACCAGGTGACCCGCGTCGACAGTCACTTCCTTGGTCCCACCCGTCTTCACCCCGCCATTGCCGCCTACGCCGGTCCCTGTCACGGCCATTTTATCCGCGCGTAGTAGCGGGGTGGAGACTTCGGATTTTTCACCGAAGACGTACAGCACAGTTGGTCGGACGAAGGGGAGGCGGTGGAAGGTTTCGCTGGCTTCGGCGCGGTAGAAGGGGCTTGCTGGGGGGTCGAGCGTGATGTCGATGTCGGGGTGGGTGCGGCGGTTCGGGACGCGGCCTGGGTTGGGGTGCGAGGGCGTGGGGAGATTAGGGCGTAGGAACGAGAAGACTTCGTTGTGCTTTGTTGTGCGTAAAGTGACGGGAGTTTCGCCTTCGATACGACCGCGGACGATATCTGAGTTTGGGTCGGGGTACAGGGAGGTGGGTAGGTCGCGGAGGCCGTGCTCGATCCAGCGGTCCAGAACGCGAGGGTCCCATGCTTGGTAGAACTTTGATTTGGCGAAGGATTCGGCGGCGGCGCGGCGGGAGGGCCAGATGTCCCGACGGATGGCGGAGGCGCGGGCGGGGAACCAGTTGCCTGCGCCGGGGATGCGGGCGATGACGGGATCGAGGAGGATGAGGGAGTGGAAGAGGCGGGGGTGGATGAGCGAGAGATTGGTGAGGTTGTGTCCGCCCATGGAGTGGCCGATGCCGATGATGGGGCGTTGGAATTCAGATGGGAAGTGGTTGACCAGCAGGAAGAGGTCGCGGGCGTGGTCGGTCCAGTAGGGGTCGTTGCCGAGGAGGTGCTCGTTGAGGACGGAGGAGTAGCCTTGCCATGCTACGTCTGAGATCCAGATGCTGCGGATCTTGATGTTTTGGGTGGCCAGACGGGCGTGCAGGGCGTCCCAGAGTGGTTCGTAGAGTTCCTTGGGGAAGCCATTGGCGTGGGCGGCGAGGATGGTGATGTCTCCTTCTTGGGGGTTCGGATTATCTTGAGGAACATATTGCTTCACTGCTAATCGTAATCGCTCCTCCTTACCGCTGAGAGTTGCGCGATTATATTGTCGGATGTGTGAGCAGGGCACAATGTGCTCCTTGACAGTGAAGACGGACGAGGACATGGTTCCGCAGCGAGTAGCTGAGATGCTATGAGCAGGCAGACTCTACACTGTTTAGTGTTCGCCAGGATCTTGTTGACTATTCTATGACAAGTGGATCCGGGGTGTACACGTCTTTGCGAATGCGATGGATTCAAGCATGAGCGGATCGCTGCATACTCATCATCTGGTCGTGCCGGTACAAGCGCGTGGCTCTTGTCGGCAATGAAAGTTGACCGAGGTTGTGGTTCGCTGCAGTCGAATTCGCTTCGAACGACCCACGTGGGCTTTTGAGCCACTTTTGGTTACTTTACATCACCAAATTCAATCATCTAGAACTCTGCATAGGAATTGCGTGTGAAGTGCGTTACCCTTGAATTTGGTAGAAGGGAGTAGCTTTACTCCATCAAGTGTTATTGTCTCCCTATTCTCAATTATAGGAATATCACTGTAGTCTGCTTCAGATGCAAACGATGAAGCATAGTTCACAGGACACATATATTAGGACTGACACCAGAATTTCATGCGAACCACAGCCCGAGTCCTTGTGGCTCTCACAGGAAGCCATCAATGGTGGTAGCTTCTCCTCCGTCCCAGCTGTTCCTCCCTCCAGGCACCCGGCTCATCCTCCGGGTCAGTGCAGTACATACCTGGTGGACGAATATAGTCCGTGTACCACCCTCGACCGCCTAGACCGGCCAGGCTGTCGTACGTCTCCACGTATTCATCGACATGCATGTACGTCCATCCCACGTCCTCCTCAAGGAACCCTGTCGTGCCGTCATGAAAATCTGGATGGATCGAATCGCTCTGTTCCTCGTCTGGCAATGGCTCCCATGTCCGATCCAACAGTTTTACTACTGGCCTTCGCATCCTCTTCACCGACTCCAGGCAGATGTCGTCCACGAATAGGCAGTAATTGAAGCGTGGTGCAGAGGCATACTTGCCACTTTCCAAGAACATGCTTTTGCTGGCCGGGTTTGTCATTTGCCACAGCGGCCTGGGATCTTCAGCCCGCTGGTCGTACTCTTGAGCGGCCCAGCGGTTGAAGCTCCGGCGGACTTGTTCGGCGGTATGACCTTCGTGCTGCGAGCGCACGTCAAACACCGGCATGTCATGTCGGCTCCACAGCTCGCTACTTCCCAGCCTTTGGAGTATCTCCAGAGTTTTTCGGCGGGTAAGGTCTAGAAGCTTCTGCCAGGCCGACTCGTCCGTGTAACTGCACCTGTAAAGGGCAAATCCCCAAGGACAGTCAGGGAGCAAGTAAGGGTGTTCCAAGCTCGTTTTGAGATGTGAGAGCTCCTCTGAGTTGAGGCCCGCCATCTTGTTCGTCGTCAGACCCCGATAGTAGCAGTTTCTCCTAGACTGTGCGCCGGCTAGAGTCGCGAGAATGCTCTTGGCGTGTCTGATGTGACAGTGGCGAAACATGCCGTGCTACAGTCCCATACGCGTAACAGCGAGAATTCCGATCGCAAGCTTGAACTAGCGCTAAGTACAAGCGTAGACGCCGAACAGAGGTTCAGCGAACCAAGGCTATATTCGAGGTCGAAGCGAGGAACAGGTTACCAGAATAAGAGAGCTACGACAGAGTGTCACGAATCCGATGCGGATCCGTCACAAATCATAACTCTCATCATTACGCCCACGGGAATGCAGTATGGTCAGGGGCTGATGCAACCCAGCTGTAAAGTAGCGTTCGTCATAAACGAGATGTAGAAGACAGGTTCAGCGGGCGCTGGTCGCTGGCGTCGACTCCCGGGACACAGACTCTTGGCCCTTGAATGAAATGATTAGAGGTAAGTTTGGAGTACGGAAGATGGCGAGCTTTTGCACAAACAAGCGCGTGAGTGCAGCGAAGAAAGCATGTAATGTTACACCAAAAAGCGTGGCAATCGGCAAGACGCAAAACCTTAAGCCTGGCTCGGTCGAGAATTGTAGACGATCGTGGGACCGCCCGATGGGACCGCACGAGATCGAGGTCACAGCACGAGGAAAAGATCAACAATCGTCAGTAAAGCATTGATTTCTGTTCAGTAGTCGTGTAAAAAGGGAAAACGGCCTTGCGCCATTGCTCGCTCGACAGGTCTCAAAAGGACAGGTCGTCTATCGCCACCAACCCAACATCGCTTCTGTCATGGAAGGAAATTACTGCTGAATGGTATATGCGGTTGACTGGTCGGGGTTGCACATCATGTCGTGATCTACTCCTCAGCCTCGAGAGGAGCCTCCTCCTCGTACTCCTCCTCTCCCTCAGAAACAGACGCCTCTTGGTACTGCTGATATTCGCTGACCAAATCGTTCATGTTAGACTCAGCCTCAGTGAACTCCATCTCGTCCATGCCCTCACCAGTGTACCAATGCAAGAAAGCCTTGCGACGGAACATAGCAGTGAACTGATCGCCAACACGCTTGAAGAGCTCCTGAATGGAGGTGGAGTTGCCGACAAAGGTGGAAGACATCTTGAGGCCGCGTGGGGGAATAGAGCAGAGGGCGGTCTGGACGTTGTTCGGGATCCACTCGACGAAGTATGAGGGGTTCTTGGTCTGGACGTTGCGGATCTGATCCTCAACCTCCTTCATGGCGACCTTGCCACGGAAGATGGCAGAGCAGGTGAGGTAACGACCGTTGCGGAAGTCGGAAGCAGCCATCATGTTCCTGGGGTCGAAGATCTGCTGTGTAAGCTCTGGAACAGTGACAGCGCGGAACGAGTGGGCGCCACGGCTGGTGAGGGGCGCGAAGCCGACCATGAAGAAGTGGAGACGTGGGAACGGCACCATGTTGACGGCCAGCTTGCGGAGGTCAGAGTTGAGCTGACCGGGGAAGCGCAAGCAAGTAGTCACACCGGACATGACAGCCGAAACAAGGTAGTTAAGATCGCCGTATGAGGGGGCGTTGAGCTTGAGAGTGCGCATGCAGATATCGTAGAGAGCCTCATTATCAATGCAGAAGGTTTCATCGGAGTTTTCCACCAGCTGGTGCACGGACAGAGTGGCGTTGTATGGCTCGACGACGGTGTCGGAGACCTTTGGCGAGGGAACGACAGAGAAAGTCGCCATCATGCGGTCCGGGAATTCCTCACGGATCTTGGAGATCAAGAGTGTGCCCATACCAGCACCAGTACCGCCACCAAGGGAGTGGGTGATTTGGAAGCCCTGAAGGCAGTCGCAGCTCTCGGCTTCGCGGCGGACGACGTCCAGAACGTTGTCAACAAGCTCAGCACCCTCGGTGTAGTGACCCTTTGCCCAGTTGTTGCCTGCTCCTGACTGACCGAAGATGAAGTTGTCAGGGCGGAAAAGCTGACCACAAGGACCGGCACGGACAGCGTCCATGGTACCTGGCTCAAGATCGACGAGCACAGCGCGAGGGACGTACTTGTTGCCGGAGGCCTAACGAAAATTGGTTAGATGGTATCGCAATGACAAGACAGCTGCGTCTTACCTCGTTGAAGTACACGTTCATACGCTCGAGCTGGAGGTCGGAGGTGCCATTGTACCTGTTATCCCGTCAGTGTTGGCTCCATGTTGTGCGTATGATGACAACGTACACTCCGGAACCGTCAAGGCCATGCTCGCCAGAAATGGTTTGCCAGAAGGCAGCACCGATCTGGTTGCCCTGCGCAGTGTCAATGCCTAGATCTTCCACGGCTCATTCTCTTAGTGGCTTTGAGACTTACGCATTGGCCGGTCTGAAGGTGAACCTGTATATCTGGTCAGCGAAATTCTTTGAGTTTGTAGCTGCCGCCTGAGCGGTGTGAAACATTTGTGAACAACGCGTTGCTGTTCAGGCTGAGACGAGGGAGAACTTACAATCTCGCGCATGATAACGTGCCGCTATGAGTACTGTTGAGTTTGATCGATTTTCGAGAGTGCGAGAGAGCTCGAGATAGACGTTGAGCGGGGAGTCGTTGAAGAGGTTCAAGGCGCGTGAGACGTCCAAGCTGAGATTTGATGTGTGCTTGTTTACGAAAGGAGGAGCCAATCGCCCCGTTTGGCGTTCTGCCCCACATTTGGACCCTAACCCTATTGGTTGCCCTGCCGTCGTGGGGAACAAAACAATGTAGTGCGGCTCCGCGGCCTGGAAGCTCAACTCGTCAATATTCTCAAGATCAAACAGAAGTCTTAAAGCGCTGTAGCTCTTCACATTGGAGAGTTTCGGAAGCGACATCATCTCAAAAAAGTCGAAACTTGGAAAAGGCTCCCGTTAAGCCTTTCCTGCCATGCTGGCCAGATCTCAAGATGGCAAGGACTCGAAAAACACTTCTGGCAATTTCATGTCCGACGGTCAATTAGGTATACGAGGTAGTCCGATTTGACCATAGAAAGACTGACAATCTTACAGCCGACTATCTTGCAGATCTGAGGACAAGTCGAGCAGCAAGACTCAATGGGTCTCGTCCCATACCCCCATCACGATTCGACAGCCAGAAGAGAGCCGAACCCTCCAAGACAGGTCGAGACTCACCAAGCGAATATGCTGGGCGACCACTTGTACCTGCACCACTGCGGATCAGTAGTCCCGCTCCCAAAATTGAGGAAGTCGATGCAGCAAAAGTTCCGAACAATCTAGCCACAAGTCCGAGCGTTATCTACATGGAAAATGGAGCAAGATGGATGGATAGGCAGGAGGCGAAATCGTTAAGGATGGCATTGGAAGACATGGATCTAGAAGAGGAGAGACGGATACACGATGCTGCCCAGGACGAGGCGTCTCAGCTGGTCATGGAACACAAGCACCCCAGCAAGAAGACCGAGATCTCAGCCTACGCCAATCCAGACGCTCCGAAACGTGATTACAAGGTACATCTCAGGAAAGGGAGTTATGGCAGGAGTCACAGCCCTATCCCGGATCTTTCAGGGTCAACACGAAATTCTTCACCAAACAAGCCTAGGGAGAGTTGGGGCAACAATACTGCACTGAACATAGGTAGTGGGGACATTGCAAAACCTGTCAGCATATCGCCAGTAAAGGGTGATGCAAAGGCTTCGGACCCTTCCCAGGTTACCCAGGAGCCAGCCAGACCTCAGAAAAAGAAGACCTATCAAGGCCTTGCCAATGCTGTTGCGGCGGATATCGCATCACTGACAAGACGAGTCAGTAGTGGAGGCAAGCGAAAGGCCAGCAGTGAGAAGCGTATGTTCCCAACTGCCGAAGATAGGATCTATGAGGAACCAGAGCCCATCAAGGAAGAAGAGGTGATTGAACCTGTGAAGAAGGTCGCCCCTGTGCCGATCCCGGTCGAAACCAGCTCATCAGACCTGCCAAGGCACATGAGGAAAAATCCATTCGCTCGGGTCAAGTTCAATAAGGACAATCTGGAGCGAGCGAACTCTATAGCATCCGGACAAACACCTAGATTCAACCCGATTGAGATTCAGAGGAATGTACCCAGTCAAAGTCGTCGACCATGGTATATGTCCAACAAGCCAGCAAGCGCGCCAGTAGTACCTCAATCCAAGGGACCAGAGTTGGAGACTGAGGACCAAGCTGACGAAGTGCCAAAGATGAAAGACGGCAAGGAGATCCGAAGTGATGATATCCGTGCTGCTACGAGCATGAGACGTACCGATCGCAGCCCGAATCTACCCCAACCGACAGCTGTGAGTGATAGCCCTGGCCGACCAATTGTCAGCTTCACAAATGGATGGCAGAAGAAGGAGGCGGAACGAGAGGGCAACCCATCGCCATTACCCAACAGCCGACCAGCCTCCAGACCAGGATCCCAACATGCATTAGCCGGCACATCACCAGTAACTTCCCCAGTGAAGACCTCGCCTGTCAGATCCACACCACCCAGGCCGCAACCATCAATCCCATCTCCTCGAGCACTTCCGAATGTGCGACTATCACAACATCCGCCAGTACGGACCAACACAGCCCCTGCTGCAGTGAGCATACCAAATGGCATTCCGATCCTCAATCTTCCCGACGACGATGACGGGATGCAGTCGAAAGTCTTGTCGGAGGAACCAGATCTGCCGCAAATGAACCTGCTCTTAACGAACCAAGAACCTAGAAAACCTCATCCTTCACCCCAATCTACGCGGAAGATGCCAAGCATACCAACCATAACCGCACCCGACGAGCATACTCATGTGACTGGGTCCAAATCCACCCACCCGCAGCCCCCTCAATCAGCACGACCATTACCAGTACCGCAACAATCCCGCGCACAGCCCGCATCTGATCCGGGCCCACACCTCGGCAGCCGACCTCTACCATCGACTAAGCCGCTCGTCACACCTACGCAAGCTCGAACCGGAGCACTCTGCGCTCACTGTGCGCTGCCTATTGCTGGCCGCATCCTGAGTGCAGCGGGAGAGCGTTTCCACCCAGAGTGCTTCGCATGCCATCAGTGCGGTATCAATCTCGAGTGTGTTGCATTCTATCCTGAGCCAGATCAGAGGTACTATGAAAGAATCGCCAGAATTCAGCACCGAATGCAGGGATATGACATCGCAGTTCCCGAGGGTGTAAGCGCCGAAGATGTCAGACGACTCGAAGAACAAGACGGAGATGAGAGCATGCGCTTCTTCTGCCACCTTGACTTTCACGAGCTCTTCAGCCCCAGGTGCAAGAGCTGCAAAACGCCGATTGAGGGAGAGGTGGTGGTTGCATGTGGAGCTGAATGGCACGTTGGGCACTTCTTCTGCGCCCAATGTGGAGATGTGAGTTTGAATGACCGCATACGTCTTCGTAGAGCTAACAAGATATAGCCGTTCGACTCAAACACTCCATTCGTGGAAAAGGACGGTTATGCCTGGTGTCTTGGCTGCCACACTCACCGCTACAGTCCAAAATGCAGGAAGTGCAGGAAGCCGATTACTGACCTTGTTGTCAATGCGTTGGAGTACGACTGGCATAGCCACTGCTTCTGCTGCGCGGTATGACTTGCCATCCTCATGGTTGACCATGTACTAATGATGACTAGGAATGCGGTGGTGGATTTGATGACGGCCAGTACTTCCTCCGAGGCGACTCGACAGATCCGGTATGCATCTGGTGCGAAGATCGACGACTCAAGGCGTAGATAGCATGTACAATATTAGAAGTCTCAAGCGGTGTTGTGCATCAGCTTGCGGCCATGTGCGGATTAGAAGCCGTTCGGCCACCGTTTCTGGAGCGCGACAGGTTCGCGCGGAGCCCACAACAAACCCGGGGGATAAGATTAATCGATAGATGATAGCTCTAGTCAATGTGGATGGAGTTGATCTGTCCAATGATCCAACAAAGCGTGCCAGTCCATTGGCGATACGGTATGGCTGTTCGTGATGCCAAGGGCCAGCACACCAAAGCCTGATCATGACATAATAGAGGATACTGAAGCAAACAAGAAAGTTGGCTATGAGCGAATGATGGTGATCGGTCAATTTTCAGGGACCAGCCGTCTAGCTTGTACGCGCGAGTGACGGATCCGTGCGTGTCTCTCCATGGGAAATTGTTCTTCATCCTAAACTGTATACTACCACAACTTTACCCTCTTACCCGCACTCCTGGATCGATACCTGCTCTCCATCATCTCGGGAGCTCTATCATGGATTGTTTTGTTCAGCACTAATTGTCTCTCTTTACCAAAGTCTACTCTCTTTAGTCTTGTTGTGTTTTCTAGCGGTCCTTTCATTGATACCCCCTCGACGCGTGCTTCACTGCATTGCCTTATATACAGATCTTCTTGAGACCCAACAACAAAATTCAACCCAGAACCGAGTCGATAGCTGAAGGGCGACTATAAATCGCTCACGGCTGTCGCGCAAAGGTACATACCAATACATGAGGCTGTAGGCCACAAGCGCTGACCTGTCCACTCTAGGAACACCACGAGTACCTTTTCGCAATCACCGTCACTGACCCATAAAACCCCAGTCCGAAGCAAAAAGGAGAATAAGAGTCATGCAGCATCCTTAGTCGAGTCTATACCTCAATCTGCTGCCTCGGATCCTACAGGAGGTCCTGCAGCAAGGTACTTTACTCCGGCACTCTTTCCTCGTCGCATCGATTCCCTAGGGCAAACAACAGATCGACCATCACTCCCTCGAGGTCGAAGCGACTCCAATTCCAGCGAGAGCTACTACTATACTGCAACTTGGAACACACCAAACGATCCTTCATTTCAGTCGGGTCCGAGCAGTAGAAGGCCGCATACGTCTGGCAAAGAATCGGGACGAGACAAACGAGGTGCATTACCTGCAGGATTTGTGTTTGGGCTGGATCATCTTGTACCATCACGGCTTCCACAGAGTCTCTTCGGTGATAGCGTGGACGGACCACTCAGTCCCACTGTCGCGAAGCAGTTACGCGCTTCACAGAAGTTATCGGAGCAGAGCGCGGGATTGTTTGGAGACCAACAAGACTTCCTGACTCAAGCTCGAGGAGTACCGGTCGAACAGATCCCGCCAAAGACAAAGGTTGCAACTGCCGCAATGCTAGCTTCACGCTGGGCACCTACACCGGACAGAGAGATGCACGAGAAGGAGCAGACAGAGAAGGCGGATAAGATGGAGTCAACACCTCAATCTACGCCGGTCAAGAGCAAGGCACAATCGATTGAATCTCCACGACCTCAGTCAATACGGAGAGGTACTGGAGAGACTCCGAAAGACTCGCCCAGGAAGAAGAAAAAGGTCCTCTGGAATGGTCGACAATGTGTCATCTATCTGCCCTCTGGCTCGCCAGAAAGATTTGGCGGCGCACGGCCGATGAGTCTCGAGCAAGTGTCCAATTTGTTACGTGGGTGGCAGGCTTCAGGTCACGATACCAACGGTTTTGATGTGCAGCATTCCGAGAATCCGGAGATCGAGGCAGACAGAGGAAGATTGCGCTACGTTGAAGCTCAAGATCTGTTCACTTCGCCGACCGGATCTCGACCTGTTGTCAGGATTGCCAATCCGAAGGCCTGGCAAGATTACACGAACTGGCTGATGGAGGAGAAGCTGCGTGCGTTAGGCGTTGGTGGTGCTGATGAGCCTCCGGTCATGTCTCGGGAGACATCTAATCAACAACAGTCTCGCACCTTCTCTCCTTCGTTCAATGCTTCGGCGGCTGGCTCTCATGGCTTCCCGTTCTCGCAGAGATCCACACCAGGTCTTTCCAACTTCAGTACAGGGCCGCACTCTCGGACAATGTCCATTGCTTCACCACTGTCGTCTGGTCCGGAACCTCGCGGTCATGCGCACAGGCACTCTGTATTTGGCATGCCACAAGCTTTCCAGCAGCTGTCCGGTCTAAGTCCAAATATGCGACCCTTCTCACCTTCGCAGCAGCTTAGCCTCAATGCAGTAGCTCGTGCTCACTCGCCAATTGACAGGCTGAAGGGAAGTGTCAGTCCTGTGCCACAATCAGCGCCGCCACTGGATGGTCATCCTTTCCGGCCTAGTCCAGTCGGAGAGCGCAGATTTACACCTCCGACTCACATGCGACACCAGTCTCTTGCGCCGACGTTCTCCCCCCGACAGACACCCGTGGCGGTCACGCCTCAGCAAGCGCTTGCTGGCGTGCCTGAAGACGAGGAGGAAGGGCCCCAGGAGTACACGCCTCGCGCGCCAGTCCAGCCAAGTGAGATTGTGGTTCCCACTCCTCGCGGTCACAGACACAACATTAGCGAGAATCTCGAGAAGGAAATTCGCGATGCTGAAAGAATGATGGAGCAGCAAAGTGCGTTCGAGGTGCCAAAGCCGCCGCAACATCAGGCCTTTGGTCAATTCGGTGGACCTGGTCAAGACTCATTCTCGTTCAAGCCCCCAGTACAGATGCCAACACCTGGACAATTTCAGTTTGGTGCACCACCCAACGTGCCATCGTTTCAACCACAGGCTTTCGCCTTCCAACAACAGGCGCCATTCGGCCAGCCACCATTCAACCCTCAGCAGGCTGCTTTCCAGCCACATGCACAGAGCTTCAATTTCAACCCTGGCATGGCACCTCGAGCACAGTCCTTCCAGCCCGGCTCCCTCGCAAACATGTTTCAGCAAGCTCCGGCGAGCCGTCCACCTCTACCTGGTCATACACGTCAAAAGTCATCAGGGAATCTGGATGTTTCTGCCCCAGCATTCAAGCCCCAAAGCTTTGGTGCGCCTTCGTTGCCCTCCAAGAGCTTCGACTTCTCATCAGGTTTCGAGTTCAAGCCGGGCGCACAATCGTTCCAGCCTCCAGCACCAGCGCAGTCAGCCCCAGCTCAAACGTCGATCTTCGGTGAAGTGAATATTCCTGAGGTAGTCAAGCCTGCTCGCAAGTCAAAGGCTGTCGCTATAATTCGTCCCATAAGCTCACACAAGAACGACAATGCTGCAGCTGTGGAAGAGGATGAGTCTGGCAGGTTGATTCAGAGCACCGACAGGCAAAAGCGCGCTTTCCGTGCTGCAGAAGACGATGGCGACGCCATCCCCTTGTTTGCTGAACGACCTGCGTCCCCCGCCCGCGCGGATGAAGCTGGACATGTCATAGCCAAGCAGTCAGTCGACTCGACCTTACCGATCCAAGGCAACACGGACGGCGACGAGCCTGCTGAGGAGAAGTCACTTGATGACAGTGCCATGGATGTTGACGGTCCTGCCCTGAAGGATGTCGAGGACGATGAACCACTTAATCTTGATGAGAGATCATCGGTCTTGGGCTACTCTACAGACGAAAACAAAGAGAACGCGCCGATCCAGAGTGGTCCAGCTGTAATATCTGGTGGACGAGTCTCGCATGCCAGGAACCTCAGCTCTCTTTCTGCTCTAGCCAAGCCTTTCGAATTTGTGCCAAAGTCGCAGCCTGCTCAGAATCCACCTCTGCGTATGCCGGCCAACGGTGCTCAATCATCGTCAGAGGTACCCGTCACGCTGGATCCTGAGAAGCCAGACTTCACCCCTGCTCGCGTGTTCTCGCGTGATGTAACAACTATCGATGGAGGTTTGTCCAATGCATTCGAGCCTGAGAAGAGTATTCCATCGCCTCTGCGTGAAGCGACTCCGCCGCAACTAGCCGAGCTCTCCTTCGAGCCTTCTTTTGATGAAATTGACGCCGTAATGCGACAATTGAACGAGGAGGATGACGAGCCAGTCGCAGAGAGTAACGAGGCGGTTGAGGTCAGCCGTCTCGATACCGATGAGCTACGACCTTCATCGCCATTCGCGATGACGTCGCAAGCTGGCCCACACAGAAGCGACGCACCAAGCCCAGGGTCTGTGAAGATCCACCCAATACGCGAGGGGCGTCCCAGCTCAGTCTCATCTCTGTCTAGCGAGGCGCCACTTGATTTACCTTCTCCGATGGATGCGATTTCGCCGACCATGCAAGGCCCGAGAAACAGAAATCTTGGACCGTCCAGCGAATGGTCAGAGGACTTCTCTTCTGGAGCTGGCGACCGCATCAGACAACGCAGCGGCTTCTTCGACGATCGTGTAGATGAAGTCATTGGCAAGGCTCTGCAAGAACATCTCCAGCCTCTCAAGGAGCAGATGGACACTCTTCGACGATCGCTTTCCGAAGCTCGTCCCGTAACTGCATCATCGCAGCCGCGACGAGTACCTTCGTCGGGTCTCGATAGTGATGCTGACGATGAAGATGACATTGCTGATAGCAAATTCCTGCCCAGGCCACTATCAAGTCGCGGTGGTCGCAAATACGACATGATGAAGGCGGCGGTCGCCGAAGCGCTTACCCAGCGTCCCGCTTCGCCTATCAAGGACAGCCATGCTGATCTTTTGCACGGCTTTGAGATGGTCAACAGCCGTCTTGACACTCTGCTCGTCAAAGGCTTTGACATTCAGGATGTCCGTGAGGCTGTGGAGGAAGCTATGCAGAAGCAGTCGACATCTCTGGTCCATGTACCTCGTCAAGACTCCTCTGACACGGAGAGTGAGGTGGAGATCTACAGAAGGGAGAACTTCGATACCAAGAAGTTGCTCCGTCTCGCTGAGGAGGAGCTCGACCTTTTGCGCGCTTCGATTTCCGACAAGGACGGCAGGCTCGAGCTCCTTGAACGTGAGCGACGTGATTTGCGCGATCGCGCTGAGAACGGTGAGGAGCTTGCCGACCGATATCGTCGCAAGGCCAGTGACCTGGAAGCTGAGAGCACGACTCTGCACTCGACTTTAGAGGAGTACAGAGCTCTGCGCTTGAAGCTCAAGCATGATCAGGAAGACGCAGAAGCCGAGAACAGACACCTTCGCGCCAGCCTCGCTGATCTCGAAGGCCAAGTGGCTGATGGCAGAAAAGTCCGCGACAATATGCGTGAGAAACTTGACAGGATTCAGACCGATATGGCTGGTGCTGCCGAGCAGATTGCCAATCAGAAGGTTGGCTGGCAACGTCAGAACGAGGAGTTGCAGAAGCGTTGCGCTGTGTATCAGTCTCGGCTTGATGCTGAATCTCAGCTCAGGCTTGGTCTGGAGAATGAGGTTGCTCGTTTGCGCATGATTGCTTCTGAAGGCGAGAGTGCTAAGGGTCAGCTAGAGCAGAGTGCCAGGACGAATGCCATGCTCGAGGAGACTATCCAAGCGCTTCGTGATGAGGTCAATGAGGTGCAGACTAGCAACTCTAGAGTGCATCGCGAGTTGCAGGATGCTCGAGAGAACTCTCGTCTCGAGGTGCAACGAGCTCAGCTTATGATGCAAGCTGGTATTGAGACCGCCAACACCCAGGCAGATGCTACAAGAGCAGGTCTGGAAAGCAAGCTATCTATCACTCATAATGAGCTTGATAACTTGAAGGCATTGATGGAGGCGATGAAGTCACGACACGAGATCCTGCTGCAGGAAGAGGCTGACCTTCGTCGCGACACTCTGCTCAAGGTCAACGAGGCCAGCAACTCTGCCTTGGAGAATCTTCGTGCTCGCCACGAAGAAGACATTCATTTCATCAGAAACCAGCACGAGCGTCAACTCAGTGATGCCAGACAAGACAAAGATCGCTCCGAGCACTTCTGGAACGAGCGCCTCACCATGTCCGAAGAACGCCACAGCCATCTCAGAGAACGCATCACGCACCTCGAAGAACGCCTCAGCATCGCCAAATCCGCCGCCTCCGCCGCCGCTCTCGCAGCTCAACAAGCCGCGCGCCCATCCACCTCAACCATCTCCCGCGAACCAGAGCGCATCTCCCCGCAAGCCCTCCGCGAATCCATCCTCGTCCTCCAAGAACAGCTCCAAGACCGAGAATCCCAAATCGAACAACTCACCTCCACCCTGAACACCACGCAATCCACCCTCCCCGCCAAACTCAAAGAGAAAGACATTGAAATCAACTGGCTCCGCGAACTCCTCGCCGTCCGCGCCGACGACCTCAAAGAACTCATCTCCACCCTCGACGACGCCAACTTCAACCGCGACGCCGCGCGCGACGCCGCCATCCGCATCCAAACCCAGATGCAGATCGAGATCCAGGAGAAGGAACGCCACATCAAGGCCGGGGATAGTCTGCCCGCGCAAGCTCTCGCTGGGCTGACGAACTTTGCGTCCCCGAAGGCGGTGCAGTTGGCTGCAGCGTTTGGGAGTTGGCGCGCGAGGGGGGCGCCGAGTGGGCCTACGCCCAGGAGCGTGAGGAGGCAGGGTAACGGGTCGAGGGACAGGGAGATGAGAGCTGTTGAGGGTGCGGGGGCGTCGCCTGCTCCTGGGTCCGTCATCGGGCCGAAAAGAGAAGAGAGGAGGGGAGACAGGAAGGAGATTCTGAGTTCGAGGATGCAGGAGGGAACCGATGAGACCCCGAGTAAGTCCAACCCACCTAGGCCAGGGAGCGCGGCGAGTTGGATGAGTGGGCTCATGACGCCCCCTGCGAGTGGGTTGAGGAGGACGCCGAGCCCGACTTTTGACAAGGGGTTGGGGGTTGATACGCCGGGGGCGACGCCGTTGAGTTTGAGGAGGGGAAGCTTTGATGAGGATGCTGGGGAGGTGGGGTTTGAGGGGGTGGATGGAGGGGGGAGTTTGGCGCAGGAGTTGGAGCCGCTTGGGTGACGGATGAGTCTCCAGAGAGAGGTTGGTGGTAGGGTGCAGAGGGGATGAGCAGGAGGGATGAGTAGAGGATGATGGAAGGAAGAGGAGGGAAGAAGATTTCTTTTGTCAAGATTGCAACACAAAATGTCGATACGAGGGTCTAGATTGTTAATATGCATTGCCTGGGGCTTGAACAGACTGATGGATGATACCCCCTTTAGTCTAGCTTTTGTTTTTCATTATTTCTCAACGTAGGTGGGAGGAAACAAGAGGGTTGTTGATAGGAAGCTTTATGCAGATATCACTCGCTTGCTCATACTACTTCCGGGTGATTGCGCTTGACGTGCCGCTGAGGTTATGTGCGTGGCAGTGGGCTAGCTGAGTATCGTGGCAGGCAAGCGAAGGGAGAAGAAGGCATGCTGGACATTGCATGTAGTATATCCGTCTGAGGTGCTCGTAGTAAATAGGAATGGTGGTATCAAATGCTCCTCTCGCACGCTGGCTTGCTAATAGAAAAGATCCCCTATCGACCTGATGACGCCCATTGTACGCTTTCGCTCATGAAGATCCGGATTCCCTGTTCGTGACTTGCCGTTGTGATCCTGTCTGCGTATCTCATTACTGGCCGTCTTTAAGCGTCCTCATTGGTGCCCCTTGGTGCTATGCTTGTCTGCGCTCCTCCACGATCCTTTCATATCTGGAACTCCGAAGGCCCAGGGTTGTCACTTATCGCTCGTTCGCTGGTCTCGCAAATCGGAGTCGCCTTTCATCCTCCCCTTTGCTGTACAGGCGGGAATAACCTTTGTGCTCCTTGGATCATCATCTCGATATCTCCCATACCAGTGGTCTCGAGGCTCTGCATCAGTTCCATTTGCTGGTTCAAGTTCAAACCAAATCCTTGCATTTCTCCTGTCGCTTGATTCCAGAAGTTCGGATCCAGGAACTCATTAGCTGACTGTTGCAATGATTGATTCGTCGTACTCGTCGTGAGAGGATAGCCGAAATCGTACGTTTGTGTTGGAGGATAGGTGGTTGGGGGTTGTTGATAAGATTGCTGCATGACATAGGGGTCGTATGGATGTATAGTGTTCTGAATGGGACGCATGTAAGGTGGCTGTGTCCATGACATGGCGAGGTTGTTGAAGTCGTTGGGGAGAGGCTGGAATTGGGAAGGTGGCGGCATTTGCACGGGTTCCTGGTTTCCATTTGAGGCAGGAACGGACTTGGTGGACTCAGGACTGTTGGTGTTGGTGTACATGTACGATGGAGAAGAGGTCGGGACCTGAGATGGCGAAGCCGTGATTGAAGGAGGTGTCATGCCAAGATGCTGGCTGATCGAAGGAGGTTGTGATTTTGCGGGATGATGAAAGTATCCAAAAGGAGGCACCGCGTCAGGAGTACCCTGAGGCGGCATAATCGGAGGACTCGTTGTCCGGGACCGCGGGAGACTGTCTGTGGATGCAGCAAGTGGTGATGGTGCGTCTGAGGGTGTGCCGGTCGATATTGGTACATCTCCATCCTTGTCGTAGATCTTGAGAATCGCATCGATGATATGAGTGTATAACGCGTGTGCAGATGCAACACCGGGCCATCGATCAACGGCGATCAAGATGTTTTCCATGCCCGTCTGCAGTATCTGCTGCACCTCATGGCGTGGGTTCTGCTTTCTGACCTGTTCATACGATAGTGACCACAGCATTGTGTTGATGGCCATGAAGATGGCCTGCGTAAAGATCCAAGTCAAATCGACGTTCTTGATCTCGATCTGCTTCTTAGTCATGTAGATGTTATACTTGGCCGCTTCGAAGCACTTGATGGCGCCAGTAAGAGAAGGTTTCGGTATCTGTGGTGAAGGCCGGTATAGGAACGCAATCATGGTGTTGTACCTTCCGATAAACCAGGCTTTGTCGAGACCTATGCCTTGATCATTCTCTGGTGCCTTGTCACGCCACTCGTCCATCTTGCGCAGCATATCCTGGAACCACGGATCCTGGTCATCCTTTGGAGTGGCCCGCTTCTTCAAGTACAGCTTACGTCTGATTTCAAGCTGCAGTAATCGCATGGTGAAAAAATGCTGTGCAATCCACTTCTTCAATATGACGGGTGCGCCAGTTGGCGGCGGTGCTTCTCTTGTGATGTAGTAGTCGTCACACATATAGAAGAATTGAACGTCAAACTGTTCTCGACCCATGGCTAGTGACATCGGACGACCCAGCGCATGTGCCAGTCCAGCCTCCATGGTGAAGATGCACCAAAAGAGTCGTCTCCTCATATCAATTTCCAGTGGATCCAGTAATCGGCCACCCTCGCCACGGCTGATTGAAGCCTCTTCGTGAATACCCAGCGCCTGGACGAGCCGTACAGCAATACCGACAATATAATATATAGCTGTTCTCGTTGGTGTTAATAGCGAGTACTCGGCGACCAGAGCGAAAGCTTGCAGTGTTCTCAAATCCATCCGCTGCACAACTGCCTCCATATACTTGAGCGCTGCAAGGTAATAGCTATCCGCTAATCCGGCATACTGAGTATCCATCTTTTGCAAACTTATAGCAATCACCATCCGTGTCACAAAGTTCTGGAAGGGCTCGGCCGTGCCGCTTTGAGCAGCTTCGATGTCGGCGAGTAAAGTCGGCTCGTGTAGCGCAGGGTACATTGGTTGGACCTTGAGGCAATACAGCTGATATAGCAGGTGGACAAGGTCCTTGTTGGGCAGGTCCTCGGCAGCAACGCTTGATATCAAAGGATATACCTTCGATGTGGGCTTCGCAGCTTCGACCGCGTACAACTCTTGCGCCTGCCTAGCTCTTGCATCCGGGACAATTTCCTTGATCGTTTTCGAGTCGGTGAACTGCTTCGCTAATTGCATAACCAGTCTGGTAATTTGTGTACCACTCGAAGGTCCAAGATATTTCGTCTCGTCGACGTCCTGCAGCTTGACGGCAGCTCCACTTCGCATCATGAGCTCTGGGTCCTCCGTCACATCCTCGTTCTCCAACCGGTCTATCTCTTTCTCAAGGTCATTGACCCTATGTTGTAGCCATACTACGTAGTCGCGCTTGATATTGCATCGCTTACTTGGATCCCAGTATTCGCAAACAGCATTCGTCCTTTCGCATGGCCCGCATCGAGGGAGTCCTGGATCGCATCTTGTCTTTCTCTACATTTCCTGTTAGTCTTTCCATTTGCGTTCAAGTCTTGTATTCTCCGCACCTGTCGACATCTGGTACAGGCTGTCAACGTGTGGGCCACTCTCGGAGAGCTGCCATCCTCGCTCGACTTTTGTCGGTGCAGTGGCGATCTGCCATTGATGTTGTCGCCATTGGGCGACGAAGGTAGTCCGCCATTCATAGTGATCTCGAGACCGGTTCACGGTCTGTGCGAGGGTTTCTTTGCGACCTGTCTGGCTGTCGTCGGACCTGGCCGCATCGCTCTAGTGAGCAGACTGATCAGCGCGAGTGCCGGCAGCACATTTGTGCGACAATTTGGGAAGCGAAGTAGACACACACGTACTCGCTGACTTCCGAAAGGACTCCGAAAGGAGTTGTCTGGCTAGTAGCAATGCTAAGTAGGAGACAACATGTGCGGCGTGCCCCGCAGCAGTCTAGAGCACAAAAGTACAGCGAGCGGCACACCAAGAGGGAGCTGGGATATCGGGCAAGGTTGGGCCCGAGACAGTCAAGACACAAGGGATGTTCGTTATTGCAAGACCCACGCAAGTGCCGAGGCTGCTTGCCCGGCAGAAATCACGGCGCCAGCTAGGGGAACGATTGCAAATTCATCGAGCTGGATGTTGATGCACAGATGCGGCGCGGATGGGACTACTGCATGAGATACACGACCATAAACCCTACAAGGTTCAAGCTTAATTTGGGGGAAGATGCAGAATCAGAGAAGAATTCCGGTCAAGCCTACGATACCCGATCGCAAGTAGCTGCCAGCACAGGGCTACGGACACGATCCAAGCATACGTTGGCTCGTTCAAATGCAACCACGCGGCTGTTGTCAAGAACACAAGCGAGTTTCACACAGAGTCAATCAAAGAAAAGAAGCGTCAGCGGAGGAGCATCAAGGTTTGCTGGCACAGCGCCAATAGAAGCCCTTGGGACCTTGTCAAACTCCCGGAGCAAAACTAGAGGGGTGTCGTGGCTAGCTGAAAGAAAACGTCTGGGACCCTTTGCGATCTTTTGCGTGCCCCCCCCGTTGGTCGCTAGCGCGTATGGGCACACAATCGCCCCTCTACTTCTTCCGCATTGCCGTCAGCCCACTCGGAGCTGCTTCGTGGATAAGAGGTGATGTGGCGTGGGCCTGTCAAACGGTTCTTCGATCCTCCCCTTACCCTCTGACAATCACGACGACCATTCAGACGATCATAAGGCAGACCTAAAAAGGCAGAGACACTTTGTGATCAAGGCAGGGAGAACTGGAGCTCCTCAGGCACAAAGACGGCTCGTCCTTCAGGTGCTTGGCCGCCGATCAAACAGCTCCCCCAAACTTGGGGGATCACACAAAGGTATCAAACGTTCCTATTTCCTTCATGCAATTCCGCAAAAAACCGGTGGACCTGCGTTTCGAAGGATGCACAAAGGCTCGAGCGCACTGTTGGCAAGGACATTTCCGTACCGGCAATTGTGGATGTCATCCTGCCACGTTCTAGCTGCTTGAGGTGGTCAGCATCTGTAGCGCTGACTCCCTTTCATCTCTCAAGAGTTAATTCTGGACATGCTCGCTGACATGAGAAATGGCAGCCCACAGGTTCAGATCGGGCACAGGATTGATGGTTTTGGATACACCTCTGCTCAAAGTCAGCAGACCGGTGGCGGCGTGCTCAAGATGTAGGGCTGCGAAGATAAAATGCGATGGCAAGCTACCGGCATGCTCGGCCTGCGAGAAGACAGGCAAATCCGCAGAGTGCGCCAGTGCAAATGATAATTTTGCCCGAGGCAAAGAACGCAGCTATGTATCGACACTGGAAACAAAGATCGAGAAGCTCGAAAGACGCTTGCGTGAAGTGCAGCAGCGCAAGTCATCGGTCATTAGCATGAGCGAAGTCGATACCGAGCAGGTCCGGGCTGGTGCTCAAGCTTTACGAGAGACAAATACGCCAAAGAATCAAAGAGCAGCGAAACGCAAGGAAGCTCGGGATATTGATGAGCTCGTCTCCGACTTCGGCTACCTGTAAGTCCTACGATAGTGAGGAAAAGGTATAGGTTCTGACGGCAGCGAAGTACGGTGAACGCATCAGCTCGGGATTATCATGGCTTCACTTCATTCATGTCATATGCTCGGCTGGTCCTTTCTGCGTGCTCCAAAGATCGACTGCCTGCTGGGATGAGAGTGCCTTATCCTCCTCGTACAACGGCGACTGTTACGATTCAGCATTATCTTGACAATATCTTTACGCTACTTCCCTTCTTCGACGAGACGAGTCTGTACTATGCTATCGACAGTGTCTACCGTTCACTGGACGATTCGAGTATCCAGGTCAGCGATTTCAGCCATTGGCAAGTGCGCATGATACTTGCGATCACGAACGCTTTTCTCTCCGAGCAGAGAGGCGACCAATACTATATGGAAGGTGTCGGTCACGTCAGTACTGCACTGGATTTGGCAGAGTCAGTGCTTAAGCCAGGAACCATTCAGAGTGTGCAAGCACTACTTTTCCTCGTCGAGTATGCTTTGATGGATCCACATCACTTTGATGCTTGGAGCTTGATAGGCGCCGCTTCACGAGCTATGATTGATCTTGGACTTCACCAGGACCCTCCGAAGGGAAGTGTACCATCAAGAGCAAAGCTGGAGATCAGGCGACGAGTTTTCCAGTGTGTCTACATGCTCGACCGTTCTAGCGCAATCGTGCAAACGAGGTCGTTCACCTTCTCCGACGACTCTTCCAATGTAATAAACCCTTTCAGCAAATCACAGACACCATCGACCTCCTCTGGCTCACAGCAATGGTTAAAGACATTGGATCATGCTGTAGATCTGATAGCATTGCGTCAGATACAGTCAAAGTGGTACTATGACATCTTTCAAACTGGAAGGGAACAGTGGGCCGACCCATATCCTTATATATGGCAAACGTATCATAGCATGACTTCCTGGTTCAACAATATCTCGCCAAACACGACGGAACCGATCAGAGCATTTTTTGAGCTTGAGTTGCTGTACTCATACATCTACATACTCGGGTCATCACCTCGCGTACACAAGCCAGCGCCATACTCCCAGACGCTCCTGTTCGAGCATTGTGTCTCATATGCAGCTTTGCTCAACCGGTTGTTACACAGCCCGAAACATCTTGCTCCGGTGACATTCGACGATAATATGCGTGCTTACATGACAGGCATGCAGCTTCTAGATGTGCTGGTGAAGCACCGAGATCAGCTGATATCCGGAGTCGCTCCAGAGCCACCGCACCTTCCGCCAGGTGCACCTCCGGCTCCAGGATTGCCAAACGTGCAGACCGAACCCAATGTCAATCTGCTTAGAACAATCAATGCCATCAATCAGATTAGTGAATCTCTAAAGATCTTTGGACAGCGATGGGGTTTCTCGAACTGGAAGGATGACTTTGAACGGGCGGTCGAGCCGATGCTCAAAGCATTGGATTCGAGGTTGTGGGAACTGGGCCAGGCCGGAATGGATCAGCACCGCCGTCCTTCGCATGTCCTTCACGGCTCCTCTGGATCAATCGTCACCGTCGAGAGTCTGAGCAGACACTCTTCACAAGCTTCATCGCATCCTGGCTATGCTCCTTCTTTGACAGGTCCTCAGCTTCGAGCCATGCGATCTTCTTCCGCTGGCATCTACGCACCTCTGCCGTACGGTATGCAAGACAGTCCGCCTTATTCGTCCGCTCCAATGGGTCCGCCCATGGGTAATTCGCCTTCTTCATCGAACCAATCTCCACCGACACAGCATCCACCCTATGCCGCACCACCGCCTCCCGCGAATTATGAGGATCCCAGCAGGCAGTTTGCGAGCTGGTCTGGTCTCTCTTCAGCCGATGCCCGTCATCAGTCTTTGCAGATTGGATCCCCTGGTCGACTGCCTCCCTCGCAGTAAATGCCATCGAGAGCGCTTCCGCGCTGAATAATACACAAAACCACTTCGTGGACCCATCTCCTCATCATCAAGACATTGACAGCGATCAACACCTCGATCAATGCCTAGACTTGTCCAAATCCGCCAGGTCGAGAACGGCCAAATCCATGCTTAGACCCGTGGGAACCACCTATTGTGACCCAGCATCCACCACGAGAGGTCGACAGTAGGGATTGGCAGGGCGGGACCCATTGTCTTCGTCCCGGGGCGAGTCATCGCTGTTGCCGCCTGTCTATACGCCATCTCCCGCGTCTCAGTGACCGGAAATGGTGGAAACAGTATTGGTAATGGCTTATCCAGAACCAAAATATCATGGAGCACAGCGCACCAAGCTTCCCATACGTTTCCCATGTCACCCACGACAACCCACGACAGCACCAGTGTATACCAAGGAGCTAGGTATTCATCAAGCCGATGCTCGAGTGCGTCCGGATCTATCCACATGCGACCAATGGGAAAGTTGTCTCGAAATCTGATGAACAAGTTTTCGGCGTCCATATCGGCTATGTTGTCGTCGGTCAATTTCTCCAGGACGCTGGAATGGTCATACTTTGTGGGGAAAGTCTGATGATGAGTTGGCGCTGTACTCTGCACGACGAGACGAGAAATCAGAGTGAACGATTCATGTACAGCGATACTGGTGCGTCATATTCATGGTTGATAGATACAATATCTACCTTTGTAAGAGAACAGTCAGGATCCATGAGTTGCAGCATAATGTTCTTCATCTGCAACTCAGAGCACGAATAAGAGACGACTCCGTTCATTTGTAGAGTGAGATGATATCTTGTGGCTGGGTAGATCTAGACACAGGACAATCAGTAGCGGGTAGTGGCTGTACCCTGGAGATGCTCGACAGAAGCCACATATCACGTGATACAGAGTCAAGGCCGAGGTCAGCAGAAAAGATTGCGGATGCCTGACGAGCATTATCGTCAAGCATCAAGCATATTCCCAGCGCTAGTCATGAAGCAGACGTGTTCCGACGATCTCTCTGGGAGGAAGCAAAAAGTACCTTGTCAAAACCTGTTTGCGCCCCACTATCTTGAGCCGTCTGGTCGAAAGGGCCATCCAGATTGTCGATCACCGCCACTCTTCCTCCCAACTTCCGCCTATCGAACCCTCCATCATCCTTCCAACACGGCGAAAGCCACACATGCTCCATCCAATTCTTCCGCCTGCGCCACAGGATCGACCACTTCCCACGAGTCCGGCGCTGTCAATCCTGTCTTTTCTCCACGTTTCACCGCCAGCGCATGCTGTGATAGGACCATACATATCAAGCCACGCTCTTCCGGCTGCCATGTCGCTTGGAGTCTGCCGGGTGTACCTCCTCGAGATGCCTGAATAGTATTTTTCCCGTCTCTTGTCTGTCGGCCGACTGCCGTGACCCTGCATTTAGTGGGGGAGAGTGAATCAAGTGCGTGATCTCTCAGAGGCTGGTACCTGGTAGTATAGAAGTAGGTCCTGGTCCTTGCTCGTTGATCTGTTTTCTCTTTCCTCAGGCATTGGTGTATCACTACTCGAGCATTCTATACTCTGCACATCGGTCAAATCAGCATTCACGTTGCTGAACAATGCTGGTGCTTCGATCTCGGTAACCTCTCAATACACCATTGAGAAACTCTAACAATTCAATCCGAGCCACAGCAGAGACATCTGCTCAAGAAGAGAGCTTGACTGCCGTACTTAGACAGCTCGTACGGCTTAAAATCACATAGAGAGGATATAGGAGCGATTGCTCTACCCCACAACAGTCATGGATCAACTACTCCAGGGTGCAAAGTCCATCTTGGACTCGGTCTACCCAGAGATCTCTTCATTGGCAACATTCAGCATACCCACAACAGTTGTCATTGATGGCTCTACCTACCGGATTCCCGCCATTGCACTCCCCACTCCCTCGACCACGAGTGGCTCATCCTCCTCCTCGTCCGCATCCTCATCATCGCCAACTTCCACGTCCTCGTCCGCTTCGTCCAGTAGCGCGTCTCCAGCAACCACGTCAGCTCCTGCTCAAACTTCGTTGGACCTCAATCGCACCCCGACGACCACTCCTTCAGCCGCAACACCAGATCAAAACCCCGATCGTCGACTAGGCATCATTCTCGGCGTGTCTCTCACCACTTTGGCTCTCCTCATCGCAGCAGCCATCATGTGGTACGCCTACCGTCGTAAGAAGCGAACAGGCTACTGGCTGAAGCACAAACCACCACCAAGCGACGAAGAAGTCGACACTTGGCGTGACGGAGAGAAAGGCCTCAAGGAGAAGCCCACATCCAGCTTCTTCGTCCGCCCTCTCAACCACACCTCCCACATCTGGTCCGACCACGGCGCCAATAACCGCTACCAGCCCATCGACAACTCCGCTCCTCACATGGCTACCGTGGAGCCCGTCAAGCCCGGCAGCGCAGGCAAAGGCGACCCATGGGCTGGAGCCTCTGGTCTCCCAGGCGGGACCGGCGCCACCCGCATCAGCGAACGCGAAGTGACTGCCGACGGCACCACCGCGCCTCTCATGGCCGGAGCAGCAGGAGCAGCCACCGGTGCCGCAGCAGGAGCCGCAACCACCCCCTCCGCACCAGCCAACACCTCCTCACCCAACCCCAACCCCTTCGCCTCCCCCACCAAACCCTCCCCTCTCAGCCAACCACCCATCACCGCCCCTTCCCCCTCTCCCCCACCCACAATGCCCTCGCCAACCCACCCCTCACACACCCGCACCGCCGCTGCCGCCGGCCTCGGAGGTCTCGCCGGTCTAGCCGCCGCCCGTCACGCCCGCAAATCCTCCTCCCACAGCCGCTCACGCTCGCGCCACGCCGCACCCGCCCCCCGCACAAGCAGCGACACACATCCGGCCTTGCGCCCCTCCCTGGACGCAACAGCCGGCGAGGTAGCGCGGAAACACTCCTCCAGCGACTCGTACCACACCCCGCCCGAAGACAGCAGGGATCTAGGTGGGGAGTTGGCGGCTGAGATGACGGTGAATGACGGCCCGTACGCGCGGGCCAGGAGGGCAAGTTGGGGGGAGAAGAGGGCGAGTTGGCGCCGTAAGAGCGGCGGGGACGATAGGCCCGAGGTGAGTTGGCGGCAGAGTAGGGATTTGGAGTACGCTCCTGTGCCGGATCCTTATATGGCTGGTGGGGGCGCGGGGAGGCGGAGTTGGGGGGAGAGGACGGGGCTGGTGGATGAGCGGGGGACGAGTGAGGGGGATAAGGAGAGGGTGGAGGAGGGGGAGAGAGGGAGGCCGCCGACGCCGTTGATGCATGCTTTGTTTGGCGGGAAGGGGAAGGAGAAGCAGAGGGATGTGGAGGCGGATGGGAAGGAGATGATGAGGGGGAGGAGCGATACGGTGGGGAGTAAGAGGTCGACGATCTCTCGAAAGCCGGTGCCGGCGCCGATTCAGACCAAGGATCTGGATAAGAGGAGTCCGGTGAGCCCCGTGGATCATCGGTATAGTAACCCGTTTGCGTCCCCGCAGGATGATTACTCCGAGCATTCCCCTGGACCGTATGGTGGAAGCCCGGTGTATGCTAAGAGGAGAAGTAGCGGGTATGCGAGGGGCGATTATGAGGAGGATTATGGTCCTGCTCCGCTCTTGCCGCAGAGGAGCCCGCAGAGGAGGTACAGTCCGCATGTGCACTATCCCAGTGGACCAGAGGTTAGCCAATTCGATTTTGGTCTGACAAAGGAAGAGTTGAGGGGTCTGAGAGAGGCGGGCGAGAGGAGAAGTATGGACGCTGATGGAGGACGGACATGGAGCTTTGAGAGGGGGCAGGGCGTATGAGCTTGGTATCTACGGCTTGTGATGCCCCTGGACGCATGAGTGACGAAGACTTTCCTATCGATACCAAGATACATTTCTGCTCATACAACGTCTCTTATCATCTTTCTCCGGCGTAGCCAAACGAACCTGATACACAGATGTCTCTAACTACCGGACACCATACATGCGTACAGCCACACAGGCTCCCGAAGTACACGAAGCCACTAGGCATACCAGAGTGCCTCTCTTCGAGGAGTACCGCCTCCGTTTCATCCGGCGCGAACATCCCGTGCGTGGTTGACGACCAAGGTAACAGAAACGTGATCGCTTCTACTGGCCATCCTCTGTGCAGCCCAAGAAAGCTCAGCTCAAGCACCAGGTATGAGATGGACCTATCAAGCGCTGAGCACTCACCATCCAAGAACTCATGCCCTCTTTCGAAGTAACCGCGGCTGGTCTTCCATGCACTCATTAGTGGTGGTACATTGCATCAACAAGTATCGTCATGAACAAGTCACGGTCTATACTCTGGGTAATTTGTGGCGTTCTGATTATTCTGTCATGATCATTCCATATGGAAAAGGCTGTACCAGTACATCTACAATTTGGCTACAGGCTGATGTGGCGTGTATGTCTGTCACGAACTACCACAATAGCAGCGCAACCATGTGACGCATCACACGCTCTCTTTGCTCGTTTGCTGAGACTCAGGCACCCTTCTCCTGAAGTACATCCGCTTGACCCACTTCCAGCCTTCCGAACCCGCTATGAACAAGACAGTGGCAATCACAGCCACGGCCCACTCCCAATCAATGCCCACATGCAGAAACACCACGGTATTCAGCGTCGGGACGTACAGAACTGGGAACACAACCAAGATGACCAGAGTCACCGACCAGGACAGAAACTGGTTGCTCCAAAGATGACGTGTCCACCCTTGGACGCCGTTGCGATGCCAAAAGAAGGATCGTCGCATGTCGATGAGCTCCCATGCAAACAGGACGAACATCCAAGTCATGGCTGTGTAGCAAGTGGCTCTTGCATGGAAGACAGGCTCGCAGGAGGCTGAATAGGTGAAGTTGCAGTCCCTGCCCAGGTTGCCGTTGGAGAAGCCGAAGATGATGAGCGTGAAGGATCCGAGGACGAGCGCTCCCATGAGGACACCGTAGACCAGTGTATCTATTAGGAGTTCGGGAGTGAAGATTCCGAATCTGAGCTGTTTCATATGTCAGCTGAAGTGGTAGGTACGGCGAGGTTGCACTTACATTGTGAGGTGGTCGCTGCAGTATGCCTTCCACTGCCGTCTCGAAACCCAGCCCGGTCTCGCAGAATGCACCCGTGCCCAGTAGCATGAAGAGAATCTCAATCGGAGACAGCAGGAATACTGATACACCCGCTTCGTCCTTGAGAGCCAGACCGATGAGCAGGGCGAGAACAAAGCCAGCATTGGCCGCCAGGACATGAAGCACAAACTTCTGGATATTGTCGAAAATGCGTCGTCCTTCCTCGATGGCATTCAAGATCGATGCGAAATTGTCATCCGTCAGAACGATGTCTGCTGCTTCCTTGGCGACGTCGGAGCCGCTACCCATGGCAATGCCAATGTCAGCTCGCTTCAAGCTTGGGCTGTCATTGATGCCATCGCCGGTCATGGCGACGTATCGCTTGCGACGGTGGAGCGCATCAATCATCCTCACCTTGGTGGCGGGCGAACATCTCGCCACCACGAGTGGTAGCTGTGGAAGCTCATCGATCTGGTCGACGTCAAGCTTGTCGAACTCTGCTGATGTCATGACCAAGGACTGGTTGACATCGGCGCTGAGATGCTGTAGTTTCTCGATTCGCGGAAGTATCCCGACGTCGGTCGCGATTGAGCGTGCGGTCTGAGGATGATCGCCAGTGAGCATGTGAACAATGATTCCAGCTTCTTGACACTGCCGAACACTGATTGCAGACTCGGGTCTAGGTGGATCGTAAATGCCGATGAGACCCAGAAACATCAAATCTCTCTCCACGTCCTTGCGATCTGGCTGGTACTTGACATCCCAATGATCATTAGGGATGGAGCGTCGGGCAAGTGCCAGAACTCTCAATCCTTCCGAAGCGAGTGCTTCCATCTTCCCAAGAATCATGACCTTATGTTCTTCCGACAGAGTGTCTGATGATGACGATGTAAAGATCCGATTGCACGAGTCGAGTACTCTCTCGACTGCGCCCTATGCAATGTCAGTATGGATCGATATGAGGGGATCACAGGCAAACCTTCGTTAAGATATGCGTTTCGCCACAATCAAGGTTCTGGTATACCACGGTCATCTTCTTCACGTCAGAGTCGAAAGGGTACTCGGCCAGATGTTGCCATTTCGCGGTTTGCCCGTCGGTTGAACTTTTACGATCCCAGCCGAAGCGCTGTGCGAAGACCTCAATGGCAATCTCTGTTGGTGCCCCTCGACCTGTCCACATCACCTTGCTGTTCAATTCTTCTTGTGACTCCGAGACCTCTGCCAGATTTGCCAGTGACGCAACATCGAGAAAGGAAGTGAGATGCTGATATGTACCAACGTGTGCCTTTAGGTCACTGATCTGTAATACAGATCCATCAGCGTCCTTGTGGATATGAATAATACCCTGTGTGGGATTGTAAACATCATTCGATGAGTCCACAGAGTATGTCGCGAAGCCAGGCAACCAGGCTTTGCGGACTATCATACGTCCTTGAGTGATAGTACCAGTCTTGTCCGAGCAGATGTCTTGTGGAATCAGCATGTCTGACTGGAATACAACGGTAGATCACTCACTTGTAATTCCACCAAGAGCTTCTAAGCTTGACATGTTACGCACAAGAACATTTCGTTCAAGCATCTTCCTAACACCAGCGGCCATGGTGACAGTAAGTACCAGGAGGAGTGACACAGGAATAGTGCCAATGGCCGTGGTGACCGCATAGATAACAACGTCTCGCCTGCCAGAAAATCTGTTGGCGCCGAGCACGATAATGATGCATGTGATTGCGAAGAAGAGAAGACCTAAGAATAGTTGGGAGAGCTTTTGCTGCAGCGGCGTGCCCACTGTAAGTCCAAAGAACTTGCCCAACTCGCGACGTACTGCTGCGAAGGCTCGTCCGAGGATATTTGCCGGTTGCTTGGTTTTAGCCCCGTTCGATCCACTAGCTAGCGCAGCGGCGATATGTCCGATTTCGGTATTCATGCCGGTAGCGAAGACCACGCCACGACCTCGCCCTTTCGTGATCCTTGTTGAGCTAAATGCAACGTTGAGTCGATCTCCTGGAGCGGTGTCCAGGTCCAGTATGAGCTTAGGATCCTTTGTGACTGGGAGTGACTCCCCAGTGAGCATAGCTTCATCGGCCTCGAGGTTGACGCAATAGATCATCCGCATATCTGCGGGGACAGAGTCGCCAACATTGACTTCAACAACGTCGCCAGGAACAATCTCCGTGGTCGGGATTCGGCCAATACTCCCGTCTCTTAGTACCGTACAAGTCGGAGATCCCAGCGTGCGAAGTGAGTTGATCGTTCGCTCTGCCTGAAGAGTCTGTACGAAGCCAATCCCGATGTTCAAGGCGATGATACCACCAAGGATACCACCCTCAATCCATGCTTCAATGCCGAATGACGCGGCTAGCGCCAGGCACAGAATCTACGCAGGGTCAGCAACGACATGATCAAAATCAATCAGAGCCATACCAAAGTCATCGCGTTGACGACCTGCCCGAGTAAGATCTTCAGCGGCTGCACACCTTTTTGCTGATCGAGCTCGTTCGCGCCATGTTTTGTGAGACGGCGTTGTGCTTCACTCAAGGATAATCCGCTCTGGAACTCCACGGACAGCTCTTCGAGAGTAGCTTTTGTTTCAAGTGCGTGTGCCGGGCGCGAGAGTGTAGAGAGCTCGTCCATGGTAGTGGCGCCTTTGTCAGTCTTGCTAGGCATCTTGTGTTCCCGAATGACGGTGTTGCTGGCTTCGAGGGTAGGTCTTCACAGATATGCTCATCGTTCAGCTTGTATTATCTGGAGGTTGCATATAAATACTTGACATGGAAAGTAGAGAAAACAAGGACGAAGAAGACCAAGACCACATGAAGGATCAGCAAGACTGTGAACCGGGTAGGCAGACTTCATGCCGGGTCTTCATACCTACGTATTATGTAAAAAGAAGCACATTCGAATGTCGGCCGAGACACAAACACACATCGTGAAGACTGTGAACCGGCATCGAAGACTTCAATTCGGACCCGGTCCTCTCCAAATGTGCCTCAAGACTTTGTGTCGGATTTCGAAGACTTCAAGTCGGGGCCTCGTCGTGGAAAGTCTGGTCTGTAAGACTTCGAACCGGAGGTGTAAGACTTCAAATCGGAGAGTCAAGACCTGGGGTCGGGCGACTGCCAAGAACTACTGTAACGGCTGCGGCATGTTGCTCGTTGTCTTTGTCCATTGTTTCCCAGATGGCCCTTTGCTGCAGCAACAGATTGGGCCAGTCACGAAGTGTCACCCTGTGTGGCCCTGCTCTGCTTAGCAGTTTACTGCTCGGACGTCATCGCGCCACAGCACACAGCACACTCTGCTGCTTGTGGCCTGCCGATGCTGCTGGCTTTTTGAATCCGATAGCAGTGAGGTGATCAGGTCGACCATGAGCATCCTGTATCATCAGCGAGCTGGTGGACTGCCTTGTGGTATTCCCAGCTCCATTTCCCTTTCAGTAGGACCATTAGGTAAAAGGCAGCGAATAGACATTACGTAATGCCGCTTTTACGTAAACCTCGAACAAGGCAGCGGCACTCCCATGCGCATATGGGACCAGAGTGAGTTCATCATTATGCGAACTGAACGATGTTGTGCAAGACGTGATTTGAGAGCAGACCGACCAGACACCTGAAATCTCCTCACGAAGAGCAAGAGGTGCTGACGCCCCGCACTTCTTCATGGAGACATCGGAGAGCGGCTCCAACACGGCTGTTCCCGGCCTCGGTAAGCTCGCATCGCGCATCAGAAGCAAATGCAGGGGGTGTCCAACATCCTCCAATTTGTCTCGATGATTCCTGCATCTGGGACTGAAAAGCAAATCTAACGCAGCATCGCGTACGGCCTGTAATATTATCGGCAGTCTATCTGTACCGATCTATGATTGTATGAAATAAGCACACGACCAAAGCTTGACAGCTTTCTACGACCATAGAGCCACGCTATCACGCATTTGCGAGGGCCACTAGCAGCAGGTCTGCTCCGAAGTCACGTACTCATCCCACACGCTCCAAATACCTTGGACCACAGCAGTCACGAACATTCGCGCTTCAGTCGATCTTTACAGGAAATCTAGGTCGCCGAAGCCTTGTATCTCGCAGACACTATCCCTACACAACCTCACCCACTTCTGACATCCTCACCACCGCCATCATGGTCCGCTCACCCTCTCGGTCCCGATTCCGACCTTTCCTCATCCTCGCCCTCATCGTCCTGACCGTCATCTATCTGACTACCGGCTCGCGCTCCACACAGACCTCGGAATTCTATACACGCACCGTAGCGGCCATGGACGCCCGCCAGAAATCTCTCCGCGAAGGTCTCAACGGCGCGCTCGACCCCGCAGCTCAAGCTCAAGCAGCAGCCGAAGCTAAAGTCCGGGACAGCAACGGCGAAGTCGTCCTGCCCAAGGTCAAGGACCACGGCGATGGCAAAGGCGAGCAAGTGAGCAAGGAGAAGCCAAAGCAGAAAGTCCTTGCGGACGACGAGGATGAGGAAGAGGATGCATCGACGCTGAAGAAGGCGAAGAGCAAGGCTAAGGAAGTCGCGGATGAGGTTGTTGGCAAGAAGAAGGGGAAGAAAGTGGACGACGATGCGGATGCTGTGCATGGACCCAAGGACCCGAAGGAGAAGGGCACGACTAAAGCGGGGAAGAAGAAGGTGCAGGGGAAGCCTAATGCGGATGACGGTGTGGCAAAGGTCGGGAATACGGAGAAGCATCTGAAGCAAAAGGGGAAGCCGAAGGAGGAGGTGGGTGATCATGAAGCCGAGGTGGCACTGGATGGGATTTTGAAGAAGAGTCCGAGTAAGTCTCAATTCGATTTACCAGAATGTAGCAAGCACTGACACCGGCAGTCATCATCTTCTCCAAGACATTCTGCCCATACTCGATGAAGGCCAAGCGTATATTATTGCAGGGCTACAAGATTGTACCGGCGCCCTATGTCGAGGAGCTTGACGAGCATGCCATGGGCGATAGGCTGCAGAATGCTTTGAACAAGATGACCGGCCGTAGGACAGTGCCGAACATTCTAATCAATGGCAAGAGTATCGGAGGCGGAGATGATATCCAAGAGATGGACGAGGCCGACACACTGGCGAAGAAGATCCTCAGTCTTGGTGGCAAGCGGATCATGGAGGTTAAGAAGCTGCAGCGCAAGGATGATAGCTCAAACTAAAGCCAAAAATCTTCATATTTGAACAGTTCAATTCATAGGGAGGTGTAGGGATAGGCGCAATCGGCAGTCCGATACCCTGGAAGGAGTCCCAGCTTTTGAATAGCACTTGGAAGAATGCACGTTGAATATTCTTTCATTGATCGACCTGCTCGCAAAAGAACCCGTGTGACTGTTGCAGAGCAATCATTTTGACACCAGCCAGTCCTCATCCCCATGCAGCATTCCCCTCTACCATCCTCTAGTCCACAACGATGTTCGTCCTCTCCGACACGTAAAGACCGTCCAAGAACTTTCGGATATCCTTGTTCCTTACTCTGCAGATCTGCTGGATATCGGCGGCGGATTGTGAGACGGCTTCGAGGGAGTTGCCAGTGATTTGCAGCTCATCCTTGACGTTCTTGGAGGCCTCGACATCGACACCTGGCTGCATCTTGACGTTGCGGACGAGCTTCTCGCCCAAGAAGTTCCTGAGTTACTGGTCAGATCCTGTTCCCGCGCTTCCTCGTCATGTACCGTACCTGATCTCCACGTTCCAGAGGTCGGTCTCCTTGTCCTTCTCAAAGTTGACGTTGATGGGGAAATGTGCGTAGACGTATCGCATCTTGTACTTGTAGCCCTTTGTTACGCCAATGATCATGTTGTTGATGATGGAGCGGACAGTGCGGAGGGTAGCGACGGCCTTGCGTGAGCCGTGGTGGAGCTCGATCGCAATCACGTTCTTCTTGGGGTGGGTGAAGGAGACGGAAAGGTGACCGAGGTTCTTGGTGAGCTTGCCTGTACATCAATTCGTAAGTTGTCCATCCATTGTCCTTGCTCTTGTGGTATTCGTACCTCGTGGGCCCTCAACGACGACATTGCGAGTCTTGATGGCGACCTTGACTATTGCGCATCCTGTTAGTCGCATGAATTTTGGTGCTTTCGAGAATTTGACGAACCTCCCTCTGGAATCTCCAGTGTCTGATCCGAGTGAATGTACTTCATTGTTGCTGTGCTGGATCGTGGTCGGCGCTCGATATCAATTTCCTTGAAGTCAAACTTCTCAGATTCTGAGTGTGCGGAAGGATTATTACCTAAGCAGTGTTCAAAGTCTTGGCTTATTTTTTGGCCATGACCGGAGCCGCAAGCCGACAACAACCCGAGGGGTCGGTTGCCAAAATCCATGTCCTCGACTATTTTTCGGGACATAATTTTGCAGCATTTCTCAAACACGAAGGTATTGATAATAGCACGGTGGTTGCCACAACTCTTCCATATTAGCCATCTCTGGAAACACAATCTCTATGTTGAAGACCTGAAGAAATTGTATCTTTCACGAGGAGGGTCGACGACGAGGTCATCAATGCGCCTCCTCTACGCCAACACATAACACAGTACTGCCTGGGGTTGAGTGACTTATCATGGCAAAGAAGCCTGCAGTGCCTGCAGAGGCGAACGTCAACGGCAAGGATAGCAAGGGCTCAAGCCCGCTCATAATCTGCCGGAATAAGTAAGTTGTATGTCCTGCACATTTTTGTTAATCTCCTTTTTCAACATTGATGCGAGCATGCTCTGCGAGATTTCACAACTCAACTGGACAGCATTTGACTGTGCCTGCTTGTCGTAAGAGGTGGGTAGAACTGCGACACTGGAAGACAGACGATTCCGCCGCCTTAGCTGACCATTACCAGACATTGGCGGTACATCTCCTGCTATCATGGTCCATGGTTCCAGCTACCTCTGGAGCTGCTTCAATCACTTGCCCATGAGAACTTTATTATGCCTCAGCCAAGACTGATTGACCCTGCTGTATTCTTTGACATTGTCAAGATCAGGAGAGCAATTGACGAAGCGACAGAAGAAGCTGTACGTGCAAACAGTGGCGTCAGCAATGTTAGCAACGTTTCTCGCTTCGATCCATTTGGAGGGAGTCAGCAACCTGGATCGCAGATGAGTAAAGAACGAATACATCGGGTACGGCAGAAAGCCGTGAAACTTCTTGCCAAGGCGTACCGGCTGGACGAGGTCGCGACCAGTGTTGTCACCATGTCCTCAAGCTCATCTCTGGAAGATGTGGCGGAGCATGTTCTGAAGCGAGACAAAGATGACATTGATGCCAAGTATGTCCATTTCTTTCATGAGAAGATCCCCTCGAGAATGGAGGAGCACACCTCCCTTCAGCCTCTGGATGAGATCATGGCGAAACTAGCCTGGGACGCTCAAGGCGCGCCATTCAGGACAAGAGGACTGGTCAGGATCATGAAGAGCGATCTTGACGGAGCTGCGGACGACTTCACCTACTCGTTGAGAATTGCGCAAGAATTGAAAAAGCGACACAAACCGGGTAGTGATCAGCTTGTTTTGGCCAGAGATTTCAAGAAGGCCCAAGAGCAGTGGGAGAGGAACCCAAAATCCATACCTCAGCTCAAGGACGACGAGCAGCCGACTAGTATGGAGCAACAGCTACTGTTCAATCGCGGAAACGTGTATCTGTCTCTGGCATGCAACAGCGTACATGAATCCCTCAGCGGATTGGAAGAGTACATCCAAAAGACGAAGCCTGATGCGGAGACTGGCGCGGTGACAGAATTGTCGCAGAAGGAGGTCCAACAGCACTCCCATCGGCTAGAAGCTCGGAAAAGGGTCAAGACGTACGCGAAACGTGCTTGGAAGGATTATATGGCGTTTCTGGCTTTCTTTGATTATACCCCTGGTTTTCCCATCGAAGTTACGCAAGAGATCATGCATAGAGTGTACGACATAGCCAACGGCCCCAGATCCTACAGCAACGGCCATAACGACGACACCACCCACTCAGCCCTCACCTCCATCCGCCGGGATGCCCTCGCGGTTCAATCATCCACCAAACCCAGCATCGACCTCTCCACCCTCCCCCCACCAAAAGTCTATCCAGCCGACTGCCTCTTCGCCTCACAGCCCCTCCCTGACCTCCCCCCCTTCCCCTCCCCTACGCCCGCCCCCACCAACCCCGCCTCCTCCATCCCCGGCGTCCGCGAAGCCCTTACCTACCACCCCCTCCTCCCAGACGCCCTTCACTCCCTCCTCCTAACGCATTGCCTCCTCCAAACCTCCCCCACCGAACTCCAGCGCCACGCGCACTCGGCCGCCCGCCTCTCCCGCATCGCAGACGGGTACCCGATCTTCCAGCCGCCTCGCTCGCCTGCGCGCGCCGACTGGATCGAGATCCTGAGGAAATGTAACAACTGGATTAAGCTACCGATGAGTTGGGCGGAGATGTGTAGGCCTGCTTACAATGGTAATACCAAGACCAATGACAGGTCGAGGTCCGGGTCCGGGTCCTCCTCTGCAGTGGCCAAGAACGGGGATAAGGTTCTAGGCAAGGAAACGGAGAAGCAGCGCAGGGATAGGATTAGGCAGCAGGCTATATCGGACGCCATGGGCGATGAGAGGGTGGTGGACGAGGAGACGTTCAGGCAGTCTGTGCAGGCGCGGGAGAAGAGGGCCGAGGAGGACGAGGAGAGGGATAAGCGCCTCTTCACTGCTCCCTCTTCCACTGGGATTGAGGGGAGTGGGGAGAGGTTGCTGCAGGACGGAGCGAATGGAACGGGGAATGGTGTAGGGGTGGGCAAGGAGGAAGCCAGGGAGAGATTGAAGGATGAGAAGCTGAAGAGGTGGGCGGAGGATGAGGCGTTGAAGGAGTACCCCGTTACGACGGAGAGGGTGGAGGCGGTTAGTAGATGGGTAAGGGAGGCACCTGGGACGATGCCTGGTGTGGGGACGAAGAAGAAAAGGAAGGGGGGTAAGAGGAAGAAGGTTGTGGAGGGATTGGAGGGGTTGAGTGTGCGTGATGATGTGGATGGAGAGGAGGGGCCGGATTGAGGTTACACGTCGTTTCATAAGAGGTGAGGATGAAGGTGTAGCGTATCACTGCGCATTGTAGTTGAGAGAATGGATGTGGCATTAGATTCTCTTCGGCCGTCTATCATTATATGTGCTCGTAACTGATGAACGTACACCACCACGCTCATCTATGCCTTGCATGCAGCGGGTGTGGTGCTTGCATATGCCAACAACGCCGGCTCCTTCGTCGTCCTCGGCTGACCGAGCAGAACGTTTAGGCCAGCAATCACAATCGAGTTCTCGGTGACTAGGAAGTCTCCCAAACCCAAGCCAGGCGCAAGGTACCCCGCGCACACGCTGCCGAGATCCAATCGACTGACTTGGCCCGGCCCATCATTCGCCATTGCGTCCTTGAGCAGTGCCAGGGCGAGAGGATTATACAGCACACCTTCATGCGTGTAGAGTGATCCTGCCAGTTTGCCGGCGCAGACCTTTTGCACCTCGTTATTCGTCACGCCCACGTTACGTGCGTCATTGAGGAATGCACTCGCGCCAGTGCCGGATTGGGGCTGGACGATCTCGTCGAGAAAACCAGAATAAATGCTCGTGGTAGGGACATAGCCGCTATCGCCTCCGTTGGAGCGCAAAGCGGAGATGTAGTTGCTGCTTCCCAAGTATTGCTGCTGGAGCACTGCGGGGGTGCAAGACACGAGACCGTCGGGGCAGATAAAGTTTGCGTTGATGGTGCCGGCGTAGTCGGCGGAGATGGCGACGTGATCGGATGTGATCAGGCGGGTGGAAGGGTAGTATTTGAAGGCCCATTGGGTATTGATGTTGCCTTGAGACCACGCGAGCATGGTTACGTTGCGCTTGGTGAGGGATGCAATGTAATTCATGGCGTATGCGGCGTATTGAGCATTGAGCTGAGAATCGTTGACTAGTGCGTTGGGCACGTTTACCCAGACAGGATCCGCCCAGGACTGTCCAGAAAGGAGCTTGATGAAGTTGCCTGAGAAGGTCTGATAGCCAGTGTTGCCTGTGCCAGGGAAGAGGATGACGGGAGGCTTCTGACCCTTCGTGAAAGATGGAGGAATGTAGATGGCGGAACGGAGGTCGGACTCTGACACAGTGTACGGCGAGTCGCAAGGAAGGCGCTTAGGGTATACAGGAGCGGGAGGGTCCGGATTGCGATTGGAGTTACTGTTCTGACCCGTGAACTGCCCTGCGATGCCGTTCACGAGCGAAGTCAGGGTACCGGAGATGAGGCCATTAGCCTGGAGCATGGCACTGTACTGAAAGATATTGGCCGGCTTGCCATTCTGGACGATCTGTGCGATCTTCTGTTGTGCCTCGTCTATGGTTGCGGGAGTAGTCGATGGCTTTGCCTGTTTGAGGTTGTTGAGGATGCCATTGACATCGCCTTTCGATACGGCATTGTTGATGCCACCGAGAAGTCCACCGAGCAGTCCACCAAGTAGTTGACGTTCTTCTAAACTCGCAGGTGACGGTGCTGCGATGGGCTGAGGGGCTGGAGCTGCTAAAGCCAGCGACGATAGCGAAAGGAGAAGCGTGGTAGCAACCTTCATTGTCACGAGCTATGCGAAAGAGATGTGAGGGGGAGGCAGGTGTACTTGCCATTGTTTTGGCACCACAGGGCTACTTGTACCTGAGCACTGGCAAATCATCGATATTCAATCTATGGTTCGATGCCATCACACGTGCGCTGGTCCATGCCATGGCACGCGGCTCTACTGAGGGCAGAGAGGGCAATAGAGTGAAGATCTTCCGTCATGCTGGTTACTGGAAGCAGAAATCTTTGATGGAAAGGTAGTGATCTGCTTTGGTTTCGACAAACGCAGTCGCGCTCGGCAAGATCAAGTTCCGGCGAACTGGGTTCCCAAACTCTAATGTGAAATGCCGTGCCCGAAGCAGATTTAGCGATATGAATTCAGGAAGATATTGTTGTAAGCCACAATACCAGCCCTATCCGACCAGGATGTCGCACTCGTCGGACTCCTTGTTCGCGACGGTATTGAGATGTGTAATGAGAAGGTGATGTGTACTGTATATTCTCATTTAATCAATCGAGCTTGGATCTTTGACTTTTTGCCGCTGCCGATCATGTCCACAGCCTCTGGGGACGCCCTTAAGCAAAGTCCTTGAAGCTGTGACGTATGCTAGAAATGCTTCCTTCCCACCAATTTCGCCAAAATCAGATCTTGACAAGGCGACAGCGATATTATGCTCTACCAAACACCACCCCTCTTCTTCAAGTATGCCTTTGCTTTGTTACAACATGTGGTAGGTCGGTGTTGATGGGAAGAAGGCTTTCCCGGATTTCTAATCGAGGCATGCCGTGATGCGGGGCCTAACAAGCTTTGGGAAGATCAAGGGCGTGTTCAGAATCTCATCTACAATATATATAATCATTCGCAATAGTCAGTTCAAGTCATGAGAGTACCGTACACAATGGCTCAACCATATACCATAGCGGTGCCGGACGGTGACGTCCAAGATCTGAAGTCAAGGCTAGCACGAGCTCGGTTTCCTGACGAGGTAAGTAATCTCATTCGTGCCGAATTATTCCAGCTATACTTTCTTATCGATCGGGAGATTTGTTTGTTCGTGGAGGGATACATGTACGAATTTCCTCGGAGCACTTTGAGCGGTAGTAGGCAGAGCACTAACCTGCTTGAAACAGCTTGACAAAGCAGGATGGGATTATGGCGCCCCTCTAAAGGATGTCAGAAGACTCACGGAGTACTGGAAAGATCGTTTCGATTGGCGAAAGACAGAGTCTGAGTTGAATCAATTGCCCCAATTCAAGACATCGGTCAATGTTGCCGGGTTCGCTCCTGTCGACCTTCACTACATCCACCAAAAGTCATCAGGACAGGACTCGATACCCCTGCTGTTCGTGCATGGGTGGCCTGGCTCGTACCTCGAGGTTACCAAGATTCTTCCCCTCCTCACATCGACTTCATCCGGCCAATCTTTCCATGTGGTCGCTCCCTCTCTTCCTAACTACGCATGGTCAGCCGGGATCAGCAAGAGGGGCTTTGGCCTCTCCCAGTACGCAACCGCATGCCATCTCCTCATGCAGTCCCTGGGCTACACCAAGTATGTCACCCAAGCAGGCGACTGGGGCATGTACATCACGCGTACCATATCTCTTCTCTATCCTGAATCTTGCCTTGCGACGCACATCAACATGGTGCGTGCTTTTGCCCCCACCTTCGCGGAACATCCTCTGCTCGCTCTTTCCCACACCATCACACCCTATACCGAGCAAGAACAACGTGGTCTCGAACGCAGCAAGTGGTTCGCAGAAGAAGGTTCTGGCTACAAGACCATCCAAGCGACCAAGCCACAGACACCGGGGTACGGCGTGACGGACTCACCTGTGGGTCTCCTCGCCTGGATTCTAGAGAAGCTCCATGACTGGACCGACGACTACAAGTGGACCGACGACGAGATCTGCACATGGGTTAGCGTCTACTGGTTCAGCACCGCCGGACCTGCAGCCAGCTTCAGGATTTACTATGAAGCGACTCACGATAGTATTGGTGCCGGGGAGGCTGGCAAGGGAGGAGGGCCGCCATTCACTAGCAGAGATCGTACGCAGCAGTATATCCCTCATGTCAAGGTCGGATTGTGTCGTGCACCGAAAGAGTTGGCCTTGTTCCCGAAGGCTTGGGGGAGGACTTTAGGGGAGATCAGGTTGGAGAGCGAGCATGGGAAAGGAGGACATTTCTTGGCTCACGAGAATCCCGAGGCGGTCGTGGAGGATTTGAGAAAGATGTTTGATAGGAAGGAAGGTACTTGCAAAGATGTCGTTGCGGTAATATTAGGAACGTGATACGGCAAGTCCTCGGTCGATTACGTCAGGTAGATATGAGCATAAGGGCGGAGTTCATTGGCATTGTCTTGATCGATATTGACAAGCCACGAGATATCAAGTTTCACCCCACATCCCGGTAGTACAGCAGTATCCTCAATGCCGTTTCGAGTCCGCTGCAGATATCGTTCTCGGACAGGTAGTACTGACAGCTCATGTTCTGTCCTACTACACCCCTCTTCATATCACCATGCGCACCACATTTCACCTGCCATTCGGTCGGGGGTGTAGTAGTTTTCAAAACTACGGGTCAGAGTGCCCAAAGGGCTGACCATCTTGCGGCTCTGTACTACCATTATCCCCGGCTCATTTCCGATCGCCATGTCTCCCTTCGAGCCGTTTAAGCTTCAACCGCCTCAATGAGTGGGCCGAACTCCGTTCTTTGACTAATAATTTCTCCTGCACCCCGCTTGACTCTTCATGATGACTTTCTTCATCGTCCCAAGTGTCGCAACATGCGGTGACAAAGTGCTGCAATTCACATCTACAGATGAGTGAGAAGAATGGCGGTGATGCCTCCCCAGACGATGGATCTGGGGTTGAACACAAGCCGATCGATCGGGACGCTGGCCCTCGACCAAGCACTTCCTCCAAAGGCGAAGTAGCAGATGGTCACTCCCACTCTGACTCCCTAGAACCACCCTCCGCACAAGATGCTACTCCCGCCTCACCACCAGCCGACATCCCCCCCAACGGCGGCTACGGCTGGGTCTGCACCATCGCCGTCGCCATCATCAACGCACACACATGGGGTATCAACTCCTCCTACGGCGTTTTCCTCGCGCACTACCTCTCGACCAACGTCTTCCCCGGCGCCACCTACCTGCAATACGCCTTCGTCGGCTCCCTCTCCATCTCCTGCGCCCTCCTCCTCTCCCCCATCGCCACCATCACCACCCGCGAATTCGGCACCCGCACCACCCTCCTCATCGGCACCGTCCTCGAAGCCGGCTCCCTCATCGCCGCCTCCTTCGCCACGGAGATCTGGCACCTTTTCCTGACGCAAGGTCTCTGCTTCGGCTTCGGCATGGGCTTCCTCTTCGTCGGCAGCGTGGGTATCGTCCCGCAGTGGTTCACCACCCGACGCTCGCTCGCCAACGGCATCGCGACGGCGGGCAGTGGTTTCGGTGGCCTCCTCTACTCTCTCGCGACGGGCGCTATGATTCGCAATCTCGGTCTGCCGTGGACGTTCAGGATCCTCGGCCTATTAGCGCTGGTGGTCAACACCGTTTGCTCCTTGCTTTTACGCGATCGGAACAAGCAGATCGGCTCGTCCCAGCTGGCGTTCGACGTCAGGCTGTTCAAGCGGGTCGAGTACTTGCTCCTGCTAGCCTTTGGATGGTTCAGTATGCTCGCGTATGTAGTCCTACTGTTCAGTCTAGCGAACTATGCAAGGGTGGTAGGCCTATCCGCCACCCAAGCCAGCACTATCTCTGCGATCTTGAACTTAGGTCAGGGGTTGGGACGTCCGCCGATAGGTTATTTCTCCGACTCCGTGGGGCGGATCAACATGGCGTTCCTGGCGACGTTCATCGCGGGCGTGTTGGCTCTGGTAGTCTGGATCTTTGCCACCAGCTTTGGGGTGCTGATTTTCTACGCACTGGTTGGGGGAGCGGTGGCGGGGACGTTTTGGACGGTCATTGCGCCGGTGAGCGTGGAGGTGGTCGGCCTTAGGGATGTGCCTAGTGCATTAAGTATTATCTGGGTTGTACTGGCTGTGCCGTGTACGTTCAGTGAACCGATTGGGTTGGAGATTGTCAATTTCAATGGTGGGAAGTATCTCGGTGCGCAGATATTGGTAGGCGTCATGTATTTGGCGGCAGCTGGATGTTGTTTCTTATTGCGAGGGTGGAAGATAGGCGAGGTACGTGCTGTGGCTGAGGCCAAGGGAGAGGAAGTCGTGGTAGGCACAGAGGACGTGGGAGCGGAGACAGTGGCGGAGGCGAAGAAGAGGGCACGGCGAAGAATGTGGGTAGATTGTTTTAAGTGGAAGAAGGTGTAAGCCTACCACGTTTGCATATAGATTGTTTGCATAGCGCTGATATATTGGGTTCTCATCCTGCTTAAATACATCTTTGGCTTTCTCGGCCTGTAGTCTGTCTCAATCATCATCCGAGTCATCCCCAAACACAGCCTTGAACAACTCATCTCCCGCCCTCTGTGCCTCCAGCGCCTCATTCTCCTCGACATTCACCTCCGCCTTCTCCCTATACTGCACCTTCTCCGCCTTCTCCCCCTCTCCACCAGCCTGCCCCGCACTCCCCGCCTGCCTCACCATCTCCTCCATCACCCCCTTCCCAACCACATCAAACCTCTCCTTCTCCCTCTCCTCCGCCGCAGGACCATGCAACACATGTTCCGGCGCCTTGACCCCAAAGCGCTTACACAACAGTCTCGTCGGGTAGAACAACTCCACCGACCTCGTCAACGGCCCAAACATCCCCATCTTCGCAGCCTGCACCGCCGGATCCCTCCCCTCCTCCTCCTTCCCCCACTCACCCGTCTCCACCCTCTCACTCCCCATCTTCGGCCCCTCCACCGCCTTCGCGGACGTGAAGCGACTCGCCATCAGCCCGCTCACAGGCTTGAACACCCTCGCCGCGGCCTCGAATTCCCGCATCTCAGTGACCCACTCGTCCTGCTCGCTCCCTTCTTTCCTGTCCGGCAGTCCGGGGCGGGCACCCGTCATCACCTCGAGGAAAGTGCGGTAGCGGGCGCGTTTTGCCTCGTCTTCGCCGTAGGGCATCCAGCCTGATTTGCCGCGGTCGAGCGCGGCTTGGGCTGTGGGGCGGTCGAGGCGTGGGACGAGGTCCCAGAGTGTGCGTGCTTTGGAGGCGGGGGTGGCTTCGTAGCCGGGTGGTGGGCCTTCGCCTTTGCCTTGCGGGAGGGAGGCGCCGGTTGCGGCTGCCAGGCGGTCACGGGCGGCGGGGGAGATGTAGTCGAAGATGGACTTGCCGGGGAGGGAGGTCTCGCCGAGGAGGCGCGAGCGGGCGGAGGGGTCGAGCATGGAGGCTTTGGCGGCGTCGGTTGTAGAGGGGAGGGGTTGAGCTGATTTGAGGAAGGGGGGTGAAGGGGTCCAGCCTTCGGGGACTGGGGGTGGGGCGTATTTGGTGGTGTCGCTGAGAGTTAGTGCTGAGGCGGCGAGAATGAAGCCGTCGAGGGGCAGCTTGCCGTCGTGGCAGCGGCGGTAGTTGGTGTTGCGTGACTGATTCGTGAGCTTCTGTGAGAGGAACACTGGCTTGGAGACATTGCCTGTCGTGGTTGCGGTGATACCACCTCGTTTCTTCCTGCGGTCACCGCCAATGACCTTGTTGTAGGAGATTCTGGGGCCGATGGAGTATGGGTCCTCGTCATCAGATCCAGTGTCATTCAGGACTCCAACGCCAAAGCCAGTCTTCTTGGGCTTGTTCTTCTTTTGCCCAGGCCTTTTAGCTCGGAACGCGTCCGCTTCAGAATCAGACTCACTAGCAGCGGCTGTCTTTGAACGTCCAGTCTTACTTGAAGAGCCTGCCCCGAGTCGTTCTTCGCCCTGCCAACCAAGACCGAATTTGTTCGTCTTCTTATCGAATGTGATCATAGGCACGTCCTCAGGAGCAAAGAGTCGATCTTCTGCGTTGTCGTCGATACTTCCATCATCGCCTCTTGGCTTACGCCTGACCTTTGGTCCAAGACCTTGACCAGGTCGCCAGCCCATGCGTTGCAGGAGCTTCATGCCCATTGTGTCATTGGGGTCATGGAAGAGATCGGACACAAATCCGCGACGAATGCCATCTTCTTGGGTCGATCCAAGGCCTGAAAACCCGGATTGTGTCTGCAGCTTCTGTGACTCTTGCAGGTCTGCCAGATCTTCCTCGTCCATGAAGTCCTCAGCACGTTGCTGGGTCGTAGCTGCGCCATCCTTCTGCTTGTTCGCCCGAGATGAGACGAATGTCGAAGGCGTGAATCCTTCTTTCGACCCTACCGTGTTGAAGTATCCAGCACTGAACCCACCTGTGAATGCGCCATGCAGACGCTTTCTGCCACGCTCATCCCGAACTTCTTGCTTCCATACTGGTACATATGTGCCGTCGTCGCGAGTTTCCGAGTCGAGCGGAGGGAGAGGTGTGCCATAAAAGACAAATGGCGGTCGCTGCAGTGAGGAGCCCTTGTCAGCTTCAAAGTCGGTACGTGACCGCTTGTAGGACATGATCTAGACTGATAGACTGGTCAAGTATTGAAGTGGACATTTCTGCCATGTGAGGCCGAGAAAACCTACGTAGTTTTGATAACTACCTTGCCATGACAGACGATTGATGCTTCCAGAGACTGCACGTGGCTGAGCAGACAACTGGAGTCAACAGGATTGTGTCATCAGAGAAGTTGTCGATATCTAAAACAGGATGGAGGTGGAGCTTCGAAAAGACAGCGCCTAAAGGTCGACGTAATGCGAGCTAAAGTTTGAAGATCTGCAAAAGCGGAAGAAACAACCTTGGAACCAGGGCATGCAAGATCATCAATTTTGGCCAGGTACCAGACACGCAGGATCACTGTCTCAGGCGGCGAGCTGCATAGTTTTGCAACAGTATACTGTAGAAGCTGGCATCCGAATCTCCAATTGATCTGTCATGGTACCCGACATTGGCAATCTCTCCATGAAAAGTCCGTGGTCCGTGCTACAATCATATCAGGCCTCTGTATACCGTACCAAGCTCCAGTAGTCTAGTCGAGTGCTTGGGGAATGCGAATTAAAGCACAGGTCCCTGGAGTATTGTCATTGCGCGGCTGCTTGCATTGGCAAAGCGATCATCCATTAGCTGTTCATCACCTTCGGGGTTTCACCAGACAGATTTCTTCTTTGATCTGTTCGTGATAGACAAGAGTTCTACATCGAAGAAAGCATCAAGGCGGGATTTACGCTAAGCCACTTCGTACCAACCTCTCCCTTCGTTCAAGATAGAAAGCCAACCTTTGGCCAATACCAATCCGATCACATTGCTGCTCTTGCTGCAGGACTGCCCACATCTATCGTAAAAGGCACTTTCTACCCGTCGCCCAATCCTGTCTAGCGTCACTTCACCTACAGACATCCAGCACCTCGTCCAACGGTCGCGACACGCTCTACAACTCGCCTGCCACCCTGCTTCGAGCCGCAATACGAATTCACCAATTTTTCGTCCTGGACACCACATAACATTCCCGCTGCCTGAGTAGCAGTGGCTGGGTGTGACAGCAATGTCCGCCGCTACCTCTCAGGGCCCATTACGGAGTCATTCGACGCGACGACACGGTTACACACCGTCGGGCGACAGACACAATGCTCCACCATCACCAAGAGCTACTGGTTCGGACGGGCCGAGGAGATCAATGTCATTACCTCAAGGATCTGGACCGGGATCACACAGTCGATCGGCATCAGGAGCGGGAGGGAACCTAAACAATGTTGCGCAAAGAGATGTCGAGCAAACCAACCTTGCGCGTCCATCTACAGCACACCGCAGTGATAGCAGAGATCGACCGTCAAGAGATGGAGGCCCGTCGCGCAGCGACTCAAGAAGAGGTCCTGCTTCGTCATCACGTCATGCCGGACACAGCAGACAACAATCAGAGGCTGCCACGATCAATGGGAGTGAACAAGCAAGCTCGTCCAGGCAAGGTGAATCGTCACATGGACCCAGACGGAGGACCACAGTCGAGGCGAAGTCGGGGGTGTGGGAATTGGGCAAAACAATTGGTGCTGGAAGTATGGGCAAGGTCAAGCTTGCCCGACACAGGGAAACCCATGAGCAGGTTGGTATAGTTCACAGGTGGATCAACATGTCACCTAACTTTGAGCAGGTTGCTGTCAAGATTGTACCGCGACAGTCAACAGATGAGCACAAAACAGCCGCCGAGAAAGAAAGAGCCGATCATTCGAAAGAGGTCCGAACATCGAGGGAGGCTGCCATTGTCACGCTCGTCGATCACCCCTACATTTGCGGCATGAAGGATGTGGTAAAGACGAAATACCACTGGTATATGCTGTTCGAATACGTCAATGGAGGACAGATGCTCGACTATATCATTTCTCACGGCAGGCTGAAGGAGAAACAAGCTCGCAAATTTGGTCGACAAATCGCTAGTGCTCTGGACTACTGTCACCGCAACAGCATTGTACACCGCGACTTGAAGATCGAGAACATACTCATCAGTAAGACTGGTGACATCAAGATCATCGATTTTGGACTCAGCAACACCTTCACTCCCAAAGGGCACCTCAAAACGTTTTGTGGCTCGCTCTATTTCGCCGCGCCGGAACTGCTTCAAGCAAAGCAATACACTGGCCCAGAGGTCGATGTTTGGAGTTTTGGAATCGTCCTCTACGTCCTCGTTTGTGGCAAAGTACCCTTTGACGACCAGAGTATGCCGCAATTGCATGCAAAGATTAAGAAAGGCCATGTCGAATATCCTCCATGGCTTACCAATGGTACATCTACTGTATAGATCATATCAACTGCCACTAACATTTCCTAGAATGCCGGTCACTCATTGCACGCATGCTACAAACAGATCCTAATCAGAGAGCTACCATGTCAGAAATCATGAACCATCCATGGATGATGAAAGGATTTGGAGGACCTCCTGACAATTTCTTACCGCCACGACACCCTCTCACAACACCGCTCGAGCGATCTATCATCCGAAAAATGGATGGATTCGATTTTGGTTCGGCCCTAAATGTTGAAGATCAACTTACCAAGATCGTGGAGAGCGAGGAATATCAGAAGGCTATCCGTAATTACGAGAAAAAGGCCAACATGCCAACTCCAGAGATTGAGCGCAAGCGTGGTGTCTTTGACTTCTACAAGCGAAGAAATTCACTTAGCAGGGATACCTTGAATTCGAGCTCTTCTGAAGCTGTTCAGTGGGGTCAAGATCCGGTCAACGCCTTCCATCCACTTGTCTCGGTGTACTTCCTGGCAAAAGAGAAGATTGAGAGGGAGAAGGGAATACCGCCAGGCAGCATCCCGCCAGAAGAGAAGCCCCTACCCGAAAAGCCACCTTCAGAGAAAACGACCCCAACTTTGGCAGCACCCGAGGCTGCCTATACGAATCCCGCGACATACGAAATGGCAGGCGAGGCGCCTACAGGAGGGAGATCGCGACCACGAGCGAGGACACATGGCCAGGATGAAGTGGCCGAGGATCTCAAGCATGTCAAGATTGAGGACCCCGTCCAGCCACCACCACAGGTCATTACTCCACCAGAAGCACCGCAGCCGAAGAAGGAGAGCACAGCAGCAGGTATCTTCCGCAAGCTGAGTACACGGAGGCATAGGGATCATCCACCATCGCTTGCGGTCCAGTCTCCCGAAGAAGGCGTGCCTGCTGTTCCTAGGAAGAGCTTCAGTATCCGCCGCAGGGACCGCAGTGCTACCAGACAAAGCCCAGCAGAGCCGCCACCAGCGCAACCCGACCTCCTCTCGCCACCCGAAGAAGCTGCCAAAAGGCGCGGTCTCGGCAGATCGACTAGTGTTAACTCTGCCGACATCAGACGGAAGCTTGCTAAGCGATCAGCTCCTGAAGGTCAGCAGTCTCTCTGGCCAACCAAAACGCCACCACCCAACAAGAGGAAGGTATCGTCTGACGCTGCTGGTAACGCTAATGACGGGACCTCTGATATCGATACGCCACAGTCTGCACCTCCAGCTTCTCGCACCAAGAGTCTCGGTCATGCTCGTAAGGAGAGTATCCAACGACGTCGTCAACAGCGTCAAGCTTCTAGAGCCGCCGACGTTCCTGAGGAGACTGATGCAGAAATGGCCGCCCACGATGACGACGACGCTGACTTTACTGCCAACGAAGGGTCACCAGGCGGTATTAGACCTGTCTTCCTCAAAGGTCTATTCAGCGTCAGCACAACTTCCAGCAAGCCATACAAGGTCATCGAGGGCGATATCGTGCGTGTTCTCAGACAGTTTGGCATCCAGTATGTCAGCAACGGCAAAGGAGGATTCAAGTGCAAATATAGTCCAGGACTCAACATTACTACCGGAGCCCCGATTGACGACAAGGCGCCTCAGATCGAGACGCCTCTTGCCATCAAGGATCACCGCCGCAAATTGAGCTTTAGCTTCATGAGCGGTGGAGAAGAAAAGGACAAGGAGCCACGCACTCCCCGAAATCGTCGAGCAGCCGATGTCAGTGACGAGGACATGATGGAAAGTGAAGCCGATGATGCTGTCACTCCAGTTGCGGAGAGGCGTATCCAATTCAGCAGCCCGACCATGACGCCAGGTGAGAGGAGGGACAGACCAGCTGGCGAGACCAGTACGCATGTCCAGAATGATCTTGGAACCAACCAGGACCTGAGATTCGAAATCTTTGTCGTCAAGGTCCCTCTTCTGAGCTTGCATGGCATTCAGTTCAAGAAGGTCGATGGAGGGACATGGCAGTACAAAGCCATGGCGCAGAGAATCTTGAACGAGTTGAGGTTGTAGATGGATTAGCTGGGAGGAAATTAGGGATTAATGATGAGTGTGGAATCATGCGAAGAGAAAGGGCAGAGGGAAGTGTTCATGGCTATGATGCATCTCGCTAGTAGAAGGGCAAGAAAACGTAATGACTCTATTGTAATCGATGGCCATGTCCATGACCTGGCAGAATCAAGACAAAAATTTCAATGCATGTTTAGAGTCACTGACTTGCAGCAGCCTTGTGCTGCATATCTGCAGTATCATGAGCTTGACTATCGCTATTCAGACGAATGGTGGGGATCGAGACCCTCCCCATGGATACTAGCAGGTGGAGGAGGAATCCTCCTCCACATTGTTCCGGTCGCTCCCCACATATAAGCAGATGCAAACAGTTCATCAACCTACATAATTTCAACATGTAGCCAATATATCAGCTGGCAGGCTCCCTGCTACTGCGTCAATTCAACCACCAGCTCACCTCGTACGAACCCCTCCTGCTCTCTACCTCGCACCACTTGCCGGTCATCTCAGGCCTCCAACACTAAGCCACCGGCAACTTCACCTTCACCAGCTCCATTCCCTTAGCATCGCCCCCTCTGTCCAGCTCCCACCAATCTCAAGCTACAGGAACCATGGCCTCCTCCGCCCTCCCAGCAGGCTCCTCAATGCTAGGATACGCCCACACAGGCCTAACCGTCACCTCCCTTACCCGCTCCATCGCCTTCTGGACACAAACCCTCGGCTTCCCGCTCCTCTTCCGCGCCACCCTCACCGGAACAGGGACGAACACCATCCCCGGCGCCCCCCTCGGCACCACCGTGCATATCGCCTTCATAGGCCTGCCTTCACATCCCATGGCAGGCGGGGTAGAGGGCGCCACCTCGCAGCTTGAACTCGTGCAATTCGACCTTCCTGAGGGGGTTCAGGAGGAGGAGAAGAGCAAGGACTTGGGGCTGAGGAGCTGGGATCGAGGGGCCATGCATCTTGCTTTCTTCGTGGAGGGACTGGATGGGATACTGGAGAGGGTGGAGAAGGAGGGGTGGGGGTTGGTCAAGGGGGTGTATGAGATGGGAGAGGTGGATCCTGAGCCGATTAGGGGCCAGCGGGTGTGTTATATTCGTGGACCGGATGGGGAGACGGTGGAGTTGATTGAGTTGCCGAAGAAATGAGAGCTGGATCATGAGAAGAGGACGGAGAGGGAAGGAAGAGGGGGAGGGCGACGGAGAGGGACAGGTAGGGAAGAGGAGGGGACATAGGACAGAGCGTGATATGGGACCGAGGGCAGACGGAGCGATGTAAAGGAGGAATTCGAGCTCGCTATGTTTGTGCTGGCTAAAAGTACAGACTAAAAGTACAGGGAGGGTATATACAGCTTAGAAGCTTAGACTTCGCTGTCAGGCTTGCTAGCATCTTGACCGGGATTGGCTTCCTCATAGTGGAGGTATTTGACGAACCCGTAGTACCCAGCGGCAAGAATAGCGCCGAGGAAAGGACCTATCCAGTAGATCCAGTGGTAGCCTTCGAATGAACGACTTGCTACACAAGGACCGAAACTTCGTGCTGGATTAAGACTTGCACCGGTGTAGTAGACGCCTGCACAGAGTGTCAGACACAATGAAGTAGAAGTAGACCGTACGATACTTACCAGCTATTTCGCTGACGAACAACGATAGTCCGATACCCACTGGTGCAATGTATGTATCCTTACTCTTCTCCGCGGCCAGCATAAGTACAGTAAACGTCAATTGGGCTGTAAGGAACATCTCAAAGAAGACACCGCGCGCGACAGTCATGCCAGGGGCAAGGGTCGTCTTGGTCGTGGCGATACTTCCGGGCGTCATTGCTTCAATGAGCCCGGCAGCGCACATTGCAGCGAACATTTGAGCCGGCAGAAACAGAAGACCACGGATCCAGGGGACGTTGTTTGTCAGACAAAGACCAAGAGTGACACTAGCAGCGATCAGTTGAGTACAGAAATGGTGCTCTGATAATATCGGCTCACGCTGGGTTGAACAGACCACCACTGATCCGGTATAGTGCCCATGCTGTGACAAGCAAGGAGAAGCCATAGGCCATGGCGATGAACATGACGGTCTGTGCACTGTTCGTGCCATTCGGACCAGTTTCTCCTGCTTGATTCACAGCCATCTGGTGGCCAGCAAAGGCGAGGTACAGGAAGAGAAAGGTGCCCACAAACTCAGACGTGGTAGCTACCAGGTGATTCTTCCATGCTGAGCGTTCAGAAGCTGACTTCCTCCTAGACTTGACCCTATCGACTGGACCGTCAATGTAACGAGGCATGCTTCCAGGTGGGTGTGGTGTCTCAGATTGTGCGAAGATTAGGTTCTGGAGTCAAAAGGTGACAGGCGTAGGATGTGGTAGTCAGGGGAGATGTCAAGTAATGTAGCAGAATCAGTACACCCTCTTGCGTACTGAGCAGTAATTATGACGTCCGGAGCCGCGTGAGAAGAATACTCACCATGGATGTTCCAGCGCCACAAACCGAAGAAATTCACGATGACAGCGAATTGATGATCCGACAGTACGGGTACCTACCATTTGGACGGGTCGATGGCCATTGCCAAACTGGGTGAGGTGAACACATCTGGTTCTTGCAATGTCCGGAAGGAGGCGCCATGACCTCGAGATGACTTCAGAAGCGGCACAGAGGCTTGAGGTCAAAGATGCACTTGCTCCGCAGCATCGTGTTCCATCTCCAGCGGGTATCTGTCTATGCTGATACGAATAGTGAAGTAGATCTGAAGATGACCTGAATGTAATAAGGGACGGTGTCTATGAATGAAATCAAAGAACCATATGTTCGGCGATGTAAAGTTAAACTCACGTTGAAGTCCTCCAGTCACGCGTCGCTTTTCTCGGCAGGAACGTGCCATTCCGGGGTACGCCGGGGGGCGATTGGACCCTGACGTGAGCCACTCAAGTCTTGATGACAGGCGCTGACCTTCTCCATCTCCAACATACGAATCTCAACTCCAAATCAGATAGGGACCTGACAGTCCCGTTTCATCATGCCGCCGTTAGCTGGCTATTGGCATAGCCTGCTGGCGAAGCATGGGCATGTCTGGAAGTGAGTACTCCAGCAATTGATCAACCAGGCATCAGCAATGCTAACTCCTCCTCAGAGCTGCCTACAAAGAAGCCTCCAAAGCTGTCAAGGCAAAGCTTACCGGTCGTGTCCCAGCACAAGTTGAATACGCATACGCCAAAGTACCTGTCCGCCAGTCTGTGCATCCTGTTGCTCGCATCCGGCAAGGACAGAGTGGCTGGCTAAACAGCAAACGCCACTTCCACAATGCCGTCAGATATCTTACAACTACCGCCGAGGGCAGCTCTGGTCGCACACGCGCATCTATCCAGTCCGCGACATGGACCGCCATCAAGCAATCTCCTGGCCGTGCCCCGTTCGCATCCGCACTTCGCCCTAACCTGACCGGTGGAACACTTGGCAGGACAGCAGGAGGATACACCCTAGGTGGTGGAAGAGCCGGAGCACAGCGATACTTCTCACACGGCCCAGCAAGTCAGACACATGTTGTTCAAAATGTCTCTCAAGCCGTCCGTGCCTTTATGCTCGGCGGACAGAAGGCGCAGTTCAACGGTGTCAGCCCTATCACTGGCGAGAAGAGATACAAGGCAGTCACCCGCCTCCAGCACGACACTGGCAAGAAGCTCAGGGAGATTCCGAGGACGACCCCGGGCAGCCACGTCGACTTTAGCATCAACCCAACCGTCACCGCTCTCACTCCTCTCAAGAGCATTCCTGGCTTCGAGGATGAACAGCAGAACCTGAATACCGAGGGGCTCCTCGACGTTCTATCTGTTGACTTCTCACGCTCTCTCAAGGAACTGGCCATTGTGCTTTCCGATCTCAGGAAGCTCTCCGTGCTCGGTGACTTACCAATCACCTACCACAACTCGTCACTACGCATCCATTTCCCCGGGTGTGATAGTGATGCAGTGGTACGCCTCTGTGACGAGCTCAATATTCAGCGTGGTATGGTCGTCCAAGATGAGGACTTTGATGCCTTCACTGGTACTGAGATGGCTCTGCTCTTTCCATTTGCCCCTAGCAGGAGTGTTTCAGAAGCAGACGAGCTATTCTACGACAAACCTCAAGCACCAAGGAAGAACACGGATCCAATCGACTGGAAAAATATGCTCACGCCTTCTGAGCAGTCTTATGAAGATTCGACAAGGTCAGATGGTGGACTGGAAGAACTCGATGAGTTGCAAGAAGAAAATCCTTGGCTGTCCGACGATGAAAGCTACCACTTTAGTGATGAGGTAGTATCTTCTTCGCATTCACCTTTGGAATATCAGGGAATTGAAGGCATCTACCGCTTCATCGAGCAATGCGATGATGTAAGAAGGCGGTAGAGGCAGATACTTGACACGGCTACTTATGGCGAAAGATTGATACCCTGCTCTTATGTGTTACGAATATCAAATACTTTTACCTATGACCCATTCTTACGCAGTATCATTGCACAATGACATGTCTATTTGATTACTCGGTGGAATCCACCCCTGCTTCACAACTGTGTTTGTGCTTGTCGTGGTTCCAGGCCGATTTGCAGCAAACGGACGGCCCGCTCGTGATAGGCTATTCGCACATCATCCCACCTCCAAACCTTTTCCTCACTCACCACAAGCGACACCGCATACCACCCACCTCACAACCATCTACTCACAAGTCAGGGCCAATAAAAGTGCTTCTCGGAAACCCAATTGGCGTCATCAGCCCGAACAATTCGTGATCACCACCAACGAAGCGACCAGCTGATAGCACATCAAATCCCACCACGACCCCACCACGTCCCTCTACCTTGACGTTGGACGAAACATGACGGCGCGGCAACACAATTGCACGTGAAGAGACCCCTGATATATTGTGCCACCACTGGCAGATCCGCGCGCATCACGCGACAAGCGCGTAACGAAAGAGCTAGCTGAGGCCAGGCAAACAAGCTCACCACGAACCTCTCTCCTGTCTCTGCAGACCCTCACCCACAACCCGCACCATGTCCTCCTCCTCTCAAGCAGGCGAGACCTGGATCTCCGCCTTCTGCTCCCTCGTCGGACACGAATACTTCGCCGAAATCTCCGAGGAATTCATCGAAGACGACTTCAACCTGACCGGCCTGCAATCGCAAGTCCCTATGTACAAAGAAGCCCTGGAGATGATCCTCGACGTCGAGCCCGAAACAGACGACTACAGCGGCGCCTCGGACCTCCCCTCAGACGACGACGCAAGCGGCTCGGAAGATTACCGGGCGTTTGCGCGGGAAGAGCGGCGGCAGGCGCGCATCGCGAGCGATTATAGCATGATCGAGAGCAGTGCGGAATTGCTATATGGGCTCATTCATCAGAGGTTTATTACGAGCAGGCAGGGTATTCAGCAGATGTTGGAGAAGTATGAGCATGCGCATTTCGGGGCGTGTCCGAGGGTGTTTTGCAGGGGGGCCAAGGTTTTGCCGGTGGGTACGAGCGATATACCTGGCCAGGATACGGTGAAGCTGTTCTGCCCGGCGTGTTTGGATGTGTATGCCCCGCCTAACAGCCGGTTTCAGACGGTGGATGGCGCGTTTTTTGGGACGACATTTGGGTGTTTGTTCTTCATGACGTTTCCGGAACTGGATGTGCAGGGGAGCAGGGCGGTGGAGAATGGGGAGAAGACTGGGGAGGGGGAGAGGGAGAAGGGGTTGGTGGTCAATGGGGTTGCGGCGGGAAATTTGGCGCCGGGACTGGGGAGGGCGAATGTCTTTGAGCCGAGGATATACGGGTTCAGGGTCAGTGAGCTGGCAAAGACGGGGCCGAGGATGAAGTGGTTGAGGATGAAGCCGGAGAATGTCAAGGAGCTGGATGAAGTGGCGATATGGGAGAGTCGGATGGAAGGATTCGAGGAGGTGGACCCAGCACAAGTACGAGAAGATAAGGCGAAAGAAGAAGGTGATGAAGGGATACTGGACGGCGACGAGGAAGAAGACGAGGAGGAGGAGGAAGAGGAAGAAGAGGAAGGCCAAGGCGAGGTAGTAGACGATGGGTCAGGGAAAGGGAAGAAAGCCAGACGACGAGCGAACGGAGAAGTGAGATGATCATTGGGCAGAAGTGGAATCTATGGCGGCACGGTGACGAGACACGAGATCGATACCTTCTTTGCTTCTTGGCTCAGCTTCTCAAGGATATTATTTGATTAGATAGCGGAGAAAGGACCAGACCTGCATCAGCATGGACGAGGAGTCGACACGATAATTGGGCATGAATATGCATCTCAAGCTTTTCAAAAAGTGACCCGTCGCTAATACTATGCATGATGCTTGCCCGCGGTGGCCAATCTCTACAGGTCATCCCAGTGAGTCTTTACTCCTCATCCTCGTCGTCCACCACTGCTCGTCGTCTCTTCGCTTTAGGAGCAGCCCTCACATCCTCGTCCTCTTCGCCTTCTGCATCTTCCTCCTCGGCGTCATCTCTGCTACGCCTACGTCCTCCACCTCCTCCTTTGCCCGCTCTCCCCAGATCAATTCCATCATCCACATCCTCTTCCTCACTCTCCGCCTCAGCCTCGTCTTCCTCCTCATCACTACCAGCAACGAAATCGTCCACCTCATAATCGTCATTCGCAAAGTTTCCTCTCCGCCTACCCAGGTCTTCGTCGCTACTATACTCGTCATTCCTCTGCCGTCTGGCCTTCGGTTTGGCACGAGGCCGAGTCTGTCCTGCGCCCAGCTCATCATCCTCCAGCATACCAGCCGTCAACCCACCACCGTACCGACTGCTTGTAAGACCAGCACGTCCCAGAGTACGAGAAGTGCGGTCCCGGTCGCGATTCTCGGCCGCCATACGTCGCTTCTGTGCTCGCTCTTTCTCCTTTTCTGCAAGTTCGGCTTTGCGCCGCATGAGATCTGGGTCTTCCACGACGGGCATGACTTCGATGCCTGTGCCGTGGTGGGCGTTCTTGCCGCGGACGGCCGCTGCGAGGGAGGATTGGAGGCGTTCGAGGGCGTCGTCGGTGGTCTTTTGAGAGGGGAAGATGGAGAGACCTGCTGTGATTTTGTGTGTGGTACGAAGCAGACCGACAGCTTCGTGGGGTGCGGTGAGGTAGGTATAGGTCTCTTGGTTGCTGGCGGGCTTGAGGCTTGTGGGTGTGGGCTTCAGAGGGTTCTTCTGCGGCGGCGCCAACGCGTTGCCGTCAATCTCGTACTGTTGCGTTGGATCGGAGGCAAGTTGGAGGGTGAGGGAGCCATCAGACCATCGAAGCACACGTGCGTTGGACTGCAATTGGGCAGGATCTGAGGGCGAATGCCTCCACCGTATTGTCGACATGGCGGTATTGAAGGCCGAGAACGTAGGCGGAGGATCGTGTCGCGAGTGGTGTTCTCGTTGTGGTGGAGTGAAGCTTGGTATGTCGAACATGGTCGGCTCTATTGAGAGAAATTTGGGCACCTTTAGCAAGTACATCTGGCGTGTGGTCAGCCATGTGTCGTCATACCAACTTCATATTGCTTACCTCGCCGTCGCTCGGCTCTGGTTCTGGCTGACGTCCAAATTCACTGTACTGAACAAGCTCTTCTTTCGGCTCTTCTGGCTGCGCAGCAGGCGTCCCAGAAGCTGCTCGGTCATTGCGCTCCATGTCATCACCCGAGTCGAGCTCCTCATCATCCAATTGACGTTGTTTGCTGCCACGTTGTTAGTATTTGCATCCATCCCACCAGTTATTCGCTCTTACGGCGCATCGTCTGGGTCTGGTTGATCCTCATCTGAATCGTCTCCAAACAAGTCCCCTCCGTCTTCCTCCACGTCATCCGCAGCTCCATTTGTTCGTCCACCGCGTTTCGACCGCTTAGTTTTGATGTCCTCATCACTGTCTATGAGCTCGTCTGGGACCGGTTCCTCTTTCGAGAGTATCGCGCTCTTTACCTCGCCGGATATTGACACTGGATCTGCGATATTTGTCGGGTCAGGTGGTATAGGACTGTTCGCATCTTGATCGCCGTCGGAAGACATCCTCGACAGCTTACGCGCGTCGAATACGCGCTACGTCTGGCAAAGTGATAAGTCCGTAACTTCGAGAAAAAGGTTGGGTCGGATTGAGGACTTCAGCACAGCTGCTGCGATTGCAGTTGTGGAAGCCGAGGATCGTGATGGCCGAGTGGCTGCGATCGCGGTACCGCGCGACTGTTGAATGAAGGAATGTCCCGGTAAGGAGCTCACATTAAGCAGACTTCACATGGCAGGACAAAAGTGAAGCTCGCGTAGAAGGTGCGGCTCGGCGGCTGGGACCGGCACTACGAATGTATGAAACTCCAGGGGGAGCAAGTCGACGGCGACACAAGGATTCTGCTCGTGTACTCACTGCTATTTGAGTCCTCGCTTCTTCAAACGACCTGCAATAACTGCTCAGGTACAACACAGAGAAGACACTAAGATCTAGTATACGGAAGAATAGTCAGAACTCTACTGGGGGCACCACGGTGTAAGATATCGACAGCATGGCATCGTTCTTCTCGAACATGTGAGTGGGATTTCTTATCAGAAGCTTGAGCAGTCCCCTTCGTAGCTGCCGTTGAATTCTGCGCATCATCAATGTTCAGAAATCCGACCAAGCACATACCTGCCACATGGTCAAACTCGCCCCTTGCTTGAAGCGCCTATTCGCCAGATCCAGCCATCCCAAGAACATGGTTGACGCTGATACAAACAGGCGAAGTGGCTTCGCTCGCGGGTCAAGCAAGCCCAATAATCAACAGAAGCCTGGTAACGGCGGTCAATCACCAACTGGTTTCGGTCAAGCATTATCCCCATCACAGACCAGCCTGAACCCCTCACCATCACCTTCGCCAGGACCAATGATCGATAATCCAATGAACCAAGACATCTCCAACCGACGACCCTTCTTCTTCCGCGAACAATATGCCAACCTCATCGTAAAGGGCAACTTCATGACCCTTGCCGCGAGACCAGTCCTCGTCGAAGAGGGCGAATGGCTAGCCCACCAAGGTCCGTTCCCCTGTCACTTTTCCCCTACCATCTAACCCGCCCAGTCGTTGAACAAAACCGTCTCCTCGACGGCATGCTCAAAGTCATACAAGAATCCGACCGCACTACCGGCCTCCCCATCTGCAACCAACACACTTGTCCCTCCATGACCGCCGGCCCTAGCGTGACCTACACCTGGCTCGACGCCAACAAGAACAGCGTCCGCGTCCCAGCCCCGCAATACATCGCCTACGTCCAACGCTGGATCACCGGTAAAGTGACGGACCCCAGCATCTTCCCTACGGACCCCTTCACCGGGCCCCCTCCCAGCCTCTCCACCACCGCCTCCCAGGACTCCTGGCTCGGCAAAACTAGCGGCTTCCCCGCCAACTTCGGCAGCGACATCCGCAACATCTACCGCCAGATGTTCCGCTGCTACGCGCACGTGTATCACGCTCACTGGCTCGAGTTCTGGCATTTGGGCGCGTACAAGGAGTTGAACACTTGTTTCATCCATTTCGTGAATGTCGGGAGGTTGTTTGGGTTGTTGAACGATAAGGATCTGGAGCCCATGGGGCCGTTGATTGATATTTGGTTGGAGAAGGGCTGGTTGCCGCGTCCTCAGAGTAGTGGAAGTCAGGGCCCGAGTAGGTCGGCTTCGGCGGTGGAGGGGCAGCAGGGGATGGGTGGGTTGGCGCCGGGGATGCAAATGGGGCCTCCGGGGATGCAGATGGGGCCGCCAGGGAGTGCGGGCAACGGGCAGTGAGGCTGGAAGGTAACGATGGAGACGTAGCAGGAGAGTGATAAAGCCCAGCTGGTATGGGTTATGAGACAGATTCGACATTCATGGCATGCTTCAGGTAGCATATTTCGGAGTAAACACGGTCAACATGTGTACAAGTGCCTGCCTGCCACGCTGCCAGATGTCACGCGGGTATTGTTGTATTCATGCTCAGGAGACCAGGGTTCACCACATGCATCACAATCATCTGCCCACGAAGATAAGACCCATCTCAATACCATTCAACGTTAACGACCCATTCGCGAGCAAAAGAAAACAATCAGTGACAAAAAGAGGTGTTCTAGAGTGTCGACAGATCCGAACTCTCCGTCCATCAATCATGTGCCACGAACAGGAGCCCGGGTCAATCTCAATCTGACCGCTCTTTGCACCCCATCACCACCTGTACTCTCCTCCACCCTGTCGAGAGTGCCAACTTTTACCATAACAGCTCCATGTGTCCGCCATAATGATTGACTCCTTCGCTGTCCTGCCGCCACACTGCCAGATCATCCTGCCAATACTTTCTACTATTTGCAATTGTCCGTGTTTCGCGTGAGAGAAAGAGGGTTGGGAGGAGATGCGTTTACTGGTGGCCGGCCTTGCGGAGGGAATTGCTGAGCCACTCCAGACCTTCGTAAAGACCGTCTCCGGAAGTGGCGCAGGTGGACTGGATGTACTGGGAAGGATCAGCATCGGCGAAAGTGTTTTGGTGTCGGAGGGACTTACCCAGGCACGCTGCCTCAAGCTGTGCAGACCAAGCTTATCGGTGATCTCGGCGGCGTTCATGGCGTTCTAGTGGACTATCAGTATGCTTTGTATCATTTCTACGGAGCTGATATTGACTGACCGGCAGATCTTGCTTGTTGGCGAAGACGAGGAGAAGTGCGTCCCTGAGCTCATCCTCGTTCAACATACGCTGCAACTCCTCGCGGGCCTCGACGATACGGTCACGATCGTTGGAGTCGACGACGAAGATGATACCCTGGGTGTTCTGGAAGTAGTGCCTCCAAAGAGGACGGATCTTGTCCTGTCCACCCACATCCCACACGGTGAAGGAGATGTTCTTGTACTCTACTGTCTCGACGTTGAAGCCTAGGAAGATGTTGTATCAGCTAACGCGTCCTTTCTGATCAATTGCGATTGTATTTCACAACATCTTGATGAGCCTCGACTTTGGTGGGGGATACGCACCGATTGTGGGAATGGTTGTGACGATTTCACCCAACTTGAGCTTGTACAAGATGGTGGTCTTTCCGGCAGCATCGAGACCGACCATCAAAATTCTCATCTCCTTCTTTCCCCACAGACGGTCGAACAGCCGAGAGAATGTGATACCCATGGTGGCGGTGTTTCTGTGATTGTGGGTAGATTACGTAGTGGTTGATGAGAGGGTAGAAAGGTCGAGATATGAGTCTAGCAGAGGTCTCAGTGTCAGCGAGCGATCAATTGGAATGGACCAAATTGTGTGCGCCTGGAAGATAGCGAGTAGATGTAATTTTGTGGTTCGCTGACGCCTGCTATCGCAATGTGTCCATATGAAGAGGTTGAGCGCGTGCTCTCTTTCGGAACCATTGTCGGTTGTATGACGGCAGTCTTCCATCTCGATACGAAGCGCAGGAACAATACGACTCACCTTCTTACGAAGAGTTGTTGGTTGATGCTGATGTGGTGGTGCTAAAGGGGTGATGGGTGTTTTTGAAATGTTCCCGAACCTGGACGTTGGTCCCTTCCAAGGTGTGGAGCTGTACTGTTCTTGGCATGGTAATTCAGCTGCCAACCTTAATCCAGATCGTCTCACACGTCCATAATAAATCAGCACTGACAGCTTCGACATGCTGTTATCGAGCAATTTGTGAACGATACGGTCATTGAATACGATCTTCCGATGATTGAGATGAGAGGTGGCTATATAAGTGCTAAATCTAGCTCAATCAGTCCTGCCGATCTTGAGCAGCGACCTCATCGGCAGTCAATTGAGACTTTGCTTTGTCAATCTTGACGAAACCAGCTAGAAGCACAAGAGCGAGACTTGCACATCCGACCTCAAGCCAGAAGGCATTCTTGTACTTTCTCGAGACTCCTTGATCGGCAGTTTCAGTGACTACCACATCCGCGAATCCCAACATGAAAGCGATACCCAACTGCATGATACTGTTCACCAGAGCACCCGCCAGTCCTTGTCTATGCTTTGGCATTGTTGTCGAGATGAAGATGGTGCTGATGTTGACAGTCGTGTCGACAGCTATTGTGGCGCAGATCATGGCTGGGAATGTCCAAGCCCAGTAATTCGCTCCTTGCGGGGCCAGGGCGAAGAGCAACGGAGCAATCAGCCATGATACGCCGGCGAACAGCATGACGAATGTGCCAGGTATGAGATGAAGCAAGTATCCGCTGACAATGGCCACAATCGCGGCTCCTGGTCCGAATGGTACGTACCAGGCAACAAGCTGCATTGGGGATGCACCCATGATCTCTGTCATACTGAGAGAGGTCAGCCTTCATCCAATGTAAGATGTTCCGTCAACTTACTACAAAGTAGCATATAGCAAGAAGATGCCGAGACTACCGAAGCTGAAAAGCAATGCCACAGTCAATGCCTTCATATGCTTGACGCGGAATATATCTGCTGGAAGAATCGGAGCTTTAGCTACCCAGCCCTCGATGTACACGGTCAAGCCTAGCAGTACCACTCCGAGGATGAGAGTCACCAAAATGTAATGTGTGGCCCACTTCTGCGGCGCGTGTGAAGCTGCTGTCACAGCAAAGACAATCAAGATCAGTCCGCAGAAGGTCGTAATGCTTCCAAGCCAATCCATCTGAACACCCATGGCTCGGCGCTCTTTCATGTCTGAAGGTATACAGAGATAGCCAGCAACAACCGTCATGGCGATGATGATGGCTCCAATCCAGAAGTACCAGCGCCATGTTGCATACTGCCCAGCCACTCCAGCAAAGAAAATGCCGCAGAAGAAGCCAAGTGGTGCTTGCGCACCAAGAAGACTGAAGATCAAATTCTTGCGAGGTCCGGGTCGATATGTGCTACCAAGAAGCAGTACACTTGCTGGCAAGAACGCCGCAGGTCCGAAGCCTTGCAATGCTCGACAAAAGTTAAGCATGATCTCGTTCTGAGAAAATCCAGCAATGAGCGACCACACAGCGTACCAGATAGTGCCAGCCAGATACAACGGATATCCTCCATACATATCACCGAGTCGTCCCAGAGGTAGCAGGGATGTTGAAACCACCAAGGAGAAAGCGCTTGCTGGCCAGACTATCGATGGTGCTGGGATGTTGAGCTCGGCCACAAGAGTCGGTATGATCACAGTGAACCCGCTGACGAAGTACTCCGTGATAAATTGCGACATGATGACTGCGAAGACGAAGCCATACTCTGCAAAGGCAGACTTGAAGACTTCGGGTCGTTGTCGACCTAATCGATCTATCCGTTCTGCTTCTGTCTCTTCGATGCCGGGCGTAGCTACCGGCTGTGTCGCCTCTGCATCAATCTTTTCTGCGTCCGACATGTTGTTTGCCGTCAGGGGATCCTTGTTTGCAGCTGGAGTCGATTCTGCACTTTTCATGTTTGAAGTCGAATAGTCTTCCGATGATGCCATCACTGGTCATACAAATGGACGACGACAAGCTCGTTATTGTCCGCAACAACGCCAAAACAATCGAGAATGGATACCCAGCCTCTGAAGATGTCCTTCACAGTCCATACTTATGTCCTGGATGGATTATGAATCAAAATGCTGTTTCTGGAGAAAATGGGCTACTATGACGACCCGGAACTTCTCCCGCGTCGTCGGCGGCGTGTACCAAGACTGTGTTATCAACGGGTATTACCAATATGCAGCGGACTTGGTGTCTACAGGGCGTAGACCTCGTACGACCCCGAAGAACACCAAGAGTCTTTGGCCGACCCTCAAGACCTCTCCTGACGATCGTAGAGGCATGGATGCCCACATGCTGGAGCGGAGGTGCTTGAGAGCAAGCCAGCACGCCAGTGGGGAGCGGCTTTCTTCTGTCAGAGCTTCCCGCTGGTTCTCGATTCCTGCTTGCGGCTCTACTCGCAACCCTGGTGATTTACTAATTCAGCTTAGCGCCATTCGAAGATTTCGGAGAGGCATAAATATCTGGTCCCTCCACTACCTTCTTTGAATCATCTACATCAGTAGGAGTGACTATCGTCATTCCATCGTGGCTTCGCTACGGCGACTTGCTGAGGGTTATTCTGACTATGTGAATCTCCTTCCGTTCCCGGCTACGTAGAAGAACGTAGATGTTCTTCCTAATCAATCGTGCGACCTCCAAATGTGAGGCAGGGTTGTGGGACAGCTACGACAAACTTTTCTCTTATAAGAAAATTCTGGATGGAGAGGGCTACATCGGTAGCATCGCATGGCGTCTGATTGAATCCTTCGTCGCCTCTTTATGGCGTTGAGTTATGGCGTTCGGTGAAAAAGGATTCTTCACATGGAGCTCTCGTGCTCGATACACATTAAAGTGTGTAACAACACAAACAGGTAAGGCCAAGTAGTTGCGTGAGCCCGATCACAATGGAGCAAGAATTACTAGTCATCAAATTCCCTCGAGACAACGTTTCATTCCCCATCAACAGACGTGACGGACGTGCTATCTAGTAGAGACGCTTAGGAGGAGACATGGAAGCCTTGATAGTCAAGCTTCCAACGTTCTGCCAGCCCTTCTTGAGCAGAGAGACGAGGTAGTTGATGGACAACATGATGTTACCGATCAACTCATCCTCAGTCATCTCGACATTTCCGACGGCGACACCCATGCAGAGCACCTTCTTCAGCTGGAATTTGATGGTGGACTTGACCTCGGTGATCTTGGCTGCGAGATCTTCGGCGTGAGAGACTGGGGTGGGGAACTTGCCGGCTGTGATATGTCAGTTTCTGTCCTGTATCTTGCTCTTTCTGAAAATGTGCCATACCCTTGGAAAGACCTGGACCCAACAGACGAGGAATCTGCTTGATGAGGGCGTCGGAGGCCAAGAAGGCGTCGTACTTGCGGGCCAACTTCTTGATCAGCTTCTTGTTCTTGTTGAGCTTCTTCAAGTCGTCGGAGGACATGGCGTCGACACCCTGGTGCTTGGCTCTGTCGATATCGTGCTGGTCACCGAGAATGCTGTCGCTGATTAGCCCTATTCCCTGCCTCTTGTTCGTCTTTCTTACCAGATGGCCATGTTCGGGCGAGGAACACGGGGCAACTTGACGGTGCCAGAGAAACGCTTATCACGCTGAGGATCATAGTTCTTCAAGCCGATCTGGAGCTCGACGGTCTCGAGGAAGTTCCTCTTCTTGGTGTTCTGGGAGTAATCGAGGACTGCCTGCACATTGGTGCGCACTCCGGCGACGGTGATCTTCGACATGATCACGGATGTCTTCCAGCAGATGTTTCAAATCTGATGGTGAGGATTCGCGCTGGCGTGTGTAGTGAAAGGAAGAAGTGTGGTATTCTTTTTTCCCCGATATTGAAGACGGCGTCTGTGAAAATCGGTGTGGCACTGTGGCAGAAGAGGACGGGATCGCCCGCTGCAGACCCCACCCGATCCGGCTTGGCGCGTTCCCATACAGATGGTCAGCTGCTTCGCTTCTACATGATCAAATACCCTCATCATTAATTCATCATGCTCCATTTTTGCTTCGTTCAGGCTTTCTCTTCTGTTGCCCACACCTGACTGTGAGCACTGGTAGTTCATGGAAATCTGATCTATCTATGCGCTCCTCTGCAGGTCTCATCGAGGTTGCGTTTTACCAGATGCTATGCCGATCGAATGGTTCGCTGCATTAAGTAAGCACGCCTCTCTTTTCCTCTTCCATGCTCAGTGATCCTGGGAGGGTAGGTATCTTCAGACACGACCACAAAGCTATGCTTCTCGTACAGAAGCTTCGCGGCATCATTGAAAGTGTCTACATGTACGCCCACAGTTACAGTCTGTCCGCCACGCTGCAAGCAGTCCTTTCTTGCCCGATCCAATGAGGCCGCTAAAAGCATCTTTCCACACCCTTGTCTTCGATAAGGAGCGGCTGTGTAAGCCCCCGAGATGTGGTAGGTCAGAACTTGCGCTGAGGTAGCACTCTTCCCTGCGTCAGGTTGCGACGTGGATTGATTGAAAGCAACAGAAGGCACCTTGCTCCATGGGGACTGATTGGCGGGTATGTCTTGATCTTGCTCAACCATGGGACCAATCAAGGCAATCATCCCACACCATTCCTCGTGTGGATCCCAAGCAGTCGTTCCAGGATTTCGCGAGACTGCTACCAAATTCACAGCTGATGGATTGGATAAGCGTCCTCTCCAGTAGGCGTAAGGCTGGTTGTTCTCCTCGAAGAAGGATGAGGCAAACACTTCGGGATCCTTCTTCAGTGCATTGAGTCTGAAGTCGCGGTACGAGTTGACTAATACTTCTTCACGCTCTTGCGATACCTCATCGTGATCAAGAAGCGGAAGTCTGATTATGCTGATGCTATCAAGAGTTCCTGTTACAGCCATGAGGTATGGTCTGCGTAGTGAGTCCTGATTCTGCACAAGCTCGCACGGTGGACCAGCCGCTTGACTAAGTTCAACGACAACTTCCTTCGACGTCTGAAATGGCAGGGATGAAGTTCTAAGCTCAATCAATCATACGTGCCAATTTGCGACATGGTTCTATTCACTGATGTCTCTCTGCGTCCTGATCCAAGTGTGCCTGAGCTAGGCTATTTTGGGAAGCCAATCATGCGGACTTCCACCCGCCACATCTGACCTCGCCCTCTGCACATTACACCATATGATCAACAAATTCACCCTACTGAACTCATCTGTAACAATGGCAGCTGCTGCTGTGATCCTGATGATGCAAGAAATACTGCATATTTTGCGGGTGACACATCACGGCACGACTGCCTGTAGCAGCGTCGTAAGTATATGACTGCTTGTCCTTCTTTGGAAGTTTTGCGTGGTTTCTTTCATTTTGCATATCATGTTTCGTCCAAGTGCAAGCCGCGCAGACTCGGGCCTTTTGAACGACCATGAGACATTCTACAAGAATTGCTCGTCGACCGAGCTTGACGAGAGTCGTTTCTGCGACGTCGATGATGCCGAAGGTTTACAACACGCGCTTCAGAATCTCACCAGTTGCACTAATCGTAACTTCGTCTTGGATTTCAACGATCGGAATGCTTGGATGGGATTGGACCTATCAGTCGACACGGTCATGGACCTCGTCAAAGTAGGGGGATGGCCTGGTCAACCCAGCACGCGATGGATCGACATCTCATACCCGTCCAAGCAGAAGCGGCTCTTGAACCAACTAGCACAACATTATGACTGGGCGCCGAGAATACTTGCAATGATGTGCTCAGATCCTCCTGGCCAGAATGCTTCATCAGTGAAAGGTTCACAATTCGAGACCGTCATCGACAATGCCATGGATCAGTCTACGCATTCCGATGACATCGAGAAAGGCTATAGCATCTCCGACATATCCTCAACTTCATCAAGCAATCCTGCCAGGACGGGAAATCTGTACGAACTCTTGGAAGAAGTTTGGCATTACACCACATTTGATCAGGGACGAAATTGTATGTACTAGATCACAATTCTCCCGCTTGACACTTATTCCTGTCAGATCTGTGTGTCGGCTATAATTCGATATACCCCACAGGGAGTACTGCTATCCCGTACAGCCAGCTGGGCCTCCAATCAAGCTCACCTCTCCCTCATTGCGTGAGGGTGTGGACCTGGCTCATTCTGTGCAGTGACAGGACAATCATCACGGTCAACGAGGATCTTTTCCCTAATAGCTCAACGCCGCCGTCGCCAAGAGAAAAGGCTATCTTACTTCGGACCAAGCAGAATCTTATCAATGTGTTCCGTTCGCTTTCTGGAGCCGATGACCCTGCTTCATCACCAGTCACGTTACTGCCCATTCGTAAACGTCTTGCACGGCAGCAAGACACGGAATCCGACACTTCCAAGGACGCACCTGGTCTGCTCTTCTATTATCTTTTCGAGAATTGGTACAACAGCTACTCCTTAGTCACTCGTCGAGATAGCCGTTATGGGAAAGAGTTGCAGACCATTGTATGTCGCTGATCAGGACACTGCGTACGGTATACTGATGAGAAAGTAGCGAGCGGAGATGTTTGAAAGTCCGCAGCTCAGTCAGATTGACCGCCTGGATCAGGTCGGAAATGAGTTGGGCGTTCTAAAAAGGCACTACAAGAGTTACATTCGCATCATCGATCGAATTACTGAGTTTAATATGATGGCGAAACCGGAATCTATTGGATCTTCTCAGATCACCACCAGGATGGTGGACGAATCATGGGACCAGGATCATCAGCACCAGGTTGAACCGACATCATTGCTCGCGGTCAAGCCTGGTCCTGCCGCTCATGTCAGATTTGAGCGCCTCAAAGACATGATTTCCCTCTATGCACTCAGCGAAGTCAAGGATTATTTGGCAAAGAAGGACAATCTCGTTCAGATGGTGTGTAACCTTCGCGATTGACCTATACCGTGCTAATGATTACAGAACTTCCAGCTCATTGCCATTAAGGAGTCAAGGGATGTTGAACGTCTCACCAGAGTTTCGCTCTTCATTGCGAAAGCTACCATGCTACTCCTGCCAATTAGTCTCCTCACAGCATATTTCGGTACCAACATTGATGGGCAGGCATTCACACTAACGTCCTACTGGGCCTCGTTCGCCGCCATACTTGTCATTTCATACATAGCATTAATTGGATTCGGCATCGCATCGGGAACAATGGAGAGTTGGCCCGTCATGCCTCCTGTCGCAAGGCGCATCTACCAAAGGGCCAGGCGCAATAAGGAATGAACGAGCATTTTGAGATCACGCATGAGCGGAGGGGTTGGGTGGAGCTGTCGACCCGGGTATACAGGAACCGGTTGGTCGTACACATAGCCGTGCATCAGCGCAGGAGTCGAGTAGTCTATTCCGTATATATATGCCGCTTGAACGCTAAACAAATCTACTCTGACCCACTACCTCCTCTCCTCCCTCCGCCACCGATCCAATGCCTCCTCCCAACTCCCACTCCCCGTACTCGCCACAATCTCACACCTCTCGTTGATAGTCTGCCACGTCCTCTGCCTGACAATCTCCTCCACCATCCTCTCACTCCTCGTTAACCCCGCCAACCTCTCCGTCCGCGCTTCTCTAGGAAAGTATCGCGCAGAGTATGGATCCAGCCGTTCGTCCACTACCCTCTCTCTGGCCTTTGCGTCCTCCACTTCCCTCAGAACATGCTCCGGATCGTCAGGGTCAGGACTCGTCGCCACTCCAGCGCAGTAGTTTAGGACATCACTCCTAGCCTGCCATGAAGGGAAGAGGACACGGTCTTTGAAGTCTTGGCATGAGGACGAGGGGACGAGGCGTCGCGATCGAGGGGCGAGTTGTCGCTGGGATGTGCTTGAGGGATCGAATTTATCGGCTGACGGGGAGAGGAGTGAGTTGAGGTTTTGGTTGATAGTGTCATCTGTGGCAGACCGGGAGACTCGGAGAAAGTCCCGGAGAGCGGTCTCGTTGAAGCATAACGATGGGGTGAGAGTAGGTTTAGTGGAGGCGGAAGCCATGGTGTGGCGAGACGTGGATGGAGGCGGGGTTATGGCCGCAGGGGACGGGGCGGGAGGCTGAGACCAGAAGAGGGACGCCAGTGTGACGATGCTTGATTGCGCAGCTCAAGAATCTCAAAGATACGAGTTTTGTTGTGCTCGATAAGTCCCCGGTGCACCTATCGCCAATGATGATGCGCACTCAGCGAGTGCTACGGCGACCAAGATCGCATGGTCGGCAGAAGCTGCCCCAAGCTCCTGCGGAAGTCGCTGCCGGCGCACTAGCGAGAGCTAATTAAGCGACGCGGCTCCACTGTCGTTGTGTTGATTCACCTGGAGATCTTAACTTACCTTACTTCATGTAATCACCAATTGATGTGAAGCCAAGAATACTTGTCACGCATCAGCAGCCGGAGAGTGGCCGGCGTCCGCATACTATTCGCTTCATTGTCTCGGCAGAACAGTAATACAGTTGAATATTCTTCTCCAGCTTTCGAATGCATCTGATCACTTATCAGGGTACATCACCCGATGACGGTTGTGATCGACAACAACCCTCAAACGTCTTTTCAAGTAGGCTACGCACGACCAGACGGTTGCAAATATTACCCGAGTATCCTCGTGGCTACTTCTTCATCCTTATACTGATAAGACTAACTATTGCGAGACCATGTGATGCCATGGCGCGCCGTTTCGAAATGGGTCCCTGCAGGTACATCCTCTACTGGACCGGATAACATTCCATTCAAGACACAGTATCAGCTATGTAGTGCTCCGCGGACCTACAAACTACCACCATTGTGATCACACGTTACCTGGGGAGACACGTAAAGTCCTAGTCGTGTGCGAAGCCGAACGCATCAACATCGTGCCCAACACGTCGCTGCAGAAGGGCAACGATACGCCTGATCAGACAACGACAGTCCGACGAGTCTACATGCTTCTTTCAGCCCTCAGGTTGTTCGGCGTTAGCATTGTAACACAGCGACTCATAGTACCGAGCTTCGCCGTGAAATCCTCCTACAATATTGGAAGTCGGGTTTTCTGAAGTAGGATAACGTCTCGATGAAAACCCACCAGGACTATTGTTGCACATCTTGGTAGCCATCAGCCGAACTATCCCGAACCTCCGTTTTCCCCAAGATCTAGCAGTACCGTGCGGTAAGAGGAGATAAGCTCGAAGTGCGACCAATGGCGGATTGTATCAATCGACTATCACCAGAACATCAGCTGCCATGATTCACCTCACATCAAGGTCCTCCCCGATGCGCCAGCCGGCCACCGTTGTCGGTAACAACCTCGTATCGGAGCCGCGCAACAGTCCGGGACGCCAGGGCATAGTGACAGGCGTTGAAACGCCAAACGGCCACTACCATACATTCCGCTTCAACATACCCTGACTGGCAAGAAAGTTCGATGTTCTGCCTGAATACAGTCCCCAGCATGTCGATGATTACTAGACATCGTTTATATCCACTGGCTACGGAGCCTCCCAGTGGACCGCAGTGAGTCTGACTACCCGCCCACACACTTCGCATCACCCCTGTCAGGCCAAGCTGGTGACGTTGTTTCATTGTCGTCATTTTATGATAGACCGTCGTGCAAGTGTTGTGTCGGCTAATGCATGGCGGGTGAGTATATATGTTTATTGCCCCTCTTGGGCTGTTCTGGGCCATCAAATCTATACATCGATTGAACATGCCATATCAGATGCGCAACGACATGCAGAGCTCACCAGAGGTATCACGTCAAGACTCGGTAATAGACACCTTCGAACCACACTACTCTCTGGATGACACGTACAAGACATCGCTATTCCAAGTCGTCGTCACACTTGAGGACGAAGCTACGCCTGACTTGTCGCCATGTGATACTTCTTCAGCCCGGAAGTCTCCCGATGACCCTCTCTATCAAGCTCGCGTCCTACACAACGTCGCCGAGCAGAATTCTTGGCTGGAAAAAGTTCATGAGGACCTGTTCAGCAGCACTATAAGTCTAGGCGCCTTTGTACGCAACTCTGACGGCACATACACCAGTACTGCGACAGATTTCAGTGCATTATGTGCAACCAGCGTTCTCGGACCCGCAGCCGCCTTGACCTTCTCTTCGCAAGAGGTTACTCAGCTTCTACAACATACGTATCCGGATCAAGGGGAGGTCAGGATCTCGGATGCATCGTCTATGGCAGTGGTTGAGTCGATAGAGGACATCGCCAGACAAGACCTTGTCTTTCGGCCAGGCATCACGCAAGCCCTTTGTCGCAGCGAGCACATTATCCTTATCTGGGGCATGTCGATACATGAGATCATCACAGAGGCTCAGGGTCTGCAGACATGGCTGAGATGTACCGTGAGTTGTGATCAAATTCACGAGGCTTCAACCACTAACTCGCAGTTATAGTCTGAGATGTATTTCAACCACATACCTGTCAACTGCGACTTGCCTGCAGCCATGAGTCGTTTCACATTCCCAACCAAGGGACAGACGTCTTCAGCAGGCCCGACAAAGTATAGCGGTACACGAGAAGTCCAGACGATCAGGAGCTCGAGTCGACGGCCTAGGCTGCGCAGATACAACCATAGTGGAAAGATCACATTGGCAGAAGCCCTCATGACATAGGCTGGATTGTAACGACGATAAGACGACATAGGATCTGCTCCGATATGATGGAAGCTATAATCTTAAATTTAATGCCTGCAAAACTTCTACCTGTCCGTCATGGTGCGTGTTGTTGTATTCGGTCGAGGCTTTGCGATAGATGGTATGTGTTCATTGACAATGCAACTTCTTGATCGACCCACAAAACTTCGCCTCGGATTTTTCTGCTCCTAAAGTCATCTTGTGATCAAGTCAATAATTGGAAGCCCACGTGATCTTAGAAGTGCTGGCTTGACAATACGTCATACTGGCCTCGATGAATTGCCGTTTTGGGCAAAGTGATTTTTCCACGGCGCGTCCTCCGTCCCGCGTCTCCCACATGCAAGTCGACTAGCAGCTGCCTGGCGAACATCACCCCATATTCGCATGTCAGAAGGGAATGCTATGGACTGCTAGAGCGACTGCTTTCCACGACAGGATTCTCCAGATATCTGTCCGTCGTACTTTCAGATCGCCACTGTCAAGCTGGGAAATATCTCAAGCGAGCTTCGCGTGGCATTTAGCGACAACGCGACTTGTGCCATCCAGGACACAAAGCATATCGACAGCTACAATGGCACTTGGTCAATCGACACTCGGGTATGTGAAACCTTCCCAGCGAACACTGACGTGCGACTTGTCCCGAACCGTGATATGCATAGCGGTATCTGACATAGCTATAGCAAGTTCTTTGGCAACCCGAATGGCACAAAAGCCACGACGCAGCAGTCAAAACTAGCCTTTTCGAAGAAGTCAGAGGCAAAGAAGGAGTCTAATGGATCGACAAGTACTAAGAAGGAGGCAGTGGAGGATGTGCAACCGAAGGTTGAAGCTGTGGAGAACGGGGATGTAGACATGAAGGATGAGCAGAATGGCACGACGCCACTGAAAGCTGTCGCTATGGACGACTCTGATGAGGACGTCAAACCACCCAGGAAGAGGTCGATTGCCTCCGCATCGACTGCATCAGACGAGGAGCCTCCAACCAAGAAGCAGCGAAGCAAAGCACCGGCAAAGCCAACCGCCCAGCCGAAGAAACCCATCAAGATTGAGGACGATGAGGACGATGTGCCGGTCAAATCAAAGACAGCTGCGAACGGACAAAAGAAGGACCTGAAGGACAAGCAAATTCCACCGCCTGCTGTAGCTGAACCTGAGGATGACTCGCCAGAGAAGGAATCCGAGAACAGCGAATTGGAGTCTGAAGCCGAGGAGTCCGAAGATGAGAAGCCTGAGGCAGCTGCAAAAGCACGAGAGAAGATACAGAGCACTCTCAAGTCGACGACCAAGGATCCATATCCAGATTGGAAGCCTGGCGAGCCTGTTCCCTACGCGGCACTCTGCACCACATTCTCCCTCATCGAGATGACCACGAAGCGATTAGAGATTATGGCTCACTGCTCGCTATTCTTGCGTCAAGTCTTACGCCTCACACCAGACGATATGCTACCGACCGTTTTACTCATGCTGGGCAAGCTCGCAGCTGACTACTCCGGCATCGAGTTGGGGATTGGCGAGTCACTTATCATGAAGGCAATTGGGGAAAGCACAGGTCGAAGTCTTAACATTATCAAGGCTGATCAGCAAGAGATCGGTGACCTGGGCCTCGTGGCAGCGAAAAGCAGGTCGAATCAGCCGACCATGTTCAAACCAAAGCCGCTAACAATCCGTGGTGTGCACAAGGGACTGCTGACCATCGCCACCATCGAGGGTCAAGGATCTCAGACTCGTAAGATCGCCGACATCAAGAAGTTGCTGTCTGCTGCGGACATAGACACTGCATCCAAAAAGGGGGGCATCGATATCACTAAGAACAAAGGCGGGCCCAGTGAATCGAAGTTCATCGTCAGAACACTTGAAGGCAAGATGCGTCTTGGCCTCGCTGAGAAGTCCGTACTTGTCTCTCTTGCACATGCCATGGTCTGGAATGATCTGGCCAAGAAGGACGCGAAGAAGGCACCGAGTTCAGATACCTTGAGTCAAGGCGAAAAGGTGCTTAAGAATGTCTTCAAGTGAGTGCAGTTTGTGCCATTTCTTGTAAGCTCTGGCTAATATCCTATAGCGAGCTTCCCAGCTACGAAGTCATTATTCCAGCCTATCTCAAGCATGGTATCTTCAATCTCCGAGAAGCTTGCAACCTCCAACCTGGCGTACCCCTCAAGCCTATGCTTGCCCGTCCGACCAAATCCATCACCGAAGTACTCGATCGCTTCGAAGGTAAGGACTTCACTTGCGAGTACAAATATGACGGCGAGCGTGCTCAGATTCACTTCGTCGCGCACTCGGCAAAGATGGAATTTGCTACACCTGTCGCAGCGGCTGGCAAGAACGAGAAGGGCGTCTCAAATATCTTCTCTCGAAATAGTGAGGATCTTTCCAAAAAGTATCCTGACATTCTCGCCAAATTGCCCACTTGGGTCAAGGATGGCACGACCTCATTCGTTCTGGACTGTGAGACGGTTGCCTGGGACATCGACGAGAAGAAGGTCCTCCCCTTCCAGAAACTTATGACGCGAAAACGCAAAGACGTCAAGGAGGAAGATATCAAGGTCAAGGTCTGCGTCTTCGCCTTTGATCTTCTCTACCTCAACGGCGCCGCCCTAGTCAACAAGTCCTTCCGCGAACGTCGCGAAGCACTCATCTCTGCCTTTCAACCAGTCGAAGGCGAATTCGCCTTTGCCCAGTACAAGAACACCTCCGAGCTCGACGAGATCCAGACCTACCTCGAAGACTCGGTCAAAGCATCCTGCGAAGGTCTCATGGTGAAGATGCTCGACGGCGAAAGCAGCTATTACGAGCCCTCCCGCCGGTCCCAAAACTGGCTCAAGGTCAAGAAGGACTACCTTGCCGGAGCAGGCGACTCCCTCGATCTAGTCGTACTCGGGGCTTACTACGGCAGAGGCAAGCGCACCTCCGTCTTTGGCGCTTTCCTGCTCGCATGCTACAACCAATCCTCGCAGGAGTTTGAAACAGTGTGCAACATCGGCACGGGCTTCAGCGAGGAAATGCTCGCCCACCTCCACGAAACACTCAGCCCCATCGTGATCGAACGTCCCAAGCCATTCTACTCTCACAGCAGCGGTAACAAGGATCAGCCCGACGTGTGGTTCGAGCCGAAATATGTCTGGGAGGTCAAGACGGCGGATCTGACGCTCAGTCCGCGCTACAAGGCCGCTGCCGGAAGCGTGAATGATCCCAGCGGAAAGGGTGTGAGTCTGCGGTTCCCGAGATTTATCAGGGAGAGGGAGGACAAGAAGCCGGAGGATGCGACGAGCGATACGCAGGTCGCGGGCATGTATAGGGATCAGATGGTGGTTAGTGGCCAGAAGAAGGGTGGGGTGGATGATGATTTTGAGTACTGATCTTCATCTTGGTACTTGACGGTCGGGTGAGAGGGGAGGAGTAGGGTGGCGAAGGGACTTTGCTTGAGGCTAAGATGATGCATAGCCATGGGTATGTATAGCACGGCGTAACGAAGGGGAATAGCATCTCAGCGACGGTATCTTACCTCTTTGTATGAAATTATATATTCCACATCATGCCCTGCACTGTTCGACGGTCTGTCGAATGAATCGTGAATGAAGCAAAATCTATTCCCACGCCTAGTTGAGCAAGAAAAGAGAAGAAAAAGGGGTATCTCATCTAGCTACTTTTGTACCAGCCGTGAACAACGTCCCTAGCAACCCTGTCCTTGTCTCCCTGTCGTATCAACGAGGCAGCACTTGCCAAGTCAATATTCGTGTTCCCCATCGGATTCCCTCATCGTTCACCTTCATTCTTGCCGTGAAGTAACACCGTACTATGCTGTGCCGATTTAGAGAAAGTCTCGTCTGAAGGATGCGGTGCCTTGTACTCCGTGTATGCTGTGCTCATGCGTCGATTAAGCTGTCTCGTTCCTGGTGCTGGTCTTCCTTCTTCTTCTTCACCTTTTGGGTGCTGGGTGGAGTGTAGAGCGTGATCAGGTCTTCTGTGCTGTCCTCCTTGGTCTTGCTATCGCTGTTGTCCCGAGTGACCTCTTCGCTGGCTTGAAAAGAGTGCACATGCCCACGACCTACCCCTCCATTCCCCTCGTCCGTGGGTAGCATTCGCTCTGACAACCACACCTCTTCGTCGTAATTTGGTACAAACAATTCGGTGCCCACCAAAGGCGCCTTCTAGGGCAATAGCCCCTGATGATTCCCCTGTCCACCCGCAGGCTGCCCCTCGACCACGGAATCGGATAGTGCGAGCAACAATTGTGCGAGACAGCGCTTAGTGGCCGCGTCGTCGCGCAGGACGGAGGAGAAGGTCGCGTCTCTGAGAGGTTCGGGGAGACATTGCCTTAGCGCTTCTCTTGCACGGGCGTTATCTGACAGTCTTCGTCACGTCAGCGGGGAACTCGCGACTGGAGGAGAACGAAAGGTAAATGAAGAGGAGGAAGAGAAGGGGTAAGAAAGGCCAAGCATACCGTAAAAAGCACCTCACGACATGCTTCAACAGCCTGACTGTCTGCTGCTCGACCAACTGGTTGACCATATTGCTCAGGACTGTGCCCACGGCATAGAATCGCTCGTATGTCTGGCAGATATATTGCAATCCCAGATCGTCCAGGAGAATCTTCTGCACGATGAATATGGCGACCGTCTTGGACAATTCGCTGCCTGTTTCCATGATACGCAGACACAGGGGAATGATCTCGGTCGTGAGGAGGAAGTTGATGACTTCGCTGCTGTCATTCTTGACGAGAGCACCGATGACACCTAGGGAGGTGAGGCGGAGGTACTCGAAGGGCCGAGACTTTGAGGTCGTGTTGAGGAAGGGGTAGAGGAAGAGGGGGATGTGAGCTGAGAAGGTCAGTGGAGTGCCGGCCGGGAGAGGAAAGAGACTTGCCGCCGAGAAAGAGACCTCTTGTCTCGCTGTGGCTGGCTACGCATTGGAGGAGGGCCAAAGCGTTGCATACTCTGTTTGATGCAGCGGCTGTGAGCTGGCTGGGGTTGAGGAGGGGGTAGACGGAGATGATCTCCTGCAGCAGGGAGGTCATGACTCCTGCCGGATATCAGCATATGGTCCTGGGTGTAGCAAATCTCCTTTGCCTGTGCGATGCGTACCGAAACTATGCCATAGTATCAGCGCCAATTCAGGCACTTGCTCCCTCTTCTTGCTCAGTTCCAAGAGCGCGCTCTCCCTTGTCTCTGGTCTCATCATTTGTGCGATCCATTCTAGTACTCGTCTGTTCTCCTCGTTCATACCGACACCGTCTTGAGCAGCGGCTGCGTTGTTCCCCATGCCCGCGCTGCTCATGCCCGAAGGTTGGGCGCTGCGCTCGATGTTGGCTGCGTGATCGAGTCCCGCCGGACCGCGGAATTGCGGGAATTGATTACCATTGCCAGCAATTGAGGGTGTATGGCTGACATGGTGAGGAGTGTGAGAAGGGTGCGAGGCCCAATCGGGTGGGTAGTGCTGATGGGAGAAGGCGTGTTGTGACGGGAGCATTGTGATCAGGTCGAGTCTATGCGCCAATGATACAGATTTCCACTAGAACAGACTGTCAGTGGTCTACTCCTTCGACTGCTCCACACAGCGCAGCGAGTAGCGAGCGGTCAAATTGTAAGAATGGCAGCAACCAGGCTTGACGTTGTGTGAGGTCGAGGTTTCAAAGCTCGGGTCGGTCAAAAAGCTGAAGCTCCGAACACGGGCCTTGGCACACAGGGGATGAACAGACGTCACAATAGTTTGTCCCCAACCTAGCTTCACAATACAATTCTGAATATCTTTTACATTATTGATACATTCATGACCGTCTGTCAGACCGCCGCCACTTCTCCTTCGTTCTGCTCGAATCTTTGATCCCATCCTACTCTCTGCTCCATGGCCAGATTTAACAACCAATCGGTCCTCACTACTCTCCCCTCGAGATCATACTTCTCAGCCAACCTTCTGAACAGCGGCCACATCTTGACCTCGTCGTCCGTCTGACCACTGACCAGGTAGACGTAGTCTGTCTCCACATCGCCTCCCTGGTTCTGGCTCTCCAGACCAGCCTCAGGATCTTGATCGAATAGTAGTCGTCGCTTTGGTACAGTGACACCACTTCTTCCTCTGTATGGTACAGGCTTACCCCCGTTTGTAGTGATGATGTCTGCATATGTTTCATATCCACCGTTGACCTTGTCGGTAACATATATGGTCCACCCACGCAGAAGTTTGTGATTGTTGTCTTTGGCCCGTACCTGGGCATCCTGCAGGTTGACACCCAATCGAGTTTCACCTTCTTTATCTTCTAGCCTGAATTTCTGAAGATCATCTGGTAATGATTTGTGTTTGAGGACATAGTCAAGAAATCGCGTGTGTACCACGAATGGTGCGTTAGCAATTGCGGTGACAAATTTCCGTGTCCGAAGAAGCTTTGGAGCGACCATCAAATCGCATTGTGAAGGATCAGTCACGAGTTGGATGCCGAGAGAGCGAAGGAGTTTCTTTGAAATGGTCAGCAAATGCGCAACGTGTACTAGACGGTGGGCTTACCCTATCGTCAGACTCCTTCTTTGGCTTTTTGAGCCATCTCTCGTCGCCGGTGACCAGCATTTTGTGAGTAATTGGTGGATCATCCGTCTTAGCCTTCTTGATTGGTCTCGTAACATCGACCTCTCCGTCACTGTTGAATCCATGTAGGTCTGAGACTTCCGTATTCTCCTCGACATGTCGTTTCTTGCCGTGGATCACGCCGCCTTTTCTTGCTTGCTCCTTCTGGAATTCTGCTACATCCTTCATGGCCTTCTCTAGCTCCAACTGAGCTTTCATCTTTGATGCTCTTGCTGTTCCTGGCGGAACATCGTTCTCCTTGGATGACGATCTCCTGTGGTTTGGTGTTCCAACAGCGTTAACAGGTCCCGCGCCATTCTGAAGCCCGTTTGTGTCCATCGCTCGTACGGTCTTCCGTGGTGATGGCTTGAGTCGTACATCCTCCATCTGTTCAGCTCCTTCATCTTCGTCTTCGTCCTCGCCAAAGAAATGAGCCCTGACTTGCTCGAGGTCGATTTGTGTGGTACCAACAACCTCGCTCAAATTCGTCTTACGTGGGAAATGCGTATAGCGAGGCGCTGTGATACTTTGGACTTGACACTTTGCATAGCTGTCTTCCAGCCACTGGTGGTTGACGATGTGAATCTTCCACTCTTCTGCGGCTTCGCACTTTTCCGACTTTGTATGTGCAGTAAGCAAATGGGTGTTGTCTGGCTTCATGGTCTTAGTGAATACAGCTCCGGCATATTGAATGAGATTCTCCAAGTACTGTCGAGCATCGCCAGTGTAATTTGACAAGCTGATTCTCATCTCTTCAAAGCCGGGTATTCCATCTCTCGGAATGGGGTAGTGGAGCAATTGGCTGAGGGGATTTGACCACCGATTTCTCGTAATCACAGCGTAGAACCAGGACAGATTTGCCACTGTCTTGCCCTTTCTTGAGACCAGTATGTAGTCATCTCCGTCCCTGAATTGACCGATGTATACGTCGCAATCTGCCGCCGTCTCTGCGATCGACCCTCCACTCCTCTCCACAAGCTCTTGCAGAGTCTTTGCGAGCTTTTCATGGATGTCTAGATCAGTGGCGAAGAAGATCTTCTTGCCCACGAATGCGTTGAGCTTCTTCCTCTGCGTGGAAGGAATGCCAGTATCCGAAGAGGGAGGTGAAAGAGGAGGTGGATTGCCAGCGTATGCAGAAGTCGCGCCGTCTAGATTAGTCTGCGCATGCGGTCGCCGCGGTGTGAAGCCACCTCCAGCTAGTATCTCTGGGTCTGGGAGAAGATATGGTCCTTCGTGTATCTTCTTTCCGAGCTTAAGGCAATCGTCGAACCAGTGTGGCAGGACGACCTTGGTCGGAAGCTTCAAGCCCTTTACAATCCTGATCTTCTCGGAGTCTTCCGTCAACGATACTATGTGTGTCACCAGCTTGGTCATGGATGAGCTATACAGTCCTCCCATGGCCATGACACCTGCTGTGATCGCATCTTTGTCTCCTCTTGGGAGGTCTCCAAATGTGATGATGACATCCTGAAATATAAGCGCTGGATCAGGGCTGTGCTGGCGGAAGTTGACACATCGTCCCTTCGTCAGACTCTGTTGTATCCAGGAGGGTTTGACTACGTGTACGTTGTTGTCGAGTGCTTCTTGATATTGGGGGAAGTCGGCATTAGGCGCTACCACGATGGAATGGGCGCGTATATCTTGCGTCGTTCCGTCTTTGTTGGGCGCGAGGAAGATACCACTGTTGTCAACGATGACCTTCTGGAGCTATGCTTTCGTCAGCGTGTCCACTCATAATGCTGCGCTAGTAGCGAACATACCCGCGTGACTTCCTCTTCTGATAGATCGTTGGGTATTATCGTGAAGCTCTTATGCGCAAATATCCCATCATCTCGCTGCGGAAAGATCTCCATGATCGTTCGATCTTATTCATGAGGTCGTCAAAGCATTCATATCCTGATATTCACCCAGTGAAAGGTAAATATTGTATGTTTCAATAAATGTGCTCCGCAAGAAACGCGTTGGAGAGGTGGGTGACGCGACAAGTTGCCCCACATAGATTTTCACTAGGCACAATCACATGTTTGGTCAAATTCATCCTTCAGCATCAATTTCAGTCGCTATGCTCGCTTGCAGAATCGTATATAGAACGCTCATCATCTCCTCCCAGAAGCAGAAGCACTTTGGCCCTGCGCATTATTACGTCGTCGTATGCGCTCCTCTGCCTGCTCGACTATGCGACGTTTCCTTTCCTTCTCACTCATCGTGGTAGCTCCTGTAGAGCTAGCCTTACTGGTCTGGCTGGTCCTGCTGTTCGCTCGTGGTCGTCTGGGTGATTTTCGACTCGCTGGCGAAGGACCACGCGGTAGGTCTGGCAACTTCTCCTTTGGCGGTGGTGGCGGTAGGTCAGGCAGTTTTTCCTTCGTCGGTATATCTGGCAGCTTCTCCTTTGGCGGTGGGACTGGTGGCTTCTCAGAGAGCCCTTTCAAATTCTTGACTTGCTCGACTGGTTTCTCGGGTGTGCTAGACTTTGTCTCCGTCACGTTGGTAGCCGGCATCTTCTCGCGTTTCCGACTACTGGTACGGATGCTCTTTTGTGACTGTCGAGATCGTGGTCGGCGTGGCTTTGGTGATCGAAGTGAAGCAGGTTTGGAGACTGCGCGCTGCGTAGGACTGCTGCTAGGACTACTGCGTGGTGTTATCTTCACGAGTGGTGTTGGCGAACGACTCGAGGCCTGTGTAGAGTCACTTCGTTTTGCTATCGCAGCGATGGCCTGGACAAGCGTGGCCGCATCTTCAAACTCGGCGTCTTCCATTCCCTCCGGCGCCGAATAGACCTCACGTATGGTTTCTTTGGCCTTTTGTTTGGCGAGAGCGAAGTCCTTTCCACATTCCCAGCTGAATGCACACGATTCAAAGGCTACCGACAGTCGCAGCGGATCTGAGCCAGGCAGAAGGCGTCTGGCAAGCACGGTTGCCTGAGAAAAATATGCCGTCGCGGCTGGAACAAAATTGAGCGGTGGCATTAGAAAGTCGGCACTTGAAGGAGGTGATCGTTGAACCGGTGTTGACACACTCAGTCCAGGTGGCTGGAGTGGTGTACCTGGTAACGGGGATTGTGCCGATGGTACTGGAGGTGGTGGGTATGGTGGAGGCGAAGTTTGTGCCGGCCCACTGAATGCATATGGGTTCGTAACGTATGAGGCGTCTGAGGTCATTGATGGTATCGTTTCTCGTAGCACGGCTTTTCTAGCTCGTGCATCTTTCGTTGATTCGTTTGTGCTCGTGGTATTTTTGCCATTAGGAGAGGTCTTTGGCGGCGTGAGTTGGGAGATTGGTGGGTGATTATGAAATAGACAGAAAATATGATAGAATGATGCTCGTAACTTCGCTGCCATGACTCTGCAGCGAGGAGTCGAAGAACCATTCTGGCAATACGGAAGGATCATGACCTCCGTTATGGCCAGTCCTTCTCGCGCAAGCCATATGATCTGATGGTATAGTGCGACCGATTTTGTGTCTCTTGTTGTGTCCAGACGACGGAGTTTCCTCGCTCGGTACAGCTTCCGAGACAATATGACTGACAGCCCCAGGATCTGATAGAAGGCTGTAGACAGGAGAGGATTCGTGCGTGCGGCATCTTTTGCGATCTGACACAAGATCTTCTGATCAACGTCTGACGTTGCCATCTGCAGCCGGAAACAAAGATCTCAAGCTACCAGTCCCCTGCCTCCCTGATCTCCTCTCCCGTTGTGTATAGCTCTTATGCCGTGAGTCGACCATGGAAATACCACAAGCTCCGTACAGCTTCTACCGTCCTACCTCCCTTTCAAAGCCGAGAAGATGTAGCGAGCGACGAGTATGCTTGGAGGAATGCCATATTCACATTAGATCGTATCCAGTGTCATTAAGAGGTCGTGAGTCTGGACATGCAAATCGTTGCTGTCGTGATCATGAAATTGAACCGGGCTTACTCGCTTTGATTTCATAGGAGGAGTCCGCACAGTAATTTCAAGCCGGCCGAATTGATTGTCGAAGTGCGATAGTTGGCATCAATGGTATGCAATTGCTTCGTGATCTTCGCTAGAAGAGATGACTGAGAGCAAGGGTATCGCTCTGTGGCTCGATCAGGTCATTATGGTCGTGAAGGAAATTGCTCGGTGAGTACAGGGTGAGGACATGAAAAAGCTCAGCACGTGGGTGCAAGCAACAGAAAGGAAACGAGCTGCAGATGCACAAAGTAAAGGTTAGGGACCTGCATGCTCGGCCAGAGCTTTTTAGCTGTGGTACCCACAATGGTCGTAGATGAACTGCCTGTGCGGTAGTCGACGTGGCAGCTGGAGCGCTATCCCACTCTTCCAGCCACCTCCAAAGGGTCTGTCGAGCTCGCACGGCTCTGACGTCGCTTGCAAGAACATCTCTGCGTTGTCAGACCTGGCTTGGGCACTGGGAAATACGGTCCTGTGCCGATGGTTTGGGCTTGCTTCTGCAAAGCCATTCCGTTGATGTTTGTGTAATGAGAGTAAGTGGCAGGTTGCAGAGGAAGCACAACGTCGTCACACATAGAGCTGCACCAGCGGTTCACGACAACCAAGCTAATTATCCTTTGCTTTTTCGATCACGACCATTCAAAGATAGTTGCATGCATGCGCTGTACTGCACGTCAATCTGTCTTTGCGAAGAAGCTAATTGGAGATCACAATGTCTATCGCCAGAACATAGACGTTGTCGCCTGCATCCTCTACTACAGACCATTCCGCCGGGCACAAATAGATGCAGGTACATACAGAGACCTCGAACCGGTGAACAGCCACAGCATGCATGAATACTTTGGCTCCTCCACCTTGCGGGCCGTGAACGCCATGGCTTGACCTGATCCGGGAAATGAAGTAGCGGTGAGAGGTTGTATGCTATTCGAACCTGATTGGGCGTCGACGGCAGAGCCTCACGTGGGGTTTGGGCTGTTCTTCGCTGCACTTGGGCTCCACTCGTCCTTCAACATTGCTTCATTATGAGCACGAGGAATCACTCGTATCGTCCGAGTAATCCGTCTCGCTGCCCGTCGTCAGGCTCTCGTACCTGTTACCTATGCCCAAGTTATACCTATCTGACGCCACCTCTTCCTTGGTCTTTTCTGCTCCGAGCCTCTCCTGAATGCTCCATGCTATCCGTTCAGCACCAACTCGTGCGCCAGCAAGGTTGGCAGAGCCTGGTCCGATACGAAGACTGGCAAGCTTCCCGATCATGAATAGTGGCACTTCGTCACACCAAGACATGTCATCGCTCAAGCATGGCAGCCCGCCGATACCTTCAATCGGATACTTCTCGACGAGCTTCTTGAAGTACGGCAGCGTCTTAAAGTCTGTTGGCATACCCGTGGCGAAGTAGATGTAGTCTACTGGGGGAAAGTCTGTTGTCGGCTCTGTGCGAATGTCCCACAGATGCCGAGTCGCATCGAAATTTCTTGACTTGATCATAGTGTTTGTGTGAATGAACAGCCTACCCTGCTCACAGTACTTCTTCAGCACTTTTTGGATCCGAGGAGTAATACTACCCCCATTTCTGGCGGCTGTTATTTGCTCCCATCGCTCGTCATCTGTGTCGGCTGACCAGAATGAGGCTTGCTGGACATTTCTGAACTTGCCCATCCAGGATAGGTCAATGTCGAAAGGTTTGACTACAGAAACTCAGCTTCGACTCAACCGCCTTGACACAACACATACCTTTTAGGTGACTTCGCAAGATCATGTGCACTCTGCTCACGCCTTTGGCGAGTGCATTGGCAGCAAGGTGAGCAGCGGTGAGACCTCCTCCCACCACGACCACAGTGGTCTGCTGCCGTTGTCGGATTTTTGTTTCTACGTATGGATCCGGGAATTTCTGGATATGCATAGCATGACAAGCTCCTTCCATGACCTTGCAACCCGTCGTCCCAGGTATGAACGGCACATTACCAGCGCCCACCGACATGACCACCGTCCGCGCATATCTCAACCCCCTCGTCGTCCTAACAGTGAACACCTTCTCCACCTCCGACACATCCTCAACATAGTCATAATCAAGGTCAGTCAACGTCTCATTACTCACCACATCCTCCTTCAACCCATACTTCTCCACCACCTCCCTGCAATGATCTCGGAACAACGGCGTCGACGGCGTGAAATAATCACTCCTATCCCTCTCATCAATCGCCGTCTCCCTCCAATTCCCCGCCGACCCCCTATCCTTCTTCCTCTGATGCTTCGACCTTTCCACACCCACACACCCTCCTATCTCCACCAACTCCCCCTCCCTCCCCTGCTCGTGTGCATACCCCAGCAACCCGTCTCTATTCCTCGGATCAACATGGAAAAACATCGGGCTCCTCAGGTGCGAAATCTCAAAGATGCGGAACAGTCGGTCCCATTTCGCCATCCACTCGCTGCCGGAATTATCGATGACCAGCATCGAGTACCGCTGCCGCTCGCTCACGGAATTCTGGGTCGCAGCCCGCGTCGCCTGCGTCCGCCGGTTCTTGACCGCCATTTTCCCAGCGTGTTTCCTGATCCAGTGGTACCGCTGCTGTTCTTCGTCCGTGAACATGGCGGAGGGCGTCTCTTCGCGCAGGCGTGAGGCGACGGCCAGGCCGCAGGGGCCGGCGCCGACGATGAGGACGTCGTAGAGGCCGTGGGCGTCGGTGGGGTTGTAGAGGATTCCAGACATGATGGGAGTTGATGATAGGAGGGGATTGGGCAGCGTGGGATTTAGTGGCCGGGCTTATGGGGGTTGTATAAGGGTCGTGTGATGGAGTACCGCGATGGGCGGGGACATTAGGGTTGTGACGTGCGCCGCAGGGGAGAGATGGACTGTGGAGAAGGAGACGGGAGTCTGAGAAGCACATATATTGTCGAATCATGGCTGCAGTGTATCTTCGCTTGCAAGGCTTGCTTGAGACCTTGATGTCGCATGTCGATCGCCGGTCACGTGCCTGACAAGTGAAGTCCTACTCCACGCCAAGGACTCTTGTAGCACTACAGTTGCTTTCAATGCCAGGCAGAGGGTTCTCAAAGATCTCTTCGATAATGAATAACTATATGGGTATCACAAAATCAGCAATCCTTTTTCCGTGTCCAACGCCTTAGTTCACCACACCAGCTATACTTCTCTTCAACCACACCACCCACATCCCTTAGCCCAGCAACTTCTGAATATTCCCCACAGTCCCTCGCCCCCTCTTCCTCCTCCCCGCCCCTTCACCCTCCCTCATAGCAACAGCCATCAACTTCCGCTTCTCCCCCTGCACCTCGAGTGTCCTCTCCTCAATACTCCCCTTGACCACCAGCCGCCACACCGTACACTGCCTCTTCTGTCCCAGCCTATGCACACGATCAATAGCTTGGTCCTCAATAGCCGGCGCCCACCAGCTATCGCACATGATGACCGTGTTGGCTGCCACGAGGTTAAGCCCGACTGCACAGACGCCCAGACTCGCCAGGAGAATGGTAGTAGACGGATCAGAGTCGAATTGGCGAAGAGATTTGTCGCGAAGGTGAGCTGGCATGGAGCCATCGATACGAGCGGTCTTCTGACCCTGAGCAGCAAGGCGGGGCTCGATAATGTCTAGATAGCGGCGCCATTGAGAGAAAATGACGATCTTGGTGTCATCTTTCTTGTGGATGGCGCCGACCAGCTTTAGTAGATCATCAGTCTTTGCCGAGGTGTCCTCATCTGCGACTTTTTCTTCTGCACTGGCGTCTTCGCCGCAGTCTACTGCTGGGCCGACTAGGCAGGTATCGTCTTCCAAGGGATTGCGGTCCATTGGGCATTTGTGTTGAAGCTCGATGGGACGCTGGATGCATGGCCGGCAGAAGACGTGAGCGCAGGGAGTGATGACTGGATCGGTGAGGGTGTCCATGCAAATTGGACACTCTTCCTGAGACTCGATCGAGAGCTGGAGTAGGTCTTGAAGAGCTTTGACATTGTCTGGAGTGAGTGAAATGGACCCTTTCTTTGACAGAAGTGACATGAGATCAAGCACTCGACTCTCGCACATCTTCCAATGGTTGCACACTTGTCGAAGACGTAACAGAATCTCGAGCAAGTGTCGATATGTTTCTTGAGCTTTGCGAGAATTGCCAGACGAGGAGGCTTGGTTATAGCTGCTGAGCATGCCACGCGCCTCGACTTGAAGAGCATCGTACTTCTTCTGCTCGTGGCTCGTAAGCTCGACATGGTGCACATACTCCGTGAGAGAAGGCAGCTTGAGGTCGATGAATGACATGTCCTTGCGACGGCGAAGACAGATCGTTCCCATGAGTGCTTGAAGTAAGATACCAGCATCCGCTTGGCCTTCCTTCATTGGCCGGATGAGTACACTATTGAAGATTTCCAATCTGTCTAGACCACCGGTAAGGCCAATAAATTTGACCAAGGAGAAAAGATCCTTCAGCGAGTTGATGATCGGAGTACCGGTCAGAGCCCACTTTGCATACGCATCAATAGCAGACGCAGCGAGAGCATTCTTGGTATTTGGATTTCGAATGTTGTGTCCCTCATCAAGTACGATGCGCCGCCACTGGAAGGAATAGAGACCGTCCTTGGTGGGCATCTGAGGTGCTTTCTTGCTTCCCTTTGGCATGTACTCAACGGACAACGTGCCGTAAGTCGTGATGACGATGTCGTATTGCTTGAATTCATCCGCCTTCATCTTCTTCCGACCCTGACCATGGTAGGTGTAGACTTTCAACGAGGCTTTCTTGTCTACGTGCAGCTCTGCTTGACCACTCCAATTGCTCATGACACTGACCGGAGCGACTATCAAGGTCGGCCCTACCCTGTCTCCGTTCCTCTGCCTATCAGCCACGATCAAGCTGATGATCTGTACTGTCTTTCCGAGACCCATGTCATCGGCCAAAATACCTCCTCGAGCCAGACGAGGTTCTTGACTCTGTGAAAAGTTGGTCGCGATGTTCGTGAATTGCTTATTGCTGGGCCGTTTCCAGAGCTGCACAACGTCGTCCCCTCCTTGTTCTGGCAATTTCGGGTTCTCGTGCTCCAGAAGCCATGCCACACCTTGAAGCTGAAACGGAAGGAGAGGTGTACTAATACCGGCCGGCTGTTCTTCTTTCGGTAGCGCAAGTAATTGCTCTTCCTGGGCGCCATACTGCTCGGCGACCTTGCCAGCATCTCGAGGATTGAAGACCGTCGCTTCGTCCATAATTTCCTCGATCTCTTGAGGTCCCAGGCCATCGCCATTTGTTATCGTACCGTTGTTCCATTGTGCATCCTTGTCCGGCCTTTTTCCCTTGGCCACCTTTTTGAGCTCAGCTGCACGCTTGGCTTTCTCCTCCTTCTCCTTCTTCTTGAATGCATCCAAGTTGAGATGGTCTTTCTGCATTCGATTCCTAAGCTCTTGTCTAGCTTCCGGATCGCTCGTTCCGTACAAGGCTATACTCAGTGGTATATCGAATTCACCTCGCCGTCCGGACAATTTGCCCTCAGCGATAAGTTCATGCTGATCGAGATACTTGGCAAGCTTCGCAGCGATTTGTCGAGGAACATGTCCGACCTGCTCGCGATTCACATTGAGGACTTGTATCGCATTGCGGTCGTATTGGTTCTCAGGTTCGCGGCGTAGGATCACCGTCTCACCAGCATTTGCATAGCCATTATAGTAACGAATGCCTACCACTTTGGCTGGATGCACTCCGTAAAGCTCGTAATACTCCGTTTCGGCAGATACGCCTTGTGTTGAAGGTATGAGCTCGTTGCCATGGTTCTCATCGTCCACACTATCGAAAGAAGCTTGCGAAGCTAGAGATGACCTTGGCGCATTTTGCTGAGAAGAACGTGGAGCTTTGGGAGCGGGTTCAAAGGCACCTTCGTCGTCGCTTTGGGTCAAGTCGACGACGTCGGAACGGGACCTCTTCTGTCCTCCCATGTTGTGTGCAGAAGTGGGAAATTGGATGTCCCTGGGACAGAAGCTCACAAGGTGAATGAACACTTCCGAATCGCATAAGCTTGCGCAAAAAGCAAGCGACGTCATACGCGGGAGCCACGCCTGATCACGTGATCGTGAACTACACTTCTTCGCACCAAAGAGTCCCCGAAGTCTACCTCAACAACACTCCAAACATTACCAAAGGCGAATCATCGACCGTCTGGACCTCGTACGACTTCAGGCTATTTCGTTCGTAGCTTTTCTTCCTCGTTTGGGGTCGTGCTGCGGCATTGAATCCGATAATTAGTGCTTCTCCACACTGTTCCAGCTTGGGAGCATGGACTCAATCTTCCGTGTTAAGCAACGTTCTCCTCCAGCATGTTACTCCAGACCATCATGACAACGACTCACAGACCTCGGATGGAAGGAGGTCGAGGTCTGCCAGCCTGCACGTCAATTGATGTACCTGCATTTCCCCGCGACGGACATTGATCACGCTGGCAAACAAACCCGGATATCATAAAATTTCTCCGACCAATCCGCCAAGTACCTCCGAGGGAACGCCCTCTGTTTCACACTTGTTGACCCTCCGTTCCAAACAAGCAATCTTGTCAGGTCAGGCTTAGACCCAAAGCTTCGTGCTCGTCTGGAAAGACCTGCGACCTGGATTGGTTCATTTCCCCTGGTCGTTCGTGCTTGTTCGTGCTTGATTCATGCCATGCGCCTTCTTCACCCACTGGGGAAGCGCATGGGAGTTTCTCCGTCCGACGCTTACGACGGCTTGACTAGAGGCAACGCATTCATAGTTCGCCAGGCCGTTTCGAACGGAATGAGCTGCGGAGACCATGCTCGGTCCGGTGCTGATCAGTGAAAGGGTCGGTACATGGTCATGTATACTTGAGGAGGAATATAAATGCTTCTTCTTGGCCCTGATTCCTCTGTCTCGTTGTGCTTAGGGTCTATCAGGAATTGACTTCAGTCTACCATCATGTTCAAATCTTTGGCTTTTCTTCTCACCAACGTGGCCCTAGCCCTGGCGGCTGCCCGTACTACTGCTCCAGCTGGTGCCCTTGTCGTCGGTGGTAGCGGTAAATACAAGACTGTGCAGTCTGCGGTCGACGCCCTGTCAAAGTCCTCGACCTCGGCCCAGACCATCTTCATCAACCCTGGGACCTACAAGGAGCAAGTCTACATCCAGGCGCTCAAGGGTCCTTTGACCATCTACGGCTACACCAGCAATGATGCGTCCTACACCAACAACCAGGTGACCATCACACAAGGCAAGAGCCAGGATGACTCTGCCAACAACGATTTGACTGCCACTCTCCGTGCGTGGACCAAGAACCTCAAGGTCTACAACATCAACCTCGTCAACACCCGCGGTCAAGGCTCCCAGGCACTCGCCCTGTCCGCATCTGCCGACGTACGTGTTTTTCCCCTTCTTCGCCGAGATCAAGCTAACAGAATCAGGGTCAAGGATACTACGCCTGCCAGTTCCTCGGCTTCCAGGATACGATCCTCGCCCAAACCGGCAACCAGATCTACTCCAAGTCCCTGATCCAGGGTGCCACCGACTTCATCTTCGGTCAGTATGCCACCGCCTGGTTCACCCAATGCGACATCCGCGTCCTCAAGGCCAGCGTCGGCTACATCACCGCCTCCGGCCGTCTCGACGCCAGCAACCCGAACTGGTACGTCTTCGACAAGTGCAACGTCGCCGCCGCCAGCGGAAACAGCGTCGCCAACGGTGCCTACTATCTCGGTCGCCCATGGAGGGAGTTTGCCCGCGTCACATTCCAGAACACCGCCTTGTCCGCCGTGATCAACGGTGCTGGATGGTCGCAGTGGAACAGCGGTGATACCAGGACTAGCAGCGTGCAGTTCCAGGAGTACGGTAACACTGGTGCTGGTGCTTCGGGTACCAGGGCCAAGTTCGCCAAGAAGGCCTCTGCTGCTGTCCCTATCACCCAGATCCTTGGAAGCGGTTATGCCAGCGCTGCTTACGTCGACAAGGCTTTCTTGTAGATGTTGAGGGAGATTCGTGTATATAGCTTGCCTTTTGCTTCGAAGCTGTACATAGCTTTAGTTGCCTCATGGCGAAAAGTCGTTGAACATGCCGGTATCCTCTTCCAGCTATGTTGCGTCTCGTGATCCCTCTCATCGTGAAGTGCCACAATCTCGGCATCCATGCCATCTCCCAGCCCAGCATGTCCCTCTCGCCCTCGGCCAAACTAAAAGAACTTAACCCCCTCCCCCTCCCCCCCAATCCCCGTCCCAGTATTAAAAACCTGCGCCTTCCCCCTCTTGACCAACACCTCCAAACACCGCCTAAACAACTCCTCATCCATGCCCCGCCACTCCTGCGCCACCGTCTCCTCCCCCTCCCTGAGCTCATACACCGTCAACACACTCCCGCGCTGCCCCGTCCCGTCCACCCACCCATAGATCAAATCCGCCCACTCCTCTGCCCTGCGCCAGTATATCCACGCGACCGTCTTCTGCTCGTTCGGGATCGCGCTGGCCTCGCGTCTCTTCGCCTCAGGTGCAGAGAGGATGTATTCTGCTCGCCGGTCGCCTTCGGGGGTGGTCATGTAGTCCAGGACGCGCCGGATGGAGAGGAGGTCGAGACGGCGGTTGATCTGGGTGTTGTGGAAGAGGGGGGATGAGGCGGCGTCCGAGAGGGAGAGGCGGAAGAGTTTGAGGTGAGAGCAGTAGGATTGGATCACGCTGGACCAGAGGGCGAGTTGGCGTGAGAGGGTGGTGAGGTTGGGTTGGAGGGTGAAGAAGGGGGGGAAGGAGTGGTGCGGTGGGAAGGGGAAGGTGGTATCGTTGGCATGCTGTTGGGATTTGGGAGGGGAGGTGGAGAGGGACGTTGAGGGTATGCCGACGGGGAAGGATGAGGTCAGGGACTCCATCGTGGTTTGTGAAGGTCAAGGGGGTCACGTTGTGGTATTTCTGGTGAGAATGCAAAAGAAGAAAGCCCGAGCAGTGTGGTTTGTGTTTCTCAGTGCGGGCCAGGTAGAACTGGTGGGGCAGCCTGGCGAATCTATGGTTAAAGCAGCCCCGCAGTGCCCGGAGCGACTCGTTAAAAGGTTTAACGGTAAGCAATCTGACTTCTTCTCATCACATGTCTTTGATTATCATAGGCATGGGCAATGGCAGTGCATGGCTTTGCTGACTTGAGTGATAGGATAGGCTCACCACAGTCCTAGATCAATTTTAGAATCACTCCACGGCCTATGTCCTGCAGCTCTGCAAACATCAACCGCTCGATCACTGGTAGTTGGCATATGCCTCCTCAATCTCCTTCGCATACATCTCAATTGTCTTCCTCCTCTCACTCGTTCCCTTTTGCGTGACACCAATCTTCCTCTCTGCGTCCGTCACAATCACCATCTCCTTTCTTAGTCTTGCCTCGTGAAAGATACCCTCGTTCGCCTTCTCGACCCCTCTCCACATCTTCTCCACCGCCTCCTGCTTACTACTCCATTCCTGCGCGGGCTGAAGAATGACGAATGGCGTGAGTCTGTCCGCACCTCCCACTACTGATCTTTCAACCTCCTCATCCTGATTAAGCACCATCTCGATATGTATAGCATTGAACTTGGTCATGGTAGAAAGCTTGATGAAGTCATCTGCTCTTCCTGCAATACGATAGTATCCTTTCTTGGTCGGGTCAGGGTGCTCTTTGAATAGATCCCCCGTCCGCAGCAGATCGAGGTCAGGATAAAGGATGAAGCCTGGATGTAATCGTTCTGGTTCTCTCTGTACCACCAGTTCATACAGATCTTCTGAGAAATGCTGAAGAGACCAGCCATTGCCGTTCAGGTCCAGTCGGAGCCAAGCCCAGTCTTTGGGATCAGGCTGCATTAAACATGGGTACGCGCCGCCGATTTCTGTGCTACCGATCAAGCCTGTCACTCGAGTGTGCTGGGCGAGCATGTCACCTATTTCCCGCTCAAGTGGTGCACCGGTGAAGATGAGCTGGTGCAGGCCTTTAAGATGATCTGTTCCAGCTTCAGTCGTTAGCAGGCGGCGAATCGTGTCCGGTATGTAGACCGCCACATCGACGGAAGGATAATGTTGGAGCACAGCCTCGATAGCTTCTGCTGTTATTGGTACGGGGACACTGGGTGGTAGGATGATGATGGTAGTGTTGGTGAAGAGAGGCATGATCATGCCAACTATGAGCCCACCAATCCAGGAAAAAGGCATGGTATTGATCATAGTGTGTGGCTCGTATCCATAGCTAGATAACGGACGTTGCTCAAATGGCAAGGTAGCAGCTTTGTACACATCCTCGTCGAATCGAGCCACAGCAGAATGAGTCTGATGGAGAGGCTTTGGAAAGCCTAGTTAGAGTCAGCAGTGCAGTATAGCCATCATGTTTCCAATGCTGACCTGTGGTCCCTGAAGTTTGAATGATGTAGAGAGTCTCATTCTTGACCTCGTCGAACCTCTTGGAGTAAGGATAATATTCGCCGGTCTCCTGGGAAAGATCCTTCAGGTCTGGGATAATACACGAATCCAGGTGCTTGCGAGCAGATAGAACCTTGTCCCAGTGGTGCTTGTGGCTTTCAGTCGAGAGGACGGTTCTTGTGTTTGTGCTGTCTATCAGTCTGATTTGCGCTTCCGGGCTGTTGTACATAAGCGGAATGAGGAGCTGAATGTCTTGGTCAGCTGTAAACTCCCAACATGGCCACTTGGTCTACCTGTCTATTAGTTCTCTCAGCAGCAAGCAACAGGATGACATATCGTAGGTCGTTTGGACCGATGTAAGCTATCGTCTGTCGTGCACTGGGGTTGCGAGCGAGAAGCCCCAGCGTTCGGTCCAACCAGAAAGCCAAGTTTGAGACAGCACTGGCGAATACGCCATATCGAAGCTCTTTGAAGCCTTCTTGGATAATATCGCTCTTTGGAACTAGCACAAATCTTCGATTCGCGTCTTGCTTTGCACGTGAATCGATCAATGCATTGAGTAGTCTCCCACCTTGTGCCTGTTCCAGATCATCTGATCGAGATGTCGTGTTCATGATTGCTCCTTACTATGCATTCAAATTGTCGTTGGTCGATTTATGTCATAGAAATAAAAGTCCATACCAAATCTCCCTTGGTGACAGTCGCACGGCATCAGCACTAGGCTGCAATACACTCTCACTCTGAAAGGCCGTCCTCGACGTTCGTCCGCAGGACGCCTGAAATGCCTGTAAGATTTTAGGCACAAACTACACCAACGATCAGATGATTCAGCGCGGAAGCAGTCCCGTTTGACGACCGTCCGATGGCAGAGGCTACTCTCAATGAACATCGTGAAGAGATATGATGGTCCTTGTAGTGAAGGGAACGAAGCTTATTGCTGACGCCTTTGCAGATCGTCTGGCTACAATGATTCAGCGCTAATTTGTGCCAGATCCCCTTTTGATCATGCTGTAGCTGGACATCTCCCAAAAAGCCAGCCGATCTAGTCTCGGTCCAAGTCCTCACTGCCAGATAACCCCCTCACCGCACATCCGGACACCACATCGAGTCCAGACGCGTGCAATCGGCGGTCGACAATCATGTAAACCTGATTATCTCCATGCTCTACCTCACAGCAACGCCTTCGCAATGCCGACGGACTTTGCAAGGTCAAATAACGCGCGGGACGGCGAGATTTTGAACCGGCTCGCTCGGTCGATGCAATAAAGCCGAACATTCCCGTCAACAATATGCGTAAATGCAACGAGATATCTGCAGTGACAGCGTGCTGAAGTAGAGAGCTTCGGATGGTGCCCGATCACTCGTGTAAGATATAAAGGACGTGACATAGGCCCGAACACAGGAGCAAACCTTCATCCTTCGAGCTCCCTCTCCCCATACATACTCAAGCACAGCATCAACATGTCTGCTTCCACCATCGTAGTGATCACTGGCGGCAACACTGGACTCGGATACGAGACAGTTAAGCAGTTGCTCCAGTCATCGAAGACCTACCACGTCTTACTTGGTAGTCGAAATGTCAACAAAGCTAGCGATGCTATCAAGTCGTTACAAGGGGAGGTGCCGGACACTAAGAGCGCCCTGGAGCCTCTCCAAGTTGATATCGAGAATGACGACAGCATTCAGAAGGCCTTCGAGACAGTGAGGACTAAGCATGGTCGCGTCGACGTGCTGATCAACAACGCGGGTAGGCGCTTCCGTGCAAGATCAAGTGTTACGCTTACTGATATATGTGCAGGCGCTGGCTTCGACAACGAGATCAAGACAGGGGCCATGTCAGCTCGCGAAGGCTGGAATAAGGCCTGGAATATCAACGTCACCGGCACGAACATCATGACCGAGACTTTCGCTCCACTCTTGTTAGAGTCGTCTGCTCCTCGTCTGATCTTCATCGCCTCGGGCACTTCCACTCTCTCCGGCATCAGCCAGGCCATTGAAGGTGGTGGTGGGATCAATCAGACCATTCCTCCAAAAGGTTGGCCCAAGCCGCCTGCTCAGAACGCGTTCACAAGTTACCAAAGCAGCAAAACTGGGATGAACATGATGATGCTCAACTGGCACCGCATCTTCAAGGAGGATGGTGTGAAGGTCTTTGCAGTGTCTCCGGGCTTCCTCGCGACCGGTCTAGGTGGACTCGGAGTGGAGAAACTGCTGGCTGTCGGTGCATTGCCAGTGTCGGCTGGTGGCGAGATGGTCGTCAGTACGATTGAAGGTGCCAGGGATGATCAGGCCGGAAAGGTGGTCAGGAAAGCAGGTGTCCAGCCTTGGTGATTAAACCCGGAGTCATTGAGCTTAGCCAATCCTTCACAAAAGTAATGCTTGATTGAAATGCAATCCTCGGCGTAACATGAATGCCCTTACGATCTCAAGTTTTTGACATGCAGGCGCACTACTACCAGCGAAGTCAAAACACTCTCCGCTTGAACATGAAGGGTGCAGGAAGCACCACCTCGCGTGCTCTGAGCAGTCGTTGACCAATGACAGCCACGCCGCTGTCATGATCTTATTGAAGGCCAAGCACTAGTGAGATCTGGTCTGTCAAGGTTCTCTCATGAACTGCTCATCTCAGATCTGATCATCTCGTTCCTGACACGAGAATGACGATTTGACCAACCGACTTTGAGGGCGTCATAGAAGAATTGACTTTTGTCTTCGGCAACGGCCGATCTGTTTCTCGGGGCGTCTGTGCTTAGATCGATCTCGCATGATGTGCCCTGCATGGTGGCGGGCTCTAATTTGGGGACCAGTACCCTAGCGCCCCATCGTTTGTGGCATGTGAACAGGAGAAGCGACGCGTGAGCAGCCTCGATCTCGAGCTGTTGGATGTGGTAGTATTGATCAATGCTCTCCAATCATGGGAATTGAGACGGCTGAGACACCTCAGGAGTGACAATGCGGGGTCAATGGATCAGGCGTGAGCTGGAAAGCGAACGATGTAGCCTTGTTCAAAACGGGGAAACCGGCGATTGACAACCATTGCCAGTGATCAGCGACCACATGTCTTGGACAGCTCGGGGACCTATGCCAATTGGGTCGAGGTGATAGGACACAGGGATTTGCACGAATTAGGTCATGCGAGTAGTGACGAGATGTTGATTGTGAGACCGGATGGGCCGACTCCAACCGCGGGCGGAAAACAGCTTGCTTTGCCACTTGCAGTACCAGGACGCAGGAAACAAAGGGCCGGTACGACGTGACCGTGCTCAACCCTGCGAACACAGCGTTTCGGTCTGGGGTCATCTGAACAAACAAGTCGTGGAGGACTTGGTTTGTGGCGCTGTAGTAAAGTTGTCGGCGGCAAGCGCCGGAAGAGCAACCGACCGTCGATGTCTTCCTTCAGGCGGCGAGGCTTGCGTGAGCACTCCCTGTCCGATGCGGTTCTGCGTGGTGAAAAGTGGGGTGAGTCAGAAGGAATTGATCGCCGTCTTCACTCGTTTTAACCTCAAGTAGAGTCATAGACGTGTGGCCGGAGTTAGGCGCGTCAATAGCAAGCTGAGATGCGAGGAGTCGATTGTCCAGTTTGGAACAACCGTGGTACCTCCGGCTGACATTCTGCGGTCCAGTCTCGACTGTCGCCGCTGTTTCTGCAGAGTTCCATGGAGGCTGCCAGCTTATTCATCCTGCTGCCCCTCCAATAGGCCGCCGATGAGACACTGCCAAACAATGACTGCCTGTGGAACGATTTGGAGTCATGGGACGCATGTTACCGCTCGTGACAAGGGTGCTCCACCTCTCGCATTCACTTTCATGCTCTCCGACCTCACCACCACATTATTGTGAAGACTCAATTGAACTCCCATTGTGCTGGCTGGAAAGCAAAAATTAAGTTGTTAAAGCATTGCAGAGTCCCCAAGTGGTCAAGTCAAAGAGTCACTTCCGGAGCGAGAGGCACCGCCCGCCCTGATTTATAAGACCGCCGACCCTTGTCTACAAAGGACCATTTCTTTCGTCGGTCTCTTCTTCAACTCAATTAAATCTGTTCCAGTCAATTTCTACATTCTGCATTCTTTCACATACCACGACACCACATCCACAATGCAGTCAGACATCCGTCACGATAAGACGCCCTCCGTCGGGGTATTCTTCTCGCCACCAGAGGCTCACAAACCAGAGAGTTTTGCAAGCACACAGTCGCCGCTTCGTCAGTCACACTCAAATGAGCAGAAGGCCGAATCCACCACTAAGCTGCCTTCCATCAGATCAATTCTGCCACCTCTCTCACCACCAGTATCGCCTGCAACGAAGCCTGTACAAGAGCTAGGATCGGTCGAGGCAGTAGACAACTTGATCAGCGATCCGCCACTCTTCCCAGAACGAACACAGTCAGACGCTGCACAGCCATTGTTCCGATCCGAGGCAGCAATCGAGCAACACATTAGCGACCTCGAAGCCCAAGGATTCAAGGGACCACGACCGACGCGAGAGGAATATGACCTGGTTGTTGGTATTGTTCCAAGAGTTGTTCATCGATACAATGCCGCTCCAATGGAGTACATTCGAAGGGAGCTGGAGTATCTGCAGGCGTATCCTCCTCGGTGGATCAGTCAGGATGTTGCCAGGGGCGTAAAGAGGAAGATGGAGATGGATACCAGAGCTGTCAAGCGTTCTCGACCCGCACCGAAGGCAGCAGTCGAAAAGCTACCACCAGTCAAGCGGACTGCTCGCACGTCGCCTCGAGATATGCCCATGGAGTCGTTCGAAGTCGAGCCAGCACCCAAGCATCGACGCAAAGTGTCGAGGACGACACCGACACCTCGAGAAGACATGGATTTCCGCAAGATCCCAGATTATTCTCCGCCTATTCACTCAATGGTGCCGGGCAAGAATCTCAAGATCGACTGGAAGGGACATCCTCTTGACCTCAGCGATGACCCAGACCGAGATCTCCTCGACGAGCACGAGGTCACTCTTGCATCCGTCCTTCGTCTGACAGGAGCTCAGTATCTCTTCGCCAAGCGTCGGATTTTTGAGAAGTTCGTCGAGCTGGCGCGTGTTGGCAAGGATCTGAACAAGACTTCTGCACAGGCAGTGTGTAAGATTGACGTCAACAAGGCCAGCAAGCTCTGGACAGCATTCGAGAAGGTCGGCTGGTTCGACAAGAAGCATTTCGCTCAGTATCTCGACTGAGTGCATCGACATCGGGAGTAACTTTTGGATAAGACTGCATGACTATACTGGGGTAAAGGCTGGGATGAGTAATTCGGTTATGACCACCATTGATACCCTGGACATCTGACGACTTACGTACCGCATTGATATGGCTTTATTCCCATTGGGTTTTGGTAATATGCTTTTACTGGCTTACCTTTCGAGGAGGCACAATTTGGGTATTGATCATGCATTGGGATTTCAAGGATGGAATTGGATATCTCTGCTCTGCGTCAGCAACTGTCAGACGCGATTGTTTTAGCTAGTACCTACTATGAATTGACCACACTCTTCACTGTTCAACCTTCTTCATCAGCGCTTGACATCTGCTGTGGATGCCAGAGCTCTGAAATCGGTGTCGCATGCCTCTGTAAACTTGCAGTCGCTCTCGCGCGAATGCTTCCAGAGGTCCGTATACAGGTCATGGGACATCTTGATAGGTCAAGTCGCATGTCAGAGCGTAGGCTGGGACGAGCGAAAAATAGTAGCAAAAGAAGTTTGCCAAGAAATTCGCAGCCGCGTGCTGACTACGGCCCGTACTTCACTTCGCATAGCATCTGCTCCTTGAGTGACCCTCATTCGTACTTCACGTTCCCACACTTGGATCAAAGAGCACAATGTCGCAAGCACAGGTAGAGCACGAAGACTCGTGGCGAGACGGCGAAGACAACGATTCTGAGCAGAAGGAGAAGACAAAGAGCCGAAGACCAGCAAGTACGGCTTCCGCTGGATCCGCGACTTCTCAGCAACTAATTGTAGTTCAGATACCGCGTTTCGACAGCAGCGATTAAAGGCATGGCAGTATGTGGTGACTCCTGGAAATCCTTGCAGGACGAGATACTGACGTTGACAAGGCCCATCCTCACGCCAAAGACTGTCCTGCCCCTCTTCTTCGCAGTCGGCATTATCTTCGCGCCCATCGGCGGACTGCTGCTGTATGCAAGTGCTCAGGTAGGCAGGGGTTAAAATGGGTATCCATGAGTTAGATCTGACAATATCACAGGTCCAGCAAATTCAGATCACGTATCAGGACTGTACAAATAACGACACTACCATCGGTGCACCTTTGGGCAGCTTCGCACCAATCCCTACCAAGCACTACAGTCTTTCTTTCAAGAACCAAACTCCAAGTGCAGAGCTTCCGAAATGGTCAAGAGAAGAGACATACACAATTTATGGAGCCGGTGCGCAGAACTACTCGAATGTTACGACTCCTCGCTGTATCCTGGAATTCTACATCCCTGATGAGATCGGACCTCCAGTATTCTTCTACTACCAATTGACCAATTTCTACCAGAACCACCGACGGTATGTTAAGAGCTTCGATCGTGATCAGCTGGCAGGACAGGCACGGACGAACGACTCGATAGCTGGCAGTGATTGCGACCCACTCCGCGTGGATCCGGAGACGAACAAAACGTACTACCCCTGCGGACTGATTGCGAATTCGCTGTTCAACGACACATTCTATCCGCCTGTGCAGCTGAATGCCGCTGGAAACAACGCTGCTAATGTGACATACGAAATGACCAACAAGAGCATCGCATGGGCCAGTGACAGAGATATTTATGGCAACACGCAATACACTCCTGATCAGATTGTACCACCTGTCAATTGGCGATACCGATATCCGAGATACGACAACGACCACTTCAGGCCACCGAATCTCCAAGAGTTTGAGGAGTTCCAGGTGTGGATGCGAACTGCTGGTCTGCCAACGTTCAGCAAGCTGGCCAGAAGGAATGACACAACACCGATGAGTGTAGGGCGCTACAGAGTGCAGATCGATGACTGTAAGTATACCCAAATAACCACCGCGGCACATGTACTGATCCAGTCTAGTCTTCCCTGTTACAATCTACGACGGCACAAAGTCCATCTTGATTAGTACCAGAACAGTCATGGGTGGCAAGAACCCCTTTTTGGGAATTGCTTATGTCGTCGTGGCTGGAGTCTGCGTTGTTCTCGGTGCCTTGTTTCTCGCCACTCACCTCATCAAGCCACGGTACGTTCTTAAGTCATGAAGTTGAAATGTTTACTAACAAAAGTAGCAAACTTGGTGACCACAGCTATCTGAGCTGGTCAAGTGAGCAACCCGCCAACGCCATCACGACACCACGGATCGGGCGACGAAACGGCTCTACGTAGCGATGAATAGATGAAATACTTTGCTTGGATCAAAATTCGGCGTTACTGGCGGCTGATCCGCCTGAATCGGATATGTACAAATGGATTACTGGTCGGCGTAGCGATACCTGGAGTTGGGTTTACTGCATAGTCTCTTCCGTCCATATCCAAATGCAATTTGGCTTCTTTCTTCAGTCCCCCGGACTTACCCCCGACCAAGATTCCAGGCCAGTCCAGGGTCGACCCAGAATGTTTGTATGTTTCTTTGTTTACTACCGCATCGATTCTTTGCCAAACACTAGTTCACGACCCGTCACTGTCGGTTATGATTGCCATTGATCTCGGGCCTTGACTCGCTATGTCTAGACCCTGTTGTCGCTTGGTCAAAGGCTCCCGTGAGGCTCTGCGGGCGCACCACTACACCGGATCCTTTGTCACAATCCCTCGCAGATACCGCAAGCGTCTAGTTCAAGACCAACTCACAAGAAACATTGAAGTCCAAAGGCGAGCAGAGTCTTTGGCAGTTGCCACACCCTTCAACCACAGCCATGGATCCTCATAAATACAGAGGCCCCTTCAAGCCTCATTCTTACATCGCACGATCAGCTTGTCAATCCCGATCGATCAGGAACAGGACAGAGATCAGCCAATACCGAAGCGTTAAGTAGCATGCGTTCTGTACTCTCCATCCTGGCCCTCGTGGCATTTACAACCGCTCGCATCATCCCTGGCACCAATACCAGCGCCTTTGACTGTGGCGTAGGGGTCGGGAGCGCGGATCCCAACTTCCTCGCAACGATCAGCAAGCTCGATGCAGCTAATGACACCGTCTCATCCTCCGCAGCACGCACCTTCAGCCATATCTCCCGCCTCTTCACTCGACAAACCAAAGCTATCGAAGTCCCCACCTACTTCCATATCCTCACCAAAACCTCCAACTCCGCCTCTGTCACGCAGAAGATGATCACCGACCAAATCATCGCTCTCAACGCCGCCTACTCTCCCCACAGCATCACCTTCAAACTCCTCGGCACCACCATCAACGCCAACGATGCCTGGGCCGTCGCCGCCGGACAGGACATGGACAACATGAAAGCCGCCCTGCGCCAAGGCACCTACAACACCCTGAATCTCTACTTCCACTCGGACCTCTCGGGCGCCATCCTCGGCACCTGCACCTTACCCAGCAACATCGGACCCGGCGTCCCAGCCAAGTCCACCTACGCCGCAGACGGCTGCAACGTGGCGGCGCAAACCATGCCGGGCGGGACGATCCGGGGTTACAACAGCGGCAAGACGGCGGTACACGAGGTGGGACACTGGCTTGGTCTGCTGCATGTCTTCGAGGGGTACAGCTGTACCGGCAACGGGGACTTTATTAGCGATACGCCCATGCAGAGCACGAGTACCGATGGCTGTCCGACCAAGCCGGCCAAGGATAGTTGTCCCAGTGTGAAAGGGACGGATGCGGTGCATAATTATATGGATTATAGTACGGATGCTTGTTATGAGCGGTTTACTACCGGGCAGATACAGAGGGTGCGGAGTTTGTGGGGGAAGTTTAGGCAGGGAAGGTAGTGGTATCTAGGTACGGAATTGAAAGCATTGTGTGGATTTCCTGTCGTAGTATGATCTTAATTTGGTGCATGTTGTCGAGTTGGAATGTGAAAGGGTCTGGACCTCGGCGGAATGCTAGTGATCCTGCTGGGGTTCGGACTGTGAACCGCACAAGGGATCTCAGGGTCGAGATGAGGAATGTAGATGGAACCCCGAAGCGGCAGAAGCTATTAGGGATCTAGAACAATGCCAAATGCGTCTGTACATACTTACCAGAGTTACCGCGCGTTTCGAAGCCGACAATGGCCACATGGACCACACTTGAAGCACATCACATGGTAGGCAAGCCCATATGGAGCCACAGAAAGCGACTTAATTGATACAATCCATTCATAATCTAGCTAACAACGCAAACATGAAACATTCATAATCTAACAGCCCACCCATTTTAGTCTCTCAGAAAAGCGATTGTAAATGCGACAAAACACAAAAACAAGCAAAGAGGTATCATGCCACCCCAATCCCTCAACATCATCTCCATTTCTCTATGCCGCAGCAGTGATCAACTCCTTCGGCGCCCCGTTCTGCTTCTGCAACAACTCATACGGTGGCCTCTTGACAATACCTCCCGTAACAGGAAGCTGGGAGCCAATACCAGTAAGGTAGCTATCCACCTCACGCGCCGACATGCGTCCCTCGTTAATGCCCCAGACAATGAGCGACTGACCGCGTCGGCAATCACCCGCAGCGAAAACGCCGTCAAGGTTGGTGCTGTACTTGCCGGGTGGCGTCTTGATGTTCTTGCGCGCGTCCTTCTCGATCTGGCCGCCCATGGCCTTGTCCTCGGGGCCGAGGAAACCCATGGACAGAAGCACGAGCTCGGCCGGGAAGAATTCCTCGCTGCCTTCGATCTTCTTCATCTCCCAGCCGCCGGAGCTGTTCTTGGTCCACTCGACGCGAGCGGTGTTGATGCCGTTGACGTGACCGTCATCGTCACCGGAAAAGGAGGAGGAGAGAATACAATATTCGCGAGGATCTTTGCCCATGTGTTGATGAACTTCAGAGTGACCGTAATCGACGCGGTAGACGCGTGGCCACTGTGGCCATGGGTTGTCGTTGGCTCGCTTGGCAGGTGGCTGTGGTAGGAGCTCGAAATTGGTGATGCTCTTGGCACCGTGGCGAAGAGAGGTACCGATGCAGTCATTACCAGTGTCACCACCACCGATAACTACCACGTTCTTGCCCTTGGCAGAAATGTAGGCATCGTCGGCAAGCTTGCTGTCAAGAAGCGACTTAGTGTTCTTGTGGAGGAATTCCATGGCGAAGTGAATACCAGTCAAGCTTCTGTTGGGAATTGGTAGGTCACGAGCAACAGTAGCACCAGTAGCGATGACCACAGCGTCGTTGGACGCGCGAAGAGAGTCAAGAGTGACGTCGCCCTCGCCAACTGGAGTGTTGGTCTGAAAGTTGATGCCCTCGGCAGCCATGAAATCCACACGGCGTTGAACGACATTCTTGTCCAGCTTCATGTTGGGGATACCGTACATGAGGAGACCACCAATGCGGTCTGCGCGCTCATAGACGGTTACCATGTGGCCAGCCTTGTTGAGCTGATCAGCGCATGCGAGACCAGCTGGACCAGATCCGATGATAGCAACAGTCTTGCCAGATCGGTAGACTGGTGGCGATGGCACCATCCAACCCATCTCAAATCCACGGTCAATGATCGCACACTCGATGGATTTGATGCCCACTGGGTCCTCGTTGATGCCAAGAACGCATGCACCTTCACAAGGAGCCGGGCAAACGCGACCGGTGAACTCTGGGAAGTTGTTGGTCATGAGCAGACGGTTCAGGGCGTCCCTCCATTGGTTCTGGAAGACCAATTCGTTCCATTTGGGGATAATGTTCGAGATTGGGCAGCCAGTATCGGACTGGCAGAAAGGTACACCGCAGTCCATGCATCGAGCGCTCTGATACTTGAGCTCATCCTCGGTAAGACGAGAGGAAAGCTCAGCCCAGTCACGAGTCCGGGTCTTGGGGTTGCGGTACTTCTCAGCTCGTCGCTGATACTTCATGAAGCCCTTGGTCTTGTCGAGAACGAGAGCAGAGCGCTTCTCCTCGCGCTTGCCGTCGGTGACGCTCTCCTCGATGTCGAGAAGATCGTTCTTCTTCTTCTCCTTGGCCTCGTGCTCGTGCTCCTTCTTCTTAGAATCCTCGTGAAGGTCGCGCACAGCATTGCCCGGCAGGATTGGCAGAGGGTACTGAGCCTTCTTCGCGGCGGCGGCCTTGGCAGCCTCCTCGGCCATGACACGCTTGTAGTCGACTGGCAGTACCTTGACGAAACGTGGCAGAGCACGGCTGAAGTCTAGAAGCACACGGGCTGCGAGTTCTGAGCCAGTGTAGTGGTGGTGATCCTCGATGAGACCGCGCACGAACGCGATCTCCTGAGGATCCTCGAGGCCAGAGAGCTCAACCATCTCCTGGTTGACCTTGCCCTCGAAGTCGCGCTGCATGTCAAGGATGTAGGCAATACCTCCAGACATACCAGCGGCGAAGTTACGACCAGTGCTGCCGAGAATGACAACACGACCACCGGTCATGTACTCACAACCATGGTCACCGACGCCCTCGACGACGGCAGTGACACCGGAGTTTCGGACAGCGAAACGCTCTGCGGCGACACCGCGGAAGAATGCTTGACCAGAGGTACCACCGTACAAGCAGACGTTACCGATGAGAACGTTCTCCTCGGCCTTGTAGACGGCGGACCTGGGTGGGTAAACGATCAAGCGACCACCAGAGAGACCCTTTCCGACGTAGTCGTTGGCATCACCCTCAAGCTCGAGAGTGATACCTGGTGCAAGGTAAGCACCGAAAGACTGGCCAGCGGATCCACGAATGTTCGCGTGGATGGTATCTTGTGGTAGGCCAGACTCGCCGTAGCGCTTGCTGACGTGGTATGAGAGGGTTGCACCAAGGGCGCGGTCAGTGTTGACAATGTCGCACTCGATGCGGCAGGGAAGACCCTTCTCGAGAGCAAGCTCAGACTCGCCAATGAGCTTGTTGTCAAGGCGAACGTGGAGCTTGTGGTCCTGCTTGCGGACGTTGTAGGTGGCAACGCCAGGTCGGAGGCCGTGAGCAGGTGTGAGAATTAGGGAGAGATCGATATTCTCGGTCTTTGCGTTGCGAAGATCCTCACGAACCCTGAGCACTTCGGTACGTCCAACCATCTCGTTGATCGTGCGGAAACCAAGCTTCGCCATGATGGCACGGAGCTCATTGGAGATGTAGTAGAAGAAGTTGATGACGTGCTCGGGTGTACCCTGGAATTTCTTGCGGAGCTCAGGATCCTGAGTGGCGATACCGACTGGGCAAGTATTCAGGTGGCATTTTCTCATCATGATACAGCCCATAGCGATAAGAGGCGTGGTAGCGAAACCCCACTCCTCAGCACCAAGCAGACAGGCAATAGCCACATCCCTACCAGTCCTGATCTGACCATCAGTCTGGACGATGACACGACCGCGAAGGTCATTGAGCACCAATGTCTGATGAGTCTCTGCAAGACCCAACTCCCAAGGAAGACCAGCGTACTTGATACCAGTCCATCGGGAAGCACCAGTACCACCATCGTGACCAGAGATGAGGATGTGGTCAGCCTTAGCCTTGGCCACACCGGACGCGACGATCCCGACACCGGTCTCGGAGACGAGCTTGACGGAGACGCGCGATCGAGGGTTGGAGCACTTGAGGTCGTAGATGAGTTGCTTCAGATCCTCGATGGAATAGATGTCGTGATGAGGAGGAGGGGAAATGAGACCGACACCTGGAGTGGAGTGACGAGTCCTGGCGATAGGGCCCGAGACCTTGTGACCTGGCAGCTCACCGCCCTCTCCGGGCTTAGCGCCCTGAGCCATCTTGATTTGCAGCTCATCGGCGTCAGCAAGGTAGTTGGATGTGACACCGAAACGACCAGAGGCAATCTGCTTGATGGCAGAACGCATCGAGTCGCCGTTCTCCATACGCAAGCTGCGCTCTGGGTCCTCACCACCTTCACCAGTGTTGGACTTGCCGCCGAGACGGTTCATGGCCACGGCGAGAGTGGAGTGCGACTCCATGGAGATAGAACCGTAGGACATAGCACCAGTGACGAAGCGGCGGACAATCTCAGTCCATGGCTCGACTTGGTCGATAGGTACTGGGTTGCGCTGCTCGAAGTCAAAGTCGAGCATACCACGGAGCGTGCAGTTCTTGATCTGTTCGTACTCGGAGCGAGAGTATGCCTCGTATGACTTGTCATTCTTGGTGCGGACAGCATCCTGGATGTTGGCAATCGACGTCGGGTCGTTAATGTGAGGCTCACCACCGTCACGCCAGTGGTACTCGCCAGTCTCGGCAAGACCTGGGATTTCGAGGATGTTGCGCGATGGGAAGCCCTTCTCGTGGAGAGCGAACGCGTCTTGAGCAATGAGCTCAAAGGTCATACCCTTGATACGGGTAGCAGTGCCGGTGAAGCACCGGTCGACGACGGTGTCGTCAACTCCAAGAGCCTCGAAAATCTGAGCACCCTTGTAACTCTGGAGAGTAGAGATACCCATCTTAGACATGACCTTCAGGATACCACCGTCGCAAGAGTGCTTGTAGTTGTCAATCAGCTTCTCAGCTGACAGCTTCTTGCGGATCAGGCCTTCGCGATCCATCTTGAGGATGCACTCAATTGCGAGGTATGGGTTGATGGCATCGGCACCGTAGCCGACAAGGACACACATGTGGTGGACCTCACGAGCTTCGGCGGTCTCGACGAACAGAGCGACCTGTGATCGCCACTTGTTGCGGACCAAGTGGTGGTGGACCATACCTGTGCAGAGAAGAGCTGACACAGCAACGCGCTCAGCAGAGGTGTTACGATCTGAGAGGATAAGAATCTTATCCCCGTTCTCAACAGCGTCGGAAGCAGCCTCGCAGATCTTGTCGAGCGCGTCCATGTATCCTTGAATACCCTCTGACTTGGGGAAGGTGATGTCGATAGTTGCGACCGTCCAGTTAGGGTAGAGCTTGTTCATGCTGGTGATGGCATTGAACTCCTCAATGGAAAGGATTGGCGATGGGAGGTAGAGTCTGTGGCACTGTTCCTTGCTCAGCTCAAGCAAGTTCCCTTGTGGTCCAACGTATGATCCCAAGCTCATGACAATACTTTCTCTGATAGGGTCGATCGGAGGGTTGGTAACCTGGGCGAACAGCTGACGGAAGTACTCGTACAGAAGACGTGGCTGCTGTGCGAGACAGGCCAATGGCGCGTCGTTACCCATGGAACCAAGGGCCTCCTTCGAGTCGGCAGCCATAGGTCCGAGAAGCAGACTGACCTGCTCGAGGGAGTAACCAAAAGCCTTCAGCCGTGGGTCTTCTTGTACCCGCGTCTCCGTGAGAGCGTGTGAAAGGTCATTGCCCTTGTTGGTAAGTGTCTTGTGGACGTTTGGTAAAGTGATCAATTGGCTTTCGACCCAGGCTCGGAAATCTACTCGCTGTGAGACCTTTTGCTTGAGCTCGGAATCATCGACAATTCTGCCGGCAACAGTATCGACGAGCAACATGCGACCGGGCTGCAGACGGCCCTTCTGTACGACGCGCTCTGGCTCAATGGCGATCGTACCGACCTCAGACGCACAGATGATTCTGTCGTCGTCCGTCACGTAATATCTGCAAGGACGGAGACCGTTTCTGTCGAGGTTGGCACCACAGTACCGTCCGTCGGCGAATGTGAAGAGAGCTGGGCCGTCCCAAGGCTCCATCATACAAGCAGCCCATTCGTAAAAAGCCTGCTTCTGTGGATCCATAGTAGAGTTGCCCTCCCATGCCTCTGGTACCATGAGCATGACTGCCTCGGGAAGAGACAGCACACCATTGATAACCAAAAGCTCCAGACAGTTGTCAAACGCCGCGGAGTCAGAGCCACCGTCCTCGATGATGGGGTAGAGCAAGTCCAGCTCATCACCAAAGAGGTCAGACTTCATGACACCCTCTCTTGCGCGCATCCAGTTCTTGTTGCCTCGAAGCGTGTTGATTTCTCCGTTGTGTGCAGCCCATCGGAGTGGCTGGGCTCGATCCCACGAGGGGAATGTGTTTGTGGAGAAACGAGAGTGGACAAGAGCGAAGTGACCTTCGTAATCGACATTAACCAGATCGTGATAGTACTCATAAACCTGAACAGGCGAAAGCTGTCCCTTATAGACAATGTTCTTGTTGCTGAGAGAGCAAAGGTAGAACCAGTTATGAAGACCGATAACGTGAGTTGCGCGCTTCCTGAGCACGTAGAGCTGACGCTCGAAGTAGCCCTCGTCGTACTCTTCCTGGAACGACGACTTTGGCTCCTTGCCGTCGCCGTATGCAGACTTGAGCACAACGAATGGCTGCAGAATGATAGGTTCGCGAGATGCAGCAGCAGGTCCAAGGAGAGTCGAGTCCCTGGGAACCTCACGCCACCCGAGTATCCGCAAGTCAAGTCCATCTGCCACCTCTTCGAATGTGTCGATGGTCTCCTTCAGTACCTCGGTGTCAGGCTTGAAGAAGATGTTGCCAGCAGCGTACTGTCCCTGTGCCGGGAGCTTGAAGCCTTGCTCGCGCTCAAAGTTCTTAACGAAGAACTTGTGGGGAATGGAGGTCATGACGCCTGCGCCATCACCGTCTCGAGCGTCGGATCCGACAGCACCACGATGGGTCATGTTGCATAGCAAGCTACGCGCCTGACTGACGATCTTGTGACTCGCCACACCCTTGATGTGGCTATAATATGTTAGCTATGATCGTGGGTGGATCATTGAGGGTGTCTTACGCTGCGAAACCCACACCGCAGGCATCTTTCTCATTCTCTGGGTCATAGAGACCCTGCTTCATGGGCAGGGCTCCAGCCCACGACTTGTTCTCCGGGACATTCTGGTAGTCGTAGACGTTTACAGGTTCATCTTCGACCTCGACGTGGGCTTCTTTGGTATCTTCTGTGAAACTCACCCGACCCATGCTTTCGGCTGAATAGCCGATGAGGGTTTGCGGGTTAGATGTGGTTGATTGCGAGTGATAGGAGGACCTTTGACGAGGCTATTGAGTGCAGAGAGTCTCTAGAAAGAGCTCTGTCAGCACTGATTCGTTTGTATGTGGGTAAAAGTCTATGGTCAGAAGAAATGAAGAAGGGAAGGTTCAAGGACGACCGTTGGTGGCTCTGGGAGATGGGAGAAAAAGTTATTGCTCTAGAAGCTTGCGGGCGGAGACGTCGACGGTGGGATCGATGAGAGCTATGACCGCATTGCAAAACCAGAGATCTTCTGGAGCAGTATCGAGGGGCCCCTCGCAGAAAGAATTACCACAGGGCCAGTGGTCGAGTGAATCTTGTTGATAAGCTCCTCAGCCAATCAAGCGTCGTGTATTCTCGACTACAAGCTAGGGACTTGCGTGGGTGTAATAAGACGCGGGAAACGCGCGATACTGATGGAATAGAACTGGGATTAGGTATACGTACTCTCTCTGGCTTGTGTATTGCGACGACGATGTGTGCTGAGCGTGAAGAAAGAGGGTGACACTGGACAAGGCGCAAAAATTTGGCGCTGAGACAGGCTCTTGTAGAGGAAAATCAAGCCGATGCCGCTGGTGGGCTTTCCTCCAGGGCTAGTCGTGGAGATCTTCCCACCTGTCGTTCCACCACAGATCACATGGTACTAGTTTGGGACCTCTACCTAGTCATGAAACATGCTGTACAAATGTACATTGAGTCCTCCTGGGAATCTATGTAATAGTTCATGAGAAGCGGATACGCGTGCCTCTATGATTCCCCCCGAGGTCGAAATGCCTTGTGTTCAGACTTGGACCTACTATCAGGACCTACCTCGGCCGTGTCTCGACCATTACATGTGCACGTTGACAGGCCAGCGAATGAAACGCCTGCCAATTCAGCAGCCTCGCCCTCAGTCCGAGGAGCAAGGCAAATCACCATGTTGCCACCGGGTGATGTTCATCAACCATGTCTTCTGATGGCCCCGTCTGGATGCAGGGTAGCGCACATCGCTAAGTTTGCACATGTCAATGCCATCATGGACCCAATTTCATCTGCGCCTAGCACTCCAAGAGCTGGGAAATTTTTCGGCGGCATGCAAGAGCTATGCTGATCCTTGCGATTTCTCCACAACCTTAGTTGAATTACGCTGAGCTTGCATGCAGATTGAGCAATCATAAAGGTCGTGATTGGTTGCATCCAGATCTAAACAGATCCACCCGCTCCTCTGATTCAGATCTCCCCGGCAGAAGAGTGAGAAAGGGCGGGCCACCGGGCTGAAGCAGCCTGAAGGATGCTGTCATTCTTTTGACGAAAAAATGCTTATAATTCTTATCGGGCGCGCTCTACTGGTGCCCGGCGTCCCCCGCCAGACATGCTGCCTCGACACCGTGGAGACGAGCAATGGTTGAGGACACGAGCATTCTTCCGTGACGGAGAGAAACATCCGTCTTGATCTCGTCTCGTTTGTTGGCATGAAATGCTGTACACCACGAGGCAGTCACTCGAATGCTTGCGTCTCCGAGGTTTGCATTTAAAACGAAGACCCCTGCGTAAAGCCCAGCTTTGCTATGCATGATGAATGCGAATGGCAGAAGCAGGGTCCAAGGCTTTGCCAGCAGCCAGCAGCTGGGGAGGAGGAACCCGACAGAAGGGCTTTGCTCTCTGTGGTTGAGTGGACGCGAGCAGCCAGGGAGCAAGGGCTGTTTGGTCCACGAATTCAAACCGGCAGGGGAATCCGATATCGGGGACTCCACTCCTCCACCTCCTGGCGGAACATGCAATTTCAGCTCGGGTGCGGAGGAATTGAATGTGTAGGCAAATATGTCCGGACATGGCTGTTCAAACAAAATTTCCTTCGTGTCGCAGTTACACGGGAAAGTACGGCGAGCGCTGTCATGATGGTGATTTGACCACCCGTGATGTCTGGTGGCCGATTCAAGCACCGTTCGATGGGTATAGGTAATCGATGCTTTATGCTGAAAATTGCTGGAGATCTAGGAGAACGACTCGAGACTGCTTGAGATGACGGCACGTGTATCCTCGGTGCAGTTTTCGTGTTCGTCTACGATGTTACTGCTGACCGATACGTCGCCGTATCGAAATTTACAAGGCAGAGTGTTCTTTCCGTCGCGTCGCTCTGGATCTGGTACAGGAGAAGATTCAGGTCGTACTGAGGATAATGATTCGCGTCGGCGTCCCATGGAAACAAGTGGCATATGAGGCGTCAACACCTTGTCGGCATCTGCCGCGTTGCGTGAACGGCCCATATCGAAAGAAGGAGCAAAGCCGCCACGTAGCTTGCACACGGACAAGGACCATGAGCTTGCCTGTGTCTGGCGTATGTCCTACATGCCTTAAGTCTCATGGGTGCAGCAGAGCTTGTGGTCTTGATGCGTAGGTCTTTTACGGTAGATTCTCATAGAATGAGAGAAGATGAAATCGACAAACTACTGCAAAGTCGCTTCGAGCCACTGATATGTAGGCTTAGGGAAACATGAGCTAGCAATCTTGGGGAAACTTGAGGTTGATAGCAAGAGGAGGGTTTTTGATGAGAAAGAAACAGATTAACTATCAAGAAATTATTGCCGCCCGCACGCAACCTCTTGTGGCAAGTCCACCACAATCACGAATTCGTCGGATGTCACGAGAAAATCACTTCATCCGGGGAACAGAATTTCCAAACGACTTCGGACCAGCTCCAATTACGCTAGCAAGCTGAACGCTTGTGCCAGATTTCTATGGCATCAACCCGTTCGAAGCAGCATCCAGTGAACTAGTGGACGACCTTGGGCGAAATGGGGACGATTGGCTGGATCACCTAGCAGAGTATGTATGCACGCATCATATACACAAGAAATCTACTGGAATTGCCTACTGCGGGTCGGATTTAGAGCAATACCATTAACCCCAGCATGGCCATGACAAGCGTCGAACTCTTGGCTGTCTTTCCCACAGACAAGACAGCTTTGCCACCTCCAGTGAAGCCAACCGGGTCCGGTTCACCGCCTGACGATCCGTTGCCTGGCTGGCTACCAGGCTTCCCAGATCCCTCAGGTCGACCCCCTGCGGATCCTCCCAGACCAGAGGCAATGAGACCTCCGATATTTTCTGGACTGACTGGCATGCTTGTATGTATGCTGACGCCCGGTAACGCTGTTGCCAGTCCTGACAGAGGCATGGTAGATCCATCGACGACTATATCGACACCTTCATCCGCGGACCCTACTGCATTAGAGACAATGCCGGTCCCTGCAGCGGTATGTATGCCCTGAGAGGGCAGGGCGAGGACATGGCCATTGATGGTCACAGTGCCACCCGGAACGAGGGTTTCAGAGCCTAAGATTACCGTCGGCTGCCTGCTCTGCGTCGCGAGTACGGAGGTAAATACTGGTGCGTTTTGCACTCCAACAACTAGTCCAGGAAAAGCGGATGCGAGATGTTGCACTGCGATCGCAGTCGAGTCAACATATATCATGGAACCAGATACAGGTACCGAGACCTGATGACCACCAATCGAAGTTGCCATAGAGCCAGCAAGGATTGTCCGAGTGCCTATAGCCAAGGCAGGAATGTTGGATGTCACTGCCGCACCTGCGGCATTGTTATCTGGCAGCTCTGCATCATCTGGCCTTCCACTATTTCCAGGAGGAGGTGGCCCTGTAGGCTCGGGAAAGGGTGCTGCCACCGAGGATCCTGGCATTGCACTTGTCGTTCGTATTGACAATGATAGCTCACTCGGAACAGACTGAGCATGCTTTGAGGTCCCGTCTGGCGGTGGTATCGCTGGTGTCGGAGACGACGTCACCATTTCTGTCAAACCCAAAGCAGATACGGTGAATATCTGAGTCAGAAAATTTGCTGCAACCAATGTATTTGGTGCAGTATTCCAGAACGGCGTCCCTGGGGTGCATGCTTTGAGAATGTCCCCTAAATTCGTAGCGTTGTAGTAGTTTGTAAGCTTGGGGAAACTGATAGTCTCAGTGGCGATCGTCTCGCTGCTCAGAGTATGATTGACGTAGAAAGACGTCGTGATTGTAGCAGGCCAGAGAAATTGATCAGTATACTGAGTTATACCAGGCTTGGGATAAAACGTGCTCCCACCGACTTGTATCCAGTCCAAAAAGAAGGCAGGCGTGGCAGTATTCGAATAAGTCTGGGTCGGCCCCGGCCACATTGCTATCAAGTTGCAGTTCTGGTCGAGCTGACCACCAAGGGGTCCACCATAATAATTTGCAGACCAGATGCCATCTCTAGCATTGGCGCTAGTCGTTGTTGGCTGGCCCCGCTCAAAGACGTCTCTTGGACAAGCCGTAGAAGAGTTCACCTCGTTGCGGACAGGGTCCGTCGTGATGTATATCGTGCCTAAGGGTGGCAGACTGGTAACAGTTGTCCATGTTGCGATGCGTGGATAAGCAAAGTATACAGCACAGAAATCAGCCACACTCGTGGTGGTGGTGGTGGTGGTGGTGGTGGTGGTGGTGGTGGTGGGTATGCTCAGAGATGTGTTGTGAACTGGACACAGGTCAGTCCTTGTACTGTGGTCGCGGCATGGTAGATGAACTTACACGAAGCACTGTCCATGGTGACTTCTTTCTGTTGCTGACCATAGAGCGAGTGTAGGTCGGTGTGCTAGCAGCGATTCCATCATTTGTATGATACTTCAGCACGCAAAATCTTGCTCAAGTGCAGCTGAGATGCACCTCACCCATGCATGGCGGCTTACATTTGCAACTCGCATTGATGGCCGCCATTGGTCGTTTCAGAAAAGCCTCACCCAGCCGTGATGATCTCTCTGTAAGCTTGCAGAGCCACTAGTTCCTGCATCTCAGCTCGTCGATCAGATGCCACGTCGAGGCAAAGCTGGCATATAAGACCCATGACAATAGATCAAGGAAATGCTTAAAACCAGCCGAAAAGCTTACCTGACGATCAGCACTCTAGTGATGCCTTCTTGTTCGGAGACGCTTCGGCATAATTATCTTTTCCTCAAAAGGACGTATCACTGCTTGGGAGGTGCGTCATACTGTTCAGAGCACAGTGTTGTACAGTACTGCCTCACGCAGTCAAAGTAATACAATGACGCGGAGACATGCTGGGTGATGTGTTGGAAAGAGTAATGGGGGGTATTAAAGAGACATGCTGTGGAATAATCGAAGATCCGCAAGCGAGTACCAGATCACGTGACCATTCCACATCGCACATTTGATGCAAGTCGTGTCTGCAGACGGTCAATAGAGATAATGCTACGCCACTTATGCTGAAGCCAATGTTCATCATGCCAACGTCACACATTCCACCATACTACTCTTCGTCCTCATCCCTCAAACCCACCAACCTCCTCTCCCCCAACTGCAATATCTTCTCCCCCAAAACCTCTCTCCCAAATCGCCCAGCAATCTTCCCAGCAGCCTCCAACATCCTCCCCGTCCGATCCCTCATGAGACCCACAATCTCCAACGCTCTCATCCCCCTCTCCTCGCCCTCTCTACACTCCTCAGCCAACAACTTCAACAACACCTTATCCACCTCCACCTCCCTCCGCACAACCTCGTTCTTCTCCTCCCTACTCACCCTCGTATTCTGTACATACTCATCCTTCAGCTCCAACAACAAACTCTCCCTAACGAACTGCTCCTCTAACTTCCTCCTCTCGTCCTCTGCATTATCGTCCGTGTCCATCTCATCAACATTCTTCTCTCTCCTGCCCAGCGGAATCTCGAAGTCGAATTCAGACAACAGTGGTCGTGGGAAATAGGGGTACTTCTCCCCTCCTTTGAGGATAATGCAATGGAACTTTTCACCCGCGACGGCAACGGGCCAGTACGCTTCGTCTTTCTTGCCGCCTTGCAGACGCTCGAGAGCCGTGGTGTCGAGGAGAGGGACCCATTTTGCTTGTCCCATTGAGCGCCAGTGAAGACAGACGAGTAGGACGCCGGTGCTGTCGTAGGCGCAGGGGTCGCCTGATTCGGACCAGAAGACGGAGGAGAGCTCGGCGTCTGGTGGTAGTGGTAGTGGTGCAGAGGATTGGTGGGATTCGTCGCGTTTGACGTTGTCGATGGAGTAGACGAGGGATGTGGAGCCGGTGGACGTGACGGGTCCGTTGGAGACCAGGAGGATGTAGTCTCGCCAGCTGGTGGATGTGATGATTGGTTGTGATGGAGTTCGGTAGACACGGAAGGGCACGCCGAAGAGGGTGTAGACGCGGACGTAGCCCGCGGAGGTTGTGACAGTGACGTAGGAGGACGAAAGGGAGAGCGAAGTGACTTCTTCGCCTGCTGGTAGAGATGTTCGCCAGTCAGTTCGAGCTGTCCAGGTCTCGTGGGGACGATAGTAGATCAAAGAGCCATGCCTTGAAGTCGAAGGACATGAGAAGGCCGCACCATGGTTGGACAGACAAGCACGGTCGTAGAGGAAAGGGTCCGTGAAGTGGAAGTCACGGTGTAGTGCTCGATCGTAAAATTCGACTGTGATGGTGTGGTGTGTGTCTTGATCCACAGTCCAGATGAACCCCGTTAGGTTCAGGCAGAGGTATCGTCGATTGCCTCGCCATGGCGTGCTGCTTGGCTGGAATGCTTCGTGTACGACAGGTTGCCACACAGACCGAGAAGTGTGCCTTTTCGCATGAGGTCCAGAGATGTGTTCCGCCGTGCGTTTACCGTTTCCGTTCGTCACTTCAGCGTACCCAGCGCCGTCATCGTCGATTATGAAGTCGTCCCCGCCTGCGTCAGACTGTCCACCAATGTCAAGAAGATCGTCCAGGGAATCAGGAGTGCCGTCACGAGCTCGGTGACCGTTGACTTTCGTCCCATTACTCTGTGGTCTCTGCACGTTATTTGAGATCTCTGTGAGCGCTTCGCCACGCATAGGCGCTGCAACAAGTGTCTTCTCGAGCATAGAAGCTCGCTCGTTAGGGACGAAATCTGTGTGTATGTACAGCTCGCCGTCGTTGTTTGTATATGAGACGATGTTCTCAACAGGATGCCATGCGATCGACATGACTGGTTCTCGAATACCTTCGAATTTTTTGATGATTTCTTGAGTCTTGGTATCCCAGAGCGTGAGGCTACGATCCTCACCTGCAGAAGCCAGCAAAGCACCATTGTGTGACCAAGCGGCTGCAGTGATATCGCCAGCGTGACCAGACTGGAACGATCTTTGGTTTTGCCAGTCCTTTGTCGAAACCACCTGTACTGCTGTCCATTTGTCAGCACAATGCTCGCCATGAGATGAGGAGCACCTACCTCTCGTGACCGTGGGAGCTGCCAGCGCTCTGCCATCTGGATGCCATATGACCGCAGAACTTGCTTGAGCTTCGGTCTCCAGCATCTTAACTATGCCGTCAAGCTTTTTGACAAGCTTCGGTTGTTCACTTGATACTGAATAGACATACACGATGCCGTCGGAGCACGAAACCGCAAGGTGTGATCCGCTGTGGTCGAATGATACATGCTTGACAGGCTTTGTCTGTTCCTTGAGCTGAAGAACTTGTGTCATATCACGGATGTTGACCATCTTGACGACCAGTTCGCTAAGACCTCCTTTAGTAATGAGCAACATTCTTCAACAAGGATGACCTACTCGCTCGCTACTGCGGCCCACAGACCATCTGGCGAGATTGCCACATCACGGACCGGCAACGTCGTCCGCAGAAGGATCTCATCGAGAGAATGGGTCTCCAGTGAGTACTTGCAAACATGGCCATCTTCGGAACCAGTAATGAAGAAGTCGTCGGCGGCGGCGAGGGCTGTATGTGCTTCCTGAGGAACATCGATATTGACTGGCTCAGCATCCGAACCTGTGGTGAAGACTCTGATGACGCTGTTGTTGCCGACAGTGATCAGCTTCCGTCCATTTTTGTTGTAAGCAGCATAGGTTGGTCCTGGGGCGTCTGAGATAGTATTAGTGAAGATGTCGTAGTGTTAGTGGTAGTACTGACGAGCTGGTCTTGCACGAATCCTTGTAGCCATTGCTCTAGTCTGTTGCAAGATCGGTATCCGTGTCAAAGTGGCATTCTTCTTTGGTCTCGTCAGACAGGTATACAGTGAGATGGATACAAGAAGTGCTAGCCAGGGGAGACGCGTTTCTCCTGCGCGACGCGTAAAGTGCTTCTCACTGATCGCTGTCCAATCAGAGTGATTGGGGCCCTTTTTCTAACCGAAAATCGACAAAGCTCACATTATCAAGATTCACTTCTCGCTCTAGTCCTTTCCGCATAACTCATAGTCTTGAATCCCTCGCCATTGACACATTCTACATCAACTCCGCCGCTCGTCTTTTGTTGCATTCTAAAGCAGCATCTACAGCAACCAAGAGACTTATTCCAATCGCACAACTGGGATCCTCACCGTACCTCACTCACAATGTCTGCCGACGACCAAGTTACCTCCGCTGCGCCAGCCGCCGACACTACCCAAACCGAGACCGAGTCAAAGGGCAAGGGTAAGGCGCCTGCTGCTGCAGAACCAGTCCCAGTAGTCGACGACGAGGATGAGGACGAGTCAGAGGAGGACCAGGAGGAGCCACAAGGTACTTCACACGTGAGGTTTACACAGTGTATGCACCGCTGACACCATTTCACAGAAGTCGACGAGGACGCTGATGAGGACGGTATGGAGGAAATTGATACCGAGAACATCATCTCTGACGGTCGTCGCACACGCGGAAAGGCCATCGACTTCGCCAAGGCAGCCGAAGGTCTAGACGACGAGGACATGGACGACGAGGATGACGATGAGGACTTTGAGGACCCGGATGAGGAGATGCAGGGCTAGAAAACTTCGAGTCCTATGCAGGTCGCTACTTAGGTCACATTCGATACGCTTGGTACTTGTCGCATAGCGGAGGGACATGAGACCTCATATTGAGGTGGGATGAAAAGTCCAAGGGAGGTTGAGTAGGGATGGTCTGGCATTGATCTCGGTCGGGGAGGTATGGTATCAAGGACGCTATTACGACAGCAAGCTATCGAGATAGATCAAATGAATGATGATCAAAAAGTATTTTGCAGATCACTGTATATTGGCTTCTTCGCAAGGATGACTTGTACATGAGGTTTGTGGTCAAATTTCACGAAAATAGCGACAACAACATGTGCTTCGGACCTGTCTGCCATATTACCACGGGTGGCATCGGTTTAGATCTACTTCGCTGATCAAGGCTCAAGTCGATCTTGTCTCGAGGAGGTCTAATCATCTCGGAGCGTCCGAGCTCCTTTGCCTACCACATTCACAGAGACGGCACCGGTTTCGAGCTAAAACGGTATGGTAGTCCTGGCCGGGAGCGGGAATTGGAACTGCGTCAACGATGCTGGTAGAACCATGTGGCCGTCGAGATGAGATACTCAGTCGCTATCCATCAACTCCGCAAGCTCAGCTTCCTCCTCAGCAGTCATGACCCCCTCCTTCTTCTCCGCTTCCACCGGTTCAGGAGGTGGTTGATCCCGGTCCTCCATGGCCTTCTTCATATCCTGGAGATCCAGACTCCACGTTCGGAGTGTACCATCCAGGCACACGCTAACTAACTGCCTACCACCGTCAGTCACTGCAAGCCCCATGACTGCGTCGTAGTGACCCGTGTAGACGCAAAGTAGCTTTCCAGAGCTCGCGTCCCAGACTCGAACTTCTTCGTCGCGACATGCAGTCACTACCAGCTGGCCATGTGTGCCGGCAACGAGGACATCCTCCACAAAGTCGGGATGCTCCAGCGTAGTGTCTGCCTCCCAGTGTCTCGAGCGAACGAGATGTTTTGCCGTCTTGTCAGAGGATGCAGTCCAGAGATCTGAATCGTCATCTTCCGTGCCACCAGATGGCTCGAAGCATAGTCTATTGACGGACGTTTGATGAGCTGATATCGGAGCAGCCAGTTGTTGTGATGCTTGGTCCTTGGTGATGCGCCATCGTCTTATGTCTCTTACACTGTCTGCACTGAAAAGGTTGATTTCGTCATAGCTCGTGCTTGATGATGGTGACGTTGGGTCTACAGCGAGGTCGAGCACACCTCTGGTGTGGCCTAGAAGGGTGTGAAGCTTCTTTCCAGTCTCAATTTGCCAGACGACGATCTTGGAATCAGCGCTACCGCTGATTAATACAGGCTCGCCCTGAACAACGGCAAATGTAAGGCATTTGACAAAGTCGGTGTGGCCACCAACAAAACGTTTCCATGGCTTCCTTGTGCTTATGGACCAGGAGTGTATCGACTTGTCCCAGCAGCCAGCAAATAGTATCGCTTCTCCGCTCGTGGTTCTCCCCAAGGCTATGCTCGTGAGAGGTGCTGTTGGGCCTGTGAAAGTCTGCGCCACCTTACGAGACTGCAACGGTCAGACGAAGAATTTCCACGGAAATGTGTGCATCTCAGGCATCAAGCCAACAAAGCGCGCCTACCTACGTCAAGATCTATGCGCCGCGCTGCGCCATCTGCACAAGCGACAAAGACACCACGTTCACCGGCAAGCACAGCCAGTGTTTTTGCCTTGAGTTCTATAGGATCGCCAGACCTGTTCTTCGATTTTGCGGCTCGCCTCTCATTGTCGGCAATGGAATCTCTGAGGTCGAGTCAGAGATCGAGGTGAATCATAAGGTCAGGCAGTGCACGCACGAGGTCTGAAAGAAGTGATCGCGGTCGTTGGATTGGGACATGTCGAGTCACCGTGAAGGCGCCGGCTGAGATGGGATATCCTGAGCAGATCAAGAAGATGTGAATAACATCCAAAACCGATCTCTTATCCACGCCGATTATGCCTTGTTGTGAATTTCAAGGAACAAAGACCTTACCGTGGAATTGAGGTTCCAGCACCGAACCTGACCAATCAGCTTCAACTCGTGGTCCGTGGTCATTCACCCCGCTTGCACATGATCGACCGCGAACGCCAGCGTCTGCCTTGTCGTCCTCTCCATTCTGTCACCTTCCTAGTCCCACCTACATCACAACCAAGTATCTCAGACCGCACCGCAACTTCATCCTCCGACTACATCCAAGCAACTCCATACCTTCCAGTTCTTGCCAACATGCGTTCCAAGTTCAAGGACGAGCACCCATTCGAGAAGCGCAAGGGTGAGTCGTCGCGATAGCTTCACCGCGTTATCACCAGTCACTGACAAATACACAGCTGAGGCAGAGCGCATCCGACAGAAGTACACCGACCGTATTCCAGTATGTTGATCCTCACTGCACTGTTACCTCCTCATCCTCTTCATCCTCTTCCGGCTTCACCGCTACTACCTAGCCCCGCGTTGAACGTCATCAAGTCCAGCCGTCGCACAGAGTCACTAACACAAGGACAGGTCATCTGCGAGAAGGTGGAAAAGTCAGACATCGCGACCATCGACAAGAAGAAATACCTCGTACCCGCAGATCTCACCGTCGGCCAGTTCGTCTATGTTATTCGCAAGCGCATCAAGCTGTCCCCGGAGAAGGCTATCTTCATCTTCGTCGACGAGGTCCTCCCACCAACCGCGGCGCTGATGAGCAGCATCTACGAAGAGCACAAGGATGAGGACGGTTTCCTCTACATCACGTACGTATCTCCCAAGCTCTACACGGTTCTCGGCGTTGTGAAGCCATACGGCGGACGAAGACATCAGCTGACGGATCGCAGCTACTCTGGCGAGAACACGTTCGGTGAGGAGCTTTAGAAAGCGCACGACAAACCACCAGCGAGTCAAGATTTCCAGCCAGTCAAGAACATGTCACGATAAGGGTACTATGGGGCGGGTTCGGCGTTCGGGCTTTCTTTGATACAGGACGAAGCAGTGACCTCGTACGTACTATGAGGGATGATCTAGCTATCTATCGAGGGGAGAGGTTGATATGAAGGAGCTCAAGAATAGTCCTCTTTCTCTGATAGACTATCGTCAAGCGAATCGATGCTCGTAACAAGACTCATTCACGGTGGTGACATTAGAAGTTGATGACACCTACTTATCTGCCTACACATAACTTCCAGTCGCTGTTCTCATGTGTTGGTGCGTTTGTCTCTGTTTATCCTCGTCGGTCTGCTCCCTTCTGTCCTGCTATCGAGGAAACAGCTCCGTAAGCATGCACCCCGCGTCGTCCGCATCGGGAAGCAGATCGGCAACATTTCTTCACATGCTCCATCTCGCTCGTCACGGACAACCTCTCTCGGTTCCAAGCCAGAATCACTGCGTTCTGATTTAACAATGGCTTCCGCACCGCGCTACACGTTCATAATATCACGGTAAGCTCCACTCAACCCATCACGTCCTGGTAGTCACTAGTCGAGCTACCAGTTGTCCCCGATACTTCCTCGCCAGCAGCAAGGTACTCCATTCAGTCCTTGACAGTTCCCTCCTCCCCCCCACCTCTCCTTTCCTCCCTTACTTCTCTTCTGCCTTCTTCTCTCCTGGTTCACTACCAAGCGGCTAGTCGCTGACCAGAGAAAGCAACCTCGACCCCATCTTTGCACTCTTCATCGGCTTCTCAGCAGCTTATACAAGAATCAACCGGGAGCAAACCGAAAAGGGCTTCAACAATACCGATACTATGAATCAGCTGCGGAGGAGATTTGACATTGCGTTTGGGAGGGAGGTGGGACCAGCGCTCACCGGACCAGCTGGGACGGAGACTGCCAAGGAGGCGGGCAAGTAGAGCAAGGGAGCTCACAATGCTAAAGCACAATGGGTACTTCAAATGAGAACAGAGGAGTCATGGTGGAGTCAGCGACGTGCGATGCGGGAACAAGAGGGTCAGAGGCGAAGGTGCCAGCGCTGAGAAAGAGCTTGTCAGGGAACGAGGACAGAGGTTCAAGGAAGGAGAGAAGGTCGACCAGGATCGTACCAGTCACAACATCTGGCGGACCGCAACAGAAGACAGGACTATCTCCCGAAATTGACGGTGTTTCTGAGCGTGTAGGTACGAGTAGCAGGCAGTGGTCCACGAAGCACTCTTTTATTGGCTCAGAAACAGAGAAACACCGTGGTGCGGTGGGATGAGGAAGGTCTCTCACTGCATCACCCTCACCGGCATAGTCAGAGGTAGAGAGCAAGCCTGCGTGGAGCATGCCTCCACTGCTTGAAGCTCAGTGCTTCCAGCAGACTCCCGGAAATGAGAGCAGACACTCCATCGCCAAAGCACTGCCTTTATACATAGTGGGAACATACAGACAAACATAGACACTAGTCACCACAGATAACACACCATAATTTGACCACCATGTATACATTCCCCTCTCCCCCTCCACGGCATTAAGAACCACCGCAGAAAGACAGATCAAGGAACCTCAGATCCTATCTACCACTTATGTCCACGCAGCCCACTCCCTGTCTTAACGAAAAGCAGAAACATAAAGGCAACGCTCTCCGAAGTTCGTGGGGATGTTGTGATTGTGGAGTGACAAAAAAAAAGAGGTAATGTCCCATATACGCCTGATTCGAAGCATATCCCTAGCCGTGAAGAAAAGAAAAAGTGCCTATCCGCCCTCCTTGTTGTCAGAGGACTGCTCTAGATCGGGGTAGTGGAGACTGAGACGGTGAGGGTTGGAAGGATTAGATGCTCGTGTCGCCGTGGGGATAAGATGCCAGTCTGGGTTAAAGGTGTTTACTGCTGGCAGCAGTTGGGCGTGGCGGCGCCGAAGATGCCATCCGACTTCTGGTTGACGGCGCGGCCGCGGCCGACATCGAGGGTCGCCTTGTCTGAGGTCATGGTGGGCTGGCTGGCGATGTGGTCGCGGATGAGCTTGGCCATGGTGACGAAGGCTTGCTCGACGTTTGTTGCGTTCTTGGCTGATGTCTCGAGGTACTGCATGCCGTGCTTGCGGGCTTCCTCCTGTCATATTGTTAAACTGTGCGCCTGTGAGTTATCGGATGTTTCCGTACAGATCCCTGCTCATAGTCCACCACACGCTTGTCCGCAAGATCGCACTTGTTGCCCAACATCAACTTCTGCACTCCTTCGCTGGCGTAGCGCTCCACCTCTCCGTTCCAGACCTTGACATTCTCGAACGAGTTGGCGTCGGTCACATCTGCCACGATACAGATACCATGTGCGCCGCGGTAGTATGAGGAGGTGATGGTACGGAAACGTTCCTGGCCAGCGGTATCCCACTATGTGTTCTGTCAGTTGTCTGCCCAATATAGTTCCCTCATCTTGACATACGATCTGGAGCTTGATGCGCTTGCCGTCAACTTCGATGGTGCGGATTTTCTTATTCAAGTCAGCCCTGATATTGCGCCCACCCTTGCGTCTACTCTTACAAAGTCGACACCGATCGTAGAGATGTATGAGTCTGTGTAGGTCTGGTCGGCGAACTGGAGGAGCAAGCATGACTTTCCTACACCAGACTCTCCGATAAGCAGGAGCTTGAAGAGGTAGTCGAATCTGAAAAGGCATAATCAGTACGTGTCGGCTGAAGTGAGAGGTCGGCTGTGTAGCTCCGGATAGCAGGGATGCGCGAAATGCGATTTTATGGAAGGACTCTGTATATCATGGTCAGCCTTTCGCTCCTTGACAAGACGCTTGAGCAGCATCCGTGATCGCAACAACGTACCACTCTTGACCAGCCATGGCGAATGTGTGTGATTGAAGGTTCAAGAAATCAGGTGAGGGGATAGATCTGTGGTAGCAGGAGACGTTAGCGGCGAGTCTGGTGGATGTCCGGTTCGAGAATCGAGCAGAGCAGGCGACAGTAGCAGTCAGGTGAGGAGCGAGGTCAGGTGTTGAAGAAGTGTGATGAGTGCGGATGGATATGTTGTCAACCTTGAAGGCCGAATCTTGGACTTGGCACTGATCACAACAGCCTGCGACGCGGCCGACATCTCCTTTCACGAGTTCAACACATCAAACGGTTTTTGCACAGCCTACAGAGTGGACGTGTATTCGTTCAAGTGAGTCGGGACTGTCATATGCTAATCATTTGAAGACAACTCCATCTGCTCTTCCGCGAGACTATTATCCTGCGCGACGATTCCGCTCACGTGACTTGCTGCTCCCTGGTGATTCAGCCCGTCAAACACAATCCAAGGTACGCCATAGTACCACTGGTCTCAAGATGGACGAAACTGCTCATCCTGACCAATATCCAAAGCCGAAGACCTAGTACTCGCTAAGAAGCACCTTCTTCAGCTCCCCTTGCTGTTTCTCATAGCCCTCTACCTTGACCTGACTTGCATAGATCTTACCCAGCAACCACTGCACTCTCCCCGTGAGCTCAGCCGGCTGTTTCGGCAGCTCACCAAGGAAGTGCAGCTCCTGCTCACACTTTTCGATTGTCGCTGTCTCTGCTTTGATACTCTCTGCCAGCAAGGACATTTCCTGTTTACTCGACAAGACCGCATCTTCCGTCAATCGCTTGAAGGCTGAAGTGTAGACTGGTCGTCCAGGCTTGATGCTATATGGACGTCCGCCGTGGGACTGAATGGAGATGAATTCGGCTTGCTCGAGCTCCGTTAAAGCCTTATCTCCACCAGATTTGAAGGCATCAGAGAGCAGGATCTCGTTGTATCGCAAGTCATCGTTCTTCGCGAGTTGCTTCACCAGAAGCCATACTTGCTGTGGTGTCCATGAGCGGCTCTCTTCGCTGCTAGAAGTCAGAAAGAGCTTCTGGATCTCGCTTGCGGCCTGCTCGATGATCTCCTTTGCAGCCTTGCGAGGTGTTTCACCAGTCTTGATCCTGCGTGCGAGGAACTCCAGGTCAGTAAGCCGTCCGCCCAACAGTGGGAGGACCTCGTCGAGCTCTGAAAGATCACGTCGTTGTTGGGCAGCAGACAGCTTCTTGATGCCAGCGTCTGCATCGGCCATTTCGTACTCCAGGTGATTTACGACGTAGCGCTTTGCGGCCTCCTGCGAGGTGTCTGATAGCGGAATGGTGCGGAAGACTCTATCTGGCAGCGCTTTCGCCAGGGATTTGGAGAACGAAACGTCATGAGTGAGGAATACCACATGGGCGATGTTCGATGTGACAAGAGAGGCGGCCCTGATGAATTGTTAGCCAAGCTCTAAAATGATCGCATCAGACGTACCATTCTCCAATCTTATCATAGATGATGGTGCCTTCCTGACTCTTGTGCAAGAAGTTGTCAATGACAACCACAGGCCTTCGTTCGGGATGCGCCTCTAGGTACTCATCGTCGCTCATCTTGGCGTCTTTGTCGTCCTTCTTGCGCCCCTCGAGTGCGATTTGCTTAAGAGCCGCGGAAGTGTTTGCCCAGATCTTGCCGAGCTGATTCTCAAGTGTTTCTGAGAAACCAGTCTTGATACCTGCGGTGCCTTGTGCAGCCAGATCGATCAGACCGCTGATCGAGTTCATCCAAGAAAAGACAGGTCGGTACCCAACTTCAGCTGCTGCGGCGTTGATGGTAGCCGAGTCGCCTCTTGCTTCCTTGATGGGCTTGCAGTCGATAACGAGCTTGTACTTTCTATCCTTGAGTGCTTGATCGATCACAAGTTCCTTCTTGCCCGATCCGCGTGGGCCTTGGACTACAATGAATGTGTCTGCTGTCTCCATCAACCAGGTTTGAATCTGTTCGATCGATTCCCTGCGGTCCTCCCAAATTGCTTGCATCCCGGCAGCTTCGCCCATGCCAATACGTTTCCTAAAGGTATCGACAAAGTCCTGAGTTCGTCTGCGAAGCCATCTGAAGATCCTGTAGTTCTCTAGGTGTAATGAACGAGTGATATGCGTCTTGATCGAAAACGTCCGGATCGGGTCAAAGATAGTGACGGTTATCGTCGCGATCAATGCAGCTACCAATGGTATGACGATCCTGGTGTGACCGCTAATCCAATCCCAGATCCATCGCGTGCGCTGCTTCTTCTCATACGAGAGTCGCAGGAGTGTACCAACTTTACCACCACCCTGAGCTTCCCCAATCACGAATCCGTGCATACAATTCTTTGCCATGACTGCCTCCCTGGTCAAAGCATAGTCGAGATATGCAAACCTCGGGATGATCTTGGAGTCTTGCGGTTGAGACACAATATCCGCAAGCTTTCCATACGGTCTGAAGAAACTGTAGAGGTCTTCTTGCGACAGCTCTGCAGCTGTCTCTCCAGGTGCTGTCGGGCAGAACTCGACCTTGACCCTCTGACTTGGTAGGCGATGCAAGTCTTCGACCCAGGGTTTCCCTTTGACTAGACCTGCGGAAACGCCATGCAGCGAAAGCAGCGGTCGACGAACGCCCTTGTCACGCAAGTACTTTGACACTGTCTCCTGTACCTGCGCGGGCGTGACTTGCGTTCCGTGTGCGAACTTGATGAACGCACCACCCTCTTTCATGCGAGGTAGTACTTCGATGATCTCGGCTGGTGCTTTCTCCGTCTCAGTCACAAGTCCTTCGCGGGCCGCTGTCATCACCTGTGTTGGATCATTGCCAAAGGAAGATTTGAGTAATCGTGATGCTGTGTTCTCGCCTGTAAAGAATGGTATCCTGAATAGCCATTGGAAAGAAAGGGGGAACACATTGTTGAAGAATAGCACGCCCTCATTAGGTCCAGCTTCGATGTGGCCAGTCCTATTATCGCCAGTTTCCGAAGAAGCGCATCTTTGCCATGCTCGAGGCTGCTGACCAGGTCGCCGCCATAGTCGCTGCTGCTGTAGAGCGCAGCTTCGGCCGCGCCAGACTTGTCGTGTCAACATCTCATCGTGATCATTACGCTCAATCCATTATGCTGATTATCTTCTGAAGTTATGGCAGTGACAAAGAACGAAAAAGACTTGTCGCGGCAGAAACTTGGTCAGTCACATGCTCGTCAGCGGCGCGTCCGCCGTTCCAGACTTGAAGCTTCAATCATCCATCCTGAAACATTTTTTCGAGCATCTACTACCACTTCTCGGTCAGGCTCAATTACACCCTACACTATCTGAAGGTCCAACCTCTCTCCGTAATCATGGGCTGGTGGCCCTTCTCCTCACCCTCTCGCTCGTCCCATCCCGACTCTCCTCCCTCATCAGCCACACCACCCTCCTCCTCACCACCACCAGCAACCCAACCCAGCCTTCTCCTCCCACCTACAACCTCCTCCCCTCCCCTAAACCGAGACCAGCAAGCCGAAGCCGACCTCACTGCCTTCCTGGCCTCCCTCGAATCTCCCACCACCTCCAGCTCCCCCTCCTCCGCCTCCCCCATCCCAGAGCCGAAAAGGCAACACGTAATCGACCCCTCCAACATCTCCCCCTCCGCGCTCCGCCCGCGCACCATGTCCTGCCGCACCCTCTTCGACTCCGCCTTCTACTGCGCCAGTCTCGGCGGTAAATTCAACGACATCTACCGCTTCGGATCCCTGCAGCCGTGCAGCGAGCACTGGGACGCGTTCTGGTTCTGCATGCGCACCAAGAGCTGGAGCGAGCCGGAGAAGGGGGATGCGATTGCGCGCTACTATGAGGAGCGGGAGGGGAGGGAGAGGGAGAGGAGGGCCGGGGGGAGGAGTAGTGAGGATGTATGGGAGATGAGAGGGGAGAGGGTGGAGAGGGCGTTTTGGAAGGTGCCTTAGGTCTCGTTCTGGTTGTGAGAGGAGAGGTGAGGGAGAGGGGTGGGTGCTGGAGATGAGTGAGAGGGCAGGAGTCGTGGCAGGGAGACGATGGAGGTCCAGAGAAGGGATACATGTCAGGCACATGGGGATGAGCAGATGTGATAGTTGAGGACAAGGGACTTGGGGATCGGGATGTCTGGGAGCAGGGAGTATTTCGCTCGCTGGGACCGGGCATACCAGGCACGTGGGGACGAGCAGAAGTGGTAGTTGAGGGCGAGCGATATGGCACTGTGAAGTCTGAGAAGCAGGGGGACGTCTCTCACGGGCACTGGATATACCAGCAAGACCGGCGTGGCATTACGGGATGTACCAGCAAGACCGGCGTGGCATTCTGGTCGAGGCCCGGATCATGCTCGATTGGCGAAGGTCTGGTAGTGTACGAATAGATAGACATGATACCCACGAAGAAGCAATGTATGCTCATCTCATCTCGATCTACCTTTGACCTTACTATATACTACATGAGTCCGCGATCGCTGGGAGCTGCGGAGACGAGCGACCGAGCAGTGTCCCAGCTACTGCTACGTTACACGTGGATCCTGCTGAACAAGTCGAGCAAATACTGTCAGAGGTCTGTCGTGCACAAGGTAGCAATGGCTCGACACGCTGGTGGTAGTGACGCAGCGGGCGAAAGGTATAGAAGTCGGGTTTTTCAAGCGACGATTGGAAATGGGACGAATGTCACATTCATCAATTGGAAAGTCAATTTGTGAATTGTCTTCATTTGAGCCTTGTTGGCGCATTATCTAAATTCATCTCTGCAAGGTAGTTGATGAAAACTGCTAAGCTTTTCCGCCCTCATCTATGTGGACGTGATGCAATCCCTGAACGCCGGCGAAAGTATCAGATCATATCTGCTTCGTGAATGCTGAATGCACACCCTTAGTCGACTTCCTCGACCTGTGGGCCGTCACCATCGCCGCCTGCACCTGGGGCGCCACCTGGAGCACCGCCTGGCATACCGCCGGGCATACCACCGGGCATGCCGCCGGCACCACCACCCTGGCGCTTCATGTAGAACTCCTCGATGATTGGCTTGGCCACACTCTCCAACTCCTTCTGCTGCGACTCGTACTCGTCCTTGGTGGCTTGCTGGTTCTCATCGATCCAGGCAATGACCTTGTCAATCTCGGCCTTGAGAGAGTCGCGCTTGGAAGCCTCGACGGCTTGCTCGAAAGCCGACTCGCCGACAGTGTTCTTGAGGTTGTAGGCGTACGACTCGAGACCGTTCTTGGCGGAGATACGGGCAGACTCGGCCTCATCCTCCTCCTTGTACTTCTCAGCCTCAGCAAGCATGCGCTCAATCTCCTCCTTGGACAGACGGCCCTTGTCGTTGGTGATGACGATCTTGTTGGACTTGCCGGTACCCTTCTCAACAGCCGAGACGTTGATGATGCCGTTGGCGTCGACGTCGAAGGTGACCTCAATCTGGGGCACACCACGAGGAGCAGGAGGAATGCCGGTAAGCTCAAACTTGCCGAGGAGGTTGTTGTCCTTGGTGCGAGCACGTTCACCCTCGTAGACTTGAATGAGCACACCTGGCTGGTTGTCGGAGAACGTCGAGAAGGTCTCGGACTTCTTGGTGGGGATGGTAGTGTTGCGCTTGATGAGAGCAGTCATGACACCACCGGCGGTCTCGATACCGATGGAGAGCGGCGCGACGTCGAGCAGGAGAATCTCGCTGGTGGATTTGGATGAAGTGTCGCCTGAAAGGATGGCGGCCTGCACAGCGGCACCGTAGGCAACAGCCTCATCAGGGTTGATGGACTTGCATGGCTCCTTGCCGTTGAAGAAGTCGGAGACAAGCTTCTGGATACGGGGGATACGGGTAGAGCCACCGACGAGGACGATCTCGTGGACAGAGGACTTGTCGATCTTGGCATCGCGAAGGACACGCTCGACCGGCTCCATGGTGGAGCGGAAGAGGTCCTGGCAAAGCTCCTCGAAACGGGCACGGGTGATGGAGGTGTAGAAGTCGATACCCTCGTAGAGCGAGTCGATCTCGATGGAGGTCTGTGCAGATGAAGAAAGAGTACGCTTGGCACGCTCGCAAGCTGTGCGCAGACGGCGGAGGGCGCGAGAGTTGGCTGTGAGATCCTGGTAGTCAGTTAGTATATCGTTCTCGGTACTACCACAGTTTGAGGGGGAACTTGCCTTCTTGTGCTTCCTCTTGAACTCGTTCACGAAGTGGTTGACGAGGCGGTTGTCAAAGTCCTCTCCACCCAAGTGAGTATCACCGGCGGTAGACTTGACCTCGAAGATACCCTCCTCAATGGTGAGCAGCGACACATCGAATGTGCCTCCGCCCAAATCGAAGATGAGGACGTTGCGCTCACCCTCCTGCTTCTTGTCCAGACCGTAGGCAATGGCGGCAGCGGTAGGCTCGTTGATGATACGGAGGACGTTCAAGCCAGCGATGAGACCAGCATCCTTGGTAGCCTGGCGTTGTGAGTCGTTGAAGTAAGCGGGAACAGTGACTACAGCGTTGTTGACGGTGCCACCAAGGTATGATTCTGCGGTCTCCCTCATCTTAGTAAGGACCATGGAAGAGATCTCCTCTGGGGTAAAGTCCTTGGTTTCCCCTTTGAATTCCACCTGAATCACGGGCTTTCCTCCCTTGTTGATGATCTTGAAGGGGAAGTGCTTCATGTCGGCTTGCACCTCAGCATCGTCGAACTTGCGGCCAATGAGGCGCTTTGCGTCGAAGACTGTGTTGACTGGGTTCATAGCGACCTGGTTCTTTGCAGCATCACCGATCAGACGCTCGGTGTCTGTGAAGGCAACGAACGAGGGGGTTGTGCGGTTACCCTGGTCGTTGGCGATAATCTCGATTCTGTCATCGCGGTAGATACCGACGCAAGAGTACGTCGTACCCAAATCAATGCCTACAGCTGGTGCCATGGCGAATGTGCGGTGAGGGGTATCTGGAAAGGGGAATTCGTAAAGTTGTGGTAGGGTGTATCAGTCGATATGTAACTTGAACAAAGATGCGTGAATGTGAGAGTGGTAGTTCTCAAAGTAAAGGTCAATGTATTATGGAAAGATGGAGAAGAGCGGTGTAGAGTCACTTTTGAATTATTATAGTGGAAATGTGAGCTGTGTCGAAAGCTGTGGAGATTTTCAGAATGGAAGCGTGCCGAAGACGGTGGAAGCACTCTGATGCCAGCGCCTTCGAGATGACACCAGCAAGGTCTGGGGCCTTCAGCATGTGTCAGAGCATGCTTACAGTGTGGTTAATCGTCTCATGCTAATTTTGAGATTATACCGACACCATTGGTCTCGTTATCTTCAATTATCTGATCTCCTGTACCTGCAGCATGCTCGAATTTCATGTTCCATGTGACGTCACGGGTATCCCATGCGGCTCTGCCTTGTCGCTCCGCCAACTCCAAAAAATTTCGTTGAGGGGCAATTATCAAGGTCAATGTCTGTGCTCATGAAGATCTCAGTCAGACATGCCTTCACGAAATTGAGTTTTGTGCGGCGCTGAGAGAAAGATTTTCAGCAGGGAGTACTCTGGCATATGCTAGTATGTCCGTTGCATGCGTGAATCAAAGATTACCGTGTTCCACGAAAGCAGGCAACATTTGGACGGTGTTAGGCTCATTCATATATGCTTCATGTCTACTTTGACTACCAGATCTTGTCGTACTGGTAAGTCTTCCAACATAGCCAATGGCCTGCGTATCGTACTCGTATACGCATTCACCTCATTTGAGCATCCCCGAATCCCCATTCACCCTCGTCTGCTTCCTCAGCATCTCCAACCATTTATGCGAGTTCTGCAACGTGGGCGCAGTCATCTTGTCCTGCCTCTCCTGTTCCTGCAAGTCTGCCGTCGTAAAGGCCCAGGGCGTAGCCCTGCCTGCGCAGTCCATACACTTCCAATCCGCATCCCTCGACGAGGCGTTCACGCAAGCCATATGGAACCCAGCTGTGGGGCAGAGCTATCAGGGTTAGCCAAATACGAGATCATAGGTAATTCAGAGACTTACAATATTGGCACAGTAGATGAGCGAGTCTGCCTCATCTACTGTCCTGCCGCAGCAACACGTCCCTGCATGTACTTCGACCACTTCTGCCTCCTTCAGGCTTGACAGCCACCCTTCGTAGTCGTCTTGATGCACACGAAGGGCGGTCCTGCCGTGCACAACACTCTCAAGTCTCATGCTTGCTCGTAACCTGGCCTTGTGACAGTGCACCATGTCGTACAACTGTCCTTGAAACTCTGGATGGATCGCTACAAACCCGAGCGTTTGCTGCACTTTTGGATGTCCTGTCAGCGGATGAGCGCCGACAGCCTGAGCTGGGGCAGGTAGGCTTTGCCACTGTTTTAGTGTACGACCAAGCTGCTTTGCTGCTGACGAGTCGCCCCGGTCGCCGTCAAAATGTCCATTGGTCAAATGTGACTTGTCGTTGTCGTTCTCGGTTACGTTCATCTTGTCTTCCGTATCGCTCTCGCTGCTGGTACACAGCATCAGGCAATAGTCGTGAAGCCGGCTCGAGATGAGTCCTGTAAGTCGAAGTTGTTGTAACTTGGTCTTCCAGTCACAGAGGATAAGTGGCCTGCGTAAGTGCTTGTTGAAGTGTCTCGCGAAGCGGACTACAGCATGTTGTAAATGCATATCGCTACTGATCTTCTCGTCGTGGATGTACCGATCGAACACCTTATTGAGCTCTCCTCGACTTGCACCTTTGAGGGGCGCTGATCGGAATCTCTGCTTTTGAGCAGCCCAGTCCTCCTCTGAATCTTCGTCGCTTTCACTAAGATATTCTCCCGCCATAAGTTGACGTTTTGAGATTGACCGATAGAGCTCGACATCTGGAATCGCCGGTACTGGATAGCGCTTCCTCTTGCGCGGCTGCAGCGGTTGGATCTCGGAAGGTGACTTCTCTCTTGACGGACCATATGGCCTCAAATTCGTGGCTGACACTTCTCGAGTAGGCGATTTTGGTCGGATCTTTCGACCTGCTCCTCGTAACGCAGTCCATGACTCGTCTCCTCTCAGATACTGGGAGAGATCGAATGGTCGTTCCGGTCGTACCCATTCCATCTCTCGTTCATCCGGGACATCATTGCTGGCTCGTAACCTGGGCCTCTCATTACGCTGCAGCAGTAGAGTCCTCTGCTCTATCCCATCGATACTCCTGCTTTCTGTTACCACAAAATCGAACTGATCGTGGTTGAGCATGTAGTGCATATGCAGCCTTTCGAAACTGGAATGTGGCAATCTTCTCTTGCAGAATTGGCACTTCAGATCCGTACTGATGACCGAACGGAGCTGCCCTGCAGAGCCTTTGATTACGTATGTGATTTCATGCTCTGCCGCCACTTCGACATCTGGTTTTGTCTCCTTACTTTCCGCGCCACCTGCGAGGGTAATGCGTTTACTCTTGGAGATCTGTTCCAAGAATGTATCATCACCGTCATTCCAGGCAATATCCACTGCCAAAGAATAGCCAGTTGGCTCCAATACGTCGGCCCGACCAGATCTAAGCTCGACTAACTGCTTCTCGGAAGTGTCGTCAAGTCCACGGATGAAGCCGCGCAGTGGTGCCTGTATACCGAAAGGCACCGCTAAGGCATCCTCTCCGTGAAGAAATGTGTGAAGGTCACGCTTCACTGCCTGGTCTGTACTGGTGATGTGAAGTTTGAGTCGGTAGTCCTTGAGATCCCGTTTGTCCTGGGCTTCAATTGGTGCTCCGTGGCCACCGTCTCCAGGACACATCATGACACTCAAGGGGAACGTGAAGAAGGCGTCTTGGTCAATTGTGATCGCACGTTTGCCATCGTCCTGGACCGTGCAGACCAAGGAGGTGAATCTGGTCTCATGCTGGATTGAAGTCCATCTGGTGCCTTCCGAGCGCTTCTGAATCACGCATTGAATTTCACATTTCAGTTTCTGCGTATCTGGTGGCGGTATCCATTCGTGCTCTATCTTGGTCTTGTCGCTTTCCGGACGCGTCGAACCAAGAGGGATTATGGCTGATGGCGCTATGCGCAAAACGGGCTCCCGTGCGCATTGAATGACTTCCTGCTTGGTTGGAAACCAGGGACGCGCTTTTTTGGAAGGCATGGTGGTTGTTTCCGGGGCGCGTTGCTGCAATTGGGTGGACTGATGGCCACGCCGGCGGCTTCTTGTCGCCCGCACGTGCTGCTCGTGCGTGTCCAATATCCGTCGTATATTCCGCTGCAGAAAGGTCGGTATTGAGATACCGCTTGTGATATTCCAAGAGGTGTTTAGTGATACAGATCCCAAAAAGTTGTGCTTAAAGCCTGATTCCAGCGGCATGGTGGTTGGTATCACGGCCAGTCCAGGAAGCAAGCCAGAGTAGCACAGAATACCCTTGCCGGGCCAGGCATGATCGTGGGGCGGTCGCAAGCTACGCGATTCCAGATGCAGGCAGCCAGGAGGGTTTGGGACTTTGCGAATCTGAGGCCGTCAACCGATTTGCGGCTCGTAACGCGGAGCTCAGAGTCTATTGTTGTACCAGATTACAGATGGTCTCGCCACTCTTCTGTATTGATTGCACTGGTATCTATGTCGATAAAGAACCACTAAACTCATGACACTGTAGGCTTTATTGTGATTCTACGCCACAACGACAAACAAGGTAGATTATAAAGCGTGTCGATATTGTTCCTGGCAAGTGCAACCGCCCACACCTTGCGGCGCTGTGCCTTTCTTGGCAAGCAGAGGCGGCACGGCAGTCACTGTAGAATCATGCCCAACACAACTGGACTACAATCATCTTCTTTTTTCAAGACACCTTGTTCGACACCATTGTTGTCATGTCTAGGGTCGTAGAATCGTGCTGTCTGATAAGTGTGCCTCGTCTCCTGGCCATCCACCTCTCTGAGCCATTGGCATGGCCTACTCGCTTCAATTATCAAAGTAAAGCTGGTCTACTGCTCTCCACTGAAGTGTTCATCCATTAATATGTGTAATTCATCACTCCGCGTGCTCCTTAGAAACATCCTCAAAGTCGTTCAAATAGCGCCAAACGTAGCCCGCCACGAACCAACCCACGACAGCCACGCCAACGATATAAACAGCTGTGGGCACCAACGACTCCGGGAAGATGTTCAGAATGAAGCGATCAAGGACTGTACCGATGTCAGTCGTCTCAACAATGAAAGACGCTGTCTACTCACTGATATCAACTTTGACCGGCTTGGGATTCTCCATGAGACCCTTGTCGAGCGTGAAATAGTCCGCTGCTCCAGATATTCTTAGGAAGAGTAATGATTCTGGCGAAGCATCACGATCATTTGCTTCGTTGATGTCTGTAGGGCCACGAAAACTTGTTCGTTTTTCAGCGAACAAAGCCAGGCTCTGGATCAGCTCTGGCGTTTCCATGGTCTCCTTTAAGCTGAACACGTCCATGTCCCACGTCGTCGGTTGCTGTTCTGACATCAGCATGTAGGCGTGTATATATATGATTGACATACGACTGCTGCCCAGCAGACCCGTACTTCATACCGGGTCCGTGGAGACAGATCCCGCAAGACGTACCAGCTCTGACGTCCTTTGGGATAGGTACTGTTGGCAAATGTGACGGGGAGGGCGCCTCGGAAAGATGTACTTTGCGGCGATAATGTGACTAGGTCCAAATCCTTGATGGACGGGCCATCTTGTGGCAAATCAATCTTCTTTGGCGCCAGAAAGATCACCTTCTCCGTGTTCGCTAGGGCGGGGGACAGGTGGAGCATTAACAATTGAATAAGCAATATTAGAGCAAAAGGCAAGGACATCTTCGGGACTGGGTAAGATGGCTAGGAAAAATTCAAGAAAATCCATGATCGGTGTCAAAGCTCACAAAGTTGACGTGGTAGATCTCAAGGCGATTTGTATACGACGGTAGAATTCTCCGGTCACGTGGTGGATGCCTGACTTCTTGTAGGCAACCATGAAAACCATCAGTGAGAAAAAGAATGGATGATTCCAGAGACTTCAAGAGTAAATCTGACCGGGTACACGGATTATCGTTTTATACTCTCTGCATATAGTTCAAAGTTGCTTGGAATGTATCTGCTCGGCCTCGTCCCCTGCAATCACCCAGCCGTCTGACGCCGTAACGACCTATAGGTACCCAACCAATACCGTTAATTATGGGATAAATCAAAGAGCATTGTACATGATATCCTCCGCAGCCTAACAATCTAGGCCCTCTCAGCGTCCCTGAGTATCTCCTTCAGCTCATCCCACACTCTCTCAGCAGTCTTCCGCCCCTCGGCAGAAGTCACAAAACTCGATACCGGTGCGACCTTGCAATCACTCAGGTACATCCCATGCGACCTCTCATCCTGAACTGTGGCATCGACCAGCGTCCTCGACCCGACCTCCGTAGTGCGTGCTCCAAAGATAGCCTTGGCGACGAACTGTATCCAGCCGACGTCACGCAAGAGACTCGAGTGGCATAGCCCAGGGTTGATGTGGTTGATGATAACAGTGGGCTTGTTCTTCTCCTTCTTGATGCTGTTTACTTCTTCCACCCATTGTCGGATGGCCATGACCAGAGCTAGCTTGGATGTCATGTATCTGTCCGAGCCGAAGGTCTTCTTGTCGGCCAGATTGCCAAAGATGGATCCAGGCAACTTTCGCTCAGCCAGATTGCTAAAGTAGTGTACTTCGGAAGATACGATTGTCAGATGAGGAGTAGTGTTGAAGCGCTGTGCCGTCTGCTCCAGCTTTGGCAAAAGAAGTCGAGCAAGGAGCATTGTGCTGATGACATTGGTGGTAATGGTAGCCTCGTTGTTCTCCGCCTTGGTGTATGTGGTGGTGCTCATGCCTGCGTTCTCAAGCAGGACATCAATACGATCGAGAGATGTATCTGCACGATGAGCGAAAGTGCGCACGCTCTTGTATGAGGACAGGTCGAGGTCCCATACCTCTACTACATCCTTGACGCCGGTGGCCTGCTCGATGAGACGCTTAGCCTGCTCGCCTTTGGCAGGACTGCGGACTGCGAGAATCACTTTCGCTGCTCCTAGTCGGACAACGTGCTGTGCTGCTTCAAGGCCGAGACCTTGATTCGCGCCGGTGACGATGATGGTCTTGCCAGCGAAGGAGGCGGTGGGGACTGCGGGGTGGTAAAACCACTGGCTAACGAAGAAGCGGGGGAGGTAGCTGAAGCCAGGCATTTTGATGTGGTCAAGAAGGAGTTTGAGTATGAGTCTTTCGTACGGGTTGATGGAGAAGTATATTCGAAGAGGGTGCTTGTATGGGTATCGTGATTGTGATAGTGATCGTGAGCTTACCTGTCGCTTACCCCCCTACTTATAGCTATCGCATGTCTTTTCACGGTGCCAAAAGTGCCATGTATATCCGTCGATATCGAACGGTTACAGAAGTAGGTACCAGATCTCCTCCGGACATGTCGAAAATGATTTATGCATCGGCCCAGTGAGAATGATGGTTCGCAAAGGCACTGAAACGCCAGTCCGGACAAGAAGCACGACAATCTCCGGCCAAGCAATTCAGAGATATTAAGTCCGGAGGGAGCTCGCCTTTCACACTGGACGACAGTGCCATGAAGGATACCCTGCGTCGTCGATGCTAAAGTATGTCGAGGGTCAATCCAGACCATAATGATAGCATAATGGTGGTTGTCGTCGCTATAGCACGAAGAACATAGTGCGTGTGTAATCTCTGGACGCTATTGCAGATTTTCTCCTACAGTTTAATCAGCTGAACTCACAATACCTGCATGATCATACAGAATACAACGAATACGAAGATATTCCAATCTCATGCTACACGCATATCGATTTGGATACTTGTAAACTCTTGTGGCATCTCAGGAAATCAGGACTGTCCCAGGCACGCGGTGTCGGGAAAAAGCCGTACACCAGGCTCGTCTAGAGATGATACTACCATACGGTAAGACTGAATGACAGGTCATTTTTCAGCTTGAATAGAGTGTGGTAGTCCAATCGTTCGAACACACTAGGAAGGGCCATATCAAGCCCACCTACTAGAAGATATCACTATTAATGCTGGTAGATTATGGGCGCCTTTTCGACATCGCGTGCCAGGCAGCGCTTTAGGCAAGTCCAGATTGAGCTTGGGCTGCGGACCCTCCCGCCGCGCGACCCACAGAATCAAAGCACGGAAAGTAAACAGGCGATTCTCATCCCCTCCTCGCTGCTATCGTCGACACCGTTTCAAGAACCTCCACCACCACTAAAAGAGCTCATTCTTGAAGCTCGGATAATCAACTCGACAAAGCTTCTCACCCTTCATCACATTCCGCCATCATGCGTGAAGTTATCAGCTTGAACGGTATGTTGTCGACCAGCACTCACGGCGTCCTTGACCGCCTGTGCTCATATTCAACAAAACTTCGATATACTGACATTGGACGCGTCTAGTCGGCCAGGCCGGTTGCCAGATCGCCAATGCATGCTGGGAAGTAAGTTGACACGAGATCGAGTCACATTCGATTCTCATTCGCCTGCAAACCCAATAGCTGACATGCTACAGCTCTACTGCCTCGAGCACGGTATCCAGGTCCGTCAATTTGACTCGATCGCCGGAAAGATCGCGTATTGACTATATTCACAGCCTGATGGATTTCTCACAGAGGAGCGCAAGAACGCCGATGAGGACCATGGCTTCTCAACTTTCTTCTCCGAGACCGGTATGCGCCCCACCACGACGAAAGAGCATGTTGAAGAACAGGACATCTGACATATACAACAGGCAATGGCAAGTACGTGCCACGCACCATCTACTGTGATCTTGAGCCAAACGTCGTCGACGAGGTCCGCACTGGCGCTTACAAGGATCTTTTCCACCCGGACCAGATGATCACTGGCAAGGAGGATGCGTCAAACAACTATGCTCGTGGCCACTACACTGTCGGCAAGGAGCTTATCGACCAGGTCTTGGACAAGGTCCGCCGCGTTGCTGACAACTGCTCTGGCCTCCAAGGCTTCCTAGTCTTCCACTCATTCGGCGGTGGTACTGGTTCCGGATTTGGTGCTCTGCTCATGGAGCGCCTGTCAGTTGACTACGGCAAGAAGAGCAAGCTCGAATTCTGTGTATACCCTGCTCCCCAGGTCGCCACATCTGTTGTCGAGCCATACAACTCCATCTTGACCACTCACACTACACTCGAGCACTCGGACTGCTCCTTCATGGTGGACAACGAGGCCATCTACGACATCTGCCGTCGCAACCTTGGCATCGAGCGCCCCAGCTACGAGAACCTCAACAGATTGATCGCGCAGGGTAAGCCTTGGGTCTTTGCCTCTAGTAAGTGGGAAGCTAATCATGTGTAGTTGTCTCTTCCATCACTGCTTCTCTCCGTTTCGATGGTTCCCTCAATGTCGATCTCAACGAGTTCCAGACCAACTTGGTCCCATACCCTCGCATTCACTTCCCACTCGTTGCCTACGCGCCTATCGTCTCAGCTGCCAAGTCTGCTCATGAGGCCAACTCTGTTCAGGAGATCACCATGTCCTGCTTCGAGCCAAACAACCAGATGGTCAAGTGCGATCCCCGCAACGGAAAGTACATGGCCACTTGCCTGCTTTACCGCGGAGACGTCGTGCCCAAGGACACTCACAGCGCCGTCGCCACGCTCAAGACTAGGAGGACCATCCAATTCGTGGACTGGTGCCCGACTGGTTTCAAGCTCGGTATTTGCTACCAGCCTCCCCAGAACGTGCCAAACGGAGATCTCGCCAAGGTCAACCGCGCCGTGTATGTATTTTGATTCGTTCTGATGGACTTGACTAATTCTGTCTCAGCTGCATGCTCTCCAACACCACCGCCATCGCCGAGGCTTGGTCCGCTCTTTCCCACAAGTTCGACCTCATGTACTCCAAGCGTGCATTCGTTCACTGGTACGTCGGTGAGGGTATGGAGGAGGGTGAGTTCTCCGAGGCTCGTGAGGACTTGGCTGCTCTTGAGCGCGACTACGAGGAGGTTGCCGCAGACTCGGTCGAGGGCGAGGAGGGTGTTGAGGCGGAGTACTAAGCGGTTCACGTCCCCACATACAGCTCGACATAACCGTCGACAGCACGAATTATGCACACATAATCCCCCTTTTCACCTGGTCATGCTTGCGGAATGAGACCTGGAGTCGGTAGACCCGTGGGGTGCAAACTTTTCCTTTACTTTTCTGTTTTCTATAGTGCTGCAAAGCAAGCCGGCGTAGTACAGAGGTTGGCCAATCTCAAATGAGCAGTGCTTGTCTCACCAGTTTTGCGGCATTTCCTCGTGCATGACCACGCCACCTGAAGTCCAAGTGTACTGACTCCATAAATATCTTTAGCCAGATAATGTAGCGAATGACGGGTCACAGAGGGGCTCAGCCACATTGCGAACGAGAAGTCCCGACTTTTTGCAGTGCCAGGCTTACCTCACGCTCGGCACAACATCGCGTCGCTACCCATTAAACTATCAAAGGTACGTTCTTGGTCCTCGATATCTTTTACGTTCTCCTCCCAATCCCACCTTCCAATCGAGTGCAAATCTTGGTCAAATCCCCGCAATCAATTCTAAAAGCTCGACCATCAGCTTTCTTGACGCAAGGATGACCGACGACGACGCTGGTCCCGACCACGCTCCGCCCTCTCTTCCAACTGGCTGGTACGCAGCCTTCCCCTACTCCATCTGACATTCAGCGCTGACTGAACTCTTTCTACAGGATCGCCCAATTTGACGCAAAGTAAGACAGCTCGCTACACAAAATCCTCTGGCGTTGTGACGGCTAATCGTCTTGCTCAGTTCGCGCAAGTACTACTACGTACAAATTAGCACCGGAGTGTCGACTTGGGAAGTACCAACAGCTCCAGCACCCACAGTACCCACACCAGGCTCGACGCCAGCACAGCCGACGAACCCATACCCAATGCCTGACAGCCAAAGCCCGGGTCCTGGTCAAGATGGGACAAGAGGAGGTGGAGAGGGAGAGCGCGGCTTTGGTGTGAGTACATTCCCGCGGATCTGAACTGTATCAACACTGACGATGTTGTGTAGAACATGGCTATGAATGCGCTCTTGAGTGGTGGTAACAAGCCACATGGACAGCAGCAGTCACACAACCAAGGAGGTCTTGGTGGTATGGCTGCGTCATTGTTGGGCGGCGGCAAGCAGAGCGGCGGGCATGGAGGCAGCAGCGGTGGTGGTGGTGGTAAGCTCGTCGGTCAGCTCGCCAACAGTCTGCTAGGAGGAGGCAAGCAAAGCCATGGAGGATCCTCTGGCGGACACTCATCAGGATCCGGTGGTATGGGCGGCATGATTGGTGGCCTACTTGGTGGAAACAAACCAGTAAGAACAAGCGATAAACTGAAGGTAAGGACATCACTAATATGCGTAGTCTCACAACCAGAACAGCTACGGATACAGCCACAACCAGAACCACAGCGGTGGGACATATAATGCCCCTCCACCTCCCAATTCATATCAGCAGGCCGCGAACCCAGCCACTGCCAGCAGCAACAACTATGGCGGCTCTCATCAGACCCCATCTTACGGCAACACTCCATCACACAACCAGGGCTACGGTGCTCCTCAGCATGACCAGCATAACCAAGGCTATGGCGGCTACCAATCGCCTCCTCAGCAGGGCCAGTATGGTCAACAACACGGCCAGCAGCAAGGCGGCTACCAGAACTTCCCGCCACCACCGCAGCAGCATGACGGTGGGCACTACGGTCAGCCCCCAGCTTACAATGGTGGTCAGTACGGTCAACAGCAAGGAGGTTATGGACAGCAAGGTCCAGGCGGCTACCCTGGCCAGCAATACGGTGGCCAGGGTCAAGGTGGCCAGCAGGGATACGGAGGAGCACCGACACCGCAGTGGCGGTAGACTGGCTTCTGTACCGTCCCCTCGTCTGCTGAATACCAGGTCACCGCGCTCTGGCCGCGCTGCCTGCTTTGATACCCACGACTACACTGCTTCATCCCGCCCTGGTCCTCAGACCACCACCTGGTTTGGTCTCAGGGAGAATCACAAGATTGATGCCACAACAAATGATGGGGCATGATATAGAAGGATTTCCTTCGTGTAGATACCTCATGGAATATGGTCGCTTTATGCACGCACGGATATGATCGAATGAAAAAATTTCTTCTTGGTTGTATTACATGACGATCGCCTTTACCTCATGCTGATGGACACATTGACCATGCTATGCCGATGCTCCTCCCAGTGAGCGCTGGGTCCTACTTTGACCTGGTTCACTCTCGTCATGACTCCGACGAGTCCCACCCGCCGATCGCCGCTCTCTCATCCTGTCAAGACCAAAGTAACCTCTCCTCCAACCACTCAAGCTGCTACAACGATCCTACCTCCCTCCCCTCCCAGCATGCCTCGCCTTCAACTTCCTAAACATCTCATCCCCACTCGCCCCCAACCTCTTCGTCCCGCCCTGCACCCTCGTCAAATCACTCCTGGGCACAATCGAATACGTCCCCACGCCCCCCTCGACCCTAGCCCTGTTCTCCGTCCCCGGCACCGCCAACGCCGCCTTCCTCGCCGCCGCCTTCTTCGCCTCCCTATTCCCATCCACCGTCTGACTCGCCATCTGGCTCGCCCTGACGGCCTGAACAGGATCATACTCGGCCTCGATGAACTCGCGCTTCCGGAAATCGTCGCTGCGTTTGAGGATCGGCCGCGTCCATTCGCCCACGAGACGTTCCGCTTGGCGCTTGATGCTCGCTTCGGCGCGGGGCGTGCGCGTGTAGAAATGCGTTACCTTGCCGATGCCGGAGGCGACGAGGGCGTCTTTCGAGATGGGCAGTTTGGCGAGGCAGGCGAAGAGTTCGCGCTGGATGTTGTAGGCGGGGAGGGAGCCGTCGTTGAGGGGTTCGAGGAAGAAGCGCACGGATTCGAGGATGTTGATCTCCGGGTCCACGAGGGCGGATTGGAGTGTGTTGCGGTTGAGGAGGGCGACGACTTCGGGGAGCATCTTGAGTTTGTGCATGGCTGGTTTGTTGGATTCGCGTGCGATGGTGTCGGCTTGAGCGGCTTCGGCCATGCGACGCCGCATTTCTTCGAGCTCGCTGTCGGCCATGGATTCGAGATCGATGCCGGCGCGGCGGCGGGCGGGTTTGGGTTTCTTGAAGGCTTCGTCGAGTTTGCGGTTGAATTCCTTCTTCTTGCCTAGGAAAAGTTAGTATAACGGGATTGAAGGTGGAGGGGATACTGACGCTCTTCTGGGGTGAGAAACTGGTCCTTGTCTATGCTGGGACTGCGTTGCCTGCGCACTACTTTGTCCTTGGTCTTCCTCCTGCTTCCCTCGATGGGCGCGCCGAATTCGAAACCTTCGTCACTGTCTCGTCGCTTCTTCTTGGGCTTCTCACGCCGTCCTTCCTTGCGCTTCTTCTTCCCGCCTTCGTCGCCCTCGTCTCGCTTCCGCTTGTGTTTGCCTAGCATTGCTACATCACTGGCGTCGACTACTCTCCTCTCATCGATGGCGATGGCATTTGGGTCGAAGTCTTCGAATTGAGCTTCGTCGACCTCGGACAGGGCGTCAGAGTCTTCTGCGTCGGAATCCTTGTCGCTAACTGGAGCAGCTTGGTCGTCGTCTCCATTTGCTTCGGTATCAAGCTGCGGATTGGCCATCGGTGGTGTCTCTGCGCTGTTCTCTTCTTCTACTTCTGGTCGTAATGGGTCTGACGGATCGCGACCAGCCTCTGGCATGTCATTGTCGTTGACTGGAGGGCTGTTGGCGCCCTCGAGGTCCTCCATCGTGGCGATCCCCGGAGAATGATCACCGACTTTTATTCACAGTTCGCTTGGGACTCGGAAACCTTCGAAAGATGGTTTCGGGAGTTCTTGGAGTGGTGTAGAAGAGAACTCGGGATGTCGTTGTATAGAAGAGCTCACCTGTAAGTTGACTTCACGCGGCCGGCGAAACGTCGGATTTTTTGTCGCGACTTGGAGATCAAAGAGAGCTGTGATGCAACTTTTTTCTCAAATCAACCTCACCTAAACCACATATTCGAAGCTTACAAAGATGTTCGGAGGACGTGCGTATTGTCTGGAAGTCCGGATAAATATGAAGAAGCTGACAATGGTAGCACCACCACCGCCTAGCAAGGCCGAGCTCGAGGTATGCTTCTACAAAGGATCCCTCAAAGGTTATGCGACTGACCTTGTACTAGGCTCAGGAGAGAATCGCAAATGCCAACGTTGCTGGCGCAGCAGTCACTTGCGTACTTCTCTACCTCTGTAAGACACTTCAAAGTCATGGATTCACATCGTACTGACTGGACGAAGCACCATTTGCGATCGACTACGTCAAGAAGCTTGTATAAATTGGGATAAGACAACAGTCAAGGATGATCAAGTGGAGACCAGGATAGAGATGGAGGACGACGGCATTGTACAATAGCGGAGCAGGCCATATACTTGTTGAAGCGCGCACAAGCTGCACGCTTGGATCCAGCTCAACTTTTGCCCTCTGAATATGCGCGAGGACTTCACACGCCCTGGTGTTACGGCATGGGATGCAACCCCTAGCTCGCGTTCTTTTTGTTGGCTTGCAGACCAGGAGCTCCTGCCTTAGCCGTTGTGTCCTCCATGAGCTCTTCCATCGCGAGGTCCAGCTCAGCGGGCGTTGTACGTCTGTCCGCCGATATCTGAGGTGCTTGGAATGTCCGTACTGTTTGTTGATCATTGCATGATTTCCATCAAGGCTCAACCCGGACGCTGCAATGATTCCCACTCCTGGTACTCCTGCTGAACCTGCTCGAGCTCTTTCCTTAGATGCGAGATCTGCACATCGTAATCGCTCAAGATCTATAGTCCCATTAGCGCAGTCCGAGATTCCATCTCCAGAGTACATACCTTCTTCACTTGCGCTAAAATCTGCTCGCTCAGAGCGCCCTTGCCCTCCTCGACCTGCCTACCAATCGTCTCCCCCTGTCTCTGCAACGCTTCTATCCTCTGCCTCAACCCCACCATCCTCGCCCAGATCTCCTCTTCCCTCCCCGAAAAGCCAGGGTCGAATACCTTCCTCTCCAACCCCTCCAGCTTCCTCCTCAACTCCTCCTCCACACCATCCATGACGAACCCTCTGCTTCGCAACACCTGCACCTTAATCGCCAACGCCAAACACTTCTGACTCAACCCCACGTGCTTCCTCCTCGCCTCCGCCGCTCTGACGCTCAATTTGAGCTCGTGATTCTGCATCATGGCCTCCAAGCTATTGTTCATCTCATGCAATCTGACTTGTAACTGCTGGACAGCCTGCACTTGCATGCGCAAACGCAGTCCGAGCTGCTGGAAACCACGCGCGAGGACAGGGACGCTGTTCTCGTCTGGCTTCTTGGAGAGCGCCTCTTCCCACTTCTGCTCGTCATCTTCAGGGCCAGGCTTCCAGAATGGCGCGGTCCCGGCGGGCACGGTGTTGTAGAAGTAGGCTTGCATTTGGCATTGAGGGGATTCGGGGGACCAGCGGCGGAGGAGGAGCTCCATTTGTTCGGGGATGGACTTTTCGCCTGAGAAGTGTTAGTTCATGTTAGGCTGGGCAATAGCAAGAGGACTCACGTGGCTTCATCGTCTCTGCCAGCTTTGCGGCGAGCTGGCTCTGCGCCATCATCTGTTGTGTTTGCGCGGTGCTACTGTTGAGGATCGATGCTCCGAGCTGGTTCGCATTCTGCGTACTCGCTGCAAGACCACCGAACAAGCTCTGTTGCGCGGGCTGCTGCTGTGTTTGCTGTTGCTGCTGTGGTTGGCCAAACAGACTTGATGTCCCTGCTGGCTTCTGACCGAACAGAGACGTGCCGGTCTGTTGCTGCTGAGGCTGGCTCTGCTGCTGCGTAGACTGCCCTAGGTTCCCAAAGAGCGAAGAAGTCTGCTGTGGTTGCGCATTCTGCTGGGTAGTACTCGCGCCGAAGAGAGGTTTGGCAGCTCCTGTGTTGAGTGAATTCCCAAACAAGGATGTTCCCTGCTGCTGAGGTTGAGTATTGCCGAAGAGTGACATGGTGTACGTGTGTCACGAGTGCGAACGTCAGTGCAGAGGTAATTGACCTCCAAGTGAAATGGAGTGGTCGTTCGCAAGAGAGAAGTTGTGCATCGCATCTCGAAAGCTGCGACTTTCACACGCGAAGCTTTGACCAATCAGATCGCGCCAAGATCGATGTGGTTCTTCCTGCATTGAACTGCATCCCATGAGCATTACCACGCATTGAGTATCACAAAAGCAAGATGGCAGCCTCACAGCCTCGGTATAGAGCTCCCATGGCACTCAGAAAACCACCACGTTACTAACGAGCCGACAGCTTCAATCAAAAGGTCCTCATCGACACCACACCTCTTCCCGACAGCATCCCAAAAGTCGAAGAGATCGGCTCCTCTTCAGCTCCCTTACTCAGTGCAAGCTTTTTCATTGGCGCCAGATGCAGGCCCTTCAATGATGATTACATGAAGTGCAAGACGGAGGCGGGAGGTACCGGCGAGGTAGATTGTCTGCGGGAAGGAAGGAAGGTCACAAGATGCGCTGCGAGCGTGTATGTCTCTTGAAGATGCACTGAAAGAGAATGCTGATGGGGAAATAGACTGGAGGACGTGCGATCGAACTGTCTCGCTGAGTTCAGGGCGCACTGGCAATGTCTCGAGAACAACAACCAGCAATTATGGCAGTGCCGGAAAGTGGAGAGGCCGCTGAACAAGTGTGTGTTTGAGAAGCTGGTACGATCGTTCTGGGCATGAACGCTGAATACACTTGCTGACATGTTACAGAACCTGAAGAAGGAGATTCCAGGAGCGCCGGCGAATGAGGTCCCAGTACATGAGAAGCGGAGGCAGATATTCGCCCACCAGTAATGGTATGACATAGAGGAAAGTGAATGCAAAAACATGTACAAAACATTCGAATCGACCCAGGCGCCCATTCGAGACCATACTAATCGGAAGCTGGGACGCAGAAAAATGAAGCAGTGACACCATGGAAGGATATTGACGATATGGAGCAGCTCAAACGCCACTCGTGATCTCTGTCGTTAATTCTCAAGGCTGTCTAATGTATGATACTATGTACGGCGTGAACCCTTGCAGATTTGAGAACATGCCAGGCACAGGCCTTGTATCTGAATCGTCAAATTCCGTTACTCGATTACCGTCCTTCGCACGAGCGATGTAGTGGCCAAATCGCAGCGATCCATGGTGGAAAACGATGCCATGTAGCCTGTATCTTGTTCTCGCCTGGCCCCGTACAGTGAAACGGCGAATGTCGAGCTCATCGGGTATAGCGACAGGATCCTTCAGCTTATAAGTCTCGCCGCGCGAGTTCATTGCGAAGCGGAGCAGATGCAAATTGAGGACCTCGGGGAGAGTGCGAATTGACTTGGTTCGGTTTCTGTCGATGTTGGTGCGACATTGATCGCAGCGGATCTGTAGATTGCGTTCCGTATGGTAGGTGTCGAGGCAGGATTGAATGGTGGCATGGTTCTTTGGGTATATGGGGATGCTGATGCTCCAAGAAGGTGGGTCCGTGGACGTGTTGACCTTGCCACAACGCTGACAGGTCCAGCTTGCTTGATGTGCGACATGGAACGCCGACTGAACTTGAGCTGTTCTGAAGTTGATTGTCAGCGGCGATTCGCAAATACTCGAGGACACACTCACGTGGTGCATCGCGCAGCTTCAAGCGTGCCCAAAAGGTATGCAAAGAAGTCGTGGGCGTCCTCCTGGCTGTGACCTGTACGATTCCATCTGGGGTCGCTGTTGCGGCCAGTGGCTGTGATGGCTCGATCAAGCTGTCTGATATCGTTTGCGAGTGTCGAAGCCCCTCCATGGTAGGCTCGTACTGCTGCTCGAAGTGCGCACGAGACACAGTTCGTGCTCGAACATCGAGCTTGATTGCCGCCCAGTATGTTGAAAAACTGTGGCGTCGAAAACAGTGCCTGGAGGACTGACCTCCGATAGCACCATTGTGAGGGGTTTTGCATACCCCTTGTCCGGGGGTTACCCAGAGAAGAAGGCCAGGCACCCCCTACAGACGGAGCTGCAGGACGGGGTGCCTGTTTAGCCACCCCCTTGGCCTGCTTGGTACCGCCGGACGTCGCAGCGACCTTACCCAATCCCACCCCCCTTGGGCTTGCTGTGATAGTTGGGGCGGGGTTTGCGGACTGTCCAGGCGCAGCTCCCGCCACACCATTGGCCATCACTGGAGTCGATGGCGGGACCCTGCTTACTGTCACAGCTGGTGCTATGACAGGAGCCACAGCAGCAGTCCTCGCAGCTCTTCCTGATACACAATCAGCTGATCTGACAGTAGTACACCAGGGGTACTAAACGCACCTTTCTTCTTCCTCTCGAGAGGCCTCCGGCGCAGATGCGTCGAGAATTCTTCATCGTGCAAGACCTTCTTTGCTGGGAGTCTGCCGTTCTTGGATCGATTTACTGCCATGATATATGCTCGGAAGTGGCGAAGATAGGCGTAGTATGATCTGTTTCTGCAGAGCGAGCAAGAAGGATGCATGAATCTTTTCAGAGACTTAACGAGTCTTCTCTTCCTCTGCCGTAGTTTTGTCGGCCTTTCAGGCCATTCTTTCCACGATTGTTCCATTGTGTTTGCTATTGTGAAGTTGGTGACTAAGAAAATTTGCTATTCGTCCTTAAGAACAATTGTCGACCACGTCAGCTGTGGCTATATTGTATCAATGATCGATGACTGTATATCAATATGAATGATTGGTCGGGGGCTGCGAAGCCTCCTAAAGACAAGTATTGTCTCTCAGCTTCTTGCATTGTCGAATCGAGGTAATGTGAGGTTCAGTCCTCCGGAGAGTCTGGACCTATTGAATTGCTACAATAGCTTGATGGATAACTCGGAGAAACACCTCGAATACCAGAAGAGATCTTCGATTTCAGTTGGCATGAAATTGCAAATTGTGGAAAGTGGTTGCAGGTGAAGAAAGTGAAGTGAGGTCAGGAAGATTTTCCACATCAAACTCTAACGAGGCCGCCCGTTCTTGTCTCTTAATAACCACGACACATGCCGTCCGATGACAAGTCCGAGACATACGAAGAGGAGCATGTACACTCTGTATACGAACAGATAGCATCACACTTCTCCTCGACTCGATATAAGGTAGATACAGCTTTTTGGAAGCGACCAATCAGAAGCTAACATGGACTAGCCATGGCCCATCATTGAGAGGTTTCTCAAAGACCTACTACCAGGCTCAGTCGGTGTTGATGTCGGATGCGGAAATGGCAAATACCTTGCTGTCAACTCAGATGTCTTTATCGTAGGCTCTGATCGGTCCACCAATTTGACTGCCATCGCCAGAACTCACAAAAGGCACGAGGCAGTGGTAGCTGATGCTTTGGCCGTTCCCCATCAGCATGGTAAGCTGGATTTCGCAATCTCGATAGCCGTGATACATCACCTGTCGACTCCCGAGCGCAGGGTTGAAGCCGTCAGAGAAGTTCTCGATGTGCTGACCCCTTCCACTGGAAGCAAGCAAGGGGGTAAGGCACTTATTTATGTATGGGCTTTGGAGCAGAAGAGTAGCAGGCGAGGATGGGACGAAGGCGATGACCAAGACGTCATGGTTCCCTGGGTCATGAAGGGCAAGAAGCAGAAAGATGATGCACTTGGCGAGCAGGATAAGACATTTCATCGCTACTATCATCTCTACAAGAATGGCGAGCTCGAATCCAACATTGAGGCGGCTGGTGGCAAAGTACTCGAGGCAGGATACGAGAAGGACAATTGGTGGGCCATCGCATCTCGTCCAGGTTGAGGACCGAATCCTGTCATGACTTGGCCGTATCGACATCAATCTCTTCAAGCGAAGTGATCACCTTGAACTTCCGTCGATCCTCCTCCGTCAAGGGCGCGTTGCCGGGCCTGTCAACCACGATGGCTTTCATACCCGCCTCTACCGCTGCTGCCACTTCCTTGACATTGTCGCTCAAGAACAAAACATCTTCCGTCCTTGCACGCAATCCTTCGGCAATTATCTGATAGCTCGCGGCCTCCATTTTCGGACCAGCATTTACAGTATCATACCATCCACTGATCAATGCAGTCAAATCAGCAGAGTCATTCGACCGGCTATCCGGATCTGTCTTGACATGCTCAAAGAGCAGCTTTTGTGCATAGACACTGCCAGAAGAGAAAATTGCCAGACCAAGGCCAGTATTTTGCCACGCCTTGAGCCTCGGAACGACATCCGGGAATAGCGAAGTAGCATAGACCTTGTTCTTGTAGCCGTCTTCCCATAGATATCCTGCCCAAATGTGTCAGAAGTAGTGCCCGCATTCATGCCTGAGACGTACCTTGCAGATTTTTCAGATAAGCAATCTTGATGTCTTTCGCCATCAGATCTCGCACATGTGCCTCAAAAGCTGCGGGACTTGTCTGCGCTTCTGCGGGAAAGGCATCTCTATATTGCTTGAATTCGGGGTCATCCCATTGCTGCTCGAGCACTTTCGGAAGAGCAGAGATTGCGTAGGGGAACTGTTCGGTCGATCAGTGGGCACTCTTCGTCATTAAAGTTGCGTGATTATCTTGTTGGAATTCTGGTATTGAGATGTCAGAAACGATCAAGACTCACGAGTGTATCCTTCACGAAGGAGATCGAGCATATCGTTCCCTCTAGTATCATTAGACCAGGAATCCCATACGTCCTTGATCACCACATACCGATGTCGAGCAGCACGATCTTCACGCCGGCGATGTGTTGTACCATCTTACTATCGATCTGCTGATTGACTGTATGATTTTGCGGACTCAACTACTAATCATCATATCTCAAAATGACGAGTTTGTCACGAAAGTAGATGGTGAGTCAGGATGCTCGGTTCCACACCATGCAGAGAAGCAAAAGTGTCGAGAGTCGATGGTATCACATACACACTGTTTGTCGACAACTTTTATTTCTCTCTGTTTATGCTTCGATCGTTATGACATTACAAAATATTTCTCTATGCACTATACTCCACAGTCAAAACCACCCTCCTACACCCATCCATAAGATTCACAGGCAAATACTTCACAACCATAGCCCCGGCCTGGGTCATATCCGTCTCGCACAACGCCCACGGATCCATCTGCGTCGCACTCCCCTTCTTGACGATCGCAGTCTTGCCCACCGTGACCGCGGGTAGGGTCCCAGCTGGCACTTTCCGCAGTACCACCCCGCCATCCGTCGCTCGCGAGGGCTTGAAGCGGAGTACCTCAGTGTCGGCGTAGGATTGGCTGAATTGCGTGGTGCTGCCGTCTTCGCTGATCAGAGCTAGCGAGGAGGAGGCGGGCACCATGTAGAGCTGTGAGGCGTTGGCTGCGGTGTTGGTGGGGTCCCAGAAGAGGAAGTCTCCTGATGCCTCGTCTGTGCGGCTGGTGAGCCAGAGCTTGTCGCTGGAGGTGGACATGTAGGCTGCGATCTTGAAGTGTGTCGGTGTTGGGCCTGTGGAGGTCATGGTCGTGGTTGTGGTTGTTGAAGTAGTGGTTGTTCTTGTGCTAGCCGTTGTAGTTGTGGTAGTCGTTGAAGTCGTAGTTGACGTCGTAGATGTAGTCGTGCTAGTTGTGGTTGTGCTTGTCGTCGTTACAGGCGTAGCAGTGGTTGTAGTTGTCATTGTCATTGTCATTGTCGTTGTCATTGTCGTTGTCATTCTAGATGCAGTCATGGTTGTCGAGATTAAAGTCGCTGAGATACTACTTGAGTCGCTCCTTGTTGGCGTGAGACCGATCGAGGATATTGTCTCAGAGGTCGTGCTGCGTAGCAAGGAGGAGTTGTTCATGGTCTGCGTCGACGTCACAAGCTGGTCTGAAGTCGTGAACGACGACGAGGATTGTGCGATTGTGGAGATTACGCTAGTAGTGGTCGGTTGTGTTGTTGTAGGTGACGATGCGAAGCTCGAGCTTTCTGCTGAAGATTCGGTAGAAGCCGATGAAACCACGGAAGTTCTCGAGATTGGAACGGTCGAGCTTTCAGCAGAGGTGGTACTGGAGATCTCGCTTGTACGAGGTACAGAAGTTGTTGACGTTGCAGAGGTCCTGGTCTGAATTGTAGTCGTGGTCGTAATCGGCTCAGCGGTACTTGTGGTCCTAGATATCGATGAGACGGTAGCATCGCTAACGCTGCTATCAGCAGAAGAGAAGGGACTTGTAATGGAAGTCGAAGTCTTGTCTATTATGCTGGTAGCTCCGGTGAAAGTCGTCCCTGGGACACTCGAGGAAGCCTGATGGGAAGAAGTCGCCGTGGTCGTCGTCGTCGATGAGAGCCCAGGTCGTATGACCGGCACGGGATCTGAGCATACCACCGAGTCGAACTGTTGCGCCGTGACAGACTTGCGCAATGCCTTCCGCAATATGCAATTCTTGGTCTTGCGATTGTATTGAGCATGCCAGCATTTGAGATCCTTCGCACATGTTGAGATGCACTTTGACAAGTTCGCGACCTGCACAACTTTGTAATGAGCTCCCGGGCGTTTGGTATTGCACTCGACATTGCAGTATCGGCCCTTGATTGATCGGACTCCCGCGACACATGCAGGCTGCTTGGGGCTGCTTGCTGAGGTCGAAGTCGAAGACGCCTTCTGTGGTTGAGCATCCACCAGGGACGCTGCCATGACTACAAAGAACAAGAAGAACCTCATTATGGCACTACGAAGAGCGGAAAACGAAACGATGAGAGCGGGAGAAGGAAGGTGGAAAATTATCGCAGACTATATTTCGAGCCTACTCACTGGTGACGTGCCCATGGGCAGTCGTATAGCATTTAGAGACTACCTGATCCGCTCGAGGCGCACTTTGACACATCGTTAGTTTCTGTCAAGGTCTGTACTATGTATCAAAGAGGCGCTCAATGGTGTAATCCTGCCGTTGAAGTTTCATCCTGGCTCTATGCGACATCCGTTAAGAATGTCTCAGTCAAGAGAGACATGAACAAGAGCCGTACAAGGGTACCCATCTACTCGAGATGGAATATAAATTATGCTCCATGACTCCATAGTCGTGGATGTAGTGAGGGAGTTGGCATGATGTTAAAGTCTGAGTGAGAGCAGATCGAAAAAGTGAGCGCGTATATAAGGGAGTTTCACATCACGTGATCTTGCTCTACAACCTCTGGTGACAAGGCCAGCCTAACCGGATCGATAATATTGTGCATTCACTCGCCTTTGCAATAATATGTTATACACAAGATGCTGCGACAGTTTTTACTGTCTTCTAGCTGCAAGAGGAAAGTGCTACCATGTAGATGTGAAGCTTCCATCTTGTGAAGTGCAAATGCCCCTTGAGAAGGGAGGCGCAGTTGTGGTCACTTGTTCCGCATCTTATTCACCCCATGAAAGGAATAGTGCGCAGTTCGTGGTACCATGAGCCTCATATTGTTCCTTGCGACCCTGCGGTACTATTACCAGAGCAGGCATACGTCTATTGCTAGCCATCATCAGAAATGAAGCTCGCCACATGGCTGCTCGCCCTTTTCCATACTTGTTCAGCGCTTATCGTCCTACCGAGAGTCGTACCCGGGTCTGTGATCATGAAGAAGGCTCAGTAGTACAACTTTTACGAACCAGTAGGTGCCCACATGAGTGTTGCGATGCCCATTTCTGATAAGACAATAGGCCGATCTCTGCCCGAGCAGATGTCATCGGATCGGTGGCAGTTCACCGATCTGTAAGATCGACCTTTCGAAGCATTGCCCGGATGGAGATGTCACGATTCCGGCACAGCAAGCGATCGAGCTCGTGGAGGAACTAGAGCGGCACAAAGCCCGAGTACGGAGTCTGGAAGAGAAGGTGAAGATGCGAGATGCCGAAAAGGCATAGATTCGCCGCGGCAGAGAACTATGCAGGAATGCCGCAAGAAGGAGCAAGAGGCGTCAGAAGTATTCTGCTGTTGCTGGTGGTAGTATATCCTCGGAGGTCCGACACACTCTCGCTACACCTGGGTCCAGCTCTTCCTGAGAGATATTGTTGAGCGAATACTATCATCAAAATACATCGAGTCACAATGACAACTTGTCTGTTAAACTCTTATACCACTTCGTGCGTTTTTTTTGTCGTTTCCGTGGAACGTCATCAGAACATTCGGCAATAGATTGCTCCTCCACATCATGCTTTTGAGCGTGAGCAGCCAGAAACAAGTCGAAGTTGACATCAGCCGCACTACCGCCATCCGCCAGGGATGGAAGCTCCGTTTTGGCCAGCAGACGGGCCTTCGCTATCATCAATTGCTGCTCAGCAACCTCCAGTGCATAGCTGTTGGTAGCCATCGGATTGCTCTCATTTAGCTTTCGCTCCAGCTCGATCTGCCTTTCGAAAATCTGCAGCTGACCGACGTAGTCGATCTTGACGGCAGGCGGTTCCGGTTCGCAGGCTTCGATTTCCTTAACCTCGTACATGAACCATGCAGAAAGTGGCTGCACCGAGTCGGGAGCTAGACCCTCAGGAGTGCCAGACATTACATATCTTTGCTCTCTCCGCTCAATCTCGGTCGTCAACTCGCCACTACAGCTGACGACCATACCCACTGATCCGGCCAGCATCTTGGTCTTGTACATCTTCCCATTGTCGTTGACTGTAACTGGTGCAGAGGCGAAGCCACTTGGAACGTCGTTCAATTTCACAGCGTAATACGTGATACCATCAAGTTCACAGTCCTTGAGTTGTCGTTGTCTTCTCGGTGATATCGGTGTCTTGCCTTCTAAGAGCTCACCCTTCTCATTCCAGAAACAGAAAGCGGTGATCCAGCCAGATAGAAACCTCGGTCCGCTGCCACCAGTTCTATCAGCTATCCTGTGCCAGAAGTCCAGAATGTCCGGCGATGGCTGGCTGTCGAAGGTCGCGACGAAGCGCCGCAAGATGGGTTGCAAGAAGGTCATGAACCGTGTCGGCTCAGGTCCTAAAACAGCCAGCTTTTCTACCTTCTCCAGCATCGTCTCCCAATCGCTGCGTTCTCCAAGTAATGTTACAGAAGGTAGTCCACAACTGAGCTCTGCATAACATTTGAAGTAGGACTTGAGTGATCCCATCATGAGTACAGCTGCAACAGCTCGATCTGATTCCGTGGTAGTAGTAAAGTCTGGCATGACCCATGTTCGCAGTTCGGGATCGCAGATATACTTGTCCATCTCCTTGGTGAAGTGTTGCGTTATTCTCCCCCAACCCACGGTGTTGATATTGCCGCCGCCACGATACTCGACTTGTTCTTGACCGTCATGAGCGACGAAGAAGTGTCGTAGCTCTTCAGCATGCGCATTGATATGAAAGCTGAGTTGTGATAGGATGGCAAACCAGACATCTTCGGGTCGTATCGTCAGGTCATGATGTTTGCTATAGGCAAGATATGCGCTCAGGACGAAGCCATTGGCGGATGAGGCGACATGGTTGCCCTCGAGAAACTTCTGGTCGAGTGAGCTCTTGAAAAGTGTCTTGCATGACTTGTATTCGTTTGGACAGGCCCCTTGGAACAGCTTCTCGGTCGTGAGCGCGCGATGTTCGGTCACTCTTGTCGGTAAATGATTGTTTATACGAAGAGTGACAGGCATGGTGAGTATATTAGTTGTCGCTCAGGATTCCCATCAAGAAAGTCGACCTGGACTCCTCTAGATATAACGTATGCTGGGTGCTGCAATCAGGCAAAGCTAAGCTTCCAATATCTCGCGGTGGCTGGCGGTTATGATTGGGTGGGTGGGAGTGGGGGATCCTGTCGTGCCATTTTGGGATGACAGCTACGCTGCTTACAGCACATACTTCGCTACTTTCCACGAGTGAATACTTACAATTGAATCAGAGCTTCGGAGACGACTTCAAAGATTGCCAGCGGCGAGGTGGAGGGTCGTAAGACATGAAGCAGAAGAGAGAGGTGCAGGCAAGCGCTCCATAGATGGCATCGCGCTTAGCCGAGGTTAAAGCATCGACGGTGACAGAAGTGCCCAAGTTGTCATCCTTCCCATTCTACACGTCGACCAAACTTTTATGCACTGATCTGAGCGATCTCTAATATCCGTCATGTTTGTGCTGACTGCGACTCAAGCTTTTGCAAAGCGTGTCCTACCTTTCATGCGTTTCTCGTCAGGCGTCCCACTTGGCATAAGCACGCAGAAAGTCAATTGACTATATGACCTTTGAAAAGAATGCTGACATGATACTGGAGACAGCCTGATCCACTGTAAGCAAAGACCATGCAACATTTGCGAAAAATGGTGGGTCGTGGCCAGGAGTATATAACACAAGCATGTCATCCCCATTTCACAGTGACTGCTCACTCAATCATCAGCGAAGTAGGATACCTACCACATCAACATCAACATGACACGAGTATGGCTAATCACAGGCTGCTCATCGGGCTTCGGCGAGCAGATGACTCTCGATGCACTCTCACGCGGTGACAAGGTCATCGCCACGGCCAGGAACAGCTCCCGCTTGACCGCCCTCAAGTCTGCAGGCGCCGACATCCTCGAGCTCGACATGTTCTACAAGCCGGCACAGATGCGTGAAGCAGTCGAGAAAGCCATCGCCATCCACGGCCACATCGACATATTAGTGAACAACGCCGGGGCAGTCATCATCGGTGGGATCGAGGAGCTCAGCGAAGAGGAGTGGTCTCGGCAATTCCAGACCAACTTCTTTGGTCATGTGAACCTGACTAACGCGATACTGCCGCATATGCGAGGGAGGAAGTCTGGAACCATCGCTTTCATCAGCAGCGTGGCGGCTTGGACTGCCTTTCCTGGCGGAGCTGCATATAATACGACCAAAGCAGCGTTGAGCATGCTGGCTGAGACACTGGTCACAGAGGTCCAGCCTTTCGGTATCAAGGTTTGCAACATCGAGCCTGGATATTTCAGAACGCCATTGCCTACCAAAGCCAACTTGACCGCGCCGAAGCAGGAGTACAAGGATGGTATCGTTGGCCAGATGAGGGGGCTCAAGGACACGATGGAAGGGTCGCAGCCTGGAGATTTGAAGAAGGGTTGCAAAGCTATCATAGACGTGTTGACGGGTAGCGGTGGAAGGGAGGTTCCAAGTAGACTCCTGATTGGAAACGATGCTTTTGCGATGGTAAAGGCAAGATGCGAGGTTGCTTTGAAAGGAATTGAGGACTTCCAGGAGGTACTGGGGAATACGGATGTCGACGAAGTGCTCGGTAAAGATAATGTTATGCCGGGTCATGTAAAAGCATAATCGAGAATCTGTTACCTCGACTACTTCATCGCGAAGCGCGCGGTACTTGCAATTCTCTCGGCCAACGGACACATTGATACTCGTATACCTACCAGCAACTTTCATACACGCTGCAAGACGTGTAATCCAAACAACATGGGCATCTCTGCAGTACCCGATGTCGCGTTTGAAGAGAAAATTCTTCTCTTAAAATTGATAGTGCAACAAGTCTTGCCATACTTGCCGCCAACGCGAGTCAACCTGCATGAAAACACACTCACCGCTCAGGAACGGGAATGGCTTGATTCTGGAACGCGACTCGAGCAACCACGTTGGGCTTTCTGCGAAGAGGACACGTAGGAGTCAGATCCATCTAACACAATCTGAAGTCGTAGAAGGAATGTCTTGTCGAAATATTGACGGAGACCGTTCCTTGAGAGATAGAGTTGGAACAGAGGAACGTCTACAAGGAAAGACAGCCAGATTGGAGCGCACGCTGCATCGTCTTCTCCACAGAGGCGTTCTCAGCCAGGGCCATTTCTTGCTCTGGTCGCAACGCTTCTCTGTGTCAACGTCCCGGTCCGAGGGGGGTTAACCTGCATGGGATCTGTGCATGTTGCTTATTTGTTGACAATCAATAGACAAGTTGCGTGTTCGTTGTCGGCGACTGTCGGCCAACCAACCAATACCAGAAATTTAGCCGGGTCAGGAGGACCCTGAACCGTAGAATGTTGCTCACGCTGGCCATGCATGTCTCAACGGAAAAAGACTGCTCGAGGAATGACAATAAGCCACGAGCAATCCTGCAGAGTCAAGTGTTCACTCTGATATGCCACCATGGCCGTCGTTGATAACGAAAAAGGTTCAAGCAAGCGGGAGCGGTGTCGATCCTGCTCTGCCGATGGCGTGATGCTAGGACTACCAAGGCATAGCCTCGGGTTCACCTCCACTCACAAGGTCACGATCTCGGGGGGTGAAATCCGGCCGGATCCAGCCCTCGACTCGGATACGCCTCACTAGGTTGATGAATAGCGGGGAACCTGGCCGTGCTATGCAAGTCCAGGGGTCGAGAATTGATGAAGCATGCAGCTCGCGTTGGAGATTGTTTCAGGACGCAGAGCTGACGAGAGCGCAAGACGAGTCCTCTGGCAGTCTGTGCGTCCAGTTCGTCATGTGTGAGGAGTGGAGACAGGCGGTAACGTGAGGGGCCCTGCTGCGGCCGTGCGGGTGGGAAGGCAAACGCTGATTGACAGGTACGAGATGAATGGGAGAGGATCGTCTTTGTTTGTCGTCGTGGCTCGAGGAATGCGTGCGGACGAGCGTGTTTGTTCCAAATGTGTCGAGCAGGGTCTGCTGCACGCCCGGAAACAAAGGTAGTGTAACTCGTTGCAGCATAGCTGGCGCCAGGTCCGCGATGTCGAGATACGAGATTCATTGGCCACGTAAAGGGTTAGCCGGACCAAGGTCACAAGTGGGCTGCGGAGGCTTGGACAGATTGAGAGCTAGAGCCCATGACGAGTCGGGATTCTTCGAGGTTCCAGCGGGTCCAAGGTCTCGTCCTCCGCCTCTTCCACCCTCCATGTCCATTGCTTGCACACCGCTATCCTACCAGAACAAAAACTTTCAATACCCCCATGACCTCAAATATCGCCGTTTGACCTAAGACTTGAGACCAGGCAACGACTCGACCGTTGTATTTCCCGGTACTACGCCACACCTGTCTTGCACGAGACGAATTCCAAGAGAAACGTTGGTTCCCGCAATCAAGCGTGACTCCCCTCATTCATCCGGCTGAACACAGCAGCTCTCTCTTTTGAGCTTAGCAACCTCTACTCTACACCTTCAAACACCTTCTCTCTAGCCGGCAAGGCATTCTACAAGTCCTCAAGATCATCGTCGAGCAATAGCCAACTCTCTCGAGTGTCCAAGATCCTGATTCCATCTACTTCCGCTTCCGCTTCCTCTACCGTCTGCCAGCTGGTCAAAGACTACCATCACTTCCACCACAAGAGCTTGGGAACGAAAACAAAGCAACACACTTCCGCTGGTCTTTTGGATTCACATCGTACCCAATTGGCCATCAAAAGAGCTTGTACAACTTCTCGAGAGCTCATCTTCGTGCCCTCACCCTTCGTACGGGCTTCGCCCACCATTCCCCCTCGTGGGGCTTCCTGCCAACTCAGACATTCCTCTCTGGCATAACACTACAGGACCTTTGACTTCCTCCAGGACTACCACAACAAATCACTTCGGACTCCTCTAGCTCCTCGACTAAATTACAATACCACCAGGACTATAGAGCCGAGCACCGTTCGCTCATTTGATCAACTGCTTCGACTTGGTCCTCGACCTCCCTTTTGCTCTCTCACTCCGACCTTTCCGTCCGGTTGCTTCGTTCTTCAGCGTAATCAATGATACCCACGACTCTTTACGTCTTCAACCTCTAAGATCTGTTCCTTTGGTCTCTTCCGAGCAGTCTACTGCACGACTATTACACCGACTATTACATACTACCATTCCACTGGACAGCCATCTTCACATCTGACTGCACATCCACCCGCATCCACCACCACTATTGCACCAACTATTACACACCATCTCACCTGACTCAAACCAAACATCTTTGCATGTCTGCCTAGAACTACCACGTTTGCTACCTGCTCGATTTAGGCTTTTGACACGAGACTGCTCGCTTCTCGTTTCGAGGTCTGATCTTGCTGCCTACTGCTACATCTGCCACCCCGTTGGACATTCCTCCCGGACTATTACCACTTGAGCTACCCCCAATACCACCGCAATGGCCTGCATGCAAGACGATTTCAAAAAGGATGTCATCCTTGGCGGTCGTTTCAAGACCATCTCTCCCCTCAACCATGGCACTTTTGGCATGGTATTCAAAGCCCGCGATCTGAACACAGGAGACACTGTCGCTTTGAAGTGTCTGACCAAGAAGCTGCCAGAAGGCATGCAGTCTCCCTGCCCTTCTGCCTTGGCCATCGACGATCGCTCCGAGGAACTCGAGATCCACAACCGCATTGGACACCACCGTAACATTGTCAACTTGGTCGCCTCTTTCGAGACTGAGAACCATGCCTACCTGGCTCTTGAGTACTGTGCCAACGGTGACTTGTACGAAGCCATCCGTGCTGGCAAGGGACCCCTGGAGACTGAACACGTCCGCGACTTCATGCTCCAGCTCGTTAATGCTGTCATGTGCCTGCACGACAACGGCATCTACCACCGCGATATCAAGCCCGAAAACATCTTCTTGGCTCGCGATGGTTCTATGAAGCTTGGTGATTTTGGCCTTGCTACCACTGAATCTTGGACCAACGAGTACGGTGTCGGCAGCGATCGTTATATGGCTCCGGAACAATTCGACTCGACCGCCACTGGTGGCTACGCTCCCGCAGCCGCCGACATCTGGGCAATCGGCATTTGCTTGCTGAACGTCCTTTTCGGTCGCAACCCGTTCGCCATGCCAACTCACAATGACCCGCTCTTCGCCGACTACGTTCACGACCGTCAGTCTCTCTTCGACGTCTTCCCAAACATGTCGCAAGATACGTACAATGTTCTTGTTCAGTGCTTGGCCCTAGACCCAACCAGGCGTTCGTTGACGGCCGTGCGCGATGCTCTCCATGCTGTTGTCAGCTTCACCACTGACGACGAGTCGCTCGACGACTTCTGCTCTGGCAGTGACAACGTTGGTGCCACACAAGGTCGTGAGCCTCTTCGCACTCCTTCGGTCACGAGCCCGCAGGTGGACAGCGGGAATTCGTTTCCCTGGGCCAAGGCTCTGCAGACGAGCCCCCAGAAACACCAACGCCAGCTCTCTGTCATTCAGGATGAGGAGATGTACCCTGCTCCTGCGAAGAAGTCTTTCGAGCCCGATGTCGCTTCTCTTGCTTCTGCCCTGGACTCTGGTATCGGCATGTCGTACAAGTCAAGCAATGTTTCGACTGCTCCCATCAGTGTTCCCTTCTCTACTTCGCTCCCCACTTCCCGAGCCATGGCTTCCATCTATGGCAAGGACAGCGAGCTCTTCTCCAAGAGCTGGAGTGACCTATGGGAAGAAGAAGAGGAAGAGAAGCAACGCTCCTCACTCGACATGGAGGATCACCACTTCGACCTGGCTCCTTTTAGACCAGAGGAATCCTACCTCACTACCAGGTCAAGCACTCCTGCCATTGACATCAAGCCTTCTTCCCGCGGTAGCAGCACTCCCCGCATGGGTCTTTCTGAGCTCAGCAACGCCAATAGCCGCAGCCAGAGTCCTTCTCTGCCTCGCCTCGGCCAGTTCTCGTTCGGTCACTTTGCCAAATCCGCTCCTCAGAAAGATGCTCCGCTCAAACGCACTGGCTCCTCCCTCATGGACAAATGGGCGGCACTGGGCAACTTGAGACGTACCAACAATACCACGCCTCAAACGCCTCGCCATGCCACTGGAACGAACACTCCCACCAAACCCACCCCAACCCCAATCACGAACACGAAGCGAAGCAAGACTCGCGACCGGTCTGGTAGTTGGAGGAAGAACACCCCTGGTACGTCTCCTTTCTCAAATGAGCGCTGGAATCTCAGCAAGGACTGGCGTTCTCCCCAACAACCAAACTACACCACTGAACCACTCCCCTCATTCACGCCCGCTAAATCACGAAACTCTGGACTTTTCACGCAGCAACGACGTAAATCCCCACGACGAGGACAAGCTTCCTCTAATGATGACATTGGCGATCTCGAGTGGAATGGAGGTTGGTTAGACCTCCATTCGTAGCCCAGCACGCATCCATTCGTTCTCTTTTTCCTGGTCTTCTACTTTCGCCCTGGACATATTTTGAAACAACAACCCAAACTACCAGAATGAACAATTTCCTCGCGGACACTACTCGCCGACTCTTGTACAATGAACACCCTCTTCTGCAGCCAACCATCACACCTCCCTTTACACTCTTCCGCAAATTCCATCGAAGCACTTTAGCGATTGTTTATACTCACCACCTTACACACGCGGACTTGATCATCCGCCGGCGGCCCGAAAACTCCAAAAGAACAGTGTACTACTTTCTGGATCGAAAAGCTATTCTTAGTCTCTTTGTCGATGAGCGACAGACCTTGTCAGAGGTCGATTCAGTTTCCTTGCTTGATGCTTTCCTATTCTGGTAGTACGCCACGGCTGGAATCCAGAGAGCACTGCATCCTTTGATACCCAAAAATCTCTATTTATTACTATTTCATCGATTCAAGTACCGCTTTCAATCACCAACACCACAACACCACCATCACAATAACCACTACTTCAGAGCAATCTGGTAGTGATCTCCGCTGGCTGCGGAAGAGGATATATAGAGGACGCGATCTAGCAGGGTCGGAATAGGAGATTCTCGTACGCAGGGGCGACGATGAAGAAGGATGAAGATGATACGATATATACATGCGCGACTGGTCTCGCTGTCTGTGGACAGGATGCCGGCTTTTTAGGTAGACTGACCCTCTTGACGAGGGAAACATGGACATTTTATCCACTCAAAACGTTTGTAACCTCCTTGTGATTGTGATTTGTACATGTGATTCATAATGTACATGCTCTCTCGTTTGCAAACCCCAGGCTGGTCTTGCGATTTGACCACTAGACCGCACCGATCGTGTCCTCTGGCTCTGATGCCATCGGCATGGCTTTATCATGGCGCCTCTCTGAAGACCACCAGCAACTCCTGACTGCCTCTGGCTCCAGCGATCCCTTGTCGTCGCTCGGTACTACCAGAGCAGGCTCAAAGCTCCTCACTCACCTCCCTCTCTCCATCCCCATTCCCTCCGCTTCCGTACCTCTCCTCATCCTCGCCTTCTCCCACATACCCCTTCCCTGATCCGTCCTCGATTCTCGTATCCTCCCCGCCCTCTCCAACCACATCCCTCCCCAATGCCTCCGCTCGCTCGATCCCCCCATCCACTCCCGTCGTCTCACCCGCGCGAACCCGCCCAAGGACCCTCGCCAACCTCCCCAGGTTCGCATTAAGATCGGCAAAGTTCCTGTTCAGCGCGAAGAGGTTCTTGTTGACATCGTACAAGGCATCACGCACACCCATCCCTGCCGCGGATCGTGGGACAGGGGAGTCGTAGTTGGCCATTCGGACGTCGTGGTCGGAGTCGAGGGTCATGACTTGCTTGTCTATCGTAGGTGAGACCCTGAGGGAAAAATCGAGGGGGTAGCTCAGTGAGGCGGCGGCGCAAAATTTCTTGTTGGCGAGGACCGCGCGGATTGGGTTTGTGGTGGTTTCTGCGGTATCGGGATCGTTGGGACAGGTGGATGGGAAGGGGAATTTGCGCTTGTTGGATCCGGAGGGGGCCACGTTGATGGTGGTGGTGCATGAGAATGGAGCATCGGGTGGGTTGAAAGTGGAAAGGGAGTGGTTGTGAGTGGTGCTTGGCTGGTTGTGAACGGTCGATGGAGCGGTGGTGGCAATGGTGAGTGGCTTCGAGACTGGCTGCTTCTGTTTGGAAGAGCTCTGCTGCATGGTGCCGAAACCTGGGAGCTCAGAAGATGAGGACCTGGATCTCTTCTTTCCAGATCCGTTCTGTGTGCCCCGGGGTCCCTGTGTAAGTTAGCTGATGGTCGATGCACTCCGCAGTGCCGACACTCACTGGGACTTCGGAGAAGTTCTTCTTAGCCGCCTTCTTCTCCTTCTTGATCATGACTTGAGGCGGCTTAGCTGCAGCTTGTGCGGCGTTAACGGCTTGCTCTTGTTGCTCCTTAAGCATCCTCGCTCTCTTTCTGGCTTTCTTGCCCAGAGGCTGGTTGTTTGATGCGGCGGTAGTTGGAGCCATGGTTGTAGATGTCTGTGTCCTGGTGAAGATGGATGCTGTTGAGAAAGGAGGGTGGGAGCTTTATAAGTACAGTGCAGATTTTTTGTGGTACGAGATGTGAGAGGGAGGAGCTGAGTGAATCTGTGTGCTCCGGATCACGCTCTCCAGCATCGCGTGCATCAATACCTTCCTCGACTGCCTAGTTTGGCGTTCACTTAACGAGATGGAATGTCGTCTAGTATGTTTATCTTCTTAATTGCACTCGATTGTCTCACACCACGGAATCAAACTTGGTCAACTAATCTGTCTTTGAAGTCCTTCGTATCTCATTGCTAGGTCGCGCTACTGAGAGACAAACAGGGATATACCTACCAGGACCCGCTTGACCTATAACCTCACGTGTATGTGGGGAAAGGTGATTGCAGCGCCAATGGTGCATCGTCTTGCCTTCTTTATCGAGCGTGATGTTGTGCTTGATGTTCAGGTGACGTTTATACGTGAAGTGGCTTCATCGCACGCTTTCGCAGCGCGGGCTTTGACAGCGCCCGAATGTCTTGGTTTCGGGTTGTACGTCGGGCTTCAGGTCCTATCGGTCGTCGCGGTCGAGTTCCTCTTCGAGTTCGAAGAGGGCGTGGTCCCGGATTAACCAATCCATCTTGAGTGCAGGGTTGATGGTTGGGAGACTGGGAGGGGACAGTTCAGGATTCGCCACGAGCACGTGATGATTCGAGACATTCGTTGATGGCTACGCCGCAGCAGGCGTGTACGTACGCATTGCTCGACGGTGAGCATAGGTGTTGTCATAGTGTGGATAATCAAAGATACGGAATCGCTGTGACATCGCATCTCCCCGATCGCCAAGACCGGATGTCCGCTATCTGCACATTTAGATATTGCCATTCCTCTTTATCCATGTTAGCCATTGATCTGAAGTACTTGAAAACTTCTACTGGGGCTCATGAACACAATGGCGCCTGAGACCTACGACATGTGGGTGCTGGGCAAACGCCAGGCTGGCGACGGCGAGATGTCTGTCCTCTCATTCTCTTCTATACACAACCCCTGACTATCTCCAGGATACCAATCGAAGATCCCTCGACCGGTGAGATCTTCGCACAGTGAGTCCTTACTACCTTCAACCATCCTTATACCCTTTCTTCTCTTCCACCACCCTCCTCCCTCCTAGTTCCCCATCTAACCCCCTCAAGAGTCTCCACCCCCTCCCCCACCCAAATCCCCTCCATCCTCTCCGCCGCCCACACCTCCCACCTCTCAGGCACCTGGTCCGGCCTCCCCCCCTCCTCGCGCGCTGACGTGCTCGACCGCATCGCCTCTCTCCTCCCCAACTACCTCCCCGAACTCATCGCCCTCGAAGTGCGCCAAACCGGCCGTCCCCTGCGCGAACTCCGCGCACAAATCCCCTCCCTCGTGCGCTGGTTCAAGTACTACGCCTCGCTCCTCCGCGTCCACCAAGACCCCGTGCTGCCCACGCAGGGCAAGTTGCATAATTTCCTCACCAGGAAGGCGCTGGGGGTCGTGCTGCTGATTACCCCTTTCAACCACCCCCTCTTAATCTGTGTTAAGAAGTTGGCGCCGGCGTTGGCGGCGGGGAACACGGTCGTGGTTAAGCCGAGTGAGTTGACGCCCCTTACTACGCTGCGTTTGGCGGAGATTTTAGGGGAGGCGGGGGTGCCAGAGGGGACGGTGACGGTGTTGCCTGGGTATGGGGCGACGGTGGGGAAGGCGTTGGTTGAGAGCAGGGTTGTGAAGAAAGTTGATGTGACGGGGTCGACGGGGGCGGGGAGGGCAATTGGGGGCGTTGTCGGGGGGAATCTGGCGAGGTTCACGGCGGAATTGGGGGGCAAGGCGCCGTTGATTGTGTTTAGGAATGCGGATGTGGAGACAGCGGTGAACGGGGTTGCGTTTGCCAGTTTTATGGCGAGTGGACAGACGTGTATTGCTGCAACGAGGATTTTGGTGCAGAATGAGGTGCTGGGAGAGATGAGGAGTGGGTTGGTGGAGAAGATGGAGGGGATTAGGAAGAGGATGGGGAGTCCGGGAAACGAGAAGAGTATGATGGGGCCGATTGTGTCGAAGAGGCAATTGGAGAATGTGACGCGATTGGTGGAGAGTGCGAAGGACGAGGGACTCAAGATTGTGGTGGGTGGCGAGAGGATGACGGGCAAGTCGGAGCTGGATGGAACGGATTTGAGTAAGGGGTACTATTATGAGCCGACGCTCATAGAAGTACCGGATCAGTCGATGGACATCACCAAAACGACGATATGGAAAGAGGAGGTGTTTGGCCCGGTCATCCTACTGCAGTCATTCGAGACAGAGAAGGAAGCGATACAACTAGCGAACGATTCAGAGTTCGGTCTCGGAGCAGCACTCTGGACGCAGGATCTATCACAAGCACATCGTGTGTCGGAACAAATCGATGCAGGCATAGTATGGGTCAATACGCATCACCGGAATGATCCTAGCAGTCCATGGGGTGGCATCGGTAGCTCAGGGGTAGGCAGCGAGAACGGCATAGGTATGTGCTGACGTCAATCCGGAGAATACTACTGACATACGCAGATGCGTATCATGCATACACATCGATCAAGAGCACCATCATCAACTACGCCTCCGTAGAGGACGCACGAGCATCGGAAGACTGGTTTGCAGGAGAAGCAAAAGATGTGCGGTATGGCTGAAACTAAGATACCCTTTGAGCATATCCACTTATTCTCGGCTGCGTCTAATGTTCCAGCTTCATCATGACCATCTACCTGTAATCGCCCTCCTTGATCTTGTGGTTCCAGAAACCTCTGAAGTCCTTCTTCTTGCCCAGTCCGTTGAGCTCCTCGATCTCTTTGGGTGTCAGCTTGAATGTCATGGCCCTCAGATAATCGCTCAGTCTCTGCTCCTTGCCACTAGTGGTGATGGCCACAACATCCTGGTCAACGCACCACCTCAACAAGATCTCAGCAGGATTCACGGCGTACTTCTTGCTCAACGCGGCAACGTAGTCGTCGATTGGTCCTCCTTGTGCCTTGGTGACCGGAGTGAGTGGCGCGTACGCAGCAGTGGCGATCTTGTGCTTCTTGTGGAATGCAAGAAGGTCGGGGTGTTGGAGGTAAGCATGGAATTCAATCTGGTTGAGAGCTGGTGGTACAGTAGCAGCCTGGATGATAGGCTCGATCTGCTCTGCGATGAAGTTGGAGAGACCGATGGACTTGGTAAGGCCTTGGGAGCGGACTTCTTCCATCTGCTTCCAAGCTTTTTGGAAGTCCTCGGCGGAAGAATTGCCGAAGAAAGGAGCATGGATGAGATAGCTGGACAGGTCAGTGTCCTGCCTCGAAGCAAGTGGCGATGTACGAACAGATCAACGTGGTCTACGCCGAGCTTCTTCAAGCTGGTCTTGAGAGCGGCGGGAATGTCGGCGATGTTTGGCAAGACCTTGGTAGTAATGAAGAGCTTTTCACGAGGCACGCCACTCTCCCTGGCAAATGTTAGAACAGCTCCATGACCTGAAGATATGATGTACGTACTTGATGGCCTTGCCCTGCTCGGTCTCTGTCTTGTACACTGCGAGAATGTCAGCACCATTGTCAGTGGGCTTCACATCTTACCTACCCTCAGCACCATCAAGGTGAGTGTATCCCAACCCAATCGCCAACTTGGTAGAATCTACACAAGCTTGATCCAGCTCGCCCTCATCTCCCTGCTTGTACCATGCTGTGCCTAGGCCATAGCCAAGCTATCACTCTGTTAGCCTGTTTGCCCTGCATGAAAGCTTGCGGATAGGGTAATGCAGGGACAATAGGGTCGATATGAGGTAGAATGCTAGTTCCACTGACCATTGGGATGGAATTGCCGTCATTGAGCTTGAGCAAGGGAATCGGAGTGTGAATCTTCGCCATGCTGCTCGACAACCGTGCTCGCGTGCTTGATGCGGGGCAGTGACGTTGGCAATTTGAGATGCTTTGTGTGTGCTTGAGGATCTGTCTCGTTCTTCGAAGGGCAATGCTCATAGATGAGGTACTCTGCTTTGATCAGTATCACTCAATTGGCTCCGAAGCAGATTTGTTGAAGCAGAAAGGAGCCTCAGAATGTTCTTGTGGACAAACGATTGAGGGAGCACGTCACCGGCGCGGGGCAATGGACCACTTCCGACATCGTCGGCTACCACACATCCTTCACTACGCCCCACAATCAACAATGTGGGAACAGTCAAACACTTGCTACCTGGAGTAGATTTGCATTCGTCTTGACGACAAATACCTTGTTGATATATTATATCCGCCCAACCGCGTTACCGTCTCAAAAGGCACTGTCCTTGAATCCCTCGAGGACATGCTTGACCTTGTGTGCAAGCGGGGCTACCCGTGCTCAAAGACTATCCAGTGTACAAGTCTGCTGAACATCATTGAAAATGAGACGTTGAGAGACCTGGTGAAAGACTTCTCCGTCTCCTCCTTCCTTAAAAAGCCGCGGCTCCCCCCTCCCCACCACTGATGGCGATTAGGCTCTCCTCCGCAAGATTACTCCTAAGCTCTGCAAGTTGGACTTCCCTACCCAACCTATCCCATTCCCTTAGCCCCTTGCGTTTCTTCGCCTGCTTCTCGTCCAGTACTTTGCGCATTCTCTCTGTCTCCTCCTCTAGCTTGTCAAGCTTACTTTTATCGTACAGTGGTGGTAGTTTCTTGCCTTCGTCCAGAACGGGTGGCAATTGCGATAGGTAGGGATTCGAGATCTTTCGTCCACTGGCCGCTGCAGGTGCTGTGGGTGGTGCACCATTGGATGCAAATCGCTGAGCTCTCGGATAGGTGGGGGCGCTGGAGCTGGATGGTGATCGGAATGGAGCTGCGGGTGCAGGCGCCCCACGTGGTCCAGAAGGTATGCTTGGGGGTGAGTCGTAGTCGCGACCCGATGCTGATGGGTAGCCGCCTCTGCCTCTGTATAAAGGGGTCGAGAAAGGTCCGCCGCGCCCTCTTGGCCCGGCCGGTAATTCTCCTCGAGGTGCGGAAGGAGTGGGAGGCGCAGCACGTGGAGCCGAAGGTGGCGCTCCACCCGCTGGCTTTGGACCTGTTGGAGGACCCCTTGAGGGTCCATTAGGAATGTCCGCTGGCGCACGCCCGCCGCCTGGTCCTGACGGCGGTGCTCGCTCTGACGGATCCTCTCGTGGTGGCGGTGCATCGACTCTTGGCGGCGCATCCCGGTACGAAATGCTCGGCCCGTCTGATCTGCGTGGCGGAGAACGCGGTTGTGGTGACCTCGCGGCGGGTGGAGGCCCTCGTGGAGGAATGTCATCTCGCGGGCCCCTCGGTCTGTCGTCTGTAATCACAGCAAGCCTGCTAGGGTGGACCGGTGGAGAAGACCTTCTGGATGTGGCCCCAGAGTCACGACCAGAGTCAGCAGCGAGTGGTGGTTCTTGCCGTCTCGGAGAGGGCGACCGTCTGCGCCAATTGTCTATGGATCGCGGATCAGGTCGATCTGAAGGACGAAAAGTCTCCCTGTTATCTGTTCTGTAGTCCAGACCTGGACCTCTGGGCGCTCGATCGCGCGGAGGAGAATATCCGCGACGAGGTGGACTGCATCCATTAGTATGAAATCTCAGGGAAATGTGTCCATAGAGGTATACCTTCTATCTCTTGACGGTGGATAGTCATTGAACCTCTCCCGCTTCGGCGGCGGCGCATCCCTGCCCCTACTACTGACAGGAGAAACATCCCTGCTCCGCTTTGCGGGCAGGGGAGACCTATCAGCAGGAGTCCTCAATGGAGATCTGTCTCTGAATCTCGGAGCGTCGCGTGTATCCCTCACGTCCCTCACGTCCCTCACGTCCCTCATGTCCCTCACATCTCTGGTATCCCTTGGGTCTCTCACGTCCCTCAAGTCTCTCGGTGGTGGTCCACGATATGGCCCGTCCCGGTCAAAGTCTCGACGCGGAGGAGATCTTGGTCTTGGCCTGAAGTCTCCATCTCTTCCTCTGTATGGTGGAGGGCTGCGCGACCGGCGCCTGTATGGTGGTGATCGGCTCCTTGGTCGCGATGGTATGACTCTGGAGTATGGGTCTGCATATGGAGGTGCGCGCCCTGGCGGAGGAGATCTGCGACGGTAGTCACCTCTCGGAGGCGAGGCCCTATTACCTGGTCGATACGACTGTCCTGATCCTGTGCCGAATCTGTCCTCTTCTGGTACGTTCGGAGGGAGCTCGCGCCTATGAAACATAGTTTTAGGAGAATGCACGCGAAAGGGTTGATGCGCTCGATGGCATTGCTGGCGCATTATTCCACTCACCTCCTCGGAGGACCGCGATCCATCATGCGAAATCCTTGAAGCGCTGTGCGCTATAATGTGACGATGTGAGAATTAGAGCTCCGCAGTGAGCTTCATTGTTCGCTGTTGAAAATGTGAAGCTCGGCGTGATTAGCCAGCGACTCGCCCTTGAGATAGAGAACGCCGTATAGAACGTGTGGAAATTCTGTCTAGAACTTGAGGTCAGAGTAGAGGCATTTCATGTTTCCATTATTGGACTTGAGAAAGCGGGCAGCATCATCGTCAAGAGTTCATTGCAAAGGCGAAGATGAATTAAAGCTAGCGCGGAGGAAATTCGGACCAATCCTGGGCAGAATTGCTCGACCAAGGTCCTCGTCCTTCGACATCAAGCCCTCGAAGTCTTGTTCTTTGCATCATCTGTGCAAGGGAGCGAACACGATCTTCCCGCTCCAACTTCTCAATCGTCCTCGCTGTTGTCGCTATCCATGTCCGAATCGTACTCACGATCATCATCAGGATCATGTTCATCTCCCTCATCGCTTTCGTCCTCGTCATCTTCATCCTCATCATCTTCGTCTCCGTCCTGTGCCCCCTCATAAGTGTCATCCTCAAAGTCCTCGGCTCTCACCCTGATCTTCTTGTCCTGACGCTCAGCACCCTCGCTCCCGTTCCTATTCTCCCAATCCATCACAACTGACAGACATGACTTGGCCTCCTCAAACATCGCCGCGGTACGAGGAATAGCGTCAGCAAGTGCCGCCTTGATTGCGTCCCTGGCTTCCTCGTCCAGATCATCCTTGTAATCTCCGAACCTCAAGTTAAGGTCGGCACGAATCTGGTCGTAGGGCCACGCTGCAATCTTCTTAATCTTGTCCTCGGCTATCTCGATGATATGCACACAGCGCTGCTTGATGTCCGACTTGAATGCGCTCATCGGCTTCATGGTCCCTGTGTCCTCCAATCTGGCCTTCAGCAACTGCCAGCGTCTCTGTGTGATCTTCTTCTTTCCCAACGGGAAGATCTTATCGCTGGTCACCGCCGTGTAGACGTTCTTCATGCTTCTGGACAGTTTTGATTCTTGATTCGATTTGAACAACTCAGTGGCAGCGTCAGCCTCGTCGACGTCGTTATCACCAGCCAGTATATTTTGCCCGATCTTGTTGATGTCATCCTGCAGTTCAGAGAAAATGATCGGGACTGCCGTCTTGACCGATTGCTTTTGCGACTTGATCAATGCGAAGATGGGCGTCATGTTGATACCGCCGATGTCTGGATTTGTGGCCATTGCGTTGTGCAAGTTGTCCAACATCGCAGTCAGAGACTCAACGACCTTAGCTTGCATGTTGTCGCATTCCTCTCGGAAAGTGCGCACCATGACTTGTATGTTTGGTGTGAAGACGCCAATGATATCCCCGTTCCAGTCTGTGCACATGTCCTGCTTCTTGATGTAGTAGCGGCCATTCCTTCGACATATGGCTTTTAGCGTATTGTGGCTTGTGACCACCATCCTCCATTCCTTGACCAAGACCGTGAAGCAATGAGCCCAGTATTTATTAGTGCTCTTCATCTTCCTGTAGACTGTGCGGTCGAAAGCCTTGAAGAGTAGCCCACCATACCCTCGGACGCAACCTAGGCCCTCATTGCACCAGAGCTCGACGGCTTCAAAGACACTCTCTTTACGCTCTTCCGGATTCTTGTCCAAGATCAGCTGCATACGTTGTAGTGGAATGTCGATCCAGGTCTGCACGTGGTCCTTGAGCTTCTGGAATCTGCCTTGCTGCGCGCGGACGAACATCAGATTCCTGATCGTTGCAATGCCGTCTTCTCCATGCCCATCCTGGTCCATCTTGAGAAGTGCATGCTTAGCAAGTGCAGTACCATCCTGATACAACTTGTGCTGTGCACTGGAGATACACACGACCTTGATCTTCTGTCCAGCATATTCAGGTGGGACGTGTTGCTGGAGAGCCTGGTGGATCGAAACATTTCGCATTATCACGCGAGCATGCTGCAACTCAGCTTCCGCAGCCGACTTTGCGGCTAAAGCCGATGTACGCTGCTCAGCATGACCTTTACCGCCTGGTACCTGTTTGTGTCGTTGTCCGGCGGCCTCCCATTGGGCGCGGAGATAGTCAACACGCCGCTGATGATCGTCCATACCGACCTCCTTCGGATCAGTTTCATTGGGCTCGCCGATAGCATCAATCTGTGTTGGGACTATCACGATATCCTCCAAAGACTTCGAAATCAGGAGATGGCGCAAGTACCTGTCCAGTTGCGGGTTCGAAGCTATACGTCCAATTGGGATTAGAACGAAGACCATCTGAGCATCTTGAAGACACTTCTCGGCGGCACCTCGACGTATGGGATTCTTGTCCGATAGTCCAGGACAGTCCACGATAACCAGACCTTTGGCGAGCAACGGAGTTGGAACGAAAGTCCTGACGATGTCGACGAGTGGCCACAACCCTGTCTCGCCGGTTGCCGGTCGCTCGGAGTAGATTTCGAGAGTCTTTTTGAGGTCACTAGAAGTGGGCTGCTCAATGTGGATCGTCCTGGTCGACGCGTCTCCATCATCTCTGCAGAGTTGCTGTATCTTGTTCTCGCAATAGTCTTGCAGCGCTTTGATCGTCTTGTTGTAGGTCTCCAGCTTCAGCTTCTTGACGTAAGATTTCAGACTCTTATGAGATTTGAAGTCTCCTCCAGGACGATCAGCGAAGATGGCAAGCAAGAATTCCTTCGCATTCTCAGCATCGACCGCATCTCCTTCGTCTTTCTCAATTGCATGAAGACTTCGAAAATCGGCTCGATGGAATGAGATGAACATACGGAAGTTCTCTGATATTTGCTTGTCATTGCTTGCCTTTGACTTCAGAACAACGGTGGACCTCTTGGTCATGACTTCGATATCCTCTGTGCCATATCTGTTGTCAAAGACATACTCCGTCGTGTGCTGAGTGATGGCATGTCCAGTATTACCCTGCACAGCGAGTTCAAAACCCGCCAGTATGCTGTTGAGCAGAGTAGACTTCCCGGCTCCCATATCGCCGACTAAGGCAACTTTGAAAGGCGCGCCATAGTCAACGCTCTCGCAAGACTTCATTTGGCTGACGACTTCGCCGAATTCATCACCCTTGTGAGGAACTTTATCGGTCTCGCGGATGAAAAGACGGATTGCTTCGCCTGGCAGCTTTTCAGCGCGGGTATAGTCCTGAAGACTCGACGTAAGCCTCGGGACAGCTTCGTGTACGTCATAGCGGAATGGCTCTGAGTTATCGTATTCCTCGACTTCGCCGCCCTGGTAATTGACTTTCGCAGACAGCTCACGGCGAGACTTCTTCGGCGATGGCTGTGTCACGGGATGTCCAGATGATGGTCTCTTGCTGGATATCCCAAGACTGGGTGTCTCTGTGACGAACAAGGTATCCTCGACCGTATCCTGTGTTTCTGATCCGGCCATGTTGACAGTTGTGCGAGGAGTCAAGCAGTATGTCGCAGTCTGTGCTCTGAAGTTAGCATGGGAAGGACTTCTTGAGTATGAAAAGTCCGTCTGACTCTGGGTCTTGAATTGCGCAACGATCGCAACTTTTGTTACGCAACTGTCCCTAGTGAGAGTAGCATGAGCGTTATGATCGGGGGTGTCGAAGGATCCTAGCAGAAGAGGTGGCGGCGGTCTCCCTGCGATCTGGTCCCCTTGTTGTGAGTCGGCCGTGCTGTAGGCAGTGTGGAAAGGTGTTGATTCAATGAGAGTTGAAATATTGTATACATGTATCGTAAGAGAAAAGATGGTGGAGTGGATGAAAAGCAAGTAGGAGTTAGATAGGGAGAAGGGCATTGATATATCCAACAAGCCACATGCTTCGTACGCTTTGAGCTGGCTGAAGCTGTAGTCACATGCCACTGTTGCCTGGTGAAGTGATGTCGACATTCAGTGAAGTTGTATTGCTGTTCAGTGAAGCAGAGGATGTGGTCGATATGAGAGACAACCGAGCACGTGCTTGACACATGTCTAGCTGGACATCCACTGGATCATGACCATAGCATACATCCACGAGCACGATCATCTCCACTATGTGGTCATGCCGGTAGTATGGACCAACCGAAACCTGCTCTCGATGTCCAGCAGAAGACTTCCTATTCACAGGGTCTACCAGAAGATTCGAGCCGTAGTCCTTGCGATCCAGCCCTTCATATTGAGAAAGACGGATATAGCTAGTAGGTTCGAATTACCAGCGATCCCCGAAATGCCGCAAGAAGTCAAGGACCAGCCGTACAGTCGCGCGCAGGAGTCCTCCGCCATATATGTTCATGTGCCCCATGGGATGCGAGTCTGCCAAGTCAGCAAGCAATTTCGTCAACACGTGCATTTACCCGTATCAGTTGTCAAGTCCTACATGACTGCTGCCTACGTTGCTGGTCGATGCGAAGCCTGTAGCTGCGATGCCTGTAGCTGCGAGGATGTGCAATTGCAGATGTGTGCTTTCCAGTATTGAAGCTCTGCTTAATCCTCGGCCACTTCGCCTAGAGCTATTGCTCTCCATGGTCTACGCCTTGATTGCGTGCAGTGTCGCTCGATAGCAATGCTCGCAACGACATGGCTTGACGATCGATAATAAACACGTTTGGTACAACGATGATGCACGGCGAATGGCAAGATTGGTGAACAAAGTGGCGGTGGAAGTGCGGAATTTTGAGCACAGGCAAAACGAATCACGTGGCCAGGAGAGTCTGGGCAGTATCAAGTCCAGCTCATTACAGACTATTACACAGCGGCACATACATAAAACTGGCTGCGAACATCTGTCATTTGAGGTTGCAGCTACGTACGCAGTCACCAATTCGCAAAAGATCATACTCCGAAGAGTCCCAGGCACGAAAATCTGCCTCGGGGAGCGTGGAGAAGTCTGTCTGTCCGCCTCTCGATCAACCTCGACTCTGTTTTAAAATATCGTCTCGGCCCATCAAAAGGCATGTGTGAGCATCGTCCATCCCATTAGCATCCCAAACCCCCTCAAGAGCGCGAGAGTCGCGGCCGGGGTTTGTGTAAACATCAACTATAACGCCGGGTTGTTTTTCCCTATGGTTCATTCCTCATCCTCATCATACATCTGTCTGCCGCCGCGAACCGAAGCGATGTTGGGGTGTCCTTGCCGATGCTGGGTGTGCCGTGATGCAGGTTTGAAGAATCTGTTGTGCGCCTGAGCGCGGTGTGTGCGGTTGGTCTAGTTGGGGCAGGCTGCCTGGACGTGGCCGGGCTGCTTGCACTTGTAGCAGACACGCTCCTGGCTGGCCTCGGATGGGCAGTCACGGCTCAAGTGGCCAATCTCGCCACCTGTAATATCGTTAGGAAGGTCTCTCGTGGCACGGAGCAAAGCTCTTACAGTTGTAGCACTTCTGGCCCTGGGTGCAGTCGCGAGACATATGACCGAAACCACCGCAGGTGTAGCAAGTCTGCTGGCGGTTCTGGAACCCACCACCGTATCCACCACCTGGGGCACCACCACCGAAGCCGTTGCTGCGGCAGTTTCTGGCGATGTGGCCGACCTTGCCGCACTTGTAGCACTCCATGCCAGCGCCAGCGCCGGGTCCACCAGCACCAGCACCGCCGAAGCCACCACCTGGAGCACCACCCTTGGGGCACTCACGGGAGACGTGGCCAGTCTCACCGCATCCGTAGCAGGTCTTCTCTTTCTGAGGGTTCTGGCACTCGCGGCTCAAGTGACCCTGACCACCGCAGTTGTAGCAGGTTGGGTTGCCCTTGTTGGGGCACTCGCGGGCCTGGTGAGAGGTGTCGCCGCCTTGATTTGACAGTCAGCATTTAGCAAGAGATCAATAATCCAGGTCCAGAAGATATTTCAACAATTGTCCCGGTCCTTTGTGTCGAGTCGCAAGAGTTGTAAAATTTTGTGCGGCGATCTGACGGCGGCGGCGGGCAGGTAAGGCGGGAAGCGGGGTAGTTTTTTTTACTTACAGTTGTAGCAGGCACGGCCGCCAGTGGCAGCGCCAGCTCCAGCTCCGTAGGCTTGCATATTGGAGTATAGAGGGTGGGAAAGTTGAGTATGAGAGGTCTGTAGCAAATGTCAGGTATCGTCACAAGGAGAGTGCGAGAAAGTGCGCGCTCGAAAGAGGGCAGACGGAAGCAGTGAAGTTTCAGCTGACAGCGGCGGGACGTTGGAATTGACGAACCTTGACGATTCGAGACTTGGTTGATTGCTGAGTAGCAGAGGATTGAACAGCTAGCGTCACGAGTGATTCGAGCTGAGATTGAGGTATGAGAGGAAGTGTTGCAATGCGAGAGAATATGAAGTGCGGGCGAAATTGTCGGTCGTCGCGCAGGCGCACCAGCTCTTTCGCAAATTTCCTGCAAAAGCTCGGTCCAAGCGGCCTGACCGTGTGGGGTGCGAGTGCGCGCTAGAGACGACAGGGTCAAAGTCTAAATGGTCCAGACGCACGTCGGAAACGGGCATACCGACATGGTGATGTTCGAGTGAAGCGATGTGATTGTTTGCTTCAATTAATAGTCGACCGATGGATGGCTTCGAGTACGGAGTCAAAGACGTGACAGAGCGCAAATGTGTCATCCGCAGCATCTGGTGCCGTCAATGCCAAGGTGTCTTTTTTAACTACCATCAGTCGCTAGTTGAGGTATTGTCGCGTCGATAGCATCCTTGCGTCTTTGGTTCGCCGATTCGCAACTGCGCGTGTCTTCGAGGAATGCAAAGTCCACTGCAAGGTCGTGAGAGCCGAGCAGGCAGAGGTCGATGTCCAGACACGTGTATGGCCGGATTGACCCCCGAAGCTGCAAAGCAATAGCAGACTGCAATGCCATGAAGATACTCATGTGTCGAGAAGCATTTCAAAAGTCATCACCTACCTGTGGACAATGACAATGTATTCCGTGTTCCATGTCTCTTGTCTGCCTCAACCACCATTGACCGTTTCCTCCATCTGCTGTCCAGGCAGATGCGTACTGCTCTGACAGCCAGGACAATTGTGGACCACCTCGTGACAGAAGACATCGCAGTCGATGCAGAAATGTCTCTCGCAGACTGTACACTCGTATCTGCTGCTCTCACTGGCTCCTTCCGCTGTCGTTCTTTTCCTCGTCTCCTTCCTAGCGTCCCCATTGACCTCGCCGTTCTGTCCTGGGGCAGGAGGAAATCCGCTCATGCATCCATAGCACTCGCTGCTGCCCTTCTCCCTTGCCCGATCCCAACTGACTTCCACCCAATTCATGAGCGGGAACAAATGATGATAGCTTCTCGCCAAATGTGTGCTCAGAATGAGTGTGAGATCGCAGCCAGGACAAGTCGCTGGTAGACCGCAGATCTTTGCTCTACACCTACTGCATTCGTATCCTCCTCTTTCGAGTCGGCCATGACAAGCGCAGAGTGTCGGTGTCTCCTCCATGACCCTGCTTGGAAAGCCCATCATCAGAAGTCCCGCCTTCTTCTCCCTTCGCTGGTCCGTTGCCCGTACCACTGGCGGTGTAGTAATGCCCATCAACAGCTCCCGGTACTGCACCTCGTCGATCGCGACACTGTAACCCGAGGTATCTCCCCCGTTTGTTTTTCCTACAATCTCCGTGCATATATGCATCCTGGCCGCGAGCCCAATGACGCTGACCCTGATCCCATCCTTGACGCATTTCTTGATCGTATCGTAGATGTCGCCCGGATCGCTGCTTAATAGCGCTCCAAGAATGATCACCACTTCCCTGGTCCCGTGGCTTGGCGCATGGTACAACCCCGCTCTTGCCATCTCCAGAGCATTCTGCAGGGATGGGTTGCCCTTCGGATCATAGTTCCCTCTCAACGCCCTTACGGCATTGATATGCTCGACCGGATTGCCGCCCACCTCTGATATCCTCACAGCCACGCCATCTCTCATACCTAGTATACCCAGTTGCGAGATAGGGTTCTGTTCGAAGAATTCCCCAATGAATTGTACCACGTATTGTATCGTGAGCAGGAACCTGCTTGGTCGTAGATCCTTCTCCATCATGGCGGTGCTGAGATCCAGGACGAGGAGAACATGCCTGATGATACCACGCTGGAGCGGCGTAGTGTCCTTGAGAAGTCGCTTGCGCTTGGCCGCTTCTTCAAGATTGGTGAGTGTTGATGTGAGCGACCCTGAAGCATCTTCGAGAAGATCCCAGTTGCGGTGAGCAGAGGCCTCCCATGCCTGCGTGGCGCGAGCGCGAGAGCGTGGTCCTTTGCGGGATACTGGGAGATCGTGATCAGAGTCGTTTTCGTGGTCTGAGGGGTCATAGGCCGTATCGCGAGCCATAGTGACGGGAGTGAGTTGAACAAATTACGGATGTGAGGCTCAGCTCATGACAGCTGGCCGAATGGCGGATTCATATCATCCTGAGAGATTGATGAAGAAAGAAGAAAAAAAAGTTGGGTGGACTACCGTGTTGGAGTGATCCTCAGAGCTCCGGCTCAGGTTCTGGTCAAGTTAATTTTGCTGAGTCAGCCGCCAGTGGAACTTAACGTGGTCGGCAAGCTCGTTAGTCATGTAACCTCGGTAGTCAGATTTCAGCAACCTTTACCTTCAACTACGAATAACAATGGCAATTTTGATGATAGAATAATTCTACTTCTTGTTCTTGAGACTACATTGGAACAGCCTATGACCCTCTTCACCACAGAGGCTGCACTTGTATGCTGCTTTCTTACTAGTACTAAAAAGCCGCCCCTCAATAACAACCTCCCTACCCTCTAGCTGCCTTTGTTGTGATTGTAAAGCCATCTGACTACTCTCCGCTATAGAAGAGCCAGTTTCAATAGTCAGAGGACCCTTCTCTTTGATCATCTTCTTCTTAATCTCTCTCTTCCTTTTGATCCTATGGTTCTCAGCTTTGAGTGCTTCATTCTCAGCCATCAAGATTGCTCTTCTATGAACAGCAGTTTCAAAGCCCTTTAATAGCCTGTCAAAGTGAGCATCAGTTGGAGACCTTGATAGCTCTCTTCTCTGCCTCTTTGAGCTCTGAATAAGCCTTGCTTGCTTCTTGATTTCAGGGATTGTCTTAGGAGTCTTTGACTCCCAAGTTGAATCACTGCCTCTTGGTGATGGGGTTGATAAGATTGGATCTAGCTTATCTAGAACTTGAGTAGGATTAAATGGAACAAGTCCAGAGGCAGCAAAGCCAGCCTTGATGTTGCTAGTAGTCATAACTTGTCTATGAACTACAGCAAAGGCTGATAGGAACTCAACCTTGTCAATGTGATTGTTGCCAAGCCTCATCTTTGCCTCTACCTGTTGACCATATGCCTTCTTCATAGGTGCAAAGCAGCTTACATCGAGCGGCTGGAGGATGTGTGATGAGTGTGCAGGCATGCAGAGAGTTAAGATGTTGTTCTGAAGGCAGAACTCCTTGAATTTAGCTGTCATATGGCTGCCATGTCCATCAAAGATAAGCAGCCTCCACTTGCTCTTCCTTGTAAGATCTGTGTGCTGATGGAAGTGCTTAATCCAGTCCAAGGAGAGCTCATCATTGGTCCAGCCTTTGTCACTGATTGCTAGCCTCCAGTTCAAAGGAATGCCAGTCTGGTACCAGGTTGTCAAATGGACCTTTCCACAGAGGATGACAAAGGGAGGGATTAACCAGCCTCTTGCATTGATCCCCTCAATCACAGTGACCCATTCTCTGTTGCCAGGTTGGATTGTTCTTGGTCTTCCTTGTCTATCTGATGATGTGATAACCTTGGAGGTTGAGATAACCCCCATCTGGAAGCCAGTCTCGTCAAAGTTCCAGATATCTTCCTCAGGGACACCATACTTGTCTATGGTCTCCTGTACAAGGTCAAACCAAGCTTGGATGACCTTTGGATCCTCTTGGCATGCTCTCTGATAGTCAAACTTCCTGTTGTATACACTAGCCAGCTGAGGAGTGCGCTTGACAAAGTTGTATACCCATTTCTGGCCAACAGTCTCTGGCTTCTGTGGATTCTTATTCTTGAGGATAAGATTGGCAATGTCTCTGACATCTGTGGCTCTAGGAGGGAACCCTTCATGTACAAGATCCATAATCCTCTGTATTAGAAGATCCTCCTCAGCAATAGTGAATTTGCTTGTTGCTGATCGCTTGTTGTGGACTGATACCTTGCCTTGGTGTCTTCGTCGGAGGGTCTCAAAACAGACCTCAAAGGCCTTTGCAGTAGCTCGGAGTGACTTAAATTGACCTTGATTGAATGCATGAAGGGCTAATAGCACTCGGCCTTCATTTTGGAACGTCATTGTAATACAGAATTGTAGAATAACACGCGCTCAAAGGGGGGGGGACGCGTTTCGGCGTGTTTTGACTACCGAGGTTACATGACTAACGAGCTTGCCGACCACGTTATCTCTTGCGACAGCTCCTTGAATTGTTTCCTACACCTGCAGAGAACATCAAATCATGACAGTAAGGAGACATGCGCTTGCAGAGATCCATATACAGGCCATATCATGGTCGCATCTTTGAAGCTACAAGGTCACTTCTGGAATCTGGTTCGAGCATGATGAGAGAACAGTATCAAGGATTAAGACAAGTCATACTTGCTCGAACGCGTTGCGCCATGTGCCTGCACGCATAAGCGAACGATGCCGAGTGGAGTCTCTGCTGGAGTCTTGTTTCATGCATTGACGACCTTGCTATATCATCTACACTGAGTCTCTGCCGCGAGGCCTGCTGTATTCGACCTTCTCTCCAGCTCCAAGATCTACTCTACTTGACATATGTAGGAATCAACGCCACATCCGCACAAACTGGCGATCTCTTGTAGTTCCCGGCCTGATATTCCTTCCTCACATAGAGCGTTGGGAAGTTTGTGAACCCGAAATCACATATCAACCAACCTGGAGAGGTGTAATAAACTCCGCGGTTCCACCTCGGTGCGGCTTGTAGACCAGTGGAATTGGTGTAGAACACTCCCCACGGGGTTCCTGTCTTGTTGGACTGTACCATGGTAATGTCGACGAAATCTCGGCTTTCGAATTCCATGTGGACTCTGGCGGTATAGTTGGCGTTGTTCTTGATAGTGATCAAATCCTGGTACGGTTTCCCATTTGGCTGCTTTTTATCGACAGCGGCTACAGCTGTGTCGACGAGACCGAAGAGCCCGCCGCCATCATTCATCTGCGGATCACTGACTATCAAGTCGTAGAACGCCGCTTCGAGGAACCCCGAAGCGCCAGTGTCCTTTTCTGCGTCGGTCAGAGGTGTGCAGGTCTGCGGCGAAGGGAAGAAAGCGTACTAGAGCCCCCATAGGCGGCGAAGATGGGCTGTCCATTCCACTTGTCCCATTTCTTCGGCTGACCAGGGCTGACCTTCACGATCATCTTGAAGACCTTGTCCGGTCTTGGGTAGGCTAAAGCTGTGGACAGAAGCAGAGTAAGCGAGGTAAGTGTGAAGAACTGCATATTTTCGAGGTGGTTGCAGCTAGTGATGACCTACTGGTTTTCGAGTGGCAGGTTCTTTCTTATATTTACTTTGCAGACACAAGAGTGGGACATCGGATGTTAGCCGCTCATTCATCTCGCCGTACGAGAGACTACCTATTGGACGTTTAGTGTCATATCACTGCCAAGGATACGACGTGCCGGCGTCCAACGTCTCCATGCCGCATTTCCCAGACCAGCTTCAGACACTATCTTGGGAATACCAAGGCAAAGCAAGAGATTCCTATCTCGCCAAATATACCTCGCACTTCTTACGATTGAGGTCAGGTGCCACATGTCTCCTACTCGTGTGTGATTCCACGAAAACAACCACCAATATCATAGGTTTCTTCCATATCACCGCCAAGACCCAGCAGCCGCGGAGTGCAACGGTTCTACACCGCACCGCTGACCTGCCTCTCCTTCCGGTCACCGAAGCAGGCTAGAGAAGAGCCTCCCCCATGGACCTCGTCAAGAACATTGGCCTGGGTGTCCACGCTGAGATTCTCTCGAGCCCCCGGCGAAGGATTCAGAGCCACCATGTGCAACGCTTCCACGCCGCCCACCACACTCTCGCCTCGTGGGTGACGGTAGATAGAGCTACCGGACTACTAAAGCTTCATTGGCAGCGATCCCGCATTCTCCTGTGCTAATCCGCGCATCAAGAGCCGCCTCTGATACGCAGATGTATTCCCGCAGCTTCGTATCGAGCATCACCCTAGTAGGACTCTCCAAGAGGGATGTACCAGATACACCTGCCACGAGACCTACCGAGGCAATCATGAACCAGACCTACCAGAACCAACATGAGCCCCATGAGACCTACCATACATTACAACATCCAAAGACTCTCAACATACATACCGACGCGACCCGAATTCACAGACTGAGAGAACAAACAAGGGATAAGTATCAACATCTGATTACCATTACCTACTCGCCTCTATCTCTCTTCCTCCCCATGCTCCTTCCCGTCCAGTCATCCGTGCTCTTCAAGTCCACCATCCTAAAATCCAAGGGTATACATCCTCCTCTCACGATCTCCTCTCCTCCTTCCTCCATCATCCTCTCCCCCGAACAGAGCAACCAAAACCAAAAAAACCGACCGATCCGAACACGCTGCAGACTCGCTCGGCGGCTGAGCGAAAAACGTCGGGCATAGATGCAAAAGACAAGTATTCATAAAGTCGTGCGCCCTCTTCTCCTGAGAAGAATTATCGCGCGAGAAATATCCCTCCCCTGCTCCCCTTTCCCCTCCCCTCCGTGTCAAACTTCCCTCGTCTGTTTTGTCATTTTCGAATTTTCGATTTTCTTTTCATATTACTAACTCGCATCAAGCGCTGATACGGAATCGATATGAGCGACGTCTAAGTGTACGTGCTACCTCCCGTGACGGGAATGGGCCAATCATCCTCGGTGATGCTGGACCAGAATAACCAGATAGTCACGACAGCGGCAAGGTTGAATAAGACCTGGAACAGGCCGCCATTGATGGCTCCGTTGGTGCCGTTGCAGATGTGGACGGAGACGACGAATTGGAAGATTTGACCTATCGCGAAGAGGAGACCTGCTGCGAAGAGGTAAACTGCGGTGACAATTAGCAAAATGTCAGGAGAATGGAGGGGACAGGAGGACGTACTCATTGGTCTGCGCTCTCCCAGTACGCGGAGGACGAGGTTGGCTTCTAGCACGAAGAAGATGACGATGAAGACGAGCGGTACGAGCAGATAGAGAGTATAGATCGAGTATGACCTGTTCTGGAGCGCGGGGTCGAGGGTGTCGTCCCAGAAGCCTGTCCAGCTGAAACCGGTGTCGAGGGCGATATAGCCGGTGCCTACGAAGAGAATGGCAGCGGAGCCGAAGATGAGGCCGAGCGAGAGAAAGGTTCCGTCGTCCAGGACTTGGTAGCCTACTGCGCCGTTCATGAGAAGAATCCAGGAGGTGGCTGTTACTGCGGCGATATGGATTGCGGTGAAGGCGCGGCGGACGGCGCTGTCAAGAGGAAAGCCGCCGACGGTGAAGATTTCGCAGATGCTGATGAGCATGTAGCCGAAGAGGAAGAGCTGCATCTCTCTGTGTGAGAGTCAGTATGTGGAATGCGCATGATCGAATATGCTTGAGGTATACCTTCGTCCTACTGCTGCTCGTTTGCGGTTCGACCGCCAGAAGAGAAAGGCGCAGATTATGAGAGCAATGCCGTCAATGAGGATCGAGCCTGAGATTATCAATCGCTGTATTTCCCCTTGTCTGCTATGGTGCATGCATACCCAAATTCGCCAGCCTCCGTCCACCACTGAGCGACAAGCCTTGAAGTGTGCATCCTCCTGCGAAATCGGTCGTCGGCGAGTTAGGGGCTAGCAAGAAGAGCTAGGTAGAGGTTAGCAATTCGGCCCCGACTACAATCGCAAGTATACACTCACATTGCATGGCGGTAATGTCGAGAATGTGTTGCCAGTATCTCGGCAAAAGTCCTGGTGGGTTGTGGTCAGCGATTATTCCTGGACACAGGTGCGCAAAACGATCGGCATCGGGTTGACGTACTTGGAATCGCCCGTACTGGGTCGACATTTTGTCGATTGTACAGAGATGGTGGCAGCAGTTGTAGGAGGTCAGCAGCTGTGTGCCGTCGAGGGCAGCTGATCTAGGTCGATAGCGGTCGTGATCGTAAAGTCGTCGGTGTAGCGAATGAAGTTGTACCGGATTCTGGGAGCACGAGAAGATGGGCGCAGTCGAGGGTCAAATCAAGGCTTCTGATGCGGCTCAAAACTGAGGCTGGCAAGATCGACGCCGTCTCGCGCTAGTGCCGTCGCAAACAGGATCCGGTCGGGCAAGGAGAAATTACGCTTGACACGCTGTGAAGGGGAAGATGTGGAATAAAATGATGGACTCTGATATTTTCGTTGTGTTGAAAAGTTGCCAGCTTGACGTGACATGTTTCACTCTGTCGTGGATGATGATGACATTTTCTCGAGTCTCTTGCTATCGATGTGAACGTCTTTGACCGTTGGCAGTGCGGACCTCAGCTCTTCTGCCTTTTCCCACCTGACACGTCAAGAAATGGTAGGTCGCGCTTTGTCAACGCGGTACACCCTGGTTCCTGTGACGTCTTGACCGTTTGCAAGACCTGGACCTTCACGTTTGGATCGGCATTGGGTAGGGTGAAGTTGCAGTCCTAAAACACAAGCCAATGCTTGCCAACTCAATGCCTCTCCACGTATATTGCTCAGGTACTTCATGCACATGTCGCTCTTCAGATGCTCGTCTTCCACGTTGGTATCGTCTTCGATCCACGCCGAGACAATCTTCGCGTGGAGTCAAGCGCTAACAAGCTTAGTGCATCACATACTGAAACACTTGAAGTTGGGTCAAGGCCGTTTTCATCCAGGGGTCAGCGTTTGAGAAGTGTGCCAGTATCTTTCTTACGAGAGCAATACTTTGACATTTAGCGATGCCGGCCTATGCGCCACTTTTTTATTACTGTACTGTTCACTTGCGTTCTTGCAATTGTATACAGTGGTTGTTTGCACAAAATACTGCGGTCAAAGTTTGCGGTTGGCCAACCACCCACGGACATTGCCTATACTACCATGCTCATTTCCCGCCGCTAAGCAGCCGACCATGTGCACTGTCCCTTTTCTCCAGTACGTGCTTCTTTGTTCTCCTGGAATTGCTGGAGCGTGCTCTAGGTTCATGCATTGAATAGTGTTTGTGAAAAAGGAATCGCTCGGGCGACCATATGCGCCGACACTCTCGTGTCCCTCAGCAAATTACTTCGTACATGTTCCGAAGTGTCCATGTGAAGGATTCGCGATCTTCTGAGACATTCATCTCGCCGTGTGCCGTTACCATCACAGTGACGTCCCGCCATGCCCGCAGTGTCTTGATTTGACAGCGTGCCTGCAGGAGGGTGACATGTCACGAGTGACGAAGTGCGTCAAACGACATGGTTGTGAAATCGAGGCGTGGGTTGTCTCTTGTCGCTTGCAGTATAGGTCATGGAGCTCTCCAATGCTGGGAGCCTCATGTACCACAACAAGAACCTGCTTGTTGACGACTAGGTGCGTCCTTCATGCCCAGATTTAGTGTCCTGGCGGTATTGCGACCGCCGGCTCCGGGCCCTTTGACACCTGACCTTCTGTCGTTCAGATCGTACTTTCCGGCTTCGATATTCTGGTATATCCGTTCCGCGACCTCAAGGAACGCCCTCTCAACTCCGTCACCACTCTTTGCGGACGTCTCGACGTATTGCATGACCTTGTTCTGCCTGCACCATTCTTCCGCTTCTTGTTTCGTGACTTGTCGCTGGTTCGGCGCTTCGGCATTCCCACTCGCTGTTGATGCGTTTGCGAGATCACTCTTGTTGCCCACCAATACTACCACTATGCCCTCTTCCGCAATCTGCCGAAGGTCGTGTAGCCATTCCGTGACGTGGTTGAACGTCTGCCGCCTGGTGATGTCGAAGACGAGGAGTGCTCCGCTAGCGCCTCTGAAGTACGATCGTGTGATAGACTTGTACGTCTCCTGCCCAGCGGTATCCCACAGCGATAGCTTCATGTGCTTTTGTGGTCCACTCGAGGCATTGCCCGACTTCGCGGACGCGGCCAAGGTCCCATCAGTCGAAGCTCCACCTGGGTTGTTGATGTCCAGCGACAGCGACGCGGGTGGTCCAACAGGTACGATGCATGATCCAAACTCGACACCGATGGTCACATCGTGCATAGGCGAGAACCGCTTCTCGGTGATTCGTATCGTGAGCTGTTCCGGGCCATACAGTCAGCGATCATGCTGGAAGATGTCATTTGGAACAAGATTTCATCCTACCGAGCTCTTGCCACTACCGCTATCACCTAGCGACACGATCTTCGCTATGAAGTCCCATGGCTGGGACATGAGTGGATTGATGCCCAGCTGCACAGGCGATGAGGAAAGGTCAGGACGGGTAGGCGATGACGTGAAGTATGATGAGAGAATGCAAGGCCCGACAAGCCACAAAGACCCGCAAGCTGCCACGCGAAGCAAAAAGGACGAACTCGGAGGGGGTAATTGAGCTTAGGGTTTCGGAAGGAAAATCGATGTCAAGTACAAGACCGAGATGGCAAGACGGACGATCCGCTATGGACAGCAGCCCTGAGCTTCTGCGGGTGTCGTCCCGCCCGCCGACAACGTCATGCTGCAGCCGCAGAGCTCGCGCTTTTGCCAGGTTCCTCCTCTCTGGTAATCGAATCAACCATTCTGCCCATTCGTATTCTTCTGCCTCCGAAGGGGTTGATCTCCAGGAACAATAAAGGGCGAAATCTTAATTGCGCCTCACTTGCTATCCAAGCTCGGTAAGTTATCCGTCCCTTGTGTAGCCGCTTCGGACATCAGACCTCTTTCTGTGGCGTGTATGATTCATTCTTGATGTCAGAGTGCTTATTGACTTACCCTTCAGCCCCCCGACAATCTTCCATTCTGCATTATCCAAAGACTCTAGACCTGGCTATTGCATGCACTACATCCTGAACTCCGTTCTTTGATCTCGATCGTTGACGCAAGCATCTAAAATGGCTGCAACTGTGGACGGCTCAGCCGTCGGGGGGCAGCCTGAAGCCCACTCCGCGCCACGGAATGTAGATACCAAGCGCCCTGTCGTGTGCGTCTTGTGAGTAGTCCATTGTCCTATCGTGATATAGGCGTCGCTGATCCCTTGTTAGTTGCGGGGCTTCACCGGGTACTTCACCACTGCATATGGAGGCAGCCCGCGCCTTGGCCAGGTCGTTTCACGAAAGGGGGATCTCCCTCGTCTACGGTGGAGGCACGGTCGGAATCATGGGCGAAGTCGCAAGGACGCTAGTATCATTATCCGGACCCGATGCCGTGCACGGAATCATACCCAAGGCGCTCGTCAAGTTCGAACGTGACTGGGGCCAGGAAAAGAGGGTCAATGAAGTGATCGACGAAGCCAAGTTTGGCCGCACGACAGTGGTACCGGATATGCATACCCGCAAGCAGATGATGGCCCAAGAGGTGATCAATGGTGGCGATGGTAGCGGCTTCGTCGCTCTCAGTGGAGGATATGGTACCATGGAGGAATTGATGGAAGTAACCACTTGTAAGTCTTTCTCAGGGTAGCATTCGCGTACTTTTCCGCACTTGTCGTGCCGAAGCCCTAATAGCGTATGCAGGGAACCAACTTGGTATCCACTCTCGGGGTGTGGTAGTCTACAACGTTGACGGTTACTATGACGGACTCCTCCAGTGGGTCAGGAACGCAGTGCATAGCGGCTTCATCGCGCAGAGCAATCAAAATATAATGATAGAGGCGAAGACTCCCGAGGAAGTCCTTGACGCGTTACAAAACTACCAAAACTCATCGGGAAGGTTCAAGTTGCAGTGGGAAGAAAAGTAGACCATAAATGAATTGCACGGGCCATAGAGGTAGCACTGCATATGTCCAGACCATGCTAGTGATAATTATCCCATAGAATTAGATCTGATAAGGCATATGAAACTGTCCATAAACAACAAATCGTGGCTTGCCTTGGCTATTGTGCTCAATCAAGGTTCAGCCTAGCATGCCTGGCAAGACGGAACTACCAGAGAAGGTTGTCGCCCAAAGACTTGTGGCTAAGATCTACAGGATCATCATTCGTGGCCCTGTAAGAGTTTGCTTGCGACTGCGGGCCAGTAGTCACTGGTGTAACCTCCCACACGCCAGGTTGTTCCGATAGTGTCGGGCGGTGTGTATGTATTGCTTCCGCAATAAAGAAGAACCAGCGCGTCAGGCTCCGTACCCTCATGAATGCGATGGTATTCTCGCATAGCAGATCTTGCAAAAGCCGTTTGCTGATCCAAGAACTTCCGTTGAGCTTCTTGTGAGAAGCCGGCGGGTTGACAAATCACTACCAGCACAGTGGCCGTTTCATCGATCCAGTCGATATGATGTGATGAGATCCCAGAGTTTGGAGTGTACGAAGCGTGCTTGACCTGACCCGGATGAATCGATTGTAGAGCTCTGCCTAGATCCTCGAAGGGGTCCTTCTCCTGATTTGAGCCGTCGCTTGAAGGCTGTGTGACCAAAGGTGTGAAAAGTGCGATAGGCTCATCTTCCGGTAGATTGCACCAGGCAATGGCAGTCTCGTCGACGAGTGAGATTGGTTGGACCAGCTGGCCCGCTGGAAAGCCGTTTGGTGCCATGGTCAGGTCGAAGAGGGGGCTTTTGAAAGGCCGCTCGACAGAGGACTCAGATGGCCAGGGTCAAGGGCGGATCCGCGACAAGAGACACCTTGTTACACAAAAGGCTTGCCCACCCGAGACAGGTATCAGCCTGGCAGAACCTGGAGTCGTGTCGAGGGTCGTGATTGCGGCAATCAAGTCCTTCCAGACGCATCAGACTGGTTGGCCTGGGGCCTCCCTCGTGCTTATAAGTGGTAGTCAAAGAGAGTTCAGCAGGGGCCAAAGTTTATTCCTTCTGAGCAGGCCGCGCACGAGGTGATCGACAGGAATCAGCACAACGCACCTACATCCTTTGAATTGACCGGAGACAGGATCACTTATATAGACCCGCTCCAGACGTTGACCTTGGTATCACAGCCCTAGCAGGCTTTTCGTCATGCAAGGATGAGTCGAGTAACACCAAACTGAGTGCTGGATTGTGTTACACATGCCATAATCGGTTGAACACGTCTATCCAAGCTATCGGCATTGACGTCCACATCAACAAGAATGGGTGGGGGCGATGTCACCGAACACTATCGGGGGTCAGCAAGCCTAAAAGGCAAATAAATTGAGAAGAAAGAGGGTCTTCCCATCTGGACTGGACTGGAAGGCGTCATGGAAGCGTTACACAATGCAGGCGAGGATGGATGTGGCGTAGTTCAGGTCATCAGAAGCGAGGGAAGCGCAGTCAGCTGTGGTAGTACCCAAGCTCTGCTACTGTGATAGCGTGGCGCTTATTGGCTTCCCGGTCATAGTTTGAGAGGGCGAACGTATGGAGATCCTTGGAAGAGGCGACGCTAGAGGTGATCCGACGTTCCGGATAAGTAGAGCCTGAGATCAATATCATCTGCAACCCGGCAATCTGAGGGTAATCGCACTGGACAGACTCAAGAGGCTGTAGGGAGATTGACAATAGTGGTGGACAGAGCTGTCTTCAGGTTGGGATCCATGACCTGCCTACCAGCCTCGGTTACGTCATCGGGCTGCTTCCCGGTCACATCAAGCCAGAGCTGGAAATGTTTCCCATCCGATCTCCCCTCTATAATACATGCAATTGTCCAAATATTCGCGTATCACGACCTGCACGATGGGTCACATCGCATATGCCAAGGATATCATCGATGCACAACAGTGAAACCACTACGAAGCGGGATTGCCTCCGCCAGCAACAGGCCACGATAATCGATTGACCTGCGGCGAAATCGACGCACATGCATAAAGGCCGGACCATCCCGCACTAGCTTGGTGCCTCGTTCGACTTTCACATCGTCACGAGTGCTCTGCTGACCCTTATACCGATGTCTTGATGCACTGCGCCCTGCATCGTGGACGGACAGAGTTGGCAAGGAGTATCGCTAATCAGATCCGAGGCCAATCACAACCTGCATCATGGTCACAGTGCAGCCACTCGGAGCAAGCCTCTGTAAAGACTCGAGTGCCTTTACGGCCCCATCTAGCATCTCACTAAAGCCTTGGAGAACGAACCTGGTAGGTCATCTCACAAACCTAATCTTGCATGATGCATACTACACCAGCACATCTTCCGTTCATGACGGGTGCACATCTCTCCATTGTCCCCTTTCAGGTATCACGACACCATCGAACATACATCACGCCTGCACGACCGACGATCGTTCCGCAGCCACATGAGCAGTGTACATCATCGGTGGGTCTAGACGCACGGCTGACCGAGTCAGACCGGTCTGTCCAATGCTTACAACCTCTACTTCGTGGCCCACGCAAGCGAGATTATCGTACATGAACCGATATTTCCGACGCAAGAGCTGCCACCACGTTTCAGCTTGGTCGTGAGCACGCCGCCCTCGAGTCAAGGTTTACGGGGCCGTATTGATCCTCGCCATCCGCATGCAATCAATAATCTCGTAGTCGACTCACTCGGCTCTGAAGAAGTCTTGGTGATAGTCCGGGACGACGGAGATGTGGATGCATACCTGACCAAGCATATCTGGGGAGCCGTCGAACGTCGTCGGGCTAGCTCAAACTCACTATCGCTGGTAGCGAGTGAGCTACGGCCGCTTCTACACCGCAATGTTGGAAACAGTGCTTGGGGGCTAGCCGTACACACGGAAGCGAGGTTGATCGCAGTTTCTTCGAACAACCACGAGTTCAACATCTTTGCATTCGGCTTGGCCGATCAAGATGACGACAAGACTAGCTCCATCGTCGGCGAGACTCAATACCTGAGTGGTCGAACAAAGGATGAGCACATTAAACTGCCAAACGGTGGGGCTAACATCCCGTCAATTGCTTTCTGCAACACAGGCCACGATCCTGATGGAAGATTCCTGCTCACGACAGATATCTCCGGACTGACCAGGTACTGGGACCTACTTTCCCGGACCGGTCCACAAGGCTTGTACATCGGACGAACCCCGCGTCAAACTAGTGCATTCAACGAGGACAGTGCGGGCTGGAGTGTTGGCTTTCTAGATCCCAGGGCGTTCACGGAGGCTGATGACTACCACGATGCGGCGTTCCCTACTGCAGCCAAGACTGCAGCTGATCTCAAATACGATTCAGCCACTTGGGACCTTACCGCGGCGCGTCTCGGACAGGCCGCTGCAGGGGAGATCTATGCAACTCCGATGACCTCCATACCCACGTCGAGCAACGATCGTCCAATAAACGCGTCTCGGCAATCTAGTGGTCGATTGACAAGCCGCGAGCGGCGACACGGACGACGAACATCATCACGACAGAGCCTCGGCGTACAAACTGAGGATGCAAGCGAAGATGATCTGCCGACAGAGGAGACATTTGTTGAACGAATCAGGAAGGTAATACTACGGATAGGTGACCAAGGTACACAAGACTCAGCCAGCTCTAGTTCTGAAGATGACGCCGACGACGACCCGATCGGTGAGGGCATTATGGACGAAGGTGATGCCGTGGAGCTAGACGAGGACGTAGACGACGATGGCAACGGTGTCCCGCTTGATCCCGACGACCAAATTATCACGACAGACCAGGACCAACCCGTCCCAGACCTTGTACCCTTCAACACGCCCGCCGATCCGCCTCGCTCACGCCAACGCATCCGCCGCGAGATAGCAATACTCCGCCGGCTCTATGCAGACCAATATGCCATTCCTCGCTCCCCGTCCCCCGAACCGATAGAATCGAACTTCCACCTCCTCTTCGCGAACGAAAGCCCCTTGTGTCCCGCCCTACCATGTCCGATCTTCATCGCATCGGTGAGGGACATGTATCTTCTCCAACCTTCCCCACCCGCCACAGGCACGGCCACCGACCATCTCCCTCTCGTGCTTATCGGGAACGCGTTCAAATCGCCCCTTTACACAGAGGACTTTGGTCTCGACACCGACTTCTTCGAACGCTGCTCTATCCTCACCCAGATCCCTTCCCTGGGCGTAGTCATCGTAGGCAATCAGAAAGGTCGGGTCGCCATCCTCTCGGGATTCAAGACGTGGATGAAGGCGGACATCAGAGGTCCCACGGGGATGCGCGTGAAGGGCGTCAAGTGGGTCTATGGTCTGCGGCTGGAAGCTGTCTTGCCGTTCCGCAGACAGGAGAGGGAAGGGCTGAGGCCCGTGTGTCAGCTTTATGGCGTTGCGGTGGGGAAGATGCAGGGTGCGAGGGAGGGGGAGGAGAGGTGGAGGGTTATGCTCATGTGGATAGATGAGACGGTGTTGAGTTATGAGATTAGAAGAAAGGGAGGTGGGGTGCTGGGCGAGGGGTTGGAGGGGCTGGTGATATGAGAGTGGGTGTGGGCAGCTATGGTATATGGCTTGGTACGAGATCGTGGAGCAGACATAGTGGATGCTCGAGGAGCAATGATCGGGGGCCTGGCCCAGAAATCGACGACTATTACCATCCTTCTATGGCAGACGACCGAACGAGCGTTCTCATCGACTGATATAGCCTTCAAGCATTGCTCGTACGCTTCTCAAGAATGATGGTGGTAGTACACATTATACAATATCTATACGACCACTGTTTTGGTCCATCGGCGTCATAGCGCTCTTTCCGATCCTTGTACCCTTCCCATGCCTGTCTATGCTTGTAACATCCCGATCCTAGAACGCCATGCCCTATATTCCCATGCATCACGGACTCCCACTACCAACTTGCTCGACTGCCCTCGTCGCGCTCGTCACCGTCTCCCGCACCACCTGCGCAACCTGACTACTCTCACTCATAAGCGTATCGCTCGCCTTCCCCGCCTGCGCGCCAACAATACTCCTCAACGAGTCCAGCTCGTGCGTGTCGCCCAGTAAATAATACCATCCCCGTCGGAGGACGTTCGAGATCGAGGCCGGGAGGTAGAGGGCTGTGGCGATCATCACCATTGCGAGGAAGAGGAAGAGGATGGAGTCTGGGACGTGAAGTCAGCATGCTGCAGAGAAAACGGGCAAAGAGGAGGGAGGAGAAAGGAGAGGAGAGGGGGACTGGGGAAGGGAAAGGCTTACTGAAGATGAATTTCTCAGTTGGGGTGAGCATGTACAGGCTGAATGTCACTTCATATTGGTATCGCTTGCGCTGGAACCAGCGAAGGACGCGCGAGGGGTAGACGGAGAGGATCAGGATCGGGACGAGGAGAGGAACCGCGAGAAGGTAGAGATTGGTGGGTTGTGATGTCGTCTGGGGGGTTGTTTGGGAGTCCATGGCTGAGGGTATCGGGAAGCCGCGTGGTTGGAGGAAGGTCGCGCAGAATGTATGTGATGTAGAGGATTGACTTGCGGTCTTCTCGGGGAAAAGGTGGAAAATCGTCAACCGCAAATGAGTGAACTTGTAAGGACAAGAGATGTTGGTGATCATGACCGCGGACCGGGCACGTTTCATGACATGGCACGAAACTTCCGGAACGATCCGGTCTCATTTCGCATTGATATCTGTCCACCATCTTAGATTCATCTTCTACCAATGCACAGCTTCTGATCATTACCCAAAACCAATGTTTGTCGTTGAGGGAATCTTCACAGAGACGAGGACACGGCAGTATCATGGCAACACGGGCATTGAAATGCACTCGTTGATGGCGTGGAAGTATCATCCAGGCCATGCAGGACAACATCAGCATGCGGAGCGGCGACCACTATCTACACTCTGAGCTCCTATCAAAGCTGCGAACTCAGGACCTGATCATTCCCTCCTGGTAGTCTACCGATCCCGACGAGTTGTAGCATTTCCTTCCAGAACCCCACGGGTGGCGTACTGATCGATTCCTCGTACGCCTGAATCACAGGCCGTTCCCAAACGAGATCAGCTTCATGCGGCTGTACGAGCTTCGTCTTCTTCAGAACTTTCCATGCCGCGAACAATATCACGGCGACAATCGTCATGAGATAGGCGCCAAAGAACGATGTAATGTTCCACGTTTGCAAGCTGGTGTATCCGTACGAGCCAGCGATGCAGGTGAAATACACCAAGCCGATCCAAGCACCGTACGGTTGGAAGTAGCCTGTATATGGCAGACCGCACCTGTCTACTCTCTGAGCCTTGCAGGCGCGGTAGAAGAAGATGTAGGTCAAAGACATGACGATGTAATTCACAAATGTCCCAGCGGTAATCTGGTGGTTATATCAGCATATCACACCAAGGCAGAGGAAGTCTGATGACCAAACCTACCAGACTGATAATTGTACTTAGGATGCCAGCAGTTCTTGCATTGACCTGCAAGAAGCCGAGAAACCCAAAGATCATGACGATGAAGAAGCAATAGATGGGTATCCCCTTCCTCGTACATTTGGTAAGGAATTTGGGCGCTCTTCCTTCGAGCGCGAGCCCGTATAGGGTGCGTGAAGCGCAGAAGACGTACGTATTCCCAGCAGAGAATATCGACGTGACCAGCAACGCGTTGACCACATGTGGAAATGACGTGATACCCAGATTATACATGGCAATAACGTATGGCGATGCTCGAGCTGTTCCGGCTTCACTCGAATCCCCAGTAAGGATGCTTGACAGTGTCAGGTCGTCATGTGGTAGTACTATTCCGACACAGAGTGCGCTGCCGAGGAAAAAGATCGCGAAGCGGTAGTACATGGTCTTGAACGCAGTCTTCATGTAGACACTGGGGCGTTTGGCTTCCCCGGAAACCATCGAGAGGAATTCTGGACCGACAATATAGAAAGCTGTCCCGTATAGGGCAGCAAGAAAGCCTTGGAACCGGCCAAGATCGCCCTCGCTTAGGTAGGTCGAGAATGGACCTGGATCTCGCCACGACCTAAACCCGTAGGCGTCGCGTTGCGGGTTGCCACCACACATGGTGATAAAGGTAAAGAAGAACAGAGCAAAGATGAGGATGACCTTGCCACCCGAAAGCCAGAATTCGGCCTCGCCATACACACCGACAGCGAGTATGTTCAGTACCCTGGATGCACATATTGGCCCAGGTATAGAGATTGTGCAAACAAGACTGACGCATAAAGGATGATACACGCGAGCACTACAGCCCAGACTGGTATGTTGTCGCTCCAGAAATTCATGACCAATGCCACGGCGCTGATTTCGAAAGGTATTGACAGCGCCTCGTAAAAGAAGACTGAAAATTAGTATGATTCGGAAATGGCACCGGTCGACCACTTACAATTCCATCCGGCCATGAAGCCAAAAGCATCGTCTACGTAAGCTCCAGCCAAGCGGACGAAGCCACCAGATACCGGCATAAACGATATCATCTCAGCCATGCCATTGCCGACAAGGGCTACCATGATACATTGCACGATCGATGCTATCAATAGTCCGCCCGGACCTGCCGCACGAAGGCCAGAACCAATACTGACGAACAGTCCGGTCCCAATGGAGCCACCTGGTCAGGCGTCGGTATTCATGACCTACGGAACGTGGTAGTAGGCATACCAATGGCAATGAGCTGGATCTGACGATTACCAAGACGTCGCTGGAGATGGTCGACATTCTCAGCTACTGGAGCGGAGGAAGAGCCTACGCCATAGCTGATTTGAGGCGTTAGTCCTTCCTTGGTAACCTCCTTCTCCTTCGTGGTAGAGGTCAACGAGTCCATTGATTTCAGGATCTTGCTGTTCCAGACGGAAATGTAAGAGGTGGTCACGACATATCATCCTGACCCGCAAGGTGATATATTGACCAGCATTGTCGAAACCAGGGCAATCACTCTAATTCACTCCAAGCCATTCCTGATAAGCCTGCGGTGTTCGATACCGCAGCCGACACAAAGATGGCTTACTGCAAGTCAGGATATACACCCTGATAGCCCTTGCTACCACGTACCGCCTTTACCTCACGATCTAAGACATCGACCATAATGTTGCACGGCTTGGGCCTCATGGTTGCTTCACGGGATCGGCGCCCGCTCAAAATGTGTCAAAGATCGACAGTATCGGCTTTGGATGCCGAACAGCGGGAGGGGCTCGTCTCATGGACCGATGACAAGGCATCTACTATCGTAATGCGGTACCTCTGATCAGCTATGGTGTGGAGTGACTTCCAAGCATTGAATAATTGCTATCTCACGCTGACTGTTTCTAGTGAAATTCGTTACTAGCACTACAAGACCATACCGCAAAACCTGGAATCACTGATATCACACAACGCACCGGACAGCATCATCAACATCACACCCGTCCTCTCTCCACCGCTATCCCCTCCAACCAGACCTGCGAACGCCAACATGGTAGAAATCCACCAATACCACCTCCCCTCCACCAAACTCATCCCCAACTCCCCCCTCCCTCTTCTACACTACGTCTCCTTCTTCTCCCCCACTGCAATGCCAGGCATAGACGAGATCTACACCCTCTACAAGCGCAACGGCTGGGACGCATAATGGGCCGTCCGCTACGGGCCAACGCAGGCATCGCACTATCACTCCCAGTCACACGAGTGCATGACCGTCCTCAGCGGCGAAGCTACGATCCGCTTCGGCGTAGCGGACACTAGTGAGGACATGCGAGCCAACACGTGGGGTGGTGACCACGAAGCCGAAGGGATAGAGGTGCGTGCTAGGAAGGGGGACGTCTTCCTCATTCCGGCCGGGGTGGCGCACAAGAGCTACGCGCCTGTGCCGGACGTTGGGTTTTTGAGACTGACGGAGGGTGATGGGCATAGTATTGGTGCGGAGAATCCGGAGAAGTTTCTGAGGGAGATGGAGCTGAGTGGGTTTGTCATGATGGGGGCTTATCCGGTGGGTGCGGAGTGGGATTTTGTTGAGAGGGAGGACGATCCGACGGAGTGGAGGAGGGTGTGGTCTGTGGGCAGGCCGGAGAGCGATCCTGTGCTTGGGAACTCGTTGAAGGGGATTAGGGGGTTGTGGAGAGATGGGCCTTTAGCACGATTGTAGCCTTGAAAACGGAATCACCTCAATGTTGGAGTTCCCGAGACTCCCGTTGCAGCGTGATCAGGGCCAGTGGTGCATAGGATGGTATCTTCTACTCATATCGACCTCTAACTTGGTATTATCCAAAGACTGCGTGAAGAGTAGGAGTATGTATCAATCAATATGTATGAATGCTATGATCGTCCCAGAAGTATGCTCATGCTTTCACCCAATGCAAACCAGTCCGAATGTCACCCATCCTGATCGTAAAGAATATCTCCCATAGATACGAAGCCCGACCTCTCCACTGTGGCAGATCGCAGACCTGCGGAAGGACTGATCTGGCCTTCTCGACATACGTCGATGTCAGAGGAATAAATGCTCGTGGCTTCATTATAGCTCTGTCATGATCGCTGAGTCTCGGTACAATGTAGTCCACATGGTCCTGGAGCATCTGTTTGATGAGTCTGCAAGCCAGCTGTGCGGATGCATCCAAGCCCAAAGTCCAACTGACGTCGAAGTAGCCGAAGGAGAAGACAAGGTTCGGCAGGTTCTCCATCATGAGTCCTTTCCAGGCATGGTTCTGGCCAAATTCGAAAGGTTTCTCATCTACGGTGATTTTGATCCCTCCACCGAGCCTGAGCTTGAGACCAGTTGCAGTGACGATCACGTCCGGCTGAAGGTGATCCCCGGTATCGAGGTAAATGGTATCACTGGTGACTTCCTGGATCCTTGCAGTCTTGATGCTAGCAGTGCCGTTTTGTAGGCATTCGTAAAAATCGCCGTCCGGACACATGCACATTCTCTGTTGGAATGGATCGTAGCGGGGCTCAAAATTAGCATCAAGTGGTCTCCCTTTGAGCGCTGTTGCAGTCGCTTCCCTTATCAAGCGCTTGGCTGTCGAGGGATACCACAGACAGAATTGTCTGAAGAATGTGGGATACAGAATCCACTTCCATCGAATTAACCGTGGAGCCAGAGACTGTGGTAGGTATGATCGAGCGAGCTTTTCGAAGCTACCCTGACTCGGCACAGACATGATGTAACCAGGAGATCGTTGTAGCATGGTGACATGCTTAGCAGTCTTTGCCAAGGAAGGTAGAAGTGTGATCGCAGTTGCACCGGATCCTACAATGACGACGTCTTTGCCACTGTGGTCGAAATCCGCTGGCCAGAATTGAGGATGAATGACTTGACCGGCGAACTGATCAATGCCAGGAATACTGGCGGAGAGTGGTTCCTCATAATCGTAGTACCCAGTGGCTAACAGAATGAATCTGCATCGGAAGTCATGCAACTCCTCTGCTCCTTTTTGGACTTGCACAGTCCATCGACTTGCTTTCGAGCTCCAATTCATCTGCTGAACTTTGTGATTGTACAGAATGTGCTTGTCAATGCCGCTATCGCTGACTGTACTCTGCATATATCGAACAATGGCAGCGCCTTGTGCGATAGTCTCTGGTTCTGACCATGGCTTCCAAGGAAATCCAAATGTGTACAGATCTGAATCCGATCTCAGACCTAGATAGCTATTAGCCTGCTTCGATATTTCGCAATGATGACAACATGCCAGGATATTTGAAGAAGCTCCAAGTGCCACCGAGCTCAGGGCGGGACTCAAGGATGCAATATGATAGTAACGGGAATGCTTCTTGTAGTCTATAGGCGAAGCAAATGCCGGAAATGCCTGCGCCTATGATGACAACGTCGTAGTCGAGCATATCCATGGATGGTCTGTGTAGCTCTTCCGAAGCACTTGTTTCGATAACGCTGGCTGAAGGCTTGTGCTTGGTGACTGCCTACCAGGGCGCTGGCAGAGAAATGTAGCAAGTACGGGCTCTGTGGTCTTTCCATGCTTGAATGATAAGGCGTTCGGATGGGAGCCCCGTAGGAGCACATGCTTCTGGCTCTACATGCAGATTCGCGACTACCCAACTGCAGTGGACCTGCAGCATAGAGACCTAAGAAAACATGTCGGCTTCCATGACCGTGATCGACCTGATAGCACCGGCGTCCAAGCACGACCAGCCCAGATTATGGGCAAGAACTAGCCAATGGTTCTGCAACCTCGACATACATCCAATTAGCATAGTGTCGAGATATGGACCATCGTATTATTATCGGGTACCTTGACCAAGACAAGGTGCGGGGTTGTTGGCGGGTGACATCAATCAGGAGCCGTGAAGGCGAGATAGCAGTTTCGAAATGCCATCTTCACTACGCAAATCGCCCGTCGCTCGTACAATCCGGCCGCGCAGACCTGCTTGCGAGTAGTCACGAATGTTTCAGCAGATTCAGATCCATGTCTGTGAGCTAGACTGTCAAGAGAGAGGTTGGAGATGGAGCCGCCGACGAAGCGGTTGCGGGTGCCACGTCGGCCCCCGAAAGCGTGAGCAATTCGCAAAGCCATGACACAAATGGCAGCACATCTGACGATATAGTTGTGAGCAATGCCGATCGGCTAAAATCAAATGCTCTGGCTCAGCGCCTTGTACTCGATGCGTGCGACGGAAGGACACGTGTAAATTCCCCTCAGATGACCCTCTAGTCACAGTATCCGCAAGGTACACAGCATCTGGCCCTATCTGCAAGCTACCATACCATCTGACCGTTGAAGATATCTCCAACAGCTGGAGAGCCTCGTCGGTACTGCATCACAGCAAGAAGATCCCGAGCCGCCTTCTGCCTCTGTTGCAGATGAACAGCCGCATATCCAAATTGCAAGCACTCCTGAAAGACGTCCGACCACCGCCGCAGACACCACGATCCCGTTCACCAGCGATGGCTCGCATGGTACAGCTGTGTCATCGTCGACAGAATGGCACGCATGGCCGGGTCAACAGGACCAGCAGCAGCATCGCGACTCGTTCTCGGCGACCAGTAACTTCCCTGGTCGTCCTGAAACTACACAACAGCCTGTCAGCTTGTTAGGTCCACCGTTCACGCCTATGAGCTCCACGTCGGTATTGACCGAGTCTCTGCATGGACAAGTCTGTATTTCGTCCCCGTCCAATCCCCTCGTTGCAAACGCTCCATCGTATATCCGCAGCAGGAGTGGTCAAGCCCGTAGGTGATCTGCCCGCCGAGTACGCGCCAGATACTGATAGCACCAAGTGTACATGGGCACAACATCTACATGGTCATTCTGCCGTCGAGCATTTGCCATGTTAGGGCCGCTCACAGGCGCAGATCCGTATCAGCTTGATCGATTCAACAAGGAAGACGCGGCCTTCTGCTTGAAATGGCGACCAAGATCCCAAGTGGAAAGCGCAGACCTGGAAGATCTTCCATCAGCCAGTTATGCTCGTTTCCTGTACAATACTGTGCAATTCCACCTTGGAGAGCTGTCTGGTCTCATTGACGACGAGCCTTTCTTGACAAAGCTAGACGAGTTCTACTCTAGCTGCGACTCTCCAGGTCCAGACACGCAAGCCTGGTTTGTGCAGTTCCTCTTCGTCATAGCTTTCGGTCGTGCCTTTGTAGCACAAGCGAACCACCGTGCTCCTGCCGTACCACCAGGCACTGAGTACGGGGCTCGCGCCATGGGAATGATCTCTGATTTGACGCGACCCGGTATACCTCGCCTCGAAGCAATCAGTACACTGACTCTGGCTGCCTTGTATCTGCAATGTCTTGACATGAAGACTACAGCATATCAATATGTAAGACTGCCGGGACATCTCCTTCGGTTCGTTCGGCTGACCAGATACTAGATGGGACATGCGTTAAGCCTCTCCTACGTCGAAGGCATCCATCGTAACGTGCCGGATGATGCGATAGATCGTCAATATGCAAAGCGCTGCACCACGACCTGGTGGCTGATCTACACGCTTGCCTGGGAATTCTCCATTGTTTGCGGACTACCAGCACTAATTCCAGAGAAAGGAGTCTCAGCTATGTTGCCGACCCAGCATGATCAGTCCATATTGACCAGCGCTCTGGCACTCCGGGTGCGATTGTGTCGTGTGAGGGCATTCGCTTGCGACTGTAAGATAATGACGGAAGACGGTGCTCTCGAGACTGACCATGTACAGCCATCTACAGCCTGGAAAACAATCAAGGAGATACTTTTCTCAAAAATCTTACCACCATCTTGCATGGTCTTGCCAGCACTCTGCAAGAATTCCACACGACATACACCACGCTACGAGGAACCTCGAAAGGCGATCTACCTTATATGTTCCAGCAGTTATTGACATCTTACCACCACGTGAGTGCTTCGCGACTTGAGCGAGCCGATTCTGACCTTGCAGTGCGTACTGCTTGCCACAAGACCGCTTGCAATGTGGCTCTTGATGCACATCCTGGCGTCGCAAGAGGGCATACTACCACGCTTCGCCGGCCCCATCTTTACCTTGCTGCAACATTCGAGAGAGGCGGCGCTCGCGATTGTGACTATGCTTTCCTATCGCGCTGAACGCGAATGTCTTGGTAAGATCCACTGATGCCTCGACATTGCATCTACTGACAGGTCCTCACAGGCATGTTTTTGCCATTTGATCTCGAATACCTGTTTTCCGCAGGCATTCAGCTATTCCTGCTAGACACCATCCAACCAGATTTCAACACCGATCCCACCTGGCCGCAGAAAACGTTCGCCGTGTTAGACACCATGTCAGCTAAGGCGAACGTCGCAGCTAGTCTTCGCAAAGCAGAGTTGCAGCATCTTGAAGCATTGCTCAGGCCGTTAAGAGCACAGAACCTACCAGATCCTAGCGCACAGGCTCAGAATGCACCATCCTTACCGGAAGAAGCTGCGGGTACTCTCGGTGGCACTGAGGGCGATGACACGGTCGACCTGCAGACCATTTCGGACCCGAGAAGGTCGTTCCATTGGGAGGATCTGTACGGCGGGGAGAACCTGACGTTGAATGTCGAGCAGATGACGGAGCTGGCTAGACAGATCGAGGACAGGGAGCTCGAGGAGTTGTTGTCCCTGGGCCAGCATTGAGGCATGAGGATACCAGCATTCCTCCGTAGTCCTCTTACAGTCGTGAAGACAGCTTGACTTTCGCTCATCCCTTGCCGTTGCCCTCCGTGATCTTCGTATCCGCCTTTAGCTCCTCGAGGGATGCACCTGCCTCTATTACCCTTCTGCTACCCTGCCCACCAGTCTCTACACCTCTCCTGCTCTGACTCTCATTCTGCACCTCCCCCTCACCCTCCTTGGCCCCAGACATCGCTCCTCCCTCTTCGCCAACTATGCCTTCTTCCCCCTCCTCTACCTCCCTTCCCCCCTCCTTCCCCTCCGCCAAAGCGCGATACTTCCTCCTCCTCTTCTTCCCACCACTCTCCTTCTTCCTTCTCTCCCTCGCCTCCTTCACCCTAACCCTGCTCTTCTCCCCCAACTCCAGCTCTTCGAGTTTCTCCCGCAGGATCCGTCGCGCGATCGTCCTGTTCTGCGCCCGGCTGCGCGTCGACTGGTTCTTCACCACGATACCGGTGGGATGGTGCTTGAGCTGCACGCATGAGGACGTCTTGTTGATCACTTGTCCGCCGGGGCCGGTGCCTTTGATGAAGGACTCGGTGATTTCGGATTCATTTAGGGGGGGGAGGGGAGGGAGGGGTTTGCCTCTTGTTGAGGCACTGTTGTGGAAGAGGCCGAGAGGTGGGAAGAGGAGAGGGTGGAGATGACGCGGTGGAGGTTTGGTGGGTAGGGATGTGAGGGTGAGGGTCCGGTGGGAGAGGACGCGTAGTGGGAGGGACATGCGGCGCTGTGTGGTCATTAAGTGAGGAGTGTGGAAGGTGAGGTGGAGGTTGCGGAGAGAATGCAAGCGGGATGGACTTGTCAAGATGGAATTCTAGCAGCTCGAAGAAATCAGGGTGTTTACGGTATTTCACGACGTCATGGCACCCATGCAACTATAGACAGCAGAAATGCGAGGATTGGAAAAGAGTCAAAGAATATGTATAAGAAGCAGGCCAAACAACAGCCTCTATAAAAAAAAATCGAGATTAGCAATAGCAAGCTACGCCTATGATATCCACCATGTCCCGACCGAACCCTCTCGCTCCTTGCAATGAGAACTACCAGGCCCATCATCTACAAAACCTCATCCTCCTAGCTCCATTGCTCCTCATCATGCAAGTTCGCCCCTATAAAATTTTCAAGGTCCCTACGCTTTTCCACCGAAAAGAATATCATGCGTCATCACCGTCCAGAAACTGTCATCGTGTCCCTAAATCACTGCTCTACGAATGGAAGAGATCCCAGGCGCGCTCGCACAGGCGCATGAATTCCTCTTTCTTCTCCCGCGAGCTCATGCCGTGGCGCCAATCGTCCTCTTCCCGGCCTGGGGCGTGGCGCTTGAATTCCCCGCCGTGAATGGCTGGGGATCCACCGTTATCACGCTCGTACTCTTCCCGCGTGCGTCGGCGGCCGGAGATGCTGTGTGTGCGGGCGAGGTCAGGGCGAGAGTCGTAGTGGTGGGCTTGAGGGTGGTGCTGGGGATGGTGGGGGTGGTGTGAATAGCTGGCATGTCGCTCGCCCGGGTGGTGCTGGGGATGATGATGGTTGCCTGGAGATGGGGGTGTCGGGGGCTGAGCTCCGCCGTAGTGGACGACTTTGGGAAGTAGCTCTTCCCGTCCGCCGGCCATGCTTTGGACGGCCTCTTCCGCGCTGCGGAATTCTCGTGCTCGCGAGCTGGATGGTTGAGCTTGGTGGTGTTGTGGAGGGAAGCCCGGGCTCTGCATGGGCGGGTGACCAGGGGATGGAGCTGGCGGACCTGCGGGTCGGAATGAAGCAGAAGGTGGGGCCTCCATCCTATCGTGAGCAAAGACATCAGAAATGGGCGGAAGACGGTTCGCGGTCTGCTGTGCTGGTACGTGGTGAACATGACTCGAATGCGCGAGGTGGCTGGGAGGGTGAGGATGTTGGTTGTGTTGTCTGAGACCTGTGAAAGATTGTCCGAGGGGAGCAGACTGGATCACACGCTCGTGAGCAAAAGCAGACGCAGAAGGAGCATGAATAGACAGTCCCGGAGGAGGTCCCTTCCTCCGTGATGTAGCAGGACCGTCATCAATTCTTTGCGAGGCTTCTGCGCTCGCTGTCAGAGGCTTGGTCGAACCCTTTTGTCTCGCTTCGATCAGTTGTCGCTGCTGATCTCGTACGCTCAAACTGCGTTGTAGCTGTTCTCGGAGTGTAGGATCTTGAGTCTGAAATCCAGGCGACAAACATGCCACACCCAGATCTTTTATGGCGAGTCCGGCGGACTCTTTCGAGGGCAGGGGATTGGCTCCTGCAGTCTGTGGTCCCCTCAGTGCGGCCGAGCTGTTGGAGAGGTCAAGACGTCGAGGCCGGGGACGCGATGACATTTGTGGTGAAGCGGGTTCCTTCTTCACGCGTATGAGTGGTGTCCGTTGACTATCAGGGATTATTAGCATTGTCAGATTACAAATGCGAGCTTGACTTACGCATTTGGTGATGCCTTTCCGTCTGAAGCTGTACGCGACGGCGGGGACCTGGCGGCGGATTCGGGCGAGCCATTGCTCTGCGGTGACAATCTCTGTGCTCTCGGTGCAGATGTAATGTTAGGACTGGCATTGACGTGCGGCGCAAGAGGAGCGCCTTCTCTGCTTGACGTAGACATTGACCTCGGCGGACCTGGATAAAGCAATGGGCTACTCCGATCCTTTGGCGGTGAACCTGACAGACCTCCCAATGTCGTCACAGTAGCTGGCGGTGCTGCGACCACCGTGGACATTTCTGTAATTTTCAGAAAAACAGGTTGAGTGTGAAGTTGAGGATAGTTCGGGACCAGGGAGCGTGGGATGATGGCCGCAAGTAGTGGGATGCGCGTCTGCAGTAGAAGGTCGACGGAGGAAAGTCAAGTTCGTTGGTGGAATTGGCAGTCAGAGCGAACCTGCTTGGAACCGGACGTTGACACGGTTTGTAGAATCGAAGAAAGGCGCGGACAAACGTTCAAATGCGAGACAAGAAGTCTACAAGTGGAACTCTCGTGAATCCGTAGGGGACCGTGGGAGCTGGACCAGGGGGGTTGAACTGCTCGTGGACAGAGGACCTTTCCCAGGTAGCTTTCAGCTGATCACAGCCTCGTTGTCTGCTGCGTGCTCTGTGGGATTTGCGAAAGGAGGGGCTGCGCGGCTGAGGTCAGAGACATGCGCAGGTCTTTGAGCAGGGCGGACGCTATTGAAATCGTACGGCAGTAGTCGGTCCTCAAAGTCGATGCAACTTCGCCAATCTCTGACACTGCTAATACAGATCTGCTGGACGAGGAGAGAGAGGGTGGTTTCAGCTGGTGCTTCTTTGGGTCTAGTGCTGTCCTTGAAGGTTTTGGTCAGGGCGTCCCACTGCACCGGTCTGTTGGTCGCCGGCCGTGCACGTCTACTGAGACTGACGACCTCGAACGAGTGGGCAGGCGGGAACGCACATCCCTGACCAGCTCATGCAAGACGAGGATAGTGTGTGGCCGTGGCTCAATATGTGGCCTAGCCTTTGTCCAGTCAGGTCGTCGATGTCGCGTAGGAGCAGCAGATCAGCTCGGGAGTCTCGTAGATCATACGAAAGGTATCTTCCCTCGTCAACCACGAGCCAATACTAAAACTCCGACACGCGAGCTTCAGAATTCGATACTGTCCACTTAATAATTGGTAGCTCAGTGCGGGCAGAGTCATGGGCCGCCATCCTTTTGCCCTTTTTCGATTCTGGAGACGGGGTTTTAACGTTTCACATTCCATCCCTGCCCGGGCCAATCACTCGAGCCAATCCTGTCAATCTCGTTTCCGTCCTTGACAGCTGCAGAACATGTGATGGTCCGAGTTTAGTCTCCTCTTTTGCTGGTCCCTAATATTTGGTCCAAGGTATGAAAGACTATTATACGAGATGAAGGATGAGAGATAGGCGACCAAGAAAGACAGGAAGCGAAGATCGAAATGAGAATTACCACAATGGCTTACTGACAATCAAAGAACAAGTTGTGCCGTGACCAGATGTGGTAGGTTGAGTTGTGTAGCACGCGACGTTTGCGCTCAAAGATGAGGCAAGCGAAAAGGATCAATCTTCTTCGGCTTGCTCCGACCTCCTCGACCTCGGTCAACTACTACTGAGCCTCAATTCGTATCAAACATGCCTACTTCTTTGCAGCAATGCCCTAGTCCATTAGTCTTCTCTAGGCACAACTCATCTTCTACGATACTTCCATGCCCTACCAGATTGCGATCAATGAGCAAGAAAACTGAATCACCGCCGTTGCTATCTGCCCTGGCCGTTATGCAACGATCCGTGTCGCACCAATGCCATGTGTGCATACAACCTAATGACCAATTCCATCATTGTCCGCTACGGTGTTGGCGGTGAAGAATCGACCGCGGTGTCTGGCCCCCCGCCATGTTTGAGAATACGTGGCCTGCCACTACCACATCAGAAACAAGGTGTGACCAAGGGGAGCCTACCCCCTGCCCGTTCGTATGCGGAGCTTAATTTATCTGCCATCTAGATCGACTTTCGAGAGTGATGTCACGTTCGAGGTTTCCTGTGGCGGTGTAGTGCGATCCTCGGCTCATCGATATGCCCCCTTTAGTTCAGCAGTGGTAGACGTGGATATCGAGTACTCATCTGGCATGCAGTACCAGATGCGTGCATCGACGAGCATATTAACATTCCCTTCACGGTCGAGAGCCCCCTAGTCAACCTGACTCTGAATACGATGGTCTGAGAACTTTCAAGAGCTGTGTGTAGTAGTCCACGGCTCGTGACTGCTTCCCCGATAAAGGAGGAGTGGTAGCTACGACCTTCTTAGCATAGGATTGGCAGTCAGATATGTCCGGCACGAGGCTTCTCGCTTCGATAGTCGAGCACACACATGGCGAATCAAGAGCAGCGACATGGCCTGCATCCCTTTGCGATTGATCGTGGTTCCCATAGTCCTGGATGTTTAGGCGAGAATTGTCTATTGGGGTCAAAGTCAGATTCTGGAAGCTAGATTGCAGCTCTGGTGGTCACGGCTTGAGGTTTGTTGGTCGGCGTGACTCTGTAGTACGCATTGATTGACGTTCAGGTCACTGGTTCCACTTTGTGGAGTTCGACGTGTCCCCCGACTCACATCAAGTAGCTTTTGGTGAGAATCTTGAATGTGCACAGGAGTTCTGCTGTGCAGTGCTAGGTCTGGACACAATCGTGGTGACAGGAACCACTTCCCATTGCCAATCTGGTAGTGAGTCTACGGTAGTCATTCTTATCAAATCCACTCTGACAGTGATAAGCAAGCGCAATGTACCACCTGAATACCTAGTAGCCAATCGCAGTCCATTGATCTCAGAGAATGCAGTATACCACATCCAATGCACGATTCTGGGGTAGTGCTCCCATAGGCGAGACCACCGAATCGTTTTATGTCAGGCCCATGAGGGTGGAGAGAAGAACAAAGTCGCCAGGCACGTGCATTCGAGCTCTAGCGGCTCTAGGTTTGTGACATCATCTTTGCGAAGTTGGATTTAGCACCGCCATTGACGTGGGCAGGAGGTTGGAAAGGCACACAGGGCACCCCGAGAAGAACCTGAAGATCTCTTCACCAGCCTCTTCTTGATGGTCTCTAGCCACATATCCATAATTCTTTCCGTCCTTACTACCCCTGGTATACAGCACAGCGAGTGAATAGCTTCAACCAGCTTCAAGCTTCCCCGCACCACCGTTTCCTCCGTCCGCAACTTTCAGTATGGCAGAACAAAAAGAGCGCCCGCTCCATGAGTACGTACAGCTCCATGTCTCACTTGATGAACCCAATTGCGGTCTACCGGCTTTGCGCAAATACTGACCCATGGCAGGCTCCTCTCCCGGGACATGGTCGACATCTACGTCGGCTCAGAGAATACTCACTGGATCCTGCACGAGAAGCTCCTCTGCCACCGCTCCAAGTTCTTCCGCGACATCTTCTACGCCAAATCAGAGCACCGTAACCGCGCATTTGGACTGCCAGACGAGGATGATGAGCCCTTCCGCCTCTTCGTCGGCTGGCTCTACAGCGCCGCCGTGCCTGTGCCTAAGGAGGAGAAGGATCTAGGCAACCTCTTCGAGCTGTATCTTATGGGCGAGAAGTGGGCAATCAAGAACCTCATGGTCGATACACTGGACAGTGTGCGCAGATTCTACAACGAGACACAGTCATACCCTGGCTTGAGGAGGGTGCAGTATGTTTATGCCAACACTCAGCAAGATAGTCCAATGCGCCAATTCCTGGTCCGCGCCGTGGCTCGCGACTTGGTACTGAGAGAGGGCATGCCAGCGCATTGGGAGAAGGCCTTGCGAAAGAACGGGCAGCTTGCTGTGGATATCATCCTTGCTGTACAGAAGTGGAAGTTCGAGGAGGATCAAATTGTCGACCCCAGAGTGGACGATGTCGAACCAGTGGTTGAGGATGCGCTGCAAAAGGGTGCGATCAAGACTGAGGAAGTCAAGGAAGAGAACCTGACCAACGGCATCAACGGCGTGCACGAGGTAGACCAAGAGAAGCTCACAAACGGAGTCAATGGTGTGCACCTCGGCGATGGCGAGGACGACGAGTAGTGCTCTGCGGACGGGACTCTTTCGGCGCCACATCATTTGGTATGATTTCAAGCTGGCGTATGGGATGAGGCAGGTCGCCTCGATCCATTCTCTTTCTGCTTATCAGCGACACAGACTGATAGTCATGCCCCTTCTGATACCAAGCTTTAATGCACATGCTTCTCCATCACACTCTAACCCGTGATTCTCCTTGGTGCAGGCATGCTCTTCTTCTCCTTCTGAGAATCCTTCTTCCTTCTCCTCTCAATCGCCTTTTCGCGATCCTTGGACTTCATGCCTTCGAACTTGCTGACCAATGTCTGCTTCTTCAACTCTGATCGCTTGAGGTAGAATGGCTGCTTGCCCTGCTCGATTGCCTCCTTCTCCTTCTTCCTATGCTCTCGTAGAACACTTTGCTGTCGCTCTTTGTCCAATCGTGACTTTTTGCGATTTTGCATGCTCATCAACTTCCGCCGCAGTGTCTGCTTTGCGTCCTCGTCCCTTGTCTTCTTGATCGCTACTCGGAGTTCGTCCATCTCTTTGTCCTCATAGTCGTGCAGGAAGGAATACGCTTTCTCCATTCTGCTGTTGTCAATCGGTCCTGGTAGGTCGAATCGTGGATCTCGTGTATGTCGCTTCGGCGCATCTATCACGGTCCGTTTGCGGGTCACCTGCCATTTTGACGACTGCGATGTTGGCGCATGTTTCGACGATCGTGCTTTCGATGGGCCTTCGTCTTCGGAGTCGTCTTCGCTCTCGTCTGAACCAGATCTATCCTCTGACTGGTCGCTATCCTGCTTCTTGTCCTGTTTGCGATCCTTGATCTTGTCCGGCTTTGCTTCTGACTTGACCTTCTTTGACGACTTCTTGCTGTCCGTCCCTTTTGCTCGCCTGATCTCTTCTAATCGCGCGCGAAGCGCATCCAGCTTCGTATCTTGCTGTGCCGTGGCATCGGAACCTCTTTTCCGCTTCCTCGAGAGCGAATCCTGCGCCTTTGCGAGTGTGCCGAAGGAGACATTCTTCAATTGCTCTTCAGGTTCAGAACTACCGGCCTCGTCGACATCGCTTGCATCTTCATCCCCAGAACTCAGCACGTTGCCGCCATCGCCAGTATCCAGTATTGACGGCGAGGAGCCGCCTTCCTCGAAACCTTCTAGTCCATCCTGGTCCTGGCTCTCATCCTCAGAGCCATCTCCGCGGACGTCTTCCGCTGAGGGTCGTACGACTTTGTCCAATTTCTTGTGCCCAGGCATTTTGTTCCTGAGTTTCCCGATGATTTGTAAGGTACAAAATTTTTAATGTATCTGGAGAAGCTGGCTTCACCCTATCGGAAATATCTCGCAGCCCCGCAGAAAAAACAGCCGGGAATATGACGTCGCGATGTGCCCTGTCAGAAGTGACAAAACTCTTCCATCACCGAGCACTAAAGCACGACACGCGAGCCGGATAGCCAGCTCTGTATCTCCTCGTTCCAAGCCTTTTCTCCTCCATTGACCTTTTCCCAAGCATTGAGCCTCTTCACAACCAATTGACTCTTCCCCCATTCCTCTACCACCTTACTCTCAATCCTAGCACCAACACTCCACCGCAACCATGAAGATACTCACCAAAGAAGAAGAGCAAGAGCACTACGAGTCCGTCCCTCCCTCCCCCCATCTCCCCCCTCTACTGACCTCTCCAGCGCCACCCTCCGCGGCGGCATAGGCGGCGGCATCATCGGTACCGCCTTCGGCGCCGCCGGAGTCCTCCTCGCCGGACGACGCTACCCAGCCTTCCGCGCCCTCTCCCTCCCCTTCCGCGCCTTCCTGATCACCTCGACCGGCACCTTCAGCGCCATCATCGCCGCGGACCGCTACTCCCGACAATACGAAGCCTCGCGCCACCCCGAGTCCAGCTACACGGACGAAAATGCCCAACAAGCGCGGATGATCGAGGAGTCAAAGACCTCCCTGCAGCGCGCCAAGGACTGGGCGAGCGAGAACCGCTACAGCATCGTCTTCGGGTCATGGGTCGCGAGCATGGGCACCGCGCTGGGGTTGGTGGGAAGGAACCCGTACCTCACGGGTCAGCAGAAGTTGGTGCAGGCGAGGGTGTACGCGCAGGGACTGACGCTGGCGGTGGTGATTGCGAGTTTGGCGCTGGAGGGGAAGGATATGAATCAGGGTGCGGGCAGGTGGCAGACGGTCAAGGTGTTGGATCCGAATGATCCGACGCATAAGCATTTGATCGAGAAGAGGGTGCATCACGAGCGGTATAGTGGGGAGGATCAGTGGATGGGTGAGTAGATTGTTTTCTCTGGTTAGGTTGGTGGAGTATAGCTGATGATGGCAGATATGGTCGAAGCGGAAGAACAGCGCATGAAGGAGCGTGACGCGGCGGTCAAGGCGCAGGAAGCCAAGGACCGGAAGAAGGGGAAGAAGGTGCATCACGAGGAGCAGAGCGAGCACGGGGAGAGCAAGCCGAAGAGTCATAACTTGCCATAGAACGACACGCGAGGATGTATAGGTTTGGTTGGCTGGTGGGCCATGTGTCACCATTTGCACGATCCCCTGGGCAGTGATGCAGATATTGTGTTCTACAGTAGAGGTAGTAGTTACGCCCAGGCTTAAGGACTTGAGGAAGGAGGAGAAGCGGAAGCATATCATTAGGCATAGAGCGTTCGGCGCATGTACTATTACCTTGTCAATCACATAGCTCACACACCCCACTTGTTCTCCCCAGATCAATCACGCTCAATCAAAGCTCGAGTAGTTTCATCCATTAATTCCTCTCTCGTATTCCCTGGTCTCCTCCTACCCTTATACTATCCCCCTTGGTATCCCCTCCTGACCCGTAACCGTCCTCTATGAAAGGATAATATACATGCGACTGTCATGAGTCTTGTAATCAGATACTGCATTCGGCTTGCCCTTAGTCAGAGGCAGCACCGGCGTAGCGTAAAGGTTCAATCGAATCCGTTCCGTCCGCGTAGGGACTCATTATACATTATACCGGCCGTTGTTTCTGTTCTCGTAACGAAATGCTTTTTACTTTGGAAAATGGAAATGCCGCCGTGATGGTACAGTGCAGGCTGGAGAAGGGAAGATGCATGGTTGTCGTGGTGAAGATGTTGTTGGCGGTCGAGGATGGAGAAGCAGCTGGAGCTGGTATCCAGCTTTGCAAGGTGTGATGTGGTAGTTGTGTTTTGTGTTTGGGAGTTGTCAAATGCTGATGTTGGTCGGCATGCATGGTCTTGTATATCGTGCAACGTTGCGATCGTGCATAAAATGCGCTGCTGAATGGGGAAGGTGTGATTGAATCGAATGGTCATTCGTGTATGCTTGGTCTGCGTGAGCCATGGTCGGCTGGCGTCGTGATGAGTTTTCATGTCATGATTCTTTTGATCGTGGTGCATCAATGTGCGGATTTCGATGGACTGATAAGAGCCCAATCATTGTGGCTTTGTGTTCGGTGTTTGGGAGGAAGAAGATGTTTGAGACGCAGCTCGGCTGGGCGGGTGAATTGTTGGTTCGAGTGTTCGTGGTGGTACTGTGGGAATCTGATAAGTTGCGAGTTGTCTCGCCGCTGTAATTGGCGGTGGCCGTGACGAGGTTCGGTCGGCAGCAAGAACTGGTGGTTCGAGGGTTAGTGGCGGGACCGTCGATCGAGTTACGGCTGGCTGGCTTGTAGCTGGTCGATCGACCGGTACGAAGGAGCGAGACCCCTGCATCTCGTACGCTGCATTCTGCGAGGTATGATCACCACCTTGTCTATCGAAAAAGAGAGGAGCAAATGTCGGCAGAGGTGGTGGTGCCATTGGTGCTTGCCTAGAGGAAGTCGCAGACCTAGTATCATCGTGACCAGCTTGGTTTGCCTGTGTACCACCGGCCATAGCAGGACCCTAAGGTATGGTTTTTGGGCTTACCGAAAATGATCGCTCTCGCAAGGTCCCAAGGAAAGTGGATATGGGATCGAGGGTAGGAGGCTGCTCTGGAAGATTGTGCTACTCTCCTCGAGGCGCTCTGAAAGACGACGGGCCTTCGTCTGGCTGTCGCGTGAGGATGTCGGGATAACCACGTGACGGTGTCCGTGCGTGGTGAGCTCCGACCGGTTGTCCTTCTCGAAGGTCTTCTTCCCTCTCCATTGATGGTCGCGTTTCTGGTTCCTCCCTGGTCATCCTCATCCTCTTGCGCTTCCCAGACGAGGTCTCTTGAGGAGCTGTCGGTTTCGGTAAGCTCTGTAAAGGCGGTGTCATGACCGCTTGTGCTGCTTGTTGCGCTATAAGTGAAGGCGCATTGCTGGGCCCAGCCGTGACCATAGTGTCTCGCCTGACAGCCGGAAAGGAGTCTCCACGTTGACGCGCCGCTGCCTCTTTGCGCAACTCTGACTCAGCCTTGGTCGGTCGGCCTCGTTTCTTCTTAGGAGGTTCCGAGGACTCTGAGGGATTTAGGAGAGTGCCGAGTCCGGCGGGCTTTGGTTGTATGTCTTGGTAGCGTGGACCGCCCATCATGGGAGCTGAGGAGGGTCCTTCTGCGCCGTAGGGACGTTTGGTACCCGCGATATCTAGGGGCCGAGGAGCTTCGCGCACGCTCATAGATCGCGATAGTCCTAGTGGAGGAGCTGAAGTTTGCCTGACATATTCGTAGTACATTTGTCTGCATTGGTTCAGGCTTCGCCCTGAGATGTGTCAGACTTGTGGACTGGCAGTCACTGAGCAGGAAAGCGAATGAAAAGGCAACATACCTCGAGGCAAAGGTAGGTCTTCCCATCGAGGTTCGGGTAATGATCGAACGATTGGTAGTAGGGTCTCTGGAGGTACTGAATTCACCTTGAGAATTTCGCCGAATAGTTCAAGCTGTGGCGACTCAGTATGTTTACATATCGTCAAATGATCCATAGTATACCTTCTCAGATGGAGTCCATGGCTGAGGAGGAGGAACATTCATTGTTCGCCCACCAGTTTGCCCACGGTCCGCTCATGCCCCGCAATCACGACAAAAACCATTCGCCGACGTTTTTGGCCCGCAACAGTCTCGTGGATGCGATAAAACGAATGGTATCGTGTCAATCGTATGCGACGTCAATTGAACAAAAAGCGAGCGACTCGAAAGAACAGGATCGGTTCTCAAAACGAAGGTAGGGCCGAACTGTAAACTGGGGGTGGTTGACTCTCAAACGAATGAAGAGAATAAAGGACACTCTTTTTGGGGACGAGGAAAGAGGCCAGGGATAGAAAGGCGCGATCGGAAAAGGCGACGACGCGACCAATTCAAGAAAGAAGCAACGAGCGACTACGCAGGGCGTGAAGAGAATGAGAGAAAAGAGACGAACATGTGTAATGACAAGAGAGGTAAAGATGGCGGGAAAGAAGATGGGGCCTGCATGAGACTGTTACAAGAAATGCATGAGCCTAACAAAATGTGTTGCTGGCAAGTGGTCCAGTAGCGGCCGAGGCGAAGGGGTGGTCTGTTCAAATGCAAGCCGCAGAATGCTCGTCATGGGATCCTTTGACCTCGAAATGATGCAGATGCAAGAGCGCACAGAGGTTTTGCTACTCGTTCGAGGTTCCACACCTTGCCTGCCCTTGTCCAGTGTATGTGTCCCAAGGTTGATGCCGCAAGAGACTCCTCCCTGGGCAGGTCAAGAGGAGGAATCCCGGAGTGGCCCGTCTCACGGAGGGATCACAGAATCGAGGAAGGGCCAGATGAGGACAAGGGAGGGGCAGAAAGCGGGCAGGAAGAGAGTAGTCCCAGGACAGGGCTCAGAAATTTGATGAGATTTGAAAGTAACAAGCACTGCGCTAGAGATATGACAGGACGATCCGACAGCGAGCTAGCGTCAATTAGAAAGACTCTATGGGCCTTGCAATCTTCCAACAGTGCCGGGCAGAAAGTCGGTGAATGCAGGACCCTAACCTTGATCAACCACGATGCTCTGTCTGCTGATGATATCTGACCAGGTAGCATTCGGTAATTCGGCGGAGTATGGTAGAGCGAGTATGAGTGGATACAAGCAAGACCCCCCAGCCACCTCGACCATGTCCAAGAGAGATCCGACCGGGATGGTGAGGCACATTGCTTGACGACAAAGTCTAAAAGAGACTTCACCAGGAACAACAGGACCAGATCCGCGAATATCAGCCGCGTCCACAAAAGTCTGTTCCTTTGAGGCAGACGAGAATCCTTCCATCGGCTCACGACCAGTTCGTCGGGACCTCTGCATTTCTGTGTGAGGCAAGCCGAAGCCTTTTGCTGCAAGTAGCCTGCAAGCTAATGTCTCAAGTCTGAGTGCGAAACGCCAATCAGATAATCAAGCCCGTGGTTACTATGTCGGGTTAGGTGCCCCTGCGCCGAACGACTCGGATCTATCTCGCCGAACTACTTCTACACTACCGCTCCACGCGTTCCACACCTTGCAAAGCTCAGTAATGCTCACGCTACAATTCGTTGCGAGGTCGGTGTTAACTTACGGAGTAGCTCGACACGCTGAATCTGATGCAACAGCAGCTGCATGACGAGATTATCGCTTTGTGCGAGGAGTATACCTGGTCAGCATGTTGACCTCTGCTGCCGACTTGTCCTTTTTGCCTGCAGCACGATTTACTCAACATTGGCTTTAGACACACCTGACAGTAAGTACTGGCCATTGCTGGTCCTCTTTTCCCTCGCTTGGCCATGCCTTACGATGATCACGCGGGGCTCTTTTCCCTCGCTTGGCCATGCCTTACGATGATCATGCGGGGCTCTTTGTGATCCTCCTTGCGCGTCTTTGTCCCTATTCGTCTCGCAGCCAGAAACCTGGCAACATATATCCAGGACGCTCATGATCACAGCATCACCGGAGCGCTTCATTTCCTCAGAGGGCGGCGCCTTCTCCGTCTGGTCCAATGCCAACCCTCAAAGAGCTTCCCCCATTACTCTCGACTCAAACAAGACCTCGAGGCTGACGAAGCCATCGCCGTCAACGTCATCGCTCGCATCTCCATCATCTGCGGCACCGTGAAGTGAACGAAGAAGCGTCATGCTCCATAGCCGAGAAGTACTTTCTGGGAAACAGGCCACACGTGTGGGCACACCCCCTCCGCCCTAGACGACTTCTATGCCGATATCAAGACCAAGCACAGCCACCAGGGCACCGCCGTCTCCTACCCAGAGCCACAAGTACACGCTCAAACACTTCGGGGACGTCGCGAAAGAGCTCTTCCCCGGTCGCGAATGCTGCCTGCTCCCGGGTTACCAGGTCTCTGTCTGCCTTGTAGTGCGGCGGAGTAGGCTTCACCGACGACCTTGCCCAACGCAACAGAATTGTCTGGCATACTTCGTCGATCCGGTCAAGTGCCTTTTCAGCATGATTCAGTGGCCTACCAAGCAGCCTGGTTGCAGGCATAAGTGCTTGGTCTGGTAGCATTGCCTCGAGGTGGTAATACGCCTGCATTTAGTAGCTACATATCTCGCTTCTACATGCTGGATTTACATTAGTCGCATGCGGGCGGTAAATATCTACCTAGTGTGTCATGCAGTATGTCCCGAAGGATCCACTCTTGGCTTTGAATGTATTTCACGATGATGTGTCTCGTATGCAAGCTCATGCAGGTCGTGAATTTGATAGGACGAGAGCACCGCATTTCGAAAGGGGGCTGGCACGGATCGACTGAATGTAGCGATGGATGATTGCGCGCACGTCTAGCATGACAAATAAATCAACGCCAATAAATGCCACCAGGCTTCGACACATTATCTTCAGAATAGCGTGACGACCGTGAATATGTGTAGATATCGATGTTGTGTGAGGTGAAAGGATGACATGGAATGGGTGAAAGCTGAGTGGCTGCGGAGAAGACCTGCTTTGCCCGCCGGCCTTGGCATAGACTTGAGGAATATGGATGCTGTCGGTCATGTATTCTGGAAGTGTCGTCACAAATATCAACAGTCGATACAATTGTCCTGGATCGCGAGCCAGGGATCAGTGCCATCATCCCGTGCACTCAGAATTGTTGCGCGACCTCTTTGAAAGGCTAGACACGACGTAGTCTGCTATTATCCCTATACCAGCACACGAGCGGGCTATTGCAGAGCGACGACTTCTGTTTAGAAGAACGATCTGGTCGAGAGCTGTATCAGAAAGACTCTCAGACCATCTCCGGAGCAATCGTGCACCAGCACGTCTCCCCCCGCGAACACAGATCAGTACTGCTTGAGGCCACTGCTCCAGGACAGAAGCAAGGTCGGCAACAGCCAGACCACACGACAAGTCAACACACGGACGAGGATCTTCTACAGGTCGCGGAACTCTATTTGGTGGTTTCACGTGTTATTGGCACATGTACGAGTAGCATGTCGTTGATATGAAGCGTTGCGGAAAGGTCATACCTCAGTGCTTGGATTTTAGTGTCTCCTCTCTGAGCTTCTTCGCCCCAGTCTCACCTTCTCTCTCCACATCGCCCACCAACCGATGACAAGCTGCCGTGCAGCGATAGCTTTGGATCAAAATGAACGACAATATCGACGTCAAGATGGAGGATGATGGGGCGGAGGATAATATCAATCTGGCGTCTGTACCTGCTGTGCAACATGACAGCCTCCGCCAGATCAAGACAGAGTCACGGCCGAGTCCCTCCCGTCGCTCTACGAAACTTCTCAACTCACCTTCGAGTCATCCACAATCGCCATCACTCAAGACTGAGCCACAAGAGACGGTCGGTGGGGACATTACACTCAAGATGGAGCCCGGTGAGCCTCCAAAGCTTTCGAGGCGGACATCTCAGAAAGTTCCAGCGCGACCACTGCAGCTCTTTTCACACTTGCCAGATGCGACATCTGAAGCAAAGACATCCTTTGATACCCTCACGTCGTGCACATATGCCAATAAAGGCCTTGGGTACACAGAACCTCCGTTAGAGTGCGACTGCAACGAAGAATGGGGTAAGCAGTCAAGCCAGATACATGTAACTCTTGCGACGTGATTTCTGACGATTTTAGATCCATCAACCAAGACCAACAATGCCTGCGGCGAATATTCAGATTGCATCAATCGTGCCACCAAGATGGAATGCGACCCAGATTGCGGCTGCGGAAACAAGTGTCAAAACCAGCGCTTTCAACGCAAGCAGTATGCCAACGTGTCAGTCATCAAGACCGAGAAGAAAGGATACGGTCTCCGCGCAAATGTTGACCTTGCAGCTAATGACTTCATCTTTGAGTATATCGGAGAGGTCATTGGCGAGGCCGCCTTTCGCCGCCGCATGCACCAATATGACGAGGAAGGTATCAAGCACTTTTATTTCATGTCACTCACAAAGGGCGAATTCGTCGACGCGACAAAGAGAGGAAATCTCGGTCGATTTTGCAATCACTCCTGCAACCCAAATTGTTATGTCGACAAATGGGTGGTGGGCGAGAAACTCCGCATGGGCATTTTTGCCGAGCGAAACGTCAAAGCTGGAGAGGAACTGGTCTTTAACTACAACGTCGATCGATACGGCGCAGATCCACAACCATGCTACTGCGGGGAGCCAAATTGCGTCGGCTTCATTGGTGGCAAGACTCAGACTGGTGATCGCGCCACTAAATTGTCCTGGCAAGTTGTTGAGGCACTCGGTCTTGAAGATGCTGAAGACTGGGACTCAGCTGTGGCCAAGAAGCCGCGGAAGAGGAAGACTGGCGAAGATGATGAGGAGTACATCAACGACATGCAGACGAAGGCTCTGGATCTCAACGGTGTCAAGAAGGTCATGGCAACGCTGGCGACTTGCAAAGAGAAATGGATCATCGTCAAATTACTCGACCGTATCCAGGAGTGTCAGGACGAAAACATCCGATTTCAGGTCATCAAGATGCACGGCTATCGTATGCTTAATACTGTCCTCAAGTCTTTCAGCAGCGATACGAACGTCTGCCAGCAGATTTGCGACATTCTTTCCCGCTTCCCTATGCTCACCCGCAACAAGATTGCTGACTCGGGCATCGAAGAGACCATGGCCAAGCTGTCATTAGAGGCTGACGACGATGATCTCCGAGAGCGTGCCAAGGATCTTTCCAGTAAATGGAGTAACCTCGAGATGGGTTTCCGGATAAAGAAGATCAAGCGAGATCCCAATGCCGCTCCCGAGGAGAGAAAGCTCGATCGGAGAGATAATGAGAGAACACGAGCTCGATCAAGATCAAGGTCAAAATCACCTGACGCGCCGAAAGGACCTGCGGCACCGACTGGTCCTCGCAGTAATGTCCCTCAGCGTGGACCTGGTTTTGGACAACGACCACCGCCCTTTCGCCGCCCAGGTGTCCTACCCGAAGGCTGGTTCCAAGCAGTGTCTGGGAATGGGTCGACGTACTACTACAATGCCACAGGCCAAACGACCTGGCAAAGACCAACGATACCAGCCTTGTCCGCTCCACCACCTCCACCACCTAAAGCTGTCACCGATCAAGAAGTACTTCAAAATCTCATCAATAATATCATCGCCAACAAGAAGGACTCCGATAAGCCATCCGAGTCCTCCGGGACCGCTACGCCCAGCGCAGCACCAAAGGACGACGCGCGGAAGGATAGCAAGGAAGACCGATGGAAGTCGTATCCTGAAGAGAAGAAGAAGAAGTTGTACGAGAACACTGTGGGTATCAATGACGGCGTTTTGTTAGTAGAGACTGATGTTTCCCAGCTGCATCCTCATATCAGTTATGTCATGAACAAATACAAGAAATATCTATCTCGAGATGACATGAAGAGATTCGGCAAGCAGGTGAGAAGGATTGGGCCGACATCTTCGAATGTCTCTGACCTTTCTAGATTGCAAAGAAGCTCGTCGATTCCGATTTCAAGCGTGGCCGAGTTGGCGACCCACGCAAAAAGCTCGACTCGAAGCAGGAGAAGATGGTCAGGTCATACGTCAAGGACTTCTTCGACAAGGTTGTGCAGAAGCAGAAAGAGCGGAAACGACACGAAGAGAAGCATGGTATCAAGAAGGACGACGGCAAAGATGGCAAGCCATCAGACACACCGGTGCAGAATACTACCAGCGAAGGTGCAGACGACGTACAGCTATCCGAGAACGAAATGGAAGATGATGACGAAGACGCTGCGGTACTACCAGTAGGATCAGAAGAAGGCTCGTCAATACTGAAGCGCCCACTGGATGGTGGTAGTAGAGATGGTTCAATGGACGACTCGAAGCGACCGAAGATGGAAGAGGCACCTCCGCCTCCACCGCCTCCACCACCTCCCGCAGAAGGCTCGCCTGTCAGTGGTAGTATGCAAGTCGACTCGACGCCCAGGAATGGCGACGGCTTCACGAACGGACATGTGGAGGACGCAATGGACATTGACGCCGCCCAGCAAGCTGCCTTTCCAGCAGGATACCAGTCCACCCTTAATGGCAAAGCGAGCAGCACGAGTCCCATGCAAATGGCAACACCACCTACCACGGATAGCACCGAGCAGGAAGCAGGGAAGAAGCACAATGGTGTAGAGGCAAGGATTGAGGCGTCGGGTTTCTGAGAAGACTTTGGAGATACCCTGAACGAGGACCGTGGTAGTCCTGAGAGATAGCTGGCATGTACTTTCTGGTATCGATACCCATTCCGCGAAGGCCAGTAAGGTATTGTAAAGATAGTGTACGCTCCAAGCACAATACTTGGGTAACAGATGGTCTGCCACGGTGAATATGCTTGATCGGCCATGTGCCGTGTTTGGCTCTTCATGACTTGGGTGTGCGGCATCATGTACACGTCAAGCGTGGTCCGGAGGGCCTACGCCTCAAAGACCACGAGCAGTCACTTTGAACACATCTACAGGTCTCGAAGCACTCACAATCCATCCTCTAGACACTCACAGCACCAATCGCAAACATGACAGCACTCAGAACCCCGTTTACGCGCTCTCTCCGCGCCCTGCGTCCCCTCCAGCGTAAAAACCCCCTCTCTCCCCCACCCTGACCATCTACACCAATACTAACCTCCCAAGCCATCCGCACCTACGCCTCCCAACGCGCCACCCAAGACCAAGCTTCCCCCGGCACTGCCTCCAACGTCGGCACCAACCCCGACAGCGTCAGCGCCGACCAGAAACACATAAAAGAGTCGCGGGCGACGGACGGGGTGGGGTCCTCGCCGGACACGAGGAGCGTACAGACGCCCGTGACGGATCCCAAGGGCGCGGCCACGGGGATGCAGGAGGAGGATAGCAGTGCGCAGAGCACGATTAAGCAGGACCCGGGGAAGTCGGACGGGGAGAAGAGGGGGCAGGTGGAGGAGATGGGGAAGAGGCCGCTGGATGCGGGGGATAAGTGAGTGCGAGATGTGAAGGTGGTGGCAGGTTGTGACTTTGAGTGAACGATGGGGTCGGAAAGGATGCAGCTGTGCGAAGTGGTGGATGTGTGTTGAGACGAGGACGAATGTCATAAGTAAGGACAGAGCCAAAGGTGTAATACTGTCCTGCGGGGCACTCGTGGTCATTCTCGGTCTTATCTCGTTGTGCCTTACTCCGTTCGTTCTTGTTCATGGTATTCCGACGCCGTACTACTGTCGGCCTTGTATGAATGTAGTAGATAAGTGAGTTGTGGTATTCCGTATGGCGCGCTTGAGAGCCGACTTCAGGCGCAGAACTCCACTCTTCGATATCAACGTGCTCTGAAAGGAAAGCATTTCCGGCCACACTAAGCAGATTTTGGAGAACCCGGACCCGAGAGAAGGACTTTCGGATCCGAGAGACACGACGACGCCCCTCGCAAACAGAAACGCACATTTGCGTCAGGGTCTCGAACTCCGTCGTCTCTCCGATCCGCCTGCCCCGCATATTTACTATCTCTAGGTCTTGACCTTCTCCTTCTTTCAATCCTGTGTCACAATTCCAATCGCAAATATGAGTAGCGTATCACGAGCTTCACGATTGGCCTCGCCCGCTCTTAGAGCTCCGAGAGCCGCTCGAGCTGCTGCTTTCACACAAAGGCGGTTCCTCGCATCTCAGACCCCGCCGAAGAACGCGACAGCTGCGGCGACAGCTACAAGCAATGCTTCCTACGAGGATGCTGCAAATTCAGAGTGGTTTTTTCCAGAGGAGCCACGTGGACCAATCGTCAAGACTCAGATTCCTGGACCGAACAGCACGAAAGCAATCAAGGAGCTGGATCAAGTGTTTGACACACGGAGTTTGAACATGATCGCAGACTACAGCAAGAGCTACGCCAACTATATCGCTGACCTGGATGGCAATGTGCTGCTCGATGTATACGCTCAGATTGCGTCGATCCCAGTCGGATACTCCAACCCGACCCTCATCAATGCCTCCACCTCCCCCGAAATGCTCTCAGCGATCGTCAACCGCCCTGCTTTGGGCAACTTCCCTCAGCACGACTGGAAAGCCATTCTCGAAAGAGGTATCTTCCGTGCCACGCCTAAGGGCATGAACCAGGTCTTCACCTCCACCTCCGGCTCGGACGCAAATGAGCTCGCCTACAAGGCCGCCTTCATGTGGCGTCGCCAGCAGGAACGAGGTGGCTCTACTGTCGACTTTACCCAGCAAGAGATGGACAGCAGCATGAATAATCAAGCCCCAGGCTCCCCCAACATGTCCATCATGTCCTTCGCCCACGGCTTCCACGGCCGCCTCTTCGGCTCCCTCTCCACAACCCGTTCCAAGCCCATCCACAAACTCGACATTCCCGCCTTCAACTGGCCCCAAGCCCCCTTCCCTAAGCTCCAGTATCCCTTATCCGAACACGCCCGCGAGAACGCTGAGGAAGAAGCCCGCTGCCTCGCGGAAGCAGAGCACATCATGACCACCTGGCCCTCCCCGGTCGCCGCCATCATCATCGAACCGGTCCAGTCCGAAGGCGGCGACAACCACGCATCCCCCGCCTACTTCCGCGGCCTTCGCGAAATCACCAAGAAGCACAACATCCTGATGATCGTCGACGAAGTGCAGACCGGCGTTGGCGCCACCGGCAAGTTCTGGGCGCACGAGCACTGGGACCTGCCCACGCCGCCAGACATGGTGACGTTCAGCAAGAAGGCGCAAATGGCGGGCTATTTCTTCGGCGACGAGGCGTTGCGACCCAACAAGGCCTACCGTCAGTTCAACACCTGGATGGGCGACCCAGCTCGCGCCATCCTCTTCGGCGGCATCATGGACGAAGTGGAGAGGTTGAACCTCGTCGAGAACACGAGGGTCACGGGCGAGTACCTATACAACGGCCTCGAGGGGCTGCAGAAGAAGTACCCCGATGAGATCATGAATCTGCGGGGACAGGGCCAGGGGACATTCATCGCGTGGGACTCGCCGCGACGAGACGACGTCTTGAGGCGCGCAAAGGGCGTGGGGATCAACATCGGTGGTTCGGGAGCGAGTGCCGTGAGGTTGCGGCCGATGTTGATTTTCCAGAAGCGTCATGCGGACTTGTTCCTCGAGGGGATGGAGAAGGTTTTTCAGAGCAAGTAATGTCAGCGTAACGCAGTCGTTGTAGGAGCACGTTTTGATAGTTGAGGATACCACGATTTTCATTCTTCCTTCCACCGTGTCTCCCCGTCCTCAACACCCCTGCCCGCCCATCATGCTTATCGTGACTCTCATCATAACCTCTACCCCGCGCATCCAGCTTCCCTATAGTGTTGAAAGCTAACACAACCCCTCCAACTCCTCCTCCTCCCCCTCCTCCAACCCCGCCCACCCCTCCATCCTCTCCAACTCCCGCTCAAAGAACCCCCTCTCCTCCCTCCCCGCCCCCCGCTCCATAACATCAGGATACCCCTTACAATTCCACCAATACGTCAACGCCCGCAGACTCTGCTCTAGCGGCAACGCCTCCTCCACCGTCCCATCCACATCTCCCGGTCCCGCACCACCCATTCCCCCACCCCCACCCACTAACCAGTCGTCCCTCAACTCAGCCGGCACGGAGAGCCATACCGCGGTGATGATCTTCATGTTAGACTGGCGCCACTTACGCCCGCAGTAGGGCACTTGAGACTTGAAGAGTTTGAGCGTGTAGTACCGCAGTTCCTCCACGGGTACGCGTAGGGATTTCTTGAGGTGGTTGCTGGACTTGTAGCTGACTAGCAACAGGGAGCGGTGGGCTTTGCGCCGGGTTACTTTTTGCAGGACGCGGAGGTGGTTGATCAGCGCGAGGAGGTTGCGCGCGGAGTAGGTTGTCAAGGGCGAGGGGGGAAGGGGCGTCGCGGGGTAGCCTAGTTCGTCGATCTCGGGAGGGTGCGTGGTGTAGTCTATTGGTGAAGGGGAGGCGGAGTAGGTGTTTGTGCGTGGGAGGGAGGCCGCGGAGGAGGTGCGCCGGTGGTATTTGATGGGTGGGGGCGCGGCAGAGTCCAGGCTGGAGAGGGAAGCGGAGGATTGGTGCGATTTCCGGCGCGTGGGGGATTGTGCGGCGCAGAGGGTGAAGAAGTTGTGGGACGGGCGGTCGAGTTTGAAGTGCACCGCACGGGAGATGTCTTGGGTTTGCCAGAGCTTGAGGACTAGTGGGATGTAGTTACTGTCGAGGAGGAGTTGGGTAAGGTATTCGTAGCGAAGGATGTGCGACAGCTTGAACCACTTCAGAAGCAGTAGCAGACTGCCGGTCAGTGCCTTGTTGGTGATCTCTTGGATGCGCATATTGTCGATCTGCTCAAGAGTGCTGAGGTTGTCTTCGGTGTGATTGCCAACTCCATTCTCGGTTGGAGGCAGACCATTTTGATCGGTGTAGCTATTGGGGACACTCATTCTGCCCCCATTGGCAGCAACTAGATCCGCGACCAGCTTGAGAACAGCTTTCAGAGAGACAATGATGTACGACTGCAAGTATGGTAGTGAATGTTTCTACAGTCTTGGTCAGCATTTGAGTACGTCTTGCATGATATGCGACTCACGTAGAAGTCGGCCACTTTTGGTAATGGCTCGATCTTCTCCAATTCATCCTCCTCTTCCTTAGTATGCTCGCCAGCTGTCGCCTTGGCCGTCGAAGCGTCTGCAGACTCATGTACTGAATTGTGCGGTAAGCTCGAGTCGACCTCGCCGACGCCGTTCACCAGGTCCGCTTTGATGTCGTCGGACAAGCTTTCCAGACTGAGTCGACCATTCGACCGAGTATCTGTCTCGTCCTTCCAGCCACGATCGTACTTCATGAAGTCGACGCGAGCTCCCCACAACTGCTTCATGGCTCTCGTTGCTTTCATTCGCTCAGCAAACAGTTGAGCAGCTTCGAGAATAGAGGTCGGCACATCACTCCCTTGCCACTTCCGACCAACTAATGCATCCTGAAGCTCAGTCGATCCCTTGCCACCGATGTCATTACTAGAGTCGTCAAGCGGAGGGTACAAGAACGGAAACAGCTGGTTAGTCTGGTAGTTCTGCTTCTTGCCGCCTTTGCCGCCAGGACCAGCAGGCGACGGTGGAGGGGATGGCGCAGGTGTCGCGATGTGCACTGGCTGATGCATGATCGATCCTGTCGGCAATTGGGCGGTAGCTGGACCTGGTTGTGCAGCATTAGTGTCATATTTACTCTGGCGATGTCGCAATGGCGGCAAGATCGAATTGTTGTCCGGCTCGAATGGGAATGCAGGCTTCGGAGGCTGATAGGCCGGATACTTTGAGCTGATCTCCTGACGGAAAAGGTGATAGTCTAGGGGTGATGCTGTGATCAAGGGCTGACCTCGGACATCTTTCTCTTGTAGGTCGCTCTTGAAGTTGGACTTGACACGATCGACATCTTTGATACCGCCAAAGCCCAGTAGTGTGGATTTCCAATGCAGGGTGAAAATCTGAATGTCTTACTTAGCCTTGCGTGCATCACTCGAACATTTGCTGTGCTTACCTTGCTGATAGGAATCGGGGCCGCTTCGTCCCATCTTAGCTTACTGATAATCGTCGTCAAAGTAAGTAGATACTGTGGAGCAAATATCGCTAGTCAATGTCAGTGATCGACTTCTGCCTCATGAAAAGACGGCTTACCAATCTGTTCCTTTATGAATGCGGCGTCATCTGTATCACCGCCTAGTCTAACGACTTCAAATAAAGTGTGTATAATCGTCAGACATGTCCATAATTCATCGCTGACTTCATGCTCGTCGTAAGATCGTGTCGCTTCTGGGGTATCTGCCGAAATGTTCAAAGACGCCTCTCTGTGTATGATTAGCGTGAGAGATACAGACAATCATGCCAGCTTCTGTAAAGATGCCGTATAACAGGCAGAAGTCAACTTACGTGTCACGATCGCTAATGCTCTTCAAAACCTTATGCAAAACATCCAATGCACCATAACGAAACATAAGCACACAATTCTCGATCATAGTCCTGACCTGCAGACCAGCAGTGTCCTTCGCACCGAGCCTAGGTGGCTTAGCATCCTTGAAGAGCTTGACGCAGATGTTGTCTTCTTGCTGTCCAGCTGTTTCTTGGAAGACACCGAGTGCTAAGTAGCATAGACAGAATAACGCTTGGGCGGTCGACTTTTCACTGTCTTCTGCAAGAACCTCGAGGAGATGCTCGACAAACAGCTCCTGGCTGTCCGAGTCTCTCCACTTTAGCATTGGCTCCTCCCCTCTAGCCTTGTTTCCTGCTCCCCACCAGCGCATATAGGTATCCGGAAGACTGACGATCCTGGAGATTTCGCCTTGACTGTAGCTGAACCATTCCTCGATCTCAGTTGCAAAGCCTTGCGCATCTGTGTACTCGAAATCGTAGACATTTTGTAACGTGGGAATCTCTTGTCTGGTATTGGGGGTGATTGGAAATCCGTCTCTTAGCTTCCTCAAGTCGGCCAACGTTAGGGAGTCCGGTGGTTCCTGCGGCGAGTCCTGGCTCTCGGGTATGGGAGCGGAGCTGAATTGAAGAGCCCTTGGTGCTGACGCATCCCGCTTGAGAGGTGGTCGCGTTGGTAGAGCGACTCTGTCTTTCGGAAGAGGGGGCTTAAAAGTCCCGGTGCTGCTCGCAATCTGTCCAGCTGCAGTTCTATCCTCCTGCTGTTCTCCAGTGCCCAGAAGTGATCCTACTGGATCGTCCAGAAGTGGTTCGACATTGCTTGTAGCAGCGTCCTTACCAATCAGTGCTTCTACACCCTCTGGCACAGGCTGGTCTGGGGTGGGGATCTCCTCATCCTGTAAGACAGGCACTGTCTGACCAGTCGCAGAGACCTCGGGATTCTCAACCTCGTCCATCGTAGCTGGCTTCAGGCATTGCTCGTCCGCGCAGCTCCAGAACGGCCTAGTTTGCGCAGAAAATCTAACTTAGCAACAAGGTAGGAACTGTCGGCAGATTGTGCTCTGGAGAACGCGAGGTTACGATGTGCTCTGTGGGAGGGCAAGCACGTCCCATAGCTGCAGATGCCAGGTCAGTCACGAGTCAGGGTGAGCGGTCAAACTTCACTTCATGAATAGTTCTTATCGATAAGGTGCAGCACGGATTCATGAGATTAATGCTTGAGCACAGGCATCAGAACTCATTTGTATTATTCTGCTAGCTCTAACACTGATCTAATTGACGCCATGGCTAATGCTGGTCTACCAAACGCCCAAAGCTCCAAACACATCTCTTCATATACCTTGTACCTTCCGATAGTTCGGTGGCTTCACTTTCCGCCTTATACACTTTCCACCCCACACTGGTACCAACGACACTGCAGCGATAGCAGCAACTCTCCACCAGAACCCAGGGCTGACCAACCATGCAAGATCGAAATAGTCGCCGAGGAATGGCAGACTGCCGAAGTAAATACCAGCAGTGCCCAGTATGCTGAAGATCATCACTGGATGCCACGTTGTGATCTCCGCCGCAACCATGACCAGCTCATTGATGACCAAGACCGTGAAGCTGACACTGACCATGCGCTTGAAGTCCGTCAAGTCTTTCGCCTTGTCGTTGGGATCAGGTAGATCTTCATAGAACTTGGGCACCAGAACTTGAGCTCCGCCTTGAATTACCAGTCCCTGGTAAACGCTAATGGCAACCCATACGAAAAAGGTACGGTAACTCAAGCTTCTCCCACTGGTCAATTCTTTGTAGAGCTCAGGATAAAGATTAGCGAGTCCTTCGTCCACGTCGCGATCCAGGGTGAGAGAGAACACCGGCATCATGGTGTATACTGTGGCATATCCGACGAGTAGCCAGTCCCGGTATAGTGCCATTGGCTCGAAGCGAGCTGCAATGCTGAAGATGGTCTGACAGACCGCTGCAATCAGTCCACGGTGGATGACGAATTGTGCCAGCTTTGCGCTCCTCTTGTAGCTGTTGCGACCATGCCAGACCAGGAGTTTGGTCAAGTGCGAGAATTGAGTGATGGAGAAATCTGCGGCAAGAGATGCTTGTCGACCTTCTTTGCCGACAATGCCAACACCAACATCGGCTGCCTGGATCATGCTGACGTCGTTACCACCGTCTCCAATACACGCTGTCCGTCGACCGGTATGGGATCGGATCAGAAGCGCTATGGAGGCTTTTTGCGTGGGTGAACATCTACAAGCAATGACAGTAGGTAAAGTCACGGCCAAAGAGATGAAAGCCTGCTGGTGATGTTGGAGGAAGAGTGCAAGGGATTGCCCGTCGATGAGAAGGCAAGCAGATGGCTGAGAATGCAATACTGATAGTGCGTCAAGTGCAGCATCTTTTCTCTTGAGATTCGCAATGGTGTGGATGTACTGCCCTCGCGCCACGAGCTTAGAACTTACTGCCACACAACGTGCGGTCTCAACTTTGTCTCCAGTCAGCATCCATATCTTGATCCCAGCGTTGCGGAGCAGCTCTAGGGAAGGCTTGATATTGGCTTGTAGCTTATCTTCGACTCCAGTGACACCCAGAAGCTCCAGATTATGCTCGAGATGGGTTTTGACGACTCTGACCATAGATGCATCGCGATTTGACAAGCTGAGAGAGGCTGATGTATACTCAGCCAAGAATGATTGATATTGCTGCGCTGATAGAGGTCGGCGACCGACCACCAGCGTTCTAAGACCCTCTCGTGCCATGTTGCCAGTCTCTTCATCGAGCCAGTCGTTTGCGGCCACGATCGAGGTCATGACAGTGTCGGCGCCCTTTTGCAAGAAGAAGATGTCTCCAGTAGACGAGTCTGAGGTGATGAATTTGACGATGATCCCCATGCGCTTGCTGTCGGACGTGAAGGGGAAGATATTCAAGATCGAGACTTTGACAACTGTTCGCTCATCTTTCGCATACTGCAACGTGATCGTTTTCCGATCTCGATGTAGCAGGCGCAGGCCGACCTGTTCAGTCCAGCGCACAATCGCAATTTCATCCGGTGATGAAGCCTGATAAGATGTGACGACCTTCCCGTCGATCTCCTCGTTCGTGGGTGTAACGTTGTGGCACAAAGCCAGAGCCAGTACAAGATCCCTGACCCTTGAGCCTATCTCACGCCTCGTGCGGGTACCTGTAGCTGGTCCAACACTGATTGTTGTGGATGGATTAAACAACCCTTGGGCCTCTCCAGCTGATGTTGAGAAAGCTTGCTTGACGTATGAAGCCACCTCATCCATAGCTTCATTGGCGTAGGAGACAGTCCCAACGTGTACCTTCTTCAGCTCCATCTCATTTTGCGTCAGAGTACCGGTTTTGTCGCTGAGCAGGTACTCTATTCTGCCAAGATCTTCGGGGATCGTACTCGTCCGTACAACGGTCTCGGGAATACCGCTGTCCCTCTGAATGAACCAGGCATACACAGATTTACCCATGTCCAAATTGACACGCAGACTGATAGGCACGATCGTAGAGAAGAGAATCAAGAAGCGCATCACAGCGACGTACCACTTCATGTTCTCATTGACCTTGAAGCCGTGCACTGCCACCAGTCCAAATGACAGAGCCAATGTGAGAAAGCAGAGAATCTTTGTCAGCGAATTTATCTCGTACTCCAGCAGACCCGTCTTGGATCTCGAGGGCGAAGTGGAAAGTGCTGCACGGGTTTCGGACCCTGTGTACACCACGACGGCTAGGACGGTCGAGCTTGATGCTAACACGGTGTTGGCCCAGGCAGTGTTGTCGATCGATAGGGGTTGTGATTTGGACTCTCGGCCTGGCGTAGCATCTTCTTGTCGAATTTCCTCATCGACGTCCGGCTTCGCGACGTGTGGATCGTAGCGTGCTGTCTTTGATGGAGCGAGCTCCAAAGTGCCAACGAAATCATTGACCTTTCGATCCGGCTTGCCAGCCACGAGCCGCAACCGCGTGAACTCTTCGATAGATAGATTCTGTGCCAAAGGCGCAGCTAGACGAAGTTTCCAATCGGTCTCGCCATCGAGCTGATCTGTGCGAATGAATGCTTCACCACCAGCACTTGGATCTGATGAAGTCGTTTCATTGACAAGCTTGCCGTCGATCTTATCTGGCTCGCTGCCAGTGTCGAGCAGGATGTCTGCGTCACTCACGGTCTCCTTCCCATTTGACCCAGGAGTCGTGCTGTCCAAATTGCTCTCTTGAGAGAAACTTTTGAGAATGACGACATCTGCCGGAAATCGGGCATTCTTCTCCATGACTAGAACGTCTCCGACCTTGAGGTCCTTCGCAGTCTTGAGCACCCGCCGCCGTTCAATTGCATCCACATCTGAAATCTCAGCATGGCGGTTCTCGTCGTAGTCCTCGGTTTCTCGTGCTTCTGATTGCTGGGTCCGCCGTCGCTGAAGCTTTTTTCGTCTGATGCCCAACTTTGATGTGGTAGATTCGTTGTCGTCTAGCCGCAGTACAGAATAGAGCTCCGAGTTCGCCTCCTTGTCCCTCCTGCGCCGTTGAATATCGTCCATTGCTTCTTTCCCAAGAGTGATCATAAGCACAAACGCAAGTGGTGCTACGTATGTGCTCAGCATACCAATCCGCAGAGGCTTGATAAGCTGCGATAGGGCGACCAGAAGAAAGTACATGTTGAAGAAGAAAGAAAATTCGTTATATAGCGTTCGAGGCAAGAACGACACCGGGGTATATTTTGCATTGGAAACCGCATTTGATGGGAATTTGTGTTCTTGTCGGAGTCCAACATGAACAGTCCTGTCCGTTGCCGGATCGTGCTCTTCATCTTGTTCCTGGTCTGTCGGCGTGAGAACCAATTGAGGAGGCCTCTCGGACGACAAGAAACGTGATTTCAATTGGGCGAAAGAAGGCCGTTTCCGTCCTTGAGTAGGAGTCTCCCCTCGTAGAAGAGGTGCATTGTCGTCGCCGAATCCCAGGCTCGATCCGGAATCTGGTGCTATCTGCTGTGGTCTATCCACGAGAGCTTCGAGATCATCGTCGTCTCCGTCAGCTGCGGTCCTCCTGTACCCTCGACGGCCGCCCAGTCGTAGATTTCGTAAAGGAATATGGGTCCGCAGCTCCAAGCTCTTCTTGTTCCTGCCATTCTGTCTCGCTGGAGAGCTTTGTTCATTCGCAGTCCGAGAAGTTAGTTCCTGTAAATCAAGGTCTACATCGGAATCATCATCGCCGTATCCTGTCGGATCTCCTGGCTGGCGAAAGTCTGAAGGCTCTGACATGCCTCATTGGCGCTGACTGATATTTGTACTCTTGGAATCGTTGTTCGTTTGATGCTCGCTCTGTTGTGTCTGTTGTGAATGTTTGTGCAGGTATTGAGTTATTTTGTCAGTATCGGAGAGGTGGTAGTATCATGCGGCCTAAACAGTACGGGAGCGGCGGACTGGAGACCTCCGAGAGGCCTGAAATAAGCTTCATCTTTCATACAATACAGTCAATGATCACTCCTTTACGACCCTTTTTGCATTGGCATAGCTCTGTTTACTTCTTTGTAACATAATGACGACTCGTAATTGATAGAACGGCGCGTGGGTCTGTCTGATCTGCTCTGGTTGATAAGATGACACCTAGCTCATGCGCTTAGTCTTTCTCGATACTCCTGATCACGTCTATCTGGGCGCGAGGAAAATGGCAAGCGTACCAGCAGCTGCGTCTGCTTATCCATCGGGAGATGCATCCTGGAATCCAGCACTACGACCGCACTTGGACTCCATAGCAGACAGCGGGGATGAAAGGCTCGCGCAATCCTTTTGGCAGAATGATGAACCCGTCGAGAACCCTGAGAAGGAAGAAGTTGTAGGAGCCCGGAAAATACAGGAATTACATCTGGCCCTAGGATCTGGCATTACTACTAGCACGAACAAGATCGTCACTTCCCCCGACAATGATGGGACATCAGTCGCCGAGGATGCGCCTGTCGAGGCCGAGACCACGAACACAGGGCATGCGGCTCTAGCACCTGATCGCGCCGTAGATGAGCCTATACCGACATCAGGCATTTCAAGAGATACTGTAGTGAGTGATGAGGCGCAAGTGGAAGCTGAGAAGGATCTAGCAAGCGTCGGCCCCGGCGAACAAAGTCAAGAGCAGATCGTGGCTAGTCAGGCATACGATGAGACACAGACGCTTACTGCGGAGATCAATGAGCAGACACAAGACGAGGTGTGGGAATCGGGACTGGACCACAAAGAAAGCGAAATTCTAATTGCAGCCATCGACGAAACACCTGTCCCAGACCACTCTCAGTACGAGCATCAAGGCGACGCTACTGAAGCGGATGTCGCCGTGGACGAGACGCCGACAACAAGTCTGCTACATGAGCCGGAGTCGGAGCTAGGTGATAGTCTGGACTTGGGGCAGAGCAATTCTGATCCTTTCGGTGGACCTGTCGACAACGGTCTGAGCAGTTTCGAGGATATCACGGGATCGAACCAGCTCGTGGAGTCAAAGGCCTCTGAGTGGGATAACATCGAAGGTGGAGATATTTTCGACAACATCCTTGGAGGAGCAGAACCTGCGAAGACCGGAGACACATTTGGAGCAGCGCTGCAGGAATCCGATCCCTTTGCGCAGACTGCCGAAGCAGAGGACACCTTTGCAGCCGCACTGGCTGGGGATATTACTGCCGCACAGCATAAAGCAGTGTCCGGGCAAGAGATTCGGGACAAGCAGGAAGATATTGAAGACCTCTGGGCAGCTGCTCTGGATGACGATGACCTTTTGGACACCTCGGGCGCAGTCGATCCAAGTGGATTCTTCGACAACGATGATGACGGCGGCTTTTTAGACGACGGTGTTGCTGCAAGCAGTGCATCTGCTCAGCAGCCAGCACCCATGGCACCACCGAAGACAAGCAGCTACGCTCCAGTCACTGCCGTACCTCAACAGCAGCAGAACCAGTACACTCCAGCTTCAAATCTACCCTACAATCACCTCCAGCAGTCCTTCGGCCCCCGACCTGCCTCTACCCCATCAACATTCCTACCAGGAATGCCGAATCAATTTGCAGATCTGCAAGGCGGTCAACAGCGACCAACCCCAAAATCATCAAGCAGCTTCGTTGATAAGTCAAAGGCAGGATACAGCTCCCCGTATGACCTACCAACAGAAATCGTCGCTCCTCGAAAACGTGCTCCAGCACCAGTGACCGCTGCGGTGCAACCGACTGCCCCTCCGCCAAGGACTAGCAGCATGAGCAGCACAAATGCGCCATCTTTGGGCCCACCTGGACCGTCCTTGAATGCGTCTGCTGTGCTTTCACCGACTACACCCTCTACTCAGACATCCCAGCAGTCTCCAAGGAAAGTCAGTAACGATCAGTCAGGCTTCTTTGCAGATCTGCCTGTTGCGCCAAAGTTGAAGCCGCGACAAACGACTTACGCGCCATCATCAGGACTAGCAGCTGTACCTACCGCTGGACCACCTCAACCACAGAGGGCTTTCACACAGCCACCTGCGCCACCATCTACTGCTCCCCCACAGCAAACATACGGCGGACTTCGTCAACCAGAGAGATTACCGTTGTACCCAGAACAGGGCACTGTCTCCGTTGCACCAAACAGTCAGCAACAGCCTGCGCCAGCCACCACCAACCGATATTCGCCCGCGCCGGCAAGTCAACAAGTGCCTCAAGCCGATCGGTTCTCCCCCATGCCTCCTGCAGCACCTTCACAGAGTAGGTATGCTGCAGCACCTGGAGCGCCGGTCACGGCTGCGCAACGTGCTCAATCGTTCGTGCCGAAAACATCGAGCCCGCTTGCGTACCATGATGAGACAGAAGCAAAGCCTCGACAAGGCTCTTTGACTAATATGAGCTCGGAGCAGGATATTGGACGTGTTATTGGACACAGATCTCGACTCTCAGGTCAACTAGAAGATGCTGCTACCATTCGTAATCATCCGGGAAGGATAATGACACCACCTCAGGGCCCACCCAAGTCAGCATCCGTGCAAAGTTCACCACGACACTCTGCCCGTTATGCGCCGTCGGCGGAAACAGCACCGGCCAGACCTCTGTCACCACCTAAGCGACCGCGGACACAGTCTCCTCTTCACACTAAGCGAGCACCGTCATCGTATGCGCCAGTGACAGATCGACGAACATCAACAGCATACATGACACAGCCCGTTCAATCTACGCAACCTCAATTAGCCTTGCCGAGTCGCAGGCAGTTCTCCTCGGATCTCCACTTCGACACTCCTCAAGACGAGCGTGCTGCTGACCCACTGGAGCGATGGAAGGGGCATCCAATCTTTCGTTGGGCTCCAAGTGGTATCTTAGTCAGCAGCTTTCCGAAGCAGATGCCGTTCTATGCTGCTGGTCATGCAATTCCGGTGATTAAGTGTGCAGCGGGACCGGTCACAATACACGACACGAAAGAGACTTATCCACTGAGTGACAAGGACAATCGATTCCCCGGACCACTGCAGGGCAAGGGCAAAAGCAAGAAAAAGGATGTTCTAGCTTGGATGACCTCAAAGATCGAAGCTATGGACCAAGAATTGGGTCAAACACTTCAGGATTTGAGCATGCCAACAATCATCAAGCAGCGGGCGGAGGAGAAGCTCGTGCTCTGGAAAGCTGTACAACTTTTCATCGAGCACGACAATATCCTAGAAGGCAAAGCCGGTGTTGACGATGCTATCAGGCGACTACTGGTATCTGGTGATATTGACCAGCTGTCTCCACTTGTCTCGACACTAGATGCTGAACGACAGAGTTCTGCGCCCGAGCCAATCGACCCTAATGCTCTGGCAGAAGTCCGCAAGTTGTTGTTCGAGGGTCAGCGCGAGAAAGCTGTCTGGTTGGCGACAGAGAAAAAGCTATGGTCACATGCAATGCTGATTGCTTCCACTATGGGACCAGAGCTTTGGAAGCAACTGATTCACGAGTTCGTCAAATCTCAAGTCAAAGGTCCCGGAGACGGCATAAGGAGTCTGGCTGCGGTGTACGAGGTCTTCGCGGGAAATCACGAGGAAAGCATCGATGAGCTAGTCCCTCCATTTGCGCGTGCTGGTCTCACTCTTGGCAACGGGGTAGGTGCTGCTGCTGCCAGCATTGATGGACTTGAAAAGTGGAGAGAGACACTCAGCTTGATCCTCAGCAATCGCAGTACCAGCGATGGTCAAGCTATCGCAGCTCTAGGCAAATTGCTTGCTGGTTACGGACGTGTAGAGGCAGCCCACACCTGCTACTTGTTCGCTCGCACATTTGTCAATCACAGTGGCCCTGACGACCCAGAATCCGCATTCGTCTTGCTAGGAGCCAATCACAAAGCCAGCAGTCCAGCACTGGGTAGCGACCTCGACTCAATCATGCTCACCGAAGTCTATGAATACGCGCAGTCGCTCAATCCGGCCCCCGGCGTCTCATCCGTTATCCCACATCTACAGGCCTATAAACTGATTCACGCCTACGGTCTCGCTGATCATGGTATGCGATCAGAAGCACAAAGCTACTGCGAGTCGATATATACTGCAATGAAGTCGACCACGCGAGCTTCGCCATATTATCATGCAGCATTCATGACTGCCGTAGAAGACCTCAATCGCTGCCTATCGCAAGCGCCTCAAAGCTCCTCCTCGACAGGTCTGTTCTCCAAGCTGTCGTCGGATAAGGTTTCTGGTAGCATGTGGAAACGTTTCAACACATTCGTCGCAGGAGATGACGATGATAACGCTTCCACTGGATCAGGACCCGGCGAACACGGTGACGCTGCTGGACCATTTGGCAAGGTGACTGGCAACAGCCCTGCCATCAGTCGCGCAGCCTCTAGCGCAGATCTCTACGGTGCAATGTCCATGGGCGCAGCGATGAATGGCGCACCACCATATGCAGCCCCGATGTCACCGAATGCTATTTATGGCTCACCAAATCAGGCCACTGTACAGCCAGGGCTCGATCGAACAGTGAGTGGGCGTTATGCACCACAGCCTACAGGTATAACTTCAGGTGTGCCTGCCGCACAGAGGACCGTAAGTGGCAGTCGACCATACGAACCACAACGGACCGCTTCTGGCTATGTTCCACAAAGTGCCGGAAACCGAGCTCCCTCAAAGGCATACACGCCATATGCAGCTCAGCCGCAAGAGGGCAGACAGCCGAGCTATGGCTCCTATGCTCCTGCAGTCAAACCAGAGCAGCCTGTCAGGTCATCATCGGACTACAACATACCATATGCAGCTGGTCAGGACATGACACCCATGATTCGACCACCTTCAGCTGGACTCCACGTTCCGCCAGGTCTTGGATCTCCTTATAAGCCTCAGCCATCGCCCTTGAGTGTCGAGTCATCGCCGCCGTCACAGAATGGGTATATCCCATCAATCACGCAATCGCCCGAACCCGCCTCGATGCCTGATGCCGACCAAGGCAGTGGCTACGGACCACCTTCTGCAAGCTTTGATCAACCAACCTCGAACAGCTACGAGCCACCATCAGCATCCTTCGAGCCACTATCAGCATCCTTCGAGCCACCCTCTGCATCGTATGAGCCACCTTCAAGCTCTTACAACCCACCTTCTGCCTCATTCGACGACGAGCCTGCACAAACTTTAGACGAACCAGCTTCCTCTTACGAACCACCCTCCTCCTATCAACCGTACGCACCTTCCTATGATGACACTCCCGCCGATGACGAACCAAGACCCAAGAAGAAAGGCATTATGGACCTCTCTGACGATGAAGACTTCCCCCGCCCAAATCCTCCTCCCAAAGCCCCCTCAGACGCCGCCGACCGAGCAGCCGCCGACCGCGCCGCGGACGAAGCCTTCCGCAAAGCAGCCGAAGCCGACGCCGAGCGCGATAAGGCGGCCAAAGAAGCCGCGGCCAAGAAAGGTTGGTTCGGTGGCTGGTTCGGCAAGAAGGGTGAAGAAGGACTTGAGCAGCAGCCCAAAGCCGTACGAGCCAAGCTGGGAGAGGAGAACAGTTTCTACTTTGACAAGGAGCTGGGAAAGTGGGTTAATAAGAAAGGCGGGAAGGAAGAGGTCAAGGCCGCCCCTACGCCGCCTCCGCCTATGATGGGCCCGCGCAAGGGCACGCCTGGACCGTCGGGGAGTGCGCCCCCGAGTAGAGTCGCGAGTGGGGTGGGGCTCGCTGGGCCGCCTGGTGGTCCGCCTAGTAGGCCGCCGACGAGTGTGCCGAATGGGACACCGCCGTTGGGCGGCCCGAGGATGGGGACGCCTGGGTTGGAGCCGCCTAGTAGGCCGAGCACGGGGTTGAGTAATGCTAGTAGTATTGATGATTTGTTGGGGCCCGCAGGGCCGAAGAAGGGGACGGTCAAGGGGAAGAAGAAGGGTGGGAGGTATGTGGATGTTATGGCGAAGTAGAGATAGAAGGAGGAGGTGTGTATAAAGGTTTTACTTTTCCTGTGCATTGATTGGTACTTGTGTTTGCTGATCGGGTTTCGTGAGATCTGCCCGGATAGCAGTAGAAAGGGGCGTTACCTTTCGTGCGACTTTCTGCCGCTGGCGTCATGAAACGCTGCAGGGAGTCTGCAGCGCACTTAAGACAGGGTTTCGTGTTGTTTGCGTTCCGTGATGCATGTGCATTGTCTGTAAGATGCCTACTTGTCGCCATTGACCTGCCAAGTGCCTTTGCCTTGAGTATGCGGGGAGTTCGGCTGTTTCCCAATGCCTTGTAGGTATGCCTAGCTCCTTCTGTATCCGCCGATGGTAGACTGGCCATCCACGTCATTGCTTGCCTCAGCACTTGGTCGCAGGAGTCTGCGTGGGCGATGTGATGCATGACAAGAGGAGAGACCATAGACCGTTTACGTGGAATCCAAGAGTATATACGTACGACACCCCTTACCTCATGAGCGGCGTGTCCTTCGCTCCCCGCTCTTCATTGCATCAGCATCTGCAACCGAGGGCGTGCCTGAAGATCAACATGACGACGCGCGTCAGTCAAGACCGCTTCACGTGGTTCCGACCACATCCATGGGGTCAGGTCAATAAGTACCTACTGATCCAGCGATGGTAAGAGGACCCACTGGACAGAGAGAAGCCCGGTCTCTTGCGATCTGTCGTAGCGTACTGATTGACATGTCCGCGAGGTGGAATCAGGGGGACGGTGCATGTTGCTGCAAGAGGATGATCTTGAAACTTACCTAATACAACCTCAGTCGGCGATGGACATGTCAGTCGGCTTCCACCACATCATGCATCAAGATTCTGCGGTGACCAACTTGACTAATTCCGAGTAAAGCAACGTTCACAAGTCCTGTCTATCTGGTCGCGCATGGCAGTGTCATTGTTGGGAGCTGTGTTTTGACTTGGCGCAAGTGCTCGATGTTGGGTGACTCGCCCGGCTATGACAGCAGTCGCATGCTGTCATTCGCCCACAGCCTGAGACATGGCGAACAGACAAAGTAGCTACACCAGCTAGCTGCTTACCCTACTTCGATTCGACCAGATCCATAAAGAAGATCATCCTTTACAGCCCCTTAGGCGCCCATGCCGTTGATGCACAACGTAGTCATCGAAGCTTGATGCTCCATCAATTCAGGCAATACGGTCTCGCACCGGACAACATCTTCGACCGCAGCTGGGATACATGACGAGATGGGCATCGATCAGTGCCTGTCGCCTCATGGAAAGCGAGCAAAGTCTGCAAGTCATCAGATGATCTGCATGTGGAAGGTTAAGATTTCCCCGCAAAACGAAATCCCCGATTTCTGCTGCTGATTCATCAATACCGTTTTCCCGAACCCTCCCGTCCACTTCACGGCGCGATATATTGCAGATTCGCAACAGTACAGTATCGGACTGACCATCGGGAAGCGCGAATGCTCGGCACCGGAATCGTCTACTGCAATTTTCCAGCATGCTGATCCAGGATCGAGGTAAAGAAAAGGCGAATGTGCAGATCTACGTTCGGCGGCATGTTCGCGGAAGACCTTGACATCATCGCAGAAAGGCCATCAACGAATGAGAACCGAAAGCTGCCGATTCCTGGGCATCCACATGACAACTCATCTGTTTACCGCTATCCTCTACGAGCATCATAGTTGGCATCATTGACCTCCTGCCCAGATCGCCAGCACACCGTCCTTACGCTACAGCTTTGACTGTGCCGGCTTGACCGCGACTGGCGATCTTCCTTCTTCCTTCTCAGGAGTAGTCATCAACGGTCGTCAAAGTACCATCTCGGCGTTGCTAGGGGATCATCGGGACGTGACATTCATGGACCGAGCTGAATCGATGGAGAATGCTCATCTGGTGTACAATGGAGCAACTACTACTGCCGACTCCACGACAATGGTTGCTTGCTATCTGTGAAACGCGAGAGGTCACACCAGCACTATGATTAGCAGAGATCAGCACAATACGCAGAGAAGGGGACGCACAGGGTCAGAAGAACGGGTTCTGATCCAATTTTCTCAGCCGCACTCCTTCTCATTCAGCTTCCAGAACCAACGCGGTCCTTGGGACACACGCGCCTTGAAACGCGGTCAGCACAGATCTTTCGTCACGCATCCGCGCATGCAGGCGTGACAGCCACGTCGATTTCCCTGTTCTTCTCAGGCATCACTTTTCAGCATCCATGCTTTTGTGATTCCGCCAAACATCATCCGTGGGTCTATTTCCAGAGCTTTCTCTTATCCACCGCCTCTTCGAGCGAGTCTTGCCCCGCAATCTTCCAATAGTCGGGCTTGAGTATCCCTCACACTAAGCATGGTCTCGAGGTCATATGCGCAGAATGGTAGTCATTGCCGCTACGCCGATCTGGAAAATGTTGCCGTGACCTCGACAAGAATTGCTCGACCCGCAGATGATATGCAAAATAAAGTACATTAGACTACACCAAGATCGCCGGTGCGGTGGCTTGTGGCTAACGCCTCCCGCGCGCCCACATTGACCCCGGATTCCAAGCCCTGCCGGGCTGAAGGGCGCCGAACATCACGTCCTCCCCCTCATTCACGTAGCGCACGCACCTACAGGATTCACACTTGTCCTTGGTCATGCGCAGGTACAACGCTCTACGGGTCGGGTCAGCCCTCCGTCAGGAAAAAGCTGGACTGCGCCGTTGATGCTTCGCTGGCATGGTTGCATTTCCATCTTTCAGCATTCCTTGACGAACTTCTCCATCATCCCACCGTCCACGCCGAACCATGACTGCACCACTTTTTTACCTTTCTGGTTACGTGCCCCTCGCGCCGTTCCAGCCCGTCTGAAGATCTCGTCATCTGTAATTATTGTGCCAGCCATCTTCAATCAATAGTGCACACATACTAAGGGCTGTGATCATTGCCCTAGGTACAGTATCAAGTCAGCCGGAGGCACCAAGATGAGGAAACCGACCGCACCGCCCTTCTCACACCGTTAATCCCGCACCATTCTTGGATAACACTCATTGCCTACAGATGAACCATGCGGTCCCTTGGTGCAGATCATCTTGACCCAATCTAATCTTCTTCGGTCTAATTCGGTACGCCTACTCTCTTTTACTCCATCGCGATGACGTACCGTTACCTCGCCGACTTGTTTTGCTCCTGACATGCACCTCGTGCCCACTGAAGCACAACGCTACACGCGCATCGCTTCGCGATTACTCGCTCTAGCCTAATGATAGTCAATGCTCGGGTCCCAAGCCTGTCTACATGTCGGTCAGATGTCGCGCGTCATGCTCTGGCTGGGCTCGGCAATACTGCTTGGGTCTGTGATGCTGTGTTGATGTGGACCCTCTTACTTTTCTATATAGTGAGGCCTGAGAACCTTTTCTTTGCTGATCCAATTCTTCCATCTCTTGGTATCTCAGAAGAAGTTACCAGAGCAGATCCAATCCTCACGGAAGCATCTTCCCAGGCAGAGAATCAGTTCTGCTATACCTCAGCCAGCATCACTCACAATGCTGTCTCAACAGCTCCTCACTGCTCTCGCTGGGCTGACGCTGGTGCGCGCGAGCCCCATTGAGAAGCGAGTAGTCAGCCCCCCGGTAGTCAGCCAAGACTTCCCAGACCCGACCCCCTTCTTTGAGGACGGTACCTGGTACGCCTTTGCCTCGCAGTCCAACTTCACCCGCGGCGGTCCCAAGGTCCAGCTTGCCCAATCGCGAGACTTCAACACATGGGAGGTGCAAGACGGCTACGACGCACTCCGGTCACTTCCCCCAAACACCATTGACACGAATGAAGTCTGGGCACCAGATATCACCCGTCTCGTAAGTCCTCCTGCTCTCCGCCGAGCAAATAGATGCTGACCGGAACCTAGAATGATGGGACTTACCTAATGTACTTTGGCACCACACCTGCCGAAGACCGCTCCAAGAAGTGCATGTACACGGCCCGCTCCCGCACTCTGCGCGGCCCTTACGACCCCGACCCTAACAGCTTCGATTGTTCTCTCAGCGAAGGTGGCTCGCTCGACGCCTCGGGCTTCGTGGACGAGGATGGTACACGATACGTGACATGGAAGATTGACGGCAATGCGCTGGGCAACGGCGGCGCTTGCCTCAACTCCGTACCCCCTCTCGTAAACACCCCAATCGTGGTCCAGCAGGTCGGCGAAGACGGCACGACCAAGATCGGCGAGCGCACCACCATCCTGAATCGCGATGACATTGACGGACCCACCGTCGAGGCGCCAAAGATCATCAAGCGCGACGGCTTCTACATCCTCTTCTTCTCCAACAACTGCTTCAACAGCCCGTTCTACACCCAGAGCTACGCCTACAGCCGTAACATCCGAGGCCCTTACACCAAGGCCGCTCGTCCCCTCTACACCCTCGGCACCCAGGGTCTCTCTGGTCCAGGCGGCGGGGAGGCTACCGCCGACGGTAGCAGGATGGTCTTCCACGCCCTGAGGGAGGGAGGGATCAGGTTCATGCACACCTCGACGCTCGAGTACAACGTCGGCGGCTTCGGCGACAACTCGATCGAGATCATTGGGTAGACCAGCCAGCCCTTCTCATCGACTTCTCGACACCCTCGATACTACATCCACTTGTGTTCGCTTCGTTGTTAATGCTACGACCCCGACCGATACTATCGTTACCAGCGAGATACCCCTCCGCATTGCCCTGCGTTGCCTTACCCGCGATCTCCCTTTTGCGCTACCGCACGACGAAACTTGAGTAACGACTTATGATGAACGGGACCCATGGGAAAAGAAAGATGGAGGAATGACTGCTCTTGGTGCACATTGGCAGGCGAGGAGCTAGGCGTCGTATACTCTGTCAGTTAGTGAATGAAGATGATTCTCACCACCATGCATCTTCCCGCTGTGCTCGTCGTTTTTCACCCTTCATCACCGTCAGCCAACAAGACGTGTTGGGTAGTATCGCGAAGAGGACGCGGAGTCACATGACCCATCACCTTTCCACAACAGGCCTCCTGCATCTCCGTGCCCCTCTGCTCAAGCGATCAGCACACAACCAGTCACCCGGTCAAAGACGATCTTATCACGCCGATCGCTGTTCTCTCCGTAATGTGCATGACCAGCGCCGATCGCACGGCAAAACTCCGTGCCTCGGCCAGCCTGTCTATCAAAGCTGCAATAGACAGCAGATCGTCAGGAGATGCCCCATGACGTACCGAGCTGTGCGCACGCGACTATCGACTCCCATCACATGCCCTGCTTCCTGGAAGAGGTATCCTGCTGGGCTCTCGTGGGCTTCTTCGCGCTTGACCTGCCGTGAAGGTGAGGTCTACCCCGCGTTCGAAGCAGGGCGGTATGCGATTGCTAGAGAGTGATCTGGGAAGTGGATCAGATCTAGATGTCTTGGTCGCGCACGTGAGGATGGGGCTGGGATGAGCAGGCCGGGTAGAGATGGTCTGAGGCGATAGGGTGGTCGGTTGGCGATAGATGCGAGACGGTGTAGAGACGAGAAGTTTGGTTGACTAGGATGGTGCCCCTCACGCGGGTGTTGGAGCGGTGCCTAGGTGTCATGCGGTTTAGAGTATGGCGGGGTTGACTCCGCTCCCGCCGGGCGACCATTCCGGTGGCGGGGAGCGTGGGGGTCGCTATGCTGCTGACTCTGGAGAGAGGCCGGGGGGGATCGGGCATGAGTCGGTGGATCTATCTGCCATGCCATTTGTGGTCAGACGGTCCAAAGATCTTGCGGTGAGGCTCTTTGCTGGATGTCTGAGCGCGTCGTATCGTTGTTCGTGCTCGTGTTGTCAAGATGCCTAGGCTCCAGGACACTGAAGTCACAATCCCAGGCAGGCGATATAACGGCAGCAAATGGTGCTTGAGCTTGAGAGAAGAGCACCGCTTGGCATCTGTTCCGAATGGATGCAGGCGAATAAGCTCGTAAGACAAAGCTCTGTACTCAAGGGCTGCGTCCGGCTGTCCCGAGAGCTGGCGGATGATGGAAGGCGTCGTTTCTTCTAGTGCAGTTGACCTCGCCTTTAAGGCAGTATTCGTTGCAAGCACTGTGTCACAACATCATCATCGTCATCATCAACGCGATACAGAATTGTCAACACGTACGAACATCAATCTGTAACACGGACCGTTGCAGGACTTGGCCAGGAGGGAGAGTCGGCGTCCAAGCTCCAAAGACACGATTGCGGAGCTCCAGTTTCATCACCACGACCTTGCTTCGTTTCTACCACGTCTAGCCACCACACTCGTACATCTTGACATCCTCAACCTCAATGCCGTTTCATCAAAAATGTCGTTTGCAGCAGGTCAGGCCTTTCGGTTCGAGGGCAGAAGATACATACACAACACTGACCCGTTCGAGCTCTTCAGCGCAGAGCGATATTGACAGTCATACATGTGCCCGTGGAAGAGCTCATACGTGAATTTACAAGGGCGATCCCATATCCTACATGGGCCAGTAGCCTCTCCTGCATTCACTTTACAGTATTCAACGAGATGCGCGACAGGTGCGCGAAGTCCTAAATACTGTCGAGAATGGATCACTCCCAATGCGAAGGCAAAGGCAGCATGGCGTCACCCCCATGAGGTAACGTATTTGCATCAATCTGACAAACACGATTGACGTTGTTACTACTTCCTATCGTCAAGACTACTTAACTCCTGCAGCTCGCCCGTCCATCTTGGGCCGTCTTCGTCTGTTGGACTTGAGCCCGTTTTCTCACCTTCGCCCTTGGAAGCTGTCTCGGTCATCGTCTTCAATTGACATTGACGCCGGCCTTGCTATGTCGACAGCCAGACACCGAGAATCTGACGATGTTCAGCAGGTGCTGGAGTTATCTGGTATGGCGGAACGTCACGAACTCATATACTGACGTTCCAACGACATCTTTGATCGAGCACTCGCACTCAGTAAATTGTTTGTCAACTCCAGGACTATCTTCACAAAATGTTTTGTCACACAAGTCGCCGATTGCGGTGTCCAGATCTGATTATGCCTGCTGTGATAAGCCATGATACCCCGCACCTCAGGCAGCAGCATGAAGGCATACCATCTTCCGACATATAAAGCCAAGACCGAAAGGATATTGGTATTCTGCGATCGCAACACTCTGAGAAAACAATCATGGCTCAAGGATGGCGATCTACACGTCTTGTCTATATTGCCGTCGAAGAGGCTCACGAACCAGTCCTACTACGTATCAACCAGAACTGGAATTCATATGTCAATTCAACGCCATTCATCCCAGTCCCACAGAGCAAAGCAGGTGCAAAAAGTTTCCGAGAATGGCTGGGTAGTTGTCTGATGGGTGCACTTGTCTGTCTACCAGGCAAGAGCAAGGAGGATAAAGCCACGGCGACACCAGACGCAAGTCTTGCTGATCTCACCCCTATCGGCATGGTCAGCTTGACAGGAGCAAATCCAAGGGAGTTACATCATCGGAACGCAAGCGTCGCTGTAAGCTTGCTCCCGGAGTATCAGGGCCAAGGTTATGGTACGGAGGCACTGGGATGGCTGTTTGAATTCGCCTTTCAGCACGCGAATCTGCACAGACTGGGTATCGGTGCATTCGGGTACAACGAGAGAGCTATTCAGCTCTACAAGCGGCTCGGCTTCATCGAGGAGGGTCGAAGACGGGAAGCACTCTGGCATAATGGCAAATACTGGGACCACGTAGATATGGGCATGTTGAGGTCTGAGTGGGAAGAACTCCGCAGACTTGATGGCAAGGAGGTATCCAGGTAGCTATTACAATATCTCACACGACCTAACCTCCACTTTCGTTATGTCTGTCACCGTCCCTTTCCCCTTCCCACTGCCAAAGACCCAACCCCCACCGAACCCCTCACCATCCCCTCCTCCCATCCCACCACCCTCCTCACCCTCATCCCCTCCTCATCCCTCTCAACCACAACCCTCTCCCCCTCCCCTCCTCTCCTCACATCTTCTTCAACCTCCGCCCAAAGCAACGGCAAAGCCTCATTCCTCCATCCGTCCACGCCCCTCCTCTTCGTAACCAACAGCGTCAACCCCAACAACCCCCCCGCCAGCCCCAGCACCACCGCAGGAAAAATCAACCACCACCACCTGACTCTAAACCTGACCTCCTCCCTCCTCGCCCAGCCGGCATAGAAGTCCCCGTAGTCACCCGCCTTCCCCTCCTGCCTGATAACGTTCGTCAAGCGCATCGCCATCCCTTCGACCCAAGCATCAGGGTCCTTGAGGGCGTACATCCTGCTCGCCTCCGCGTTGGTGAAATTCAATGTCCAGCTGAGAAATGGCGGGGCGGTGGCAGTGGAATAGGCTAGCAGGGAAAGGGGATCGAAGGGGTCGGAGAGGGAAGTGATGCTCCAGTTGCGCATGTCCACTCCCTTGTCGATGGGCACGCGGAAGGAAGTCAGGGGGAAGGTGTTGGGGAGGGTGTAGGACTCGTTCCAGAGGGGGAGGAAGGCGTCGTCTGGGAGGGAGGCAGGGGTGGGGAGGTAGCTCCAGGAGGACCAGGGTTTGGGGGCTGGTGAGGGGGGAGAAGAGGATGGAAAGGGGGGGGGAGCTGATGGGAGAAAGAGAGGAGACAGAAGGGGAAGAGGAGTTGGTGGGTGAGGAGCGGAGGGTGCCGTTTACTATCGAGAGAGTGAGGGATTGGATGCACCATTGTAATCTGCACTCTTTGACTTAAGGCTTGGACGTCAGGGGTCCGATGGCATGGCGGAGAGTGAGGCGGTAGAAGTCGGAGACGTTCCGCTTGCCGGACTCGCCGATGTTCTCGGGAGGGGGACGATCGACGCGGAATATGGGTGTTCGAGATTTAGTCGCACCGCCGTGCTGGGTCGGGATCTTGTGCTTGAAGTCGAGGTAAGAGGTGAGGTTGGGGAGGGCGTGGGTTGATTCGTACGGGTAGCCAAAGCCGGCAGATGGAGGCATCTGGTGGGTACAGTAAGTCGGGGCGAATTGGCGAGGATAGATGGGCTTGTGGGAGCGTTTTTGGGAGGGAGACCCGAATGTCGCTAGCGTTTGGGGAGGGGGCGATGGTGGTGGTACCCTGGACGATGGCCTGCCACCCACAGGTTCTGGCCATGGTAGACCGGTCACGGGGTCAGGCACTGGCTCAGCAGGTGCTGACTCGCCTACTGGCTCAGACGCTGCTCCGAATGATCCAAGAGACGATGTGTCCTCAATCTTTCCCATACCAGGAAATAATGGAGGGTCGCTAGGACCAAATGGCAGGGGGGCACCTGTATTTGGATCCACCACTTGAGACTCTGTGGGACCAGAACCAAGTGCAGGACCGTCTCTATCCAGGTTCGTGGTCTGATTGCAGGCTTCGCGCAAGTAAGTCGTCATATCGGTACATGATCCGCAGATAGCGAGTGTAGGAAACTCTGGCCAATCACAATTGCCAGTGGGACAGTCAGGCATCATCGGCTCTGGTTTGGCATCGGACAGGAATCCTTCTTGCAAAGATGTGAGTAGATTGAGGGATGCCGCTGTACTAGTCAGCATGTGCAAGCGGAGCGCGCGGTGGAGAGTACTGACAGTAATCACCTTGGATCAGCGCAAACTGCTCGGCTCTCGCAGGTGCTGGGAGGCGATAGTCGTTGGACACACTTGTGGTTGTCAGGACGAGCTGGGTGAAGGTGCCCAGGCCCAAGCTGGTGATAGTCAGGATGGCGCCGAGCAGGCCTAGATACCTATTCTGATTAGTGAGGGCTTATCCAGAGACCATAAGTCACTTACATTCGGTGTCTCTTCACAAGCAAGACAATGCTACCCCATGGACCTCTCGAAGCACTATCAATCAGCTCCATGTCGATCAGTTTACGACCTTGTATCTGTCCCGGTCTCTTCTGAAACCAAAGCCATTTCTGTTGACCGATGGCAGATGCAACAGGGACCATAAGTGCAGTCCGCATAATGGTGGAGAGCAAGGCGATGAGGGAATTGAGAGTAAAGACGGTGGACGACCAGTCCGAAACGAGGGTGTCGTCTGTTTGTGCGAGGATAACCACGATAGCAATGTAGCAGCCAAAGGCAACCAGCAAACCAGATACTTCCCACAGCCACCATTTTGTAGCGAAGGCTAGGAAAGACTTCCAGCATGTATGTGTGGTCTTCTCTGTGAAAGGGATGAACGGCGCTTGCTCTTTGGGAGGTGGTGTGGGAGGTCTCGAGGTCTGGCGAGTGTTGACGGAGCTGACGTCCGATATGTCTCGTTCACCTTGAGAGATTGAGGAACGATCCGAGGGCATAGCGGCTGCTGTGCGCTGCCGTGGTACACCGAGTAGCCACTGTTGTTCCGGAAGACCTGGGATGGGCGGCATATATCTTTGACGGGGACTGGTAGATGAGACTGCGTTGTTCGTAGGTTCCATATTGGCAGAAGCGAATGTGGTTTTTGGGGAAATGAGCGTGTACGTAGTAGAAATGGACAAAGGTCGACAAGAAGCAGAGAGTAGAAAAGAGATTGGAGGAAAGAGGAAAAGCACTCGTACTATACCTGACGATACTGCGCCTTCTGTACAACCACACCGTCGCCATCCAGACAGGGCGACGTACTAGCCAAGCCTCCTGTAGTACGCATCCAGCAGAGCTGTAAGCGCAAGATTGCAAGAGAGAGAAAGGCAACCAATGCAAAGGTGCCGTCTTGGAAAGGGCGGGAGGTGCGGCTGAACATGTACTACCCTGGCTGCAGCATCAATCTAATTCAACCAATCAGATGCACATACCGAGCTGAAAATAGGCCTTGCCTCAAAGTGAATTGGAAAACGAAGACCGAAGGAGCGCAGGACGGGATTAATTATGCTTGATTCAGAGCCGCAATACGAGACGTTTTCAGCTCCTGATCCTCAGGCTATTACTCTGGCGGGTTTCCGTGCGATATCCACGCTTTGTCCCCGTTACTCGGATCTGCAGGTCCCTGACATCTCTATCAGGCCTGAACTCAACCTTCTGTCCTGCCTTGACGTCGAAGGAACGACCCGCAGGACGTCGGTCGACTACCCACTGTGCCTCGAGCTTGACGCCCGGATCCCATCTGCCCACAGTCGCTGTCACTCTTCCACGCGAGTTGTCTCCACTACCACGCTCGAGCACAGGGTCAGCCTGTCTTGCGACGGCTGCCTGCCTTCCACCATGAGCGAGTACTTCCTCCCAAGTATTACCCCTGCTCTCTGGTCTGGTGACGTCGGAGCTCAATGGCGTCTTGCCGTCCGGGGCATGATCTACCATCCACTGGTACACCAACTCGTAGAACGTCCATTGGGGTAAATTGTTGTAAACACCGCCGTGAGGTCGTGGCAGGTAAGTGAAGTTCGCCCATCCCGGACCGCCCTTGGCTTCTACTTGCTTCTGGAATTCGCGAACACCGAGATTAAGGTAGTAGGTATCGCGATCGCCGACGTAGATGAACATTCTGTTCTTTAGTACTTCTCCGAGGTTCTTCTCGTTGTCCCAGTTGGAGGTAATGTAGTCTGCAAGATCGAAGGGCTTCCAGAGCTCGACGGCTTCAGGGTAGATCTCGCCAGTGTATTTGTCCCAGGCTTCCAGGGGGTAGCCGTTGTAGCCTTGGGCGGAAAAGACGGCTTGCCAGACATCCCACTGCAGGAATGACCGTGTGGAGGTACCGAAGGACAGCTCCCAGTGGTTTTCTTGCCGAGTAGTGGCTTCTACGACCTCGGTGTCGTTGACAAAGGTGCGAATAGACGGGATGTCGGTGCCGTTCTCGTAGACGTAAGCGTTCTTATTGGTGTACAGCGGGATAGCCTGATGGCTGTAGAACGATAAAGAGTCTGGGTAAGAGGAGAAGCAAGCGCCAAACAGATCTGGACGGTAGGCCATGGTCGCAGCGGAGATCCAGCCGCCCGTGCTACCTCCCTCTTGGACACGTGCCCATGGTTCTGGAATGGTGCGGAAAGTCTTGTCGATGAGAGGTAGAAGCTCTTCGTTGACGGCTTGGCCGTACGGTCCGATGTTGGCCGTATTGACGCCGTAAGAATCGTCGTACCACGGAGTCTCATGCCGAAAAGTCACATGAATAAACTTCGGAGTTGGTCGACTGGGGGTGCTGTTCGTCGCTGGAATGACGCCAGAGTCCCACTGAGCGGTGAAAGCGCTGGAGAGGCGCCAGTCACCACCAGTCCAGTGGTCTTGGGCATACAATACCGGATAGCGAGTAGAAGAGTTTCCGTAGCCCGCTGGAAGGCGGATGTTTGCACCGACATACATATCCCGACCATAGAACTTGCTGAGGACCTCGCTGCGGATCTTGAGATGCTTAAGAGATCCAACATCCTCGTAATTACCCTGATAGCACCCGCCGATCTCAGTGCCAGTAAAAGGCTCCACAGCGGTAACGTTGTTGAAGAGCAGCTCAATGGTCTGCGCACCACCAGCGACTTGCACATCGGTGATGGTGGTGACAAGGCTGCCGAAGCCGTTGATGTTGAGTCCTCCATCTCCACATGGAAAGCGAAGAGTGACCTTGGATCCATCACTGCGTACTGCCGTCTCGTACTTTGTGAAGAAAGCCTGGACGCTGTAGGTACCAGCTGGAATCGAGTTCAAGCTGACATTGGGCCATCCGTAGACTTCGGTGTCCGTGTACACACTGCTGCCACCGGAGAGGTTGATCTTGCTACCAGCCTCAACACCAAAGACATTCTTGCCGAAGATCTTGTCGGGCGATGTATCGACGTCAGTGTTCTCGAGCGGATCTGTCCCAGCAGGTGCGAAGAGGACGTGGACGCGACCGTCAGTCACATTTGGCAACAAGCCTTCTGCGATCGACAGACGAATGCTTAGTCCTCGCTTGGCATAGTCCTCGGATACGGATGGAGTAGATTGTGGGACGGCGGCGACCCCAGCGAGGGCGGTCAAGCCAAAGACCACAGCCCGTAGAAAACTCATGAATGTTCTGCGCCGTGACGATGGGATCTATGGCGGTAGACGCACTCGTGGCAGCATTCATGCTGTTTATAAGTTTCTGCCATGGTCAATCGTATTGTTCCTGTAGCTGCCGTTTGTTGACGATCATCCTCATTTCGGAAGGTGGAATTTGTTCGCATCTGCAGAGATTTGACGACCACATCGTTATCAACCTTTCTGGCGGGTCGCACCCATGACTGATGGCGAGCATCTTCCCTCTTTGGTTAGCAAATGAACGCCACCCATAAGTGGCTGCGCTTGGAGAAGAGAAAATTGGCTCTGTGCTTGGTAAAATCTTCTTTGACTTTGCCAAGACACATCCTTGTGTTCCGAGCAGGGGTCCACATGATCAACGATATATTTGGCAGAGCCTGTACTACATCGATACAACTAAATACAGCGTTGCTGTCCTGACTCCAGCTGCTGAAATAATGATCAGGCTTCCATACCCAAGATGTCTCTTCAGTATTCAGACAACTTCAATTTCTTCCCCACTTCTCGCCTCTTCAGAGCGGCGACAGTAGCACCATTATCCGGCCCTCCTTCGCTGGAGCGCAAGGCTTGCATGAGCATTCCTGCATCGAAGAAACCATCTGTAGAAGTTTAGCGGTGAGATCCTCGTATCGTAGCGGTGATACTTGCAGCCACCTAATCCCTCGTCATCGCTTGGCGTACTTTCGTCTCGCTTGCCATCTATAGTCTCAATGGCCCTACCTCGGCTCTTCAACCTTCCCTTGCTCGATTCTTCAACCTCTCGGGCTCTGCTGCTGCCCTTGCCCACACTTTCGCCTCTCTTGACTGTTCTCAAGACTCTCCTGATTTCGGAGAAGTAGGATTCAATAGCATCCACGAAGCGCTTGGTCTGCCTGTGCTTGCTGCTGGCACAGATACTTATGCTGCCGTCCTTGATGATGTACCCAATTCCGAAGCCATCGCCACTTGTAGGGCCGAAGCCGAAATGTCGTAACGAGGGGTTGCCGCAGTTGGACGTTGACAGGATAGTGTTATTGAGCTTGTCCCAGCCGGCATCAGCGAACAGAGCGGGCATGCTGTGATTTTGTGTGTTCGTTCTCCTAGCGGGACTTGTCTCTTCGTCGACGCTCATACCGCTGCTGATTGGACTTGATGTGCCGTTCGGACTTGTGCTGGTGGCGAGAGAAGATGCTTGGCTCTGCAGGTCTTGGTCCATTTGTCGCTGCCACAAACAGAAGAGTGCGTACAGATGGCGATCTTGACCTTGGGCTTTGGCACAGTCCTTTGTGACGGCAGTATGCTTCTCGCAAGCCTTCCGCAAAGCATTGACTTTGTCTTGTGGTGGATTCTCGCCCCAGAATGTCTTCACGAAGTTGGATGACTCGGGTGTCACGGAGCGTATAGCTTCAGTGCGGCCGTGGTAGTAGATCTTGGTCATGGCAGGTTCGTAAGTGCACTCCATCCGACCATAGAGGCCATAGTAAGCTGCTTGGAACGCCATTTGGACGAAGGCATCCGGTGAGAATCCCATTGAAGTCATAAAGTTCTTGCCATAGTTTGAGAACTCCAACGTGGCAAACTCATTTTGACCGATAAGATCTGCAAGACGAGTCTCGGCGAACCGAAGTGCTGTTGAAACCTCAGGTACCATATCCCATTCTAGCTTGTGAGGAGTAGTAGAGACGTCACCGAAAGAATCAGGGTCACGCTTTGAAGGGTCGGGAGACATGGTCGTCCATAGTGATGGTGCTTGACCGTTGATGGTTCGGGCAAATCTGAGGATAGTGTCGGTATAAACATCAGAGGCGAAGCGGAGAACAGTGTGACCGTCCACACCTGTATGCTCGAAATTGATTCCAGCAGAGCCGTTCTGGCAGACAATGATCTGCAGCTTGTCGTACCAGCGATTTGTGCAAGTGCCGACTTGTACGCCTTTCTCGACCTCTGATGTACCACAGAGCATATTCATGCACAATTCAGATGGAGATTTTGGTTCTGTATAGTCCAGGCACAGAATGAACAGGGCAGTATCAACGATATTGAGGCAATCGGCGTTGTTACTTCCCTCGTCCCTGGAGAGCACGTCTCGTAGCCCAGACCAGATCTTCCTGTTCTCGGTGGACAAGACACCGACTGCACCCTTGGCAGCATCCTGGACTGGAGTCTGGCTAGCGTCGTCAATGATGGTTTGGAGGTTGATGGAAATGTCCTTTTCGGTCATGATGAGATCTGAGTTGTGATCCATCACATCGAACCAGTAGAATTGACCATGTGCCATGACAACTATATGCTTCGAATCTGGATCTTGGCCAATTTGACATCCGTTCTCTGTCGGTATGCGTGCAGTACCGAACATTCTGCTGTACTGGTACATATCAAGTGGTTGTCCTCGAAGTGTGTCGGGTGGCAGTTCCTCTTTTCGGACCGCGCGGACAAACGATAGAGCCGAGACAACCAATGATGCCGCTCGTGTGACCTGGTTATTCCTAGCTGGTGTCGGATCATCCTCTAGCAAGAAGAATGGGTTCAGATTGAGCACCACAGGATTGTCGAAATTGAGGTACGAATCGTACCAGAATTGCTCGATGTAACTAGTCTTACCAGCAGCATACTTCTTGAGTTTGTCCTGGAGTTCCGGACCTTCACTCCGCAAGAATTCATGAACAGCAGACTCTGTATCGGCATGTTCTCTTGGAGTTTGGAGTGGCTGTAATGCAGCAAGATACTTCTTCATACTCGAATCCAGATCCGGAATTGGTAACCGTGGTAATTTATCTTGTGCAGCGAACGTGATTCCTGGTTTCGAGGCGCCATTCTTATGTGATGCCAGAGGACTCTTCTCGGCCTTTGTGAATTCGTCTGCAGCATCTTTGGCGGCAGAGGCTGATCGGTCAGAGTCAGCGTTTGCCAGTGTCTCGCCCATGGCTGACGGCAATGTTATTCTTCGGACTGTCATAATACGAGGTCAGTCTAGCTGTACAGAGGCGAGACGACGGTAGCGATGGAAAGCAGGCGCAGGGCTGTGCGGTAAAAGTAGTGGCAGTCGTGTAGGAATAGGACCTGCATTTGGGACAACCTGACGAGATTGTTGTGCAAGAGAGTTCAGGTCAGATGCTTGGGAAGTGGTGGATATATCTGATCCGGTGACGGGTGGACGTTTTGTGCATGTGAACACAGCAGGACAAGCGCCCAGAGCCGACTCCACACCAAAGACATCGGACGTGCGGATGCCAGGAAAGACACAGAAGGGGACTTACCAGGTTGCCGCTAGTGATTCGCTGGAAAATAATCCGAGTGGGCCAGTCGAGTAATTTCTACCACTATCTTTTCTGCCGTAGGAGTTTGCAATCAAAGGCGGGTTCCACTGTAGCGAGTGGTCTTTTGGTGAAGCACCTGCAGTCTCTCCAGCTGCCCGCTTATGACGTACAAGCTAGTGGGAGATGAATGGTTGTGAGATTGGCAGTCAAATCTGGATCTGAAGAGCAGTAAGAGTTTGATGGATTCAAAGCAAGTAGAAATAGTATGGATACTGAAAGATGTCAAGTCTCGTAACCAGATAATTTGTCACATGTCCAGCTTCCAGCTCCAGGTGTTCTCGTCGCTCTACCGTATCCTTACCCTCGGGGCTGTATGCGACCGCCCGTAGGTCCGGGACGATTGTGGGGTTAAAAGGCTGGATTCATGTTTAGCCGAGCAGAGCCCCAATCTGACATCAGTCCCCACCAGCTTCCCTTCTTCCGTCCATTCCACCTATCCAAGACTGTCCTTAGCTCGGTACAATCAAAGACTCGAGCTATGCTCTGATTCATGACAGACTTGCTTGATGTCGGCTTCTATCCAGCGGCATTTGCGCACATCGTCCCGTCGTTAGAGAAGGCGCTCATCAGCAGCAATGATCTTCTCGTCCTCGACGCGTTGGAGGTCGCGAGACGCGCCTCTGTCCCATCTGCAGAGATCAGAAGGTTGAAGGATGACCTAGTTGCACATATCCAGTCGCAGCTCGAACGAGCTCACCGGACAGGTCTCGATAGACACCCTTGGTCGACCATCTCCACCCTGGATGAAGACCTAGACTCCGCACTCAATGGAGGTTTTGCCATTGGTCATTTGAGTGAGGTCACAGGAGAGAGGTTTGTCTACAAGTTGTGCACGGAAGTGCTCCTCTGATGCTTAAGTAGTGCCGCTGGAAAGACACAACTCCTTCTATCGCTATGCCTATCGGTCCAGCTTCCTTCACCGTATGGCGTAAACAGATCCGCGCTGTATATCACGACAGAAGCTCCATTACAAACCACACGACTAGCTCAAATACTGTCTACCAATCCGATTGCGACACAGTTCGAGCGTGACCACAGGCCTACACTCGCTCGCGTCCACGGTATCAAGGTCCCAGACCTAGAAGCGCAAGAGCATATCCTGCGATATCAGGTGCCAGTCGCCATTGAACGACACAGTATTGGGCTGCTAGTGGTCGATTCGATCGCCGCCAATTTCAGGGCCGAATTCGACCGAGGAGATGGGATTGGGGACAACATTGATGCGGTGCAGGGCCATAAACGGGCTGCATTTGCGACGCGAACCCGCCAGTTGATCAATCTCGGTACACATCTGCGTTCTCTCGCGCAGAAATACAACATCGCTGTGGTGGTTGCTAATCAGGTTCTTGACCGCTTCCAACCGCAAGTCTTTCAGGCTACGTCTGGCGCTTCTCAGGTACCATCGCAGGCGTCCCAGCTGTCTTCTAGGCAAAGCTCCCAGCGGTTCTCGCCCCGTCCACATTCCGCCAATCTTCCTAGTCGAGACTACCCGCAGCAACTCGACGGCGCAGCTGAGCCACTGCCAGATACGGAACCCATCGAATTCAGCACGCCTGACCCACTGAGTCTAGATCATCAACAGCGCTTCACAACTGGCTGGGGTCACATTTCGTCATCGTACATTCAATCACTATCATACAGCGATCCTGCTCTTCACGCTGCGCACTACCATACAAACAACCTCAAAACACCTTCACTTGGACAAGTCTGGACGTCCCAGCTATCATCACGCGTCGTTCTTCTCAAGAGTCCGATTTACAAAGATCATGATTATAGACTTGGCATACGCGAGATGGAGATCAAGGGCTGGAGCAGATGGCTCGCTGTTGTCTTTGCGGGTTGGTCAGCCGACGACAGCGGACGTCTCGGTACAGGATTTGAGATCTGGGAGGGTGGACTGCGGGCAGTCCAGCAGGATATACAAATCGACGAAAAGCCAGGAAATGACACTTGACAGTCACCAACAATTTGTTCGTATGCATGCAGTGAAGAAGATGAAAGACTGTGTTGAGTGCCTTGCATCGATCACCGGATCGTGGTTGTCACACGGTAAATCGCCGACAAAACTCCTGTCATAGCAGTACTGAAAATGATTCGGTATTTACTCTAATTACAATTGACATATCTTGAGAGTGTAGTACAGCGTAATGATAACTAATAGTAATAAGGCGATAGGAGATAGTTGACACGCCACAAGTGCTAACGAGCCTTGTGTAGAGACCTGTGTCGACCTGGTTGATATCAACAGAGTCTTTTTTAGGGATATATATCAATCTACAAGAGTGTTCTTACCAACCATCCGATGTGGTCTAGTGGCTAGGAGTAATTATCACCTTACCTTCATGGAAGAAGATGACATCTGACCTCTCCAAGTTTACCGCTCTCATCACTTGATCAGGAGTGCCCGCGCCGGTAAGGCCGGGGTTCGATTCCCCGCATCGGAATCATTTTTTTGCAGTCATGACAGTCGAAGCTCGAGAATGCGAACGGAAGATGGATAACTCAGTCCCGTAAATTAGAGACTGCAGTGAATAAATATCTACTGTGATATTGGCCTTGAGTGGCAACCGTGTTATGCTTCAAAACATCACAGTTTCTGTGTTCCTAGAGTACTTGACTCCCTTTAGAAATCCATAGTGGCGTATCGGCTGTAAGTTTTGCATTTTCTGCTAGAGGAAGATGGCCTAGGGACGATACGCGATACTGCATGACCTTAAATGCTGTATACTGGACAGGGATCCTTCTTCAATCCCGGGGGTTGGCTGGTTTGAACATGAATCCACTGTAATGCTGTCCGTGTTTTCCGCTTCTGCCAGCCCTAGATGTCGTTGAATTGTGGGACTGGCATGTCTGAAACGATCTACTGCAGGAACGGCACCGCTTCGGGATCTGTGGAGGGGCAAAGCAAGAGATTTGTTCACCACTCAATGACAACGATACTACCAAGACAGTTCAAGACCGGAATAACAGAAGAGAAGAGTAGGTACGAGAAAAGGTAGCGACTGATTGGGAAAACATTGATCAAGCATTCAAGTATATCGCCCAGCACTATAGCTCCCTCCAAACCAGGAACCGGCACACGCCACACGAAATGGGATGAAACATGTGGATACACAGAGATGAATGGTTGGCCGCACTCCACACAACACTGCATCCGCGACGTAGCAGATGCATGCAGCATACGCAACCAGCATCCTGCTCGTTGAGTATTTGATTTCCTATCCCTGCTCTCCGTCCCGTGCTCAAGTACTATATCATCCCCCAAAGCCCGGTGCTTTCTCTCACCCACCACACCATCGCTGGCCGATTCGATTCCCGTCACTCATTTATACAATTTAATCGTCAAGATGCAAGCCATGCTCTCCTTCGCCCTCTTCCTCACCTCCTGCTTCCCCTTCACCTCCGCCCTGACTCTCCAAACCCGCCAATCCTCCTCCGCCCGCGGCACTTTCTACGGCGGTAACGTTCAAGGCGGGACGTGCTCTTTCAGCACCTACACCCTGCCCTCCGGCATCTACGGCACCGCCCTGTCCGGCGCCTCCTGGGCCTCCTCCGCCAACTGCGGCGGATGCGTCTCCGTCACCGGCCCCAACGGCAAGACCATCACCGCCATGATTGTCGACCAATGCCCCGAGTGTCCCGCCAATGGCCTCGACCTATTCCAGAACGGCTTCGCGCAATTGGCAGACATCAGCAAGGGCATCATCAGCTTGAACTGGAAGTACGTCGCTTGTCCCATTACGAGTCCGCTGCAGATCCACCTCAAGTCCGGGGTGAGTCAGTATTGGTTCTCTGCGCAGGTCGTGAATGGGAAGAGGAGGACGACTAAGCTGGAGGTGTCGACCGATGCGGGTAAGACGTACAAGGCCGTGTCGAATAGGCAGACGTATAATTTCTTTGAGCTGTCGAGTGGTGTGGGCAAGACTAGCGCTTGGATTCGGGTGACGAGTGAGACGGGGTCGCAGGTTGTGGTCAAGGATGTGCCTATGACTAGTGATAAGATTGTCACTGCTGGTGGCAACTATGCGTAGGATCGTAGCATAGATCTTAATGAATCATTGGAACCAGAGCCAGTAATCGTGCATCATCCGAAGAGATCTCTGCCGTCCTCACCCTCTGTAGGTCCCCAGCATTGCCAGTCCACTACTCTCCATCCTTCGCCACTGCTGCCGACCCAGCCGCCAGCAGCTGCAACGACAGCATTTGCATCCTCTCTCGGCGATCGAATCCAGACTTCAAGGCCGTCGACCTTCAGAATGTCCAAAGGTATAGCAGTTCCATGTACACCTAGATATCGCCGGAGAGCAGATTGTAGATGCAGATATGCAGTCACTTCGTCAAGCAAAACCTTGTCGGATGGGTGTGAGCCATCGATAGCACCTTGCAGTGAAGCAGGAGTAACCAGTCTCAGATGGACATATGACCAGTCTGGTTCCCGAATTGTGAATTGTAATATTACAGGGTTTGCGCTGGGCTTTGCTTTTCGCTTCGTCGAGACTGGATCAGCAGTCGCCTCGTCATTCGACTCAGTGGTCGCCTGGCCGGCGAGCAATACTGATATTTTCGACATATAACGTGCTAGATCCAACTTCTCACTTGCGAAAGCTGAATTGAAGTTGTGCTTGACTCGAGCAGTGCATGCACAAACACGAAATCTGTACGCCCGGCCAATCAGATCCATCGATGAAGCCGATCCGCATAAATGTTCAACATAACATAACTTTACTTTTCCCCACTCACATCGAACATGCGATAACACATATCCAGGAGCCTTGTGCTCGAAATCACTCAACATGGCCGAAGCGACGTCGTCGACAGCGCTCGCGAAGCGCAAAGCAGAAGACATGGCTCTGATGCCTCCACCACTTCCACCGAAACGCATCAAGCGGCCATCTACAGTGCTCGACGAGGATGTATATACAGACGCGCTGTCACAGATCATTGCACGAGACTTCTTCCCCGGATTACTGGAGACAAAGGCTCAGCAAGAATATTTGGATGCACTGGACTCGAAGGATGACGATTGGATACGTGAGGCAGGACATAATCTCAAGGAAGCAATGACTCCCGATCCGTACAGGACAAGAAGAGGGGAACTGCGGGCATCAAGCGTAGCTCAGACACCTGCTAGCGTGGCTACAACAGCCACTCCTGGACGGACACCACTACAGCGTCGAGATATGAGAGACCCAAGTGCTACTCCGATGTCCGAAGTAGAGTCACGGCCAGCACGACCCTCCGTTGACCTGTCGCTGTCTTTGACCGACTTTCAATCAAAGTACACTTCCGAAGACAACGAGTCCTTTAACGGCGTCTTGGATGCACAAAATCTTGCCAAAGCAAAGAAGTACGCATTCCTCCGGAACAACACCAATAAGCTTCCGTCAAAGCAACAACTGCTGCAGCAGAAGCTGCTCTCAAATGGTGAATCGACCGCTCTCTCCTCACCAGCCGTGACTTCGACCACGATCATTAAAGCTGGTCCAACAAACACATCCACATCCCTTGTTCCAAGACCAAGCCAGGATCTTGATGCTCGTCCTGCTTCTGTCGACTCTTTCCCAATCCGACAAGGCGCAAAGAACACCTTCATGTTCTACCCAGATAGTGTCGAAGATGACACCATCACTCGCGCCCAAGCAGCAGAAGCAGCATCCAATGCACCACCCAAGACAACCAATTTCGGTGCCACCCGCCTTCCTGGTCCCGAAGCCGAGAGGCCAGCTGTGCCGCCATCACCAAGCATGAGCGCTGTTGATGCAGCAATAGCGGGCAAGCCCAGGCCGAGCGAGAGCGAGATAGGCAGCACAGTAGGAGAGGGCTACAGCGGCGCCGAGACCCCACAAGTGAATGGCTGGAGGTTTGTGGATGCTGAGCCGACAAGGGCTGAAGAGATGTTGTACGACAGCAAAGGGATGCTTGTTGATGAAGCAGAAGCCAGGAGACAGGAGAAAGCGGATCTCCTGAAGCTGCTTCCTAAGGTTGAGAGTGGCGGCTATCAAATGAATGAGACTAGCAGGCGGGAGGAATTGCGGGACCGCATGGTGGAGAAGAACGAACGGGCAAAGAGGAAAGCGAGGCCCGAGGATCGTGTGAGAGGAGATTTGACGCCTGCTGGCCGGTCACTGGCGGGAAGGCTGGGGACGCCTGGAAGGACGCCGGGTGCTGGCATGTTCGGTGGTGGTGCGGCGAAGAGTAAGGCATGGACACCAATGAGGACACCAGGAGTGAAGCGGTGACAGCACGCTTGGGTATATGATCGGATAGAAATTGCTTTGATTGTCTAGATACCCCTTACGCCAATGACTAACGATTGTTTGCCAGTCTTTGCAGATGTCCAACTAGTTCTGCGTAGTGAGTCTGTCACCTCGTCCTCATATCTTGATATACCAATTTCCGTACTTCCTTCTCTTTCATCGTCATCACATCCTCTGCAAGCATGACGCCTCATTTTCCTCTTCCGAAGCCATTTATGATGTTCTACTGCTTCCCATTCACAACCACACCCCACTCGTGCTGCTCGTTTCCGTACATGATATCACTCAACCACCCTCTCAACATCCTCGCATACTTGCCAGTCTTGCCCTCCGCAAGCGGCACCCTTAACCCCTTACCCTTCCACTCAATCAATCCCACAGGCGCCACAAAGAACGCAGTCCCGGCAGCAAACGCCTCCACCAACCTCCCCTCTTCATGCGCCTCGGACACTTCCTGCATAGTATACTTCCTCTCCACCACCTTCACCTCCTGCAACCTCTCCCTCGCCAACTCCAACAAACTCGCCCTTGTCACCCCCTCCAAAATAACCTTATCCTCCAACCCCGCCGTCACCAACTCCAGTTCCCCCTCCTTCGTCCTCCACACAACAAAGAAATTACTCGCCCCCGCCTCCGTCACAAACCCCTCCTGCCCAAAAAGCCACAAAATTTGATTAAACCCCCTCTTCCTCGCCTCGCCCTGCGCCAACAGACTCGGCCCATAATTCGCCCCCAACTTCGCGAACCCGAACCCGCCCGGCCAAGCCCTGATCGTATCCTCCTTACTCGCCAACAACTTCAGCCCCTCCACCTCCTCCTCCCCACTCGCACCCCCCAGCGCCTTCGGATCACTCAAATCCGGAAACACCGTCAAGATGACAAACAGCAACGCTTGCTTCGGCGCTTGCACGCCCAAACTCGCGTCATCGCTGATCATCGTCGGACGGACATAGAGAAAACCCCCTTTCCTGTCCTCAGGCAACCACTTGGGTCCGTCCCTCGCGCAGAGCTGCAGGATCAACTTCTCCAACTCGGCGGGCTCGAAACCAGGCAACGCCACCCTTTGCGCACTCCTGTTCATCCGCGCGCAGTTCCTGTCCGGGCGAAACAAGCGCAACTTCCCGTCTTGTCCGCGGTACAGCTTCATCCCTTCGAAGCACTCCGTGGCGTAATGCAGGCAGGAAGCGGTGGGCATGAGGCTCAGGGGACCGTAGGGGACGATGGCCGGGGCGGACCAGCCGGAAGAGGAGGTCCAGGAGACTTTGAGCATGTGGTCTGTGCAGACGGAGGAGGTGGCGACGATGGGGTCGGAGGGGGCGGGGACGGCGCGGGGGTTGGGGTTGGGGGAGAACGTGAGGAGGGAGGCGTCGAGGGGGGAGGGGCCGGGAGGGGCGCTGGAGGGGGATAGGGCTGAGGGAGGTGGGTGGGAAAGGGCGGAGGTGGTGAGGGATGTTGCGGTTGGGGTGGCGGTGCCGGAGGCGGGTGGGGTGAGAGGTGCCATGTTCTGGGAGTGTGAGCTGAGTCTTGAGGTGGGTTGAGGTCGCGTTGGGTGAGTTGTATAAGATATGTTCGTTGTGGTTGTGGTCCGCTCAAGTGGTTGGAGGTTTACACCGCTGCCCCAGGTATTGTGAGCAATACAAGCAGAATCCTCCTGCGATCCAGATACAAGGCCACCCGAGATCCAATGGCAAGAATACCCTGACGATTGAATTCAATTGTAAGAGACAAAGAGCCAATATCCTCCAAAGGATGCTTGTCTTACACCTTCAGATCATTCCACGCCCTTCGTCAAACAGTCATCTTTTTTCCCGGAAGGAGGTGAACTTTTTCGCGGAGCCGTTTGTAGCCGCATGAGGCCAGGGTCCGACAACCGGGCTGGTGGAAAGAGTACATGCAGTCAGGTATCACAGATACTGTCACCCTCAAGCAATGCACAATGAGCTGAAGCAATGCCTTATGTAAAGTTGTCTTCATTCCCTTGCCTGAAAAGATGAGAGGCGATCCACCCAGCCATATGTCCTTGGCCATCAAGCCGGGCATCGTCAAATCATACTCGTTACACGTGCCTGTCCCTATATATACATCCCAACGGGTTACCACGCCCTAGCCTATGTCTTCCATGAACATATACTCCTTGCCTCCGACCTGGTTTATCTGCAACGACCTCATCGTCTACCGTCCTTCTCGCTCAGAGGACTAGGCGTAGGCTGTCTCGGGCTCTCCTTTCCATCCTGCGTCACACGAAACGTACGCTGATATGCTGCAGCAGGCTGCACTGCCGAAGCACCGTACGCCGGCGCTACAGGCTGCTGATACTGCACTGCACCATTCGGTAGACCGTTGACGCCGTTCCACACTCCCCATTGTCCTTGCGGTCTGTAAGGATTCGAAAACATGCCTTGCGGCCGCGAGTTGGCCTGTTCCTGTATTTGATGCTGCCAGTCGTTGGAGCTGCTGTGCATGGCCGGAGGACGCTGTGGTGGTGTTTCATATGTGATGGGCTGGTGCCAAATATTCTGAGGTTGCGGCTGGGTCTGTGGCGGTGGGAAGGGCGCTTTGTCGAGATTGTTCGCGTGGTAGATCTGACTCGGTGGCGTCCACTGGACGTTATTCTCGCGACCCTTAATATCAGAGTCTGCACGCGCGCGGGACGAGTCGGAACTTTGATATGCAGCTACAGATGTTAGTCATGTTACATAGCAGTTTACTATGTACTTACCCTTGTCTTGTGCGTTGAGATCAGGTGCCGGCTGGAGTGAGGGATGCGCGTGAGAGATGATAGGTGGCCGTGGAGCGATATTTGCGTAGTGACCAGTAATTGACGTTCGACGTTGATGGGTGTCACCAGAATTGGTACGAACATGGTGAACATAAGTTGAGTATTGACCAGGGAAAGCGGCCGGTAATGTCGTAGAAGAATAATATGCGTCTGGCGGGAAAGGACTGCCTGGTGGACCTTGCGACGAAGCCGCTGAGCTCGTCCGCCGCATCGTAGTGTTGATTGGTGAAGGGGCAATTCGTGGCTTGTAGGCATAAGGTCGTCCAGATGCGTCTACACTGTACGCCGATTGAGCATTTGCGCCATTTGCCTGCAATGGTCGAGGTCCGAGATGAAGAGGCGCACGACGAGTAGCAGCCGGTATTCTGACCCTTTCCATAAAGTCTGCTGATTCGACTGGTCGTGATTTGCTGGGATCATCTGTGAACTTGCACTTGGCTTCCGTCGAAAGGTCTCCAAGATAGTAATAGAGCTGATCTGGTTTGCTGAGGTCGGTCTTGGTTTGATCCTTATTGGCGATCTTTCCAGGACGATATCCTTGGGGAGGATCCCAAACGCTCGAGAACTCGGCCCACTTGTTGGCCTCATTGTCGTGGAAGATCTCATCGATCTTTGGCACGCCATCTTGTCGATTGTCGATAGAGACCAGCATCTTGTTCATATCAGCTGGCATTGGAACGGCGGCCGCAGAAGGCTTTGGGCGTTGCGAGTCATCCGGGTTGAGGACTAGTAGATACTTCCACTCGACCTCGACACGATCACTGATGATGTCAGCATCAATACCATCGAACGTAGCAGAAAACACATACCCTTCAGGCAGGACTTCAAGTACCACCGCCATTTCAGCCTTCCTGTTCTCAATGACCAAACCACCAAACACGTCTCCACCAAGATACTGCACCTGCACCACCTCATTCGGTCGCAGCTTCTTGGCATAGTTGTTGATGAGCTTACTGTTCTCCAGCGTCTCCATCTCTATATTCTTAGGTCTTCGCGGTCTGTGAAACTTGCATCTGAGATCAAAGCCTTCCTCAAAATACTCAGTCCCATCTTCGCCGAAGGTCGGTACAGGTCCGCAGTCAATCTGGACTCCCGCCGCTGCAGCGCAGGTAGCGTGGAAAGCGCGAGTGCATTTCTTGCTGGCGCATTGGAAGCAGGCCCCGCGCTTCGATCGGCAGAAGTTGCACTTGAGGTCCAATCTAGCCTTGTCAATGCCAGCGACGTTCATGACTGTCTCGACGCCTTCGATGGTGCTGAGATAGGTCTCCGGTGTGTACAAAGCGCAGGCCCGATGAGCCTTCTTACCATTGTTAGTCGGCAAAAGAGGCTCGTAGATCGGATCGTTAGGACACAACACGCAGGGCTCCCGACTAGCAGTCTTTATGCGAATACGAATCTTCTTCTTTGGCTTGTCGGCGCCCTTGTCTTTGGCATCTCGCTTGCGCTTCTTTCCAGTCGTCTTGCCCTTAACACTAGCTGGTGGTGTTGGTAAGTCGCCAGTCTCTTCCATTTCGTCGTCGTCATCGTCGTCAGTTTCCTCGTAGTATTCTGGAGTCGGCTCGCCACGTAGTTTGCGCTCAATCTCTGAGACATCAACCCATACGCTGTCCGCCTCGCACTCGCACTTTCGCGCAATACGCCCAAAGTCTAGCCATGATTCCAGAGCAAAATTGACGGATTCGGCACAATTGTATCCGAGGTTGTAGCCAGAGTGGTACCCGTAAGGATAAGTAATGACAAACTCACCCTCGTGATGTACAAGACGGTTGACCTCGATATTGAACCTGTCTTTGAGAAGCTGAGGAGAAATCAAGTAGGTCTTGTGCCTCAAGAACTGGTCGCAATTCTTAGAATCATTCGGCCAAACACTCTTCATTGCAGCCTCGAATTTCCTGGCGTCCTCCTGGGAAATGCTGTACCATTGCTTGGGCGCGCCAAAGTGGATGTAGTTGATGCTGTAAAGATCCACATCTTCCAAGTGCCAGGCAAAGGTCGCTTTCCACATACCCATGTAAAGGTAGGCAGTGTTCACACCTGGAACTTTCGTGCCCAACACATCCAGCAGGTTCTCCAGCTTGGCAACATTCCAGCTCGTCACATCGTCCGTGAAGAGAGATCCAGGCATATCAGCGGCATACATTGGTTGCGCAAACGTCAAACTCTTCCAGTAAGCCGTCTCCAGCTCCTTGCATCGCTCCGGAGTGAACTCGTCGAGTCCGTCCATGTGATAATCAAAGTTCGCAAAGGCAGCCTCATCAACGACATCCACCTTCTCAGTCTGGTTGTTCATGCGCCTCGAAGACACGGATTTCTTGGTATCGCCCTTGGGTCCTCGTGGTCCTTTGGCTCTGGCCTTTTTCTGCTTAGGAGCAGGCGCTGCTTTCTCTGGTTCTTCAATGGATAGTTGTACGTCACCGCCATCGGTAGTAGTCGGTGCAGGTGTTCCAGATTCCTCGGCCGGTGCGGTTTCCTCGGACTCAACAGGAGTTGGCAAAGGGTGCTTCCTGGGCCTCCCGGGACGGCGCTTCGCTCCTGGTGCTGGCGGGGGCGGCTTTGGCTTGGGGGTCGCAGGTGTCCTACCTTTGGCATTGCCACCTCCTCGCACAATTTGCGCCTGACCTCTTCGTCGCTCGCCTCTCCTTGCTGGTGGTTGATTCTGAGTCTCTTCGGTAAGCGCCTTCCACTCGGGTAGATTGTATGATCTCTGCTTCTCAATGTTCGCCTGCGTGTATGTTCCATGAGCGCCCATAAACTCTTGCATGATCGGGTTCTTGATTCTGATCGTCTTGACGAGCTCGTCGAGTTTGTTGACAGATTCGCGCCTGTCAATCTTCAGTGACTGGCCCCTATTCCAGTGGCGTGAGACTTACCATTCGAGTGGTGCAATAACCTTGACTATGCCAGCTTTCATTCCGTACTTGTCAATCTTCTCGACGTATTTCTTGAAGCTGCGGAATTGCTCCATGGTCTGTGGCAGTCAGTAAGAAAGGCGCCTTCAAATGCGCAGTAATAGGTGATAGCATGTGCGCGCAAATTACAGGGCGTAGACACATACAGGCTTGAAGACCGGTATCTTTCCTCCATCATAGTAGTGGTCTGGCTCAATTTCCTCCTCTTGCTCTTGCTCTTCCTCAATCTTTGACTCGTGAATGTCGGAGAGTTCTGAAGTGACGGACTGCGTTTCATGCTTGACATCGTTATCCTCACTAGTCGGCGGGGTCAAAGCAGAGGCAGGTGCGGTCGCATTGAGATTATCATGTGCTGTCGAGGTCGGGGGCGCCGCATCTGCAGGATGGTGCTTGTCCAAATCGCCCTGAGGCGGTGATGACATTGTGATTGTATCCATGGTCGAAGCCGACTGGCACAAGCCAGGCGACAGTGAATCGAAAACGAATGCTAATGGCGTTGAGATATGGTGATGAACGGGAGGTGTGTGATTGCCTGCGTCTTGGCCCTTGCGCCCGCGGTCGGAGCAGAAATGCAGATCAGGTCACACTACTCCAGAGAAACATTTCTCTGAAAATAGTGTCAGTCCAATCAGACAGATCTGAGTCGTATGCGTTTTGATCAGTGTGCCGTATGCTTGTGTGTCGTGAATATAGTCAGGGTGGTTCGTCGAGGTAAGGTATGAAAGGGAAGAGCGACGCTATGGCCAACTTTGCGCTAGTGCAAGTTCGGATGCGCGATGACGACCTGGGTAATTTAGTGAGAACAAAGGATCCATTGATCCACGAAGATAGGTAGTACAGCAGTGTTCTTGTCTCATATTCATAGCATCAATAGCGATCATTTGCAGATTTGCATGAGCAAACCCAATTGTCTATCGTCACGCTCTGACCATGTCCCTGCCTGAAGCATATCCTGTCCCGAGCTATACCCGAGCCTCTCATGCGTCAAATACTCAAAGGGCCAAATGCTCTATGCAAACAGGGTCTGATAAAGCGCATCGGAGAGAAACATTAAGCAATGATTGCCCGCAAAGTCATCCCATACAGCGCCTTGCAAATCGTCAATCTGAACGATCAAGATACGCCTCCATGCTAACGCTATGCTAAGCTCTCTTAAGACATGCTTGACTTTTATTATATGCCTTTTGTCCCTGACCGAAAGAAGAGGATCTCTCTGAGCCGTGTTGGGCTTGATCTTGTTCACCAGCCATTACCTGCCGTGATGCTGACAGATGACCACTCCTGCTTGGTAGAGCCATCATCGTCGGCCCAGTCGAGATGTGGCATGCCCTGGAGACCCTCCTACGAGCCCCTTGGCGCACCACGGCCCCTACCGCCCCTGCCTTCGCCGCCACCCCGCCTCTCGCCCCGGTCTCCACGATACCCGCCCCTACGTTCGCCACCCCTGTCACCACCGTAGTTGCCACGTCCGCGTCCACGGCCACGACCACCACCTCTACCTTCGCCATCACCTCTTGGTCCCCTGTTGCCACCCCTGCGGCTTGGAACCTCATGGAATCCATCATCCTTCTCGACAGCTGGAGGTGCCTCCTTGCTCGCAACCTCAGCAGCCACGTCGTCTGCCCAAGAGCTGGTCTGCTGCACAGCAGCGGGTGCATGAGGGGTCTCGGTCTCAGCGGGGTTGCGGGGAACAATCTCAAAGGACTCCTCCAGGTTCTCGGCACCAGCGTCAGGTCCAGCATTGTCCCAGGTACGACCACCAGCTTTGTTGGCGTTCTCGTCACCTGCAGAGATCTGGGCTGGGAGGTCACCGTTCTCGACCGGTCCGGGAGTCAGGGGCTTGTCCTGGACACCAAGCTCGGTCAGACCGGCGTTAGCGATAGTTGGATCGCTCGCAGGGTCGATCGTGGTGTGAGTCTCAGTTGGAGGAGCGGTTGGCGCAGTCTCATCGACGGCTTCTGTCCACTTCTCCTCGGCAACGTAAGGGGCGTGCTGAAGGGAAAGCTCCTTGATCTGAGAGTCTAGCACAATTCAGTATTTGACATACCTCAAGTTAGTGAAACACTTACACTTGACGCTCAGAGCCTGTCCCTCAGTAGAAGGAACAGACTCATCAGCACCCTCCACGATGTTCTCGGCAGCCTGCACCGCCTTGTCATCACCTCCGTAGACGAGCAACAGAGCACCTTCGAAAGCCTTGCTCTCCTCAGTATCAGCTTCTTCCTCCACTATCCTCTTTGCAGCTGCGGCTCTCAAGAACTGTGAGAAGATGAGGAGCTTCTGCTTGACGATCTTGGATGTCTGAACCTCCGCCTCCTTCTTCGCACTCTCGCGTACGCTATCGAGCTCCGCCTCGTACTTGCGTTCCAATGCCTCCTTCTCAGAGTCCAGACGTGATTGGTATTCGCTGTCCACCTTCTTGTACTGCGCGAGCTGTTCTTCGAGCTGGGAGAGCTGGGATTGGAGGCCGGGCTTCTTGAGGGCTTGAGCTTTCTGGTCCTGATTGATCTTCTTTGATGTGACGAGCTCGTCAAGGGAGCACTTTGGGTTCTCGGCGATGATAGAGTCGACTTTGGTCATGAGGTTCTGACAGAATGAGCTTGAATTCAGACAGAAATTCTCAATGTATAGCTTACCAGCTTCTTGTTGATGTTGCGGATTTGTCTATGATAGTCAATACCACATATCACTCTTCAAAGTCTTGAGACCACTCACTTCTGGATCTCTTTGACATATGGGCTGTCGCTGCTGTTGTCGCCATTGGTGGTAGCGGGCTTCTCCTCGACTGGATCACTGGTAGCTGACGGTGTAGGCTCAGCAGCTGCAGTCTTTGCCGCCAATTCTGCCTTCTCCCTCTTCTTCCTGGCGCTCTTGGACTCTGTCGGAGCCGGCGGGTTCGTTACAGCGTCGGACATGATGTCGTGTGATTGTAAGAGTTGTAAAATTCGTGGGAGCGATTGGGTTCGGTTTGCGAGATCAGGCGTTTGTAAGTGGTGTCTTTGTAAATTGTAAAATGGCTGTGTGTTCAGGTGTCGTGTGTCAAGTGAAGCTCGACAAAATTTGATGGAACATGGCGTCCAAGCTTCAGAAGGCGCGTATACTGTGACCACGCGACATAAAAAGCAAGTCTGTCAAAATTGATCATGATATGGCTTGATTGTATCTTGTGCATTTCTATCGAAGAGCTCTATATTCTTTCCCCAACATATCTACATAAATCGTAAGGTTCGACCTGCGAACACTCTCCTCCATTCCACTAAGCAGTTCCATACTGCTTGCACTGGCCCGGGAATTTTCTGTCGGTCACAGACTCTCCAAGGATGCCATACTCCATGAGATTGGCAAGTCCCCATGTCCCAGGAGCTTTGTAGCTCCAGATGAACCAGCCCGCAGCACTTGCCTCGAAGGTGTCAAGCTCAGCTTCCAGGAATTTGGTAGTGGCGTCCTTCATTGGCTGGTTCCATGTGGCCATGTCGTCGACAGAGCATTGGCAACCTTCAGTCGAGCACTGCTTGCCTGCGATTGAGGTCCCATCTGGGTTGACACAGACATTGGTCTGAGCAGAAAATTCTCCAACGATGACTGGTACTTGTGGAGTGTCTGGAATGAGGTTGGTAGTCGACCACTTGCAAGCTTTCTCGACATGCCCCTCATGGGTGAGCTTCGAGTCCTCGTCAACTTGGTTCTGGTATAGATGGGTATCAATCCAAAAAATAGGATCGCTTGCGGAGTCGGCGTTGAGCTCTTTGCCGAGATCTGCCCACTTCTTCGGTGTCTCGAACGCATCGTGCATGATGATCTTGTATGGGACTTCCTGGCTCTCTGACAGAGTGTCAAAGGTCGTCTTTGCCCAATCGTGAGTCTTCTGAGGATCAACGGTGTCACTCCAAGAGATGGGCTCGTTGACTAGCTGGATACCCCAAACGACATCGGAATACTCCTCAGTACCATAGATGTCTGCAATCTGCTTGAGCGCAGAGACTGCTGCATCCATGTTGTTATCTTTTTGCCAAAGTGCTTGACCGGCTTGTCCAGAATTGTCGAACCCGTTCTGGCTCCCAGGCACTCCATGCAGATCAATGAGGACTTGCAGGTTGTTGTTGCGGGCCCACTCAAGAGCATCCTTCAGATACTTGTCGGCTCCAGTCTTGTAGGGTGCATTGATTGTAGTGTTGTAAGCCCAGTAACCGATGGGAATGCGAAGAGTGTTGATGCCCCATGAAGCAATTTTGGCAATATCATCTTCCGTGATGTAGGTCGACCAGTGCTTTTCGAGGGCCTCAGCAGCGCCATCGATCTGGTCGAAAGTATACTGGTCCTTGGCATCTGCAAAGGCGCCTTGAAAGACTTCTGGTGTCATCCATTTCTCGAGGACCAGCCAGCCCCCAAGGTTGACACCTCGAATCTTGTCCGGCTTTGTTGCGTTGGTGCGAGTCTCGTTACTTGGATAGGTCGGAGCCGTCGAGATGGGCATGGCAGCGCTGGCAGATGGGGTTGGAAGCACATCGTCGGAGGGTTCGTCCGTGGTTGCATATCCTACTGAGTTGCCATCAAGGAATAGTGGAGCATCCCGCACAGTAACACGGATTGGATAGGCTGAGCCGGACGACGCCAAAAGAGCGACTGCGGCTGCAATGTGGCTCAAATGCATGGTGAGTGAGTGTCAATGAATAGGACGGATTGAAAAAGGGAGTATGACTTGAAAAGGAATTGTTCAACGCTGGACCTGCCAGTCGAGATGTATGTGCAAAAGAATGTGATAGAGGCCGCGCAGGCACTGTGGACGTCAACGACGTGAAGGAATGGATACCCTGTTGGGAGGTGAATGAATGACTGGAGAAGAATGAGAGGAGTGGTGCAGAGAATGAAAGCAACGAGAATAAGGAGCCAACTTATCAATAGGATCACATCGAGGTCTTCACATGGATTCTTCACGGCACGGATATCTGGCTCCAGGTGGATGGATCGACGCGTACTGCATAAACGCATCGACGAATGAGATGCATGGATGAGGTCGAGCCACAATAGGTATTCGCGGCGCTTCCGAGCTGAAACGTGCAGGCATAAACCGGTATTGTGAAATGTGGACTCGGGCATGGCAACAAGGAAAAGCTGAAAAGACTGGGCCCTTCAACGGCTGCACATGTGAAAGCATCAACCCTGAAACACTCATCTGAGGGTCTCTGTGGACCGGGTCAGCGCGTGGAAGGGGTCAAAAAGATGGAGGATGTGGTGAAGGATGAGGAAAAGGAGAAGTCGATCCGAAAGTTGAAGAAGCTAAGCTCACGCGCCGGTGGAGTGGCGTCAGCCAATAGGATTCGGAAGACCGGTGCCGGATCTTCCAGCGTCACGAAACGTATCTCAATGGCTTTTTGACACATCGGGTGCATTGTCCGGTCAAGCGGTTGCGAAGAAAGCGTTTGGATACTTGTGATGTGCTTATTGGCGTCCTTTCTGAACCTCGAGCCTTTGTATGGGATTGATGAACGAGCTTAATGGCTTGTTGTCAGCCCTTCTCAAGGCGCAAGATTCAGACCTCTTCGCCAAAATTAGCTTGGACGGCCCCTCTTTCCACACTACATGGTGCTTCGGTGCTGATAGACCAGCAAGTATCTGCCATTGATTGAGACAAGATGGCAAAAGTAGCGATACATATCAGATTGCAGAGTACGTCCTCTAATACACATCACCCTCTACAAACCCGCCCGTCTTCCCAGCCGTGATCTCGGGGAAAAGCGAGGGTTGACCCACAACATCGATCTCGTCATTAGCGCGAGGGTATGTCACCGGAGTAGCCAGAATACCGACCTTGAGACCGGTGACCTCGCCAGTGGGTATCTCCGTTGCAGCCCTGGCTACCCTCCAGCTGAGATTCGACTTCAGATATGGCACAACGGCATCAGCGCTGACATCGCCGTCGAGCTTCTCGTACAAAGCGTCTGTGAGGTAGACCACGCCGGAAACCTGGAGCCCTCCCGGGGCATCACGTTGACGCTGACAATTCTGGCAACTGGCGATGTTACGGGGTGATAGGATGGAGACGGTGCCTACCAGGTTTGGCGACAGGAGCCAATCAGCTGGATGGTCCGGCACAGGTCCGAGGAAGACGTGGATGTTGTATGATCCCGCGACAGCGAAACGATTCACCCTGACAAAGGCCTCCCACTCGCGCCGGTGAGACGCCTCCTCGTTGGGAATGCCGGTGGGCGGGCTATCGTGCAGTGGAGCGTCTTTGAAAGAAGGCTGTTTGACATTGGGACCATAAAGAATCGATCGTGCCGTCAGAGCCACAGTCCTGAGAGCATCGGGATCCTTGGCAAGTGCAATGGGTGCTTCGGGATAGTCATAACCAAGCTCGTAGGTTGAACCGATCTCCTTCATATCATTCGCCGTCCAGTAGTCGCTCATGTTGTGCGCCGGAGTCTTGTGGAAAGGCTCAAGGTTGGCGCTTCCATCGTCATCTTGCATTGTGTAGGTTCCTTTGGTCCAGCGGTCGTGACCAGCCAGTTCGGGATCGATGGTACTGCCGGGATGGATCGCCTGCCAGATGGCCCAAATTCGGTCAATGTTGACATGATGTAGCCAGAAGATCGGGTCAAACGAGCTGGACCATAGATCAGTCATGTTGCCTGTCAGCTGGTCTTGGGTCTTGTCTGTCATGTTCGTGCCGGTTACGTTGTGGATGTTGTTGTGGTGAGCTTCGACAGAATCGTACGAGTTGGTGGCTGGTGTCTTAGTCGGCCTCCATGCGGTATTTGAGAATTGGCCATAATCCTCGACTGCCAATAGGTTGAATATACCTTGGGTGTGCTGATCCTGGAGGGCGAAGTTCTGAGCGTCTGAGATCTCGTTATGCTGATTGCCATCGGCGTCTGGACAACGTTTGCTCTCATTGAATGAATCGGTCTGGAGCTCGGTGTTGACCATATTGACGGCCATGCCAGATGTGTACTTGTAAGAAAATAGCGGATTGTGGATCGTCTTGGTTTGAGTAGTCCCAGGCTGTTCTCCAGGGACGGTGACCTGGATTTGTTCCTGTTTGGCGATGTCTGGCAAATGAGCACCCCCAGCTGTCTTGCTTGTTGGCCTTGAAGCCCAATCCCAGTAGCTATGATGGCGATTAGCATTACATGATAGAGTTGTGATGTACAAACTTACGGTAGGCGTAGTTCTTTCAGAGCCGTGGCGTACTTCACCTGAGCGGCACCTGAGAACTGGTTCTGGACAATGTCTTGAGCATACAGCCACAGAAGTTGCTGGTGACGGTTAGTCTACTAGCCAACTTGTATGATACGTTAGCAAAGTGCTGACCTCATATAAAGCCATGTATGGTCTGTGCCATGGCAGGAAGAGTGTGCTGGCGTGAGTGCAGTATCCAGCAGCAATGCCAGGATACTGTGGCTTTGTCGGGTCTTGTTGCCAATTCACGAAAGGCACACCATGAACACCTGACGATTTGTTATGAGGAAGATTGGAGGAGCAAGCATGAATCCTCACCAGTGACTTGCAGGTAGCTAGTACCAAGGTCATTGTTGCTGTCCAGGTCTTCGTTGCCATTGCTTTGAAAGGCACTCAAAGCGAGAACGTACAAATTGAAGACATCAGGAAAATCAGCTTGGAGCGTCTGGATAGGAAGACGAGTGGCTGTGGATCCCGCGATTGGCAGCAATCCAGTGACAGGGGTGGGAGATGGAATGGCGACCATTTTCAGTGCTTCTGCTGAGTTTGAGAGACACTCTGCAAAGCGTGAAGGAGACTAGATCAAGGAGATGGATACGAGATACTTATACTAATTCACTACTACGTGTACACCACTGATTCGACTGAAGTAACTCGGCTTGCCTCCTTTGACACTCATCACACAACAGGTCCTGGAAGGGACCTCTGGAAGTGCAAGGTGCAGGGGCCCGTGGAGACTTGTAGCTACAGTGCATATTCAGATGCATGCTCAGCTCGCCACTCTTGCAGCAGACGCACCCAATGAGTCTACTCGCCGTACTGGCAGAAGTTCGGATCGTCGGAATCTTGCCGTTCCGCAGTGATCATCCGAGATGGCTAGCTGAAGAGCAGTCATTGCTGTTTTCGTGTTGCATCGTTGTGATGCATCTGCAGCTGCAGTGCGAAAACTGCCGCCCGAGTAGGATTAGCGGTCAAGGGGAGATGCTGCACAGTACCCTGGAATCTGCATGTCTGTAGAGTGGTGGCTATAACCGAGTAGTTCTTTTCATTGCATTGGACGAGCATGGTGTTGTATAGTAGCCTCATATCGTGCAAGATGTCAATGAGTCAATAATAGCTCTCCTCTCTTGAAATGGGTCCGGCTCTCTCCATCGACCCCAACAGCCGATTTCCTTGGCAAAAATGAATTCGCGTCATCTGAAGAGACATGCGTTCTCTGTTTTTGCTTTTTCCGTTTTACTTGCACACTCCTATATTATTCGTTCTGAAACATCGACTAAGCAGTGCCGTATGCGTGTGCACATGGTAAAGTATACTGAAGCGAAGGCACGGCGAGTCAGCAGTATAAGTTACAGTGATGTGGCGTCTTTCGAACTGAGAGTGGGGCTAGCTGTGCCTCAGCTTGCTGTGACCTCTGATTGATTTGGGTCTTCACACATATCTCGATGAATATTCGATCTTGGTCGGCGCATCTCGTCGTGTCATTCTACTACGCTCCTTCATAACTGTCATATGTTGTACACTCGCGGTATCCGAACACGTGGAGCATTCGTTCACCGCCATAAGAGCTGGTACAGCGCAGGGCTTTGGCATTGTTCTCGGCCACGAAGGACGAATGTCTTTCATGGATATCGTCAAGGAGCAGTGCGTGGGTATTGTGACAAGAAATCGTCACATCAAGATGAATGAGCCTTGAATCACAGCTACGAATATCGGCCACTTTCCTCGTCAGGTCATATCCGCCTCTTGCGTCTCACGCAACGAGCACGTACAGATGAGCTACAAGGACAGCTGGTCGAAATTGACCTAGGCGGGGACGATTCCAGTGCAAAGGCTCCACCTGAGTACGCGGCCTTGTCATATGCCTGGGGTGACGCTGCAGATACTGTTCCTTTCCAATGTGACGGGCAGTGGATGGATATAACGCGCAATTTAGCCGATGCTCTCCGCATGACGGTCTCGCAAAACCTATATGATTTCATCTGGGTCGATCAGATATGCATCAATCAGATCGACAACGAGGAGAAGGCAGGACAAGTCCGACGCATGACACTCTTATATGGCCGTATGATGACTATCTACAAGTACTTCTTACTCTTGTCCCGAGACTGACGGCTTTATTAGGTGCAAAAACTGTTCTCGCATGGATTGGACATCAGAGAGGGGACACTCCGCTGGCAATCGAATGGATCGAGAAGTTGTCCGCCCTCACAAAAGGGCTTGGTAATGATGTGTTCAAAGACTACGACAACGACGAAGAGAGGAGAAAACTAGAAACGTCGGAAGCAATTGCAGAAGAGACGGCAGCAGAGATGGGTGTGCCTTTCGATGACGATGCGGCATGGACGGCTTTCTCTGCCTTTTACGACAAAGCATGGTTCGAGCGATTTTGGATCGTACAGGAGGTACTCCCAGCCAGGGAAGCCTGGCTGATCTGTGGAGAGCACAAAGTCGAGTGGCACAAGGTCAAAGCGGCCGCAACATGGTATACGAACAAAGCGTTGCGGATCCATCGTCAATACGACTTTCGGGATATCGATGGAATCCATCACTGTGATACTATGAATCTCCCTTGGAGACCACGGTTAGGTTTCGAATTCATAGGCGACTTATTAGGTCAACAAGTCCGGCCGACCTACCGGTGGGCTTTCGAAGAGATGCTTACAACCTTCTCCTACAGACGTTGCAAAGATCCGAGAGACAAGATATTTGCGCTCACCGGCATCAGTAGTATGTCAGAGTCTGCAAATGACGGTCTGCTTGCTCCGGACTATACGAAAGATCTCATGACGGTATATCGTGATGCCGTACAAGGCGTTGTGTCGAAGGAAGCTGGCGACGCCTTGGATATCTTGCTTACCGGCATTTCTCGCCCTCCCTTGGTGGGATGGCCATCCTGGGTGCCAGACTGGAGGAGAGATGCTGATTCAGATGGATGTGCTGGCGGGCGGCTGCCTCGAGATTACGGTCGTGGTTTACCTCGATTTGAACCCCTGCAGGACGCCACGGAGACCGAACATGAGTTGCATGTCCGAGGAGTCAAGTTAGGAAGAATCATTCACCTGTCCGAACGTTGCCATATGAGAGAACTGCTACTCAACCTGCGAGCTGAGAGGGAAGAGTGTCTCCGCGTCTATCAGGATCATTTCGGGCCCGCCACAACAACTCCGAGCGGTCATGCCATCGGAACAGCTTGGACAATGTCGATACACGGCGGACGTCTCCACAAAGGGGTCCTTGAGAGAGGAACCACAGAAGACGAGCTCAGTGCAGTCATAGTCAGCATGGTAGATACCATGCGGCTACCCCACTCCACGCCGGAGGAGGAAGCAGACCGGCAGACTCAACTAGACAAGTACATGTATGGCATCGGACTCCGACCTGACTGGCTGAACTACCTTAGCCACAGGTACTGCTTGAGGAGATGGGTAATACTCGACACGGGCCATATCGGTCTGGCTCATCACCGCTGCAGAATTGGGGACGATGTTGCGGTGCTGTGGGGGCTCAGTACCGCTTGCACCGTCAGTAAATTGTCCCCTGATGATGTTAGCAACGCTGATGCGAGATTCAAGCTCGTCGGCGAGGCCTACTGTCATGGTGGATACGATCTTGTTCAGGACCGTCTTCGAGGTGACGACGCTGGAGAGAACATCTCCGAAAAATTCATCCTCGTGTGATAACTGTCTTGGTACCTTGCACTTATGATCCGTGGTCCGGTCAGTGATGCCGAGAGATCGCAGCAGTATACGCACGCATACTTTGCCTGATAATACCAAACATTCACGAATGCCAGTCCTCATACGTGCCATCAGGAATAGACTGAACTTCGAATGCAGTACCCGAGCACAACAGCATAACCCTCAAGATCAGTCACGATCACCTGACCAGATAGTGTTCCCATCTCTGCCCGGCATTTGCTGTAGTCGTCAAGTGTTGAGGGCTCGTCGTGTCGAATGCATATCACTCCGCCGACGATCAGCTGTCATTTAGCAAGGACTCCTCGGGGGCAAGTATGAGACCACTCTTGCTAGAGTCACGATGCTAGTTTGAAACCGTTAGTCGGGGCTCGCACTTGATTTGGCAATTCCGCGATGGAGTGGGCAGAGGTATGCTGCCTGTGTACGACAGGGTTGACACAATGACACCCGGGTCAAGCGACTTGAACAGTATGCATAGTTGGTAATGCGAATAGGATTATGTTGCTGGGGCGCACAATGTACATCCTTTGAAATATGCCGGGGACGCAACGGAGAAGAGCTGATCCATTCTCAGCGACGCACCTGACCGTGCTTGCATGGTAAGGACTGCAGTACGTATCCGCATCTGCATTCTTCGCTAGGACAGCCCTTCAAACTTGCGATTGCAAAAGACTCAGTCTTTCTCGTCCGGTGTCAATCAAGATCGTCCGGTCTTTTGAGCAGCGTCTTGGAGGCAAAGGAGATCTTGTCGGTGCACGCAGGCTTTTCAATGTCCATGGGCTGGAGAGGAGAGACCGCCCAAGCAAAGACAGGCCGGGGGCGGCTGAATGGTCACGTGCATACTTTTCTGTATGCACACGGCACGGGAGTTCCCGCCCGTCCGCGTGACATTGACTGAGGCTTGACCATCATCCAGGCATTCAACATATGATCTGCTGACCACTACAGAGATCTATGAGAATCGCAAATCCAATAACTATCAACAGCAGTTCCTCGAAACAACACCTTGCGCCAACCCGACCACTTTCACGCCCTTCGGCTTTTACAGATCCATTCACTACAAGCAGAAGGTGCGACGCGTTGCACTCCCAGAGAGACTCTATTCGCGGGACCATATCACGATCACGTGAATTTCGACTTCCACTTCTGTAGGGTAAGTCAATCATCCTTCGAATATCACATGTCGCACCGACCGATGTCGCGATGGAGCTACCTTCCGACTGTGGTCATCATCGCCGCCGGCCTCGTGAGTGATCTTTCGATGCGACCGATCACCACCACGTCGGCGCCGGGACCTTGTCGTTGACCGCCTTGCTGGTCAGGTGACATTCGATCTTGATCAAACTCCCCCACGACGTTCAAGCGATTTACGGTGGCATGGGATACCCAAATTGCACATACTCATTGCCATGAAGCCGAGTGCTGACACTACATACATTAGGCAGCAAAGATAGATCTGCCAAGCCTGCACTGAAGGACATATCACCTGTTGAAGATCCGGCCGTTCAACACCCCAAGATCTCTACCACGTCAGGAAGAGCTAGGAACACATCGCAATGCCTGCGGCGACCAAGAGAAAAAGAGACCAAGGTGATCACACAGCTTCGACTAAGCAAGCGCCTGCACCACAGTACACTCACGGCACCGGGTTTGACCCACAATACCTCCCACAAGCCGGTGAAATGGCGTTAGCAGAGGCTCTACAGCAGCACAATGCTAGTGGCATGCCATCATCGGAGACGAATGGGCAAAACGCAAGCGACACCGCCAGTGCTGCTCTACACTACAGCATGTCAGGCAATGGACCCCAAGAAGCAAGCTTCATGGCACAGAATCCAGTTGAGAGCGCCGATGCTCCTGCCGAGCCCGACTTTGACATTGAGTCGCCGAAGCCCAACAACCAAGCGCCGCAGTACACCGTCGAGCAGCCCAAGAAGTCCCATCCCGTTATCGCTCCTGCGTCAGCATCTCCTGACGGTCCGCCAGCCAACGCCTCTTCCCTCTCTCCGCCTACTTCCCCGGGTAAAGGCGAAAAGGTCAAGGTCGGGACCGAAGAGTGGGCTGCAGTACGGCGCAACAACCACAAGGAGGTCGAGCGGCGGCGTCGCGAAACCATCAACGAAGGTATCAACGAGCTTGGCAAGATCGTGCCGGGTGCAGAGCGCAACAAGGGCAGCATACTTCAACGAGCAGTGCTATACATCACCGACTTGACGGAGCGGCAAAAGGAGATGGAGACGAAGAATAATCTCGAGAAGATGATGTTTGAGCAAGCTATCGCTGAGATGAGCGCCAGTGGTGACAAGCTCAAGGGTGAGGTGAAGCGGCTCGAGGATGAGGTGAGCATGTTGAGGAAGAGGTTGGCGGACAAGTCATGAGAAGAGTCGGGTCTCCACGGTTCAATGACGTTGTATCACCCGGCATTGGAACCACACAAGGACTATCGTCGCCTTACAACCGCGAGCAGCAGCAACAGTGGGGGGAATTCATATGACGCACGAGGTGTGCTTCATATTGACAAAGTGACGAGAAGAGATAACGATTCACGACCATTTCATCGCATCACCATTGGCTTCAGCACAAGGCGTGGCAGGTTTGGGTTGCCACCTTTTGAGCTTGATGAGAAATTTAATTTCGGCTGCAATCTCTCCTTCACGGTATCAAGGAAAGGCATATGCATGGTGGCTTTTGAGCGCTTTGTTTCAGGTGGTCCTCGTTTGAAGGAGGCCTGGGTGTTGGGTTGGCTTTTCTTGCTTGCTCTATACGTCTATGCATCTCTTAGACCCGTAATCCAATCTGATCTGAGCAGTTCAGATATTCCGTTATCTCTTCGTGATAGATTGTCGTTGCAATTCGCCGCTTGGCTTGGTTGGACGATCGCCGAGCTGAGCAGCAGGCGTGATAGGCCACAGACTCAATGCGGTGTCCAGCCCCACGAGTCTCATGCTTCTGTCCTACCGTGATCGTCAAAGACTGGTAGAAGCAAAAGCTACACCACATCAAACATCCAGTATGCAGACCACCTAGTAAAAGCTCTCCACCACACTCTCCTTCTTGGACCCCAGTCCCTCCGGCCCACCCTCGCCAAGCTTAAACACACTCTCCACCACGCTCAGCTCCGTCGCCGTAGTATCCACCCCAGTCACCGCCATCCAATCATTCACCACCATGCCCGCACCCACAACAGGACTCCCCCGATTCACACTCCCCGCGACCAACGGCACCTGGAGCAAACTACTCAACTCATCCTGATCCTGTATACTCGTCTTGGGATGCACCAAACCCCCTTGGTTGCTAAGACTCATATAACTACCCACGAGCACATTATCCGCTATTGTCTGCCTGAACACCTCCACGCCCAACGTATCGGCCACGATCTCCTCCGTCTCCCGCTCCACGTCGGGGTGCACGAGCGCCACGCTATCGTTGGCGGCGATCACGTTGCCGAGCGCGGACAGGCGCTCCTCGATGCGTTGGATCTTGACCTCGTCCGGGATGCTGTTGCGCAGGTGTTGGAGCTCTTGGTCGGTGGTGGAGGTGGGGACGAGGAGGCCGCGGCGGTTGCCGGCTGTCAGGCGGCCGATGATGCGGGTTCCGGCGATGGTGCAGTGGCAGATGGGGATGATGCCGCTGAGTTCGGCTTCGAAGATGGAGTAGAAGTTTGTGCTGGCGCCGAGGGCGACGAGAGCGTAGGAGTTTGTGAGGGTGGAGAAGACGCCGACTCTGGAGGGTGGTTAGAGGGACTGGATGGTAGAGGGGTGGGAAGGCGCTGAGGGAAGGAGGCAATGGAAGGGCAGAGGAGAGGGGTATGGTGGGGCAGGCTTACTCGTTGGAGTTTTCGAATTGTGCGCGGACAGCCATGTTTGCGGTTACGGTGGATGTAGCTGTGTCGACGAGTATTTTGAGGAGGGTGAGAGTCGTAGGTCGAGGGGCGAGTGGTCTGCAGAAGACGCTAAGCTCGCTGTTCGAAATTTACAATTTGCTTGGTATGTGAAGCTGAAGGGTCGGGTGAAGCTGTGGATTTTGTATGGAAGCCATTGATGGAGACGTCAGAGGCCGCAGAGCCGCACTTGAGCTTTTTCGAGCGCTAACCTCTTCCAAGGTTCGCTTCACGTCAAATTCGAAGGAGTCATTGCTTCGCCTCAGTCAAAATGCAGAATGAGTCAATGAGTCAATATTGCTATGTTGCATTCTGGCCTCGAGTCTATTGCATGGATCGCGTGCTCTATCAATGTTGCCGTTATGGTCGATTATGATTCATCCTTGGCACATCATGTGGCGGGGTCGTTGTCTCGACCCTCCCGTCAGTATCTAGCCTGTCCTCTCTCATCTGTTCAACATTAGCAGCACTCGAATCAGGTAAGTTGGGGCTTCATTCCTCTCTTTCGTTTCTTCCACGATGGTCCAATGCTCTGCAGGTCTTGCCCTGCTGCCGCCTTCCTTCCATCGAAAGTCTCTGAAGAAACAATCAGTAAGTCTGCAATACTTGCTCCTGAATACTCACCGCTCCGCTCCTCCACCACTTGCGTATCTCTACCCGGCGCAAAGATCTTCGCGTCTTCTTTACCACCACGCTGTACCGCCTTGCCCACCTCCTCCGCTTCTTCTGCATCCGCATTTTCCTTTCGCTTTTCGTCTGCTATCTTTTCCCCCTCTTCCTTTCCTACTAGCCCCATAACCCCCTGATCGTCTGCACCGGACACATCACCGCCTTTCGAAGTTAGAGACTGCTCACCACCTCCCGGTCCTGTCCTTTCTCCTCCTTCATTGCCACCCTGCTCATCCGCACGACCATGTTCAGCCCACCACTTTCTATTCCATTTACTCTTCGTCTTGTGGTTCAACGCCATCCACTCCTTGATCTTATGCCTCTCGTTCGGTGGGAGATGTTCCCACAGGGGGCGGGATGTGTCTCGCGGTGCTGACATACTTGATCTTTCCTGATACTTATAAGAGATGAAATTGACACAGAAGAAGCATAGAGAATGAGCGTGGATGGTGGACGAATACAGCATCAGCATCGCGGGACTTTTGCCTCTTATGTAGAGCAAGGCATAATATCATAGGGTTGTAAGGTACTTGCTTTTCCCATCGAGTCACCACACAGAAGAAGAAATTCCCTTCACCCATTGTGGACGAAAGTGTCGTAAACGTCGAACCAATTCGTCGTCTAATTGCTACCTCAACCTCCCCTGACCCTCTCTGTACCCAACCACTGCTCCTGTCCTGCGCTGCCCTCAATCATCCAAGCCGCCTGCTCTCAGCGTGTTATATACTCTACCTATAATACCCCCTCTGTCCATCCCGTCCTACACTTCCATGCCGTCCATCCCCTCTCGCATCTCTCGGATCCCTTGGATCCCTTGGATCCCTTGGGTCACGTCCATCTCTCCCTCCCCCGGGCGGTGGCGGACCAGGATAAGCCCCAGGGTAGGGCACTTGTGGTCTCCCGAACGACGACGGCGGACCAAAGTGTCCTGGCTGCATTGTTTGCCGAGGTGGTGGACCTTGACCTGGGTGTGATCCTGGTGGATAGCCATAGCCTGGTCCGTGTGGCGGAGGGGGTGGTGGCGGTAAGCCTGATGGGATTGGCGGGAGGGGGCCTTGGGAGAATTGAGGGGCGAAAGGAGGTCCGAGATGATGATGAGGCTGTAAGTCATGCAGAGGTCGGCCGTAGCGGTCCGTAGGCGATGGATCTGATGGAGATATTGCGGGGATAGTGCCTGCGCGTTGAAGATGGGGTGGGACGTGCGATTGTGCTGGAGAGAAACGTCTACTGCTCGAGTCCATTGCGCTGATAGTGGATCGTCTGAGAAGAGCGTCGTAAGTGGCATCGCGACCGTATCGACTGAAAGGAGGAAGATGATTTGGTCCTTGGTTTCTGCTCATTTCAGATGGGCGACGACTGTTCTGCTCGGTCTGTGAACCATAAGATTCCGAGATGCTGCGATTCCGACCAGCATCTGTGAGCAGTGGTGGATACGGACGTGATTCTTGAGATCGATGGTCGCGGAGATCTCTTCGACCCGGTGGTCGTAAAGGGTCTTGGTCAGACGGCCGTTCGTTTTTACCTAGCAGAGCAGGGGCTAGTGTCTTGGTCGGCGAGCCTGCTGGACCTCTGGCTACGATCGAGTCCGACTTGTTCTGCTGTCCCGGACTTGAGGGCCGATTGGGCTGTGCCAGCAATGACGGTCTAGGTGCGATGCGTGCGGTGGGAGATCCTGCGGTAGCTTGCTGACCAGAGCCATTCGCAATAGACTCGTTTGACCGTGCCATGGCGAATGCAAAACCTTCTCCCGGGAATGGCTGTCTTGCAATGGATGGAAGCGAATCAACTGGTTCTTGCTTGAGAACAAGTCCTTGTTCACCTGCAGCATCTCCGGTGAAGGCTGGAAGTAGCCCGCGAGGTGGACCATCCGGCTCAGAGTGGTTCAGACTCTGCGACTGCTGACTGGCAGGATTCTGATACATGTCCGCAAACAAGTTCCTTGCAGGAGCAGGTGCGTATGGCGGTCTGATATCACGGTCATAATTGTTGAGCAAAGATGCCATGGTGGGTTTGGTCGAGGCGGCAGGAGGTAGCGGGGCTGTGAATGATGCATCTGCCAGAACCTGTAAATTTACAGCCTCAGCGTTGGAGATGGGTTGAGGAGTCGGAGGCTTTGGCTTTTCCTTCGAAGCTTTCGTAAGGGCTGTGATCAGAGCAGAAAGCTTCCGATCGTGCTCATTCGCTTCTCGTTCAGTGGGATCAAAGACAGTGAATGGTGCGGGCTTGAATGGCAAGGGTTCGAGATCATCCGGAATTTCCTCGTCGCCCATATTCTCGCGATCAGATAGCTCCTCAAAGAGACGATCAGTCTCAATGATTCTCCGGCTTCTTGAGTCATGCGCTCGGTCCAGTATGTGCTTCCGTCTGCCATGCACGTTGACATGATACAGTGCCGTGATGACATCGCCACTCTGCGGAACAGTGAGTCACAATTCCCAACCAGTTTGAAAAATATGCCTACTTCATCATCACTTGCATGCTCGTCGTCTTCCGCATTGTGCTTCCGGACCGCCATCAAGAAGTCGTACTTCAAGCGGTTAGTGAAGGTATCAATTGCGTTGACCTTGGCTTGCTGTTTTGTGTTTGTTAGCAAAGTTAAAGCTTGTAAGAGCAGCCTCCCACGAACCTCGTATTGGCTTCTGATCTTCTCTGTCTCGGCATCGAAGAGAAGCTTCAGCTTGTCCTTATTGTATCCGTCTTCCTCCTTGTTTCGAGCGAGTCGTGCTTGCAACTTCTGGTCTAGTCCTTGCTTGACAATCTCGTACTCTCTCGCCTTGATATGGGCCTCGGCATCGGTCTTAAGCTCCCTCATGCTGCGTTTGGCAAGTTCTGCGAGAAGGGGCTTCAACTGTTTTGCCACGGCTCTGTACCTCACACGCAACTGTAGCTGTCGTCTGAGGGCTGCTTCCACTTTTGGAATAGCATGCGGTGCTCGTCGTCGCCCTGGAAGTTTCTTTTGTTGCTTGCCAGGCCCTGCTGGTACAAGTTCATCACCAATAGCGGATATGGGCGATTGTGCTCCGTCTTCCTCCGAGATGACCTGGAGCGGAGAAGCTAGGGTTGTGACAACTTTGGGCACAGCCATTTTGGTAGGTGAATCATCATCGACGTTAGATTCTGCCACAGAAGCACCATCGTCGTCCTCAAGCTTGCTCTGATCCGAGGCGGGATCTTCTTCTGGGTCTTCCAGCTCGCCTTCCATGTCCTCGTCTTGATCAGCTCCATCGTCGTCGCCCTCACCGTCCTCCTCGCCGTCGTCAGGATCATGCCCATTGGCTTCCTGAGAATCTTCTTCAATACCATCCTCAGGATACTCAGCTTCGGCTCCTTCCATTTCTACGTCTTCATCTCCGTCCTCATCACCCTTGGCCGACTCGTTCTGACCCTGATTACCCAACATGTCGGCATCTTGTCGGTCGTGCAGGATTCCATCCTCAACGAATGCTTGAGAATGATTGACAGCTTCTTCCGTCTTGACCATTTGCTGTGTCTCCTGATCATCCCCTGCAGGGGTGCTCGATCGTTTACGATTGCTTCGTCTCTGTGGGCTGATCTTCAACTTGACTATGGCGGAAGGCCCATTAGTGACTCTATTTTGAGTCTGCTCATTCTGACCAGGTTCTAGCTTGATAGAAGTGGCCGAAAGGTCGCGAATTTCAGGAGCAGGATGACCGTTCACTTTCTCGGCATTGCGAGGACTACGGCGTCCAGGTGTGGCAGCGGATATGGAGAGGCGTGTGTTCCTTGGTCCTTCTTGACTCGTGGGCCGGCTTGTCTTCTGAGATGCCGGGGACCTAGTAGGCCTAGTCTGGACTGTAGGTGACACCAGATTGGGCGATTGGTCTTGAGAGCTGTGACCATTCTCATCTGCTACATTTACCACAATCTCGTCCAAAGTAGACTCTGAAGATCGTTTCGATCGCTTCTTAGCTGCAGGTGTCTCGACATTAGTCGTTGTTGGTCCACTTTCTCTCCTTGACGATCTTCGAGATCCGCCGGATGAAGAATGAGAGTTGTTGGAAGCGAATGAAGCATGACTTGGGGTCGACTTGCCACCGGCGGATAATCTCCTTCGCTTTGCGGCTCGCTCGTCCGATAAGGCGAGATCTTTTGGTGATGTTGCTGCCGCTGCCGTTGTGCCCTGGTCATGGACCGAATTGCGTCGGCTGGAAACACTTCCATTCGAACCGGACTGAGAGCCGTTCATCGACACTTTACGAGCTGATCGGCGAGCGGTGAGTGCGTGAGGATCAGAGGTAATGGATCTTCGAGGGGTCAAGCTACGTCGTCTTCGTAATTCCATGGATGGATAATGTTGTTATTCTGGCCATCGACTCGAGTACTAGTTCATGGTTGCCGATGAAATTAATCAAATGCTCACTTCATCCTGGACAATGTTAGTCGAGCTATTTATCATAGAACTCGGCTTGTTTCCTAAGACAATGCAGTATTGAGATCATAGGTTTTCGATTGTCGTAAAGACTTGTGTCGGGTTTTACCTTGAGTCGTCGACACTGGTCCAGTGCGAAAATGACAGTCGTCTGATGCGCAGAAATGAAGTGAAAAGTCACACAGTCCTGTCCCTTCCCCCAGCATAATTGACATCGAGATGAATGCTCTGAAAATACGTACCACGATGAGAAGAATGGTTTGCGTGTAGTGGTGACGCCAGCCACGTGCAAAGAGGAAATGCTCGCTGATACGTGGCGTAAAAGTGGCCTGAACAGAGTAGATACAATCAGGTAATGTATTCAGATGAAATAGAGAATAATATCGAAAGCATCACTATTTGCGAGATGGATGATCATGCTTGCAGGTGCTCGTCTTTGCCTCAGGTCCTGTCGCTCACGCTTGGTGGTTCAGGGCTAGCCCTCCACGGGCCGCTTTGGCGGTTTGTGGCCAACCAATCACGATCCGGGCGGTAAGTGCTCAAAAACATGCTCGGTGACAATAAGAGTAATCCATGAATGACAGCAACTTCGTACAACGAAAGACCAACGAGACAATTGATGGACAAGCTTCGTTTCATTAGATAGCTAGTCAACGCTTCCATTTGGTATGTAAAGTCCATGCCCTTCATGCTTTGAGGTTGGTCAATTGTACTTTGGTGGAGAGCATGATAGAAAAGCAAGATCGCTGGAATGTAAGTGGCAAGAGGCTAGTAGTTGAGGTTCTGCATGCATCGTCCGTCATTCATCATTGCTCATCAGGCTCATCCGGTTGGTCGAAGAGAAAGTTCGCGGCCAGCTCCTCGTTCTTGTCGCATGCGAAGTAAGCTTGGATGACCATTTCGCGCTCGAATCCCAGTCTACAGAGCTGCGAAAGTTAGCTTGACTATTTATCATCGAAGAGGGAAGACTTACTCTCTCGATTGCATCCCTCTCCTCCTCGGTCACACTGATAGGCTGTGCACCAGGAGGGAGGGCAGCGTCGTCATCGGCATCTTCGGCAAGCAGCTGCATGAATTGATCCGGGTGCTGAGCGATGATCTGTGCTACCTGGGGGTTCCCCGCAGCCACTTGTTGCAGGATCGGTTCAAGCATCTGGGGTTGCTGCTGGACTACCTGGCGGAGCTGCTGGAATTGTGGGTTATTGCGCAAGAAATCCAGATTGGCAGCTGGCGCGTTTCCGCCACCACGAGCCTCACCACCTCTGTTGCCACCTGCTCCACCGCGTCCTCCTGCTGCAGCAGCCTGGTCAAATAGATTCAGACCATCGCCGCCTCCCTCGCCTTGCGTGGTCGGCTGCTGCTGCTGCTGTTGAGGTTGTGTGTTCCCAGCGGCGGCCGAAGCAGGAATTTGCCGGGAGCGTTCTTCCTGGAGTGCGCTCTCGGGAATGCCGTTGAGAAGATACTCCACAGCGCGGTCGGCATTGTAGAAAGCGGCGCGCATCGCACGGTCGATGTCCGCACGAGGAAATCCCATCGACTCCATATCGGCGATTGCACGATTGCGCTCTTCCATCCCAACAGCCATACCAGAATCTCCGCCGAATGCTCCGCCTCCTTGTGCGGGCGCAGGTGATGGTGTGCCGGGTGCTGCTGTATTGGCGGATGCTGCTGGAGCTGGTGCTGGGGCGGCCGGAGCAGCGGGAGTTTGGGCAGGTGCGGGGGCTGGGGTTGCAGGCGGTGCAGCAGCGCTCGCTGGAGCTGGTTTTGGCTGTAGTGTGTTAACATCTCTTGATGTGTATTCTCTTCATATCACCGTACCTTGTTCGTCATGACTACGATAAACCCCTTCTCCTCGATCTTGTATGATTCGACCGTCTTGTCATCTTGAAGGATCTTGCCTGGCCGGATTAGTTCTCGGCTGAATTTCCCATGCAGTATCATGTGCCATACCCGAGTAGATCAGCTTGAGAAGCGACGCATCTGACTTCCTCTCCGCAGCGACTTTGCTCTTCACATCCGCAATCTATCACATTCGTCAGCCAGCGGTAAGGCGACAACTTTCGGGTTAGGGTCTCACAGTCTCGGAGGGCTCGATGTCGATGGTGAACTTTTGCTGACTTAAGTCCTGTTCGATATCAGCGTGGTTCAACCGTCTCGGGCAACAAGATATACTTTGAAAGTCAGCTTCATTGTTGTAGCTCTGTCCGATAGTGCCAAGCCCTATGTATGTGATTGAGTGAGACTGTTCGATGATAATTGTGAAGATCAGCAGAGGTGCTGCAAATCTTGAGATGAGCCGGAGATGATGATGTTGAGTCCACCGTGTATCACTCCAAAAATTGATGATGTGAGAACTTGATGGATAATTCGGCTATTGGAAGTGAAGCTTCGAAGCATGTTGCGACGTCACAGCAGAATCTGACCCCACCTTCGCTCTGCTGTATTATGGCAACCGTAGTTTTCCTCGGGCACAACGTACTGAACAGGCGAAGGCACCCGTCACATAGTATCCAACAACTTCGAACAATACAGCTTGCTTTGACGTGATTCTCAGCTTAACGATGTCTCTGCTTTTGGAGCTACTTCCAACTTTTCTTGCTGTCCTGCTTTTCAAACTCCTTACAGAACTTTGCCCTGCTCTCTCTTACACTCGTCATGCTGTAGGTTGTTTGAGAGTGAGGTCACTCTTTCCCTACCTTCGGGGAACATAGCTTTGTCTGTTCCTTGTACCTACAGATGGACCGGCGGTCACCCATCCTTCAAACACTTCGAGACAGCATCTGATGACCTTGATCATCCATGGATCGTCACAGGGTGCTTCAATCGAGTAGTTTGTTGTTTTCTCTGTGTTTTGTAAACACTTCTGGAGCTCGCGAGCCACCTTTTGGGCCCGTGTGCGGCTCACGCCCGGCTTCATTTCCCGACGAATGAACGTGACAGGACACACTTTTCTATGCGAGATTAGACTGACGAAGGCACAAGCTTCGAAAGGCACTCATGCAGATTCCCGATAGAACCTGCAGATACTTTGTCTTTATGACAGTCTACTTGTCTTCTCAGGGTAACACAAACACGAAACCTACACGAATCTATTTCTGAGGCAAGCCACATACCCTGGACTTTCCCGATTTGTCCACACAAGACATTGCTGACAGGTCTTCCCTGAGCCCGCACTTCAGGTCACGTCCAGGCTATTCTGGCTGTCAGAGGTCCGCTTGAGCCGGACTGGCAAGACCTGGTTTTTTGGTAACGAAGCAAGCCAAAAGTTGCCACAACCCACTTGCCAAACCTTCTATCCCGCTTTGTATCCTCACGCGTCTTCCTTGCCGACGCGCCTTGTTCTTGCAAACACCCAGATGATATGCAATATTTGGTAGGTAGGGTGCCCTCATGGGTCTGTTCCACGGATACACTTTCGTTTCCATCTCTCCCTCCCATACTTTTTCTTATGTATCACAAGAACTGAGTAGTCTGGGTCGGCGTCTGCGGTAGTCAATGCTCATGTGTCTGGTTACCACCTCGTGCTGAGCTTGGAGAGTACCACAGACAGTATCCGCTCATAATGCTATGACAGCCCTCGGAACTATACCTTTCCTTTTCATGCCCAACAGCAGGCAACAGGCTGGAAACCAAACGCTCACTCTGGAGTTCGAGCTCGACCATTCATTTGAAGTAGGACGGACGATCCGTACATGGTAGTACAGAGAACCCGATAGTCCGATCGACAAAGTGCTGGAATCCGCCATGGTCAGATCCGGATCTCTTGGACAGCTATAAAATCGGATTACCAACATACATATTACGATAGTTCATAATTCACAATGTCAGACTTGGACAAGAAAGCACGGTTACGACGGATAGTCGGATGGACATCCTGCTTCCTCACGTTAGCAAGCGTCACGGCTCTAGGTGCCATTCTAGTAGTACTGGCTTCCTCAAGCTATGTGCCCGCTTCGAAACAGAAGCTGCTTATCGTGGCAGTATCGTTTGACATGCTGGCACTCTTAGTCTTTGCTGGAGTCGCTGCGCTGCTCATGAAGCACGTTCACGGCCATACCAGGATACAGGCCATTCGCAGACTGATCGTCAGTGCTTCTTACGGACTACTCTCGATACTAGCCGTCATCTTGACTCTTGTCGCTCTTGTCGAGACTAGAGGTTCGATCGGGAAGAATACTCCGCCACGGCAGCGGAACGAGCTGGACACTCTCTCGGGGACAGCACTGACACTATGCGTATTGTTCGTCATCTTTCAGATCGCCTTCTTCATGATGACTTTTGCTGCGCCATCGACTGTGGAAGAGATTACAACGTCTACAGGCACAGAACGATCTTTCTCCTCAGAGCTGAAAGACTCGCCACAGACGAACAAGAGCAGGGATATGTTCACACCGGTCGACAACGGGCCAATGTCACCTCTGACCTCGACATTCTCCGTTACACCACCAAGACGGGCATCGATAAGGAATTCGGTGTCGAACTTCCTGCAGCCCGTCATTCAGCCGATGTCGTCCAAGTCGAGATTGATTCGGCAGGGATCTTTTGTTTCTTCTGTCTCGCGTCACTCACGAGATGACTCGTGGGGCAACAGAGCAGAGGAGGCATTCGATACTTGGGAGGTGTCGCCGATTGAAGAACATACCGATACCGTACCGCCACCAGCAGCTTTCCCAGGAACCCGACTTGACCCTAGCCCGGCATCACGACCAGCCAGTCCAGCGAAGCCCTTGAATGGTCCTTTCCCGACATACGATGTTTCACCCATCGAGCCACCAACCTTGCCATTCACTACCCTGCCAAATACGTCTGTCTCGAGCATGTCCGAAAGCAGAGTCCCGACACCATATGCTGCACAGGATAATGTGTCGGTGACTAGCATTCCTTACACTATTACGAGAAAGAATTCCTTGCCTCCTCACGGAGCGATCGGCGCCATGACACGAGATGGCAGAAAGATTACACCACCGGGTGCCCACTCCCGCTCACAGTCCCGCTCGCACTCGCGCGCACCATCGATGGAGCCGCGTCCTTCATCATCGCGGTCAGCCCGCCCATCCACAGAAGAGGGCCACATTCATCCACTATTCCGAACAGAATCACCACTCCCGCCACCTCTCACGTCACCAGGCACCATCGTCACTGCTTCGCCCTGGGGCGGCCAAGTCCTGGCTATGCCTGATCAAACTTTCTTCTCAGCCGCAGCTCAGCGCAAAGGGAGTTTCTCAGTCCCACGGCCGATCAGTCCGGCTCGCCCGGGCTCACGAGGATCGAATATGGTCCGCAGTGGCAGCGCACAGGGGTTCGGTCAGCGGCCGCCAATGCCCACGACTGGCAGGATGCGAAGCGCAAGCAATGCCGGCCACGGAACCAGACCTGCGCTCAGGAGCGTGAGAAGCGAAGAAGCATGGGGCAAAGGACGGTTGGGAGCTGTTGACGCGAGCATGCCGCCCAAGGTATACCCAGGCCTGTTGGAGAGGAAGCATAGTGCGTACTGAGATGGAGGAAGGAGGAATTTACGATACCCATGACGACTTGATGACCTTTCGTTTTTCGACCTTGGCGAGCGATCAGAGACGTCCTTTGAAACTACACGACAGCATTGTTCATACAGCTTCTACACAAGCGTTAAGCGTGGCGAGCAATATCTGGCGGTGGACTCGTGAACGAGAACATGTACAGAGCGAACATACTTTCTGCACGAATGCAACAATCAAATATACTCTTCAATTCCCTTGTCTAGAACGAATTGTCTCGTATCTGTCGTTCATGCCTCAGATATATGTCGTGACCCGCAATTACTTGTGGGCATGTAGACCAGGATCTTTTCGGTCGTGACCGGACGCCTGCACTGCATGATTTGACACTCTTCTACGGGGAACTATCAATGACATTGTGCTCGATTGAGTATATTTCACGTAAAGGTAAGTTCAAGATGGTAAGAATGCATCATCCCAAGACCTCAATCTACGCCGCCGCCAAGCGCGGGCGGCCTGACATCGCACATCTCCTCAGCTGCCTGATCTTACTACCACGACAAGACTACCTTGTCCGTGGCAACCAGAGGATGAATTCGTGTCGCGACAGAAAGAGCTAGCGGATCATACAATCGCCATGCGTCGCCGGTGCATATCCTCCAAACACCATCTACAACCACAATGACCCTCCAGCTCGCCAACAGTCAAGCGGCCCGGGTCCTCGCTGCGACAGGCATACTCTGGCTGACCGCATTCTTCGCACTCAAGCATGCCCTCTGGCGGGATCCACACACCGCATTCTTCAAAGAGGAGGGCGTCTACGACCTAGGCTACAGCACGCTCCGCCAAACCGAAGCCCAGCAATTCATCTCCGGCGCACACAACACCCCCTCCATCCCCTCCACCAACGACCCCTTAATATGCGCCGCCTTCACCACCTTCCAGCGCGAAGGCAGGCAATACCTCCAAGAAGCCATCGGCTCCATGCTCGTCAGCCTGACCCCCGCCGAACGCTCCGCTCTGGACCTCCACCTGCTCTTCACGCACGTCGAACCCTCCATCTCCAGCGACTGGAACAGCTCCTGGCTCTCCCTCCTCGACCACTGGGGTTCGTACAACGTCTCCCTCTCGGAAATCAAACAGGTCGCGCAGTGGGAGGCCGAGCGCAACTTCTACGCCAAGGGGGTGTATGATTACAACTACCTCCTCGATGCATGTCTGGGGACGTCGGCGCCGTACATCGCTGTGTTCGAGGACGATATCATCTTCGCGGAGGGGTGGTTGGCAAAGACGCTGCGTGGCCTGGCACAGCTGAAGGCGCAGAAGAGGAAGAAGTGGTTGTACTTGCGTCTGTTCTATACTGAGACATCGCTGGGGTGGGAGAAGGAGGACTTCTGGTACAGAAATATGCCGCTGGCGTTTATCCTGCCTTCTGCGCTGGTTGGGCTGGTACTGTTGCTGCTGAGGCGCACGCATAAGGCAAGGCAAGCCCTGGATCCCTTGTCGTGTGCCGCGGTTGTGTGTATCTCTGTTCCTGCGTTTGTGGCGCTGGCGTTCATGAGTGGGAAGTATAATCTCGCGCCGCTGCGGGGAGTGGTGGAGATGAATAAGTTTGGGTGCTGTACGCAGGCGTTGGTGTTTCCGCGGTATCAGGTGGAGAGTTTGAGGAACTTCTTGCGAGAACGGGGCTCGGGGCAGACGGATGCATTGATTGAGGAGTATGCAGATAGGTCAGGGCTGGCGAGATATGCGTTGGCGCCGCAGGTAGTGCAGCATGTCGGGATGGTGAGTAGTAGGGACAATCTGGCCATCAATACAAGGAGTACGTGGGCTTTTTGGTTTGAGACGCAGACGAAGGAAAGGCTAGCAAGAGAGAAGGAGGCGGTAGGGGATACGGAGCACTTCATCAGGGCACTGAGAGAAGGAGGGTAGCTGTGTACAATATTGCATAATTGTATTGACAATGTTTATGGACGACTTGCTCGGGTCGTCTACAATACCTGAGAGGCATTGATTTTGAAGGATTTCCAGACTGTTGGCCTATGCTTTGGATAGTCTTCGTACGGTTCGGACCTGAGGAGTGCGGAGTCCTCGGTTGTGCGAAGTAAGGTGACATACTCCTTGGCCATATCTTCTGGTCGCCTCGAATGCTCGAGTATCCCTGGGTCGACTGAGGTATACAGGAGGGGAAGAGCGTCATTTTTCCAGTGCTCTACGCCACGGTCATGCGTCACCCAGGCAGTCGCCGCCAATAACAGCACCGAGAGTAGCATGAGAGCCAATGGTAAAATCAGCCAGAACCAGCGGATCTCAAAAACCTGCTCCTGAGCATAAGCCATTCCATCATAATTTTCGTCCTGGACACTGACGTTGTTGTACTGGCGAATATTGTTAGTGAGTCGTATCGCTAATTGATCGACCCATTTGTCGAGATCCGAGACATTGTACATTGTGCGAGAGGGAATGTTTTCGAAACCGATGTCGTCTGTTGCATAGGGGGGCAAAGGTCCCACCTTTATCCAGCCGCTGAGATCGAACCATATGGTCTGTAGTACGGACGGGACAGCCTCAAATGCCCATTTACGAGCGTATCTCGTCTCATTGAATTTCAAATTGGAACCCGTTGGTATGTGGCCACTGTACTCCCATGTCTCAAAGTCGCCCTCAAACCGACTGCCGCTAGCGGTCCGTGAAAGATCGGTGAAGGCGTCCAGGATCTTGGTGTGCAATGTCCCATTAACAACACTCGCATTGATTGTCTGTACGCACCACTGCACAGTACAACTCTTCGCCACGGGTTGCCAACCATTGTCCTTGGAAGCAGCATCTCGGAAAGAGGTTCCATAAAACATGGTGCTATTCCGCCGCGCAGGATCTAGAAACTCGTCCCGTGCGAGAGGCCTTCCTTTCCAAAGCGGAATACTGTCGATAGAGGTAATACCCGGATCGGTGCCATTCTCCAATAGCCTCCGCGCTCGTTCGTTATAGGCCTGAAAGTACGGTATGTTGCTTTCCAGGTCCGGGATAGGTTGCGGAAACGTATCGTTGAAGATGCCTATAATGGGCCACTCGCAGTACTGTGGTAGGTCTTCTGATCCCTCCGGTTGTGTACAATTCTTCACAAGCGATGACGTGTGATCAATACAGGACCCACAAGCAGCGAGGGTCGTGAAGACGGGCCACTCGCAGTTCCCGGTGGGACAGGCAGGCATCGACAATTCCGCCTGGTCGTTGGTGTAGTATGACCTCTCTATTATCGACAGAAATTCGAGGCCAGTCACTGTATCGAGTCAGGACAGAAATTCGGTGGGTTTACTCGACTCACCAGCATTATTATATTCGACCGTGAAGTGTTCCGTTCTCATTGGACTCCCAATTGACTCGCTCACGGAAGCTAATCTCGTCGTGATAACCAGTTGGGTGAATGTACCCAAGCCCAGCGATATCAAGGTCAGCAGGGCCCCAAGTACTCCCATATTCCTGGTGAGAATCAGTAAAGCTCGATGATCGTACAAGGAGAGTGACCAATTGAAGTGCGTAAGTAGCATGACTAGGCTACCCCATGGCCCTCTCGACGCTGCATCGACTACTTCTATATCTTCAAGTTGTCTCTGACGATGATTGAGTGTGGGTTGCAACCATAACCATTTCTGCTGTCCAATGGCAGCTGCTATAGGCACCATCAGAGAGACTCTCATCAACGTCGAAAGTGTTGCAATGAGGGAGTTGAGAGTAAAGGTCTTGGATGACCAGGAAGATACTGGTGCGCTATCTGCTCGAGCCAGAAGGACGATAATGGTGACAAGACAACCGAGAGATAGGAGGGTGGCGGTCGTCTCCCATAGCCACCACTTCGCAGCAAAGCGCGGCATCGCATGGAACCCTGCAGTATCGCAACAGCGGATACGATGTACTTTACCTTGATTGCGACCTTGGTCCGCTGACCTCTTCTCCGCGACTTCCCCGACGTACGTGTTGACAATGTTGCTATGCTCATGTATGCTGTACTCATCGGGTGTCAACGGTAGCGGTTTGCGAGTCACCGCACATCTGGAGGGGAGTCGGCTTGCGGGTGATTCACCAACGGGAAGTCCTCCGTCGTACGAAGCTAAGGGCGTTTCCTCCGAAGGCTCATGGCGGACATCGGTCGTAGCTCTCATGGTTTTCGACCAGCTGAAAAGTCGCAAAGTACGATGAGTCCAAATTCGGGGGATCGATGGCAGAAGCTGGCTTAAAGCAGCGGCCGGCTTAAAGCAGCGGCCGGTATCTACTAGGAGCCTACTCGCGATGTTCAGACGGAGGCACAGCTGAAGCCACCTCCCAGCTATCGGGATCGTGGGCCAGTCCTTCATAAACATGCCCGCGAATCACTCGCACGAGATACGTGGCCCTGCATAATATGACCTTGGCGTGCAGAGGAAGTGACCAATGTGTCTACCTGAGGCATTTTGCACGCAAGCCGTAACCAATGATGAAGAGACATTCTTTTCGGAGCGGCTGACTACGGCGCTGCCGATCAATCGCTGTGGCTTGCATGGCGGCGGTCATCACGAAGGGAGCAGACGCCATGCGCGTGAGAATGACCGAGCGCGCTGCGTGAACATGGCCATGGTATGCGAAGAAACAAATGAAGAGAAACGACGGAATGAATCTTCAAGCATCAAGGGATGCTATTGTAGATCAGCAGTTCCTGAATGACTCGGCGTCATGTATATTTTTACTTACAGGGGAGGGCTAAACCTTGTATAGAAGTACGCTAAACCCAAGCAGGCAGCTCTCACACCCTGTCCGTTATGCCTTCGTTAGCAGTTTCTCCTCAACATATCGCACTCTCTCGCAATCAGCAACTGTTTTGTCTCGATGATACCTCGGACACGCCGCACAGTGAGTCAGCTTCGCTCGTATAGGACACGCACGAATCTTCTCGAGGAGTGAAGCAATTCCAGGGACATACGTCTGCTTCGATGATGAGGAATCACCCACCACAGCCACATATCATAGAGATTGAAAGCGATAAGGTGAAGGAGCAAGATTGCGAGCAGTAAGATATATGTGAGGTTTCTGCGCCCCGTCGTACTCAGCTCTGATCATTGTCATCTGGCAATCTCCAATCAATGTCCCGCGGCGTCGGAAGCTCGATGTTCCCACTTCCGAAGGCGGAGCAGCCTCTAAATAAGGCACTTCTCCCTCTAGCTGAGGCTCTCTATAAGGACTGTACTTTGGCAAGTATGCGTTGCTACTTTTTCCTTCTTGATTGCAGCAAATGCTTTCACATACACTACACATATCGACGTGGTAAAACAAAGTCATTTCCCGGATCCGTCTGCACAAATGTTATCCATATCAAGAGATTCCAGTCCTAGCATTGCGTCGAGCCGCCATTCGAGATCATCCGGGCCGGATAGAGGCAGTCATCGTAATGTTCAATACCCAACGCACATCGAGAGAAGCAGATCGGCAAGAATAGACCCGGGATATGGCAGTGACCAAGGCAGCACTCTCCTGACAGATGGACACAGCACAATTAGAGCCAGTGCCCTTGACGGCAATGACTTCACCGAGAAAGCGGATCCAAGCATAGCGGCTTTGCTTCATCGTTGGCCTCTACAGCCACGAAACTTGAGCACTTCTGGCGCGGCTCCTTGGGTATTTGGCTTGTTTGAGCTTGTCATCGCTCTTGCTCCTATGCTATTCATCAGTATGCGATCATCACGACTTCTTCTTCGAGAGCTCGCTGACATCACCAGTCCTTGCTGCAGTCGCTTTTCGCCTCGATGGCAGGCCGGTCGTGAGCCCAGCTCCCAGGTATTACCGCCCCGACTACCTGCCTATAGAGGACAAGTTAGGTAAGACCGCAGAAGAGGCTGCGAGACTGGTACGTCTATATATCGCTCGAGAGAAGACTCCTCTGAAGTGTGCCAGGGCCCAACCATATTTCCTGTCCTGTTCGCAGCCATCGTCGGTTCGGCACTGAAAGTTTTTGCGCGCTTCTCTGCAGAGAGATCATCTCAAAAGCTCGGTGTATGTGTCCCTCCCACTGGGATAGCGAATGCTTACACTACCAGATTCTGGAGATGCTACTTGGCTCCCGCACGGTTCTGTCGACTATCGAATGCCAACTCCTGCTCCGGAGACTTACCTGGCTGGGTGTGACCCTGATGTTTCTTTGGTCATTGTCACCTCTTGGGGGACAAGCATCTCTACGATTGTTGTCTCGCGATACAGAAATACTTCGCGGTAATCAATCCGTGATTTACTCGAATACTTTAGCAAGCGGCTTGTACAGACGTTTGGCATGGAAGGACTCCTCCAGCCTTTGGGGAATGGACGGTGCCAGTGGTCCTTACATGAGTAACACAGAATTCCCAGCACTACAGACCACCCTTCTCGCTAGCATGAATGCATCTCCGGCGACGCAAGCTGCACCTCAAGATCTGTGGAACAATGTGCGCATCCCACGCCTTTCACGCCTCTCAAATATCAGCGCCGATGACGCTGGGTGGAAAAGTATCCCAGCAGGTCTGACCAAACTTGATTACGCCTCCATGACTGGCGTGCCGATGTCCGTCATGTGGCCCAGGGGACAGACAATTTCCCAAAATTTGACGCTACAATTTTCTGTCGAGTATAGCTATCAAGAGGTCAGCTGCATGCCGGTCAGGCAGCAACGGGATGACTATTGGTGGCAGTCAATGATTGGTGAGCCTTGGGTAAACATCACCAATACTACCATCACAGCTGTCGAGCGACCTTCGTTCACTCCAGGCACCCTGAGTGCGGTGAACACTTCTCAGACATCGATGTACTTCTCGTTCAATCACACTGTGTACAGAGACACTGAAGGAAATCTGGATCTCTTTGGCAACGCATCTACATCACCTGGTAATGATCGGGAGGTCACACTTTTCTTGTGGTCGGGATTAAACGCCTTCAGCAAGTCGGATATGGGAGTAGCGAAGTGCACCATGAAACAAAACCTCGTCGACGCACGTATATCATGTAGGAACGACAATTGCACTGCAGATGCTCTCAGACCAGCTCGGCGTCTGATTGGCGCAGATCCCGTGGTCTACGATATCGATGGCGAGGCCCTTCGAGCCATCGCGATGTTGAACCCACAAGTCCTTGGTCGCAGTCTCGGAAGCCTGACATCATCCAAGACTGGCGGGTCACCAGGCAAGGTTTTCCTACTTGGCTCGAATACTCCTTCGTCAGACGACATGAAGATTGGCTACACGGGCTTCCGCGACGACGACGATCTGACTGAATTGAGTCAACGGTTTGCGCTTTTGCTCAATACGTGTATGGACTACATGATCCATGGCAACAAGATCACAGATCCTGGGTTTGATCCGATCATATACAGGTCGGCGATCAGCGGCGATGCTTATTACCGTATGGGCAACATAAGTACCACACAGCAGCTCCGCAACTTTGTAGACCAGACGCAGAATCTGGCAAGGAAGATCAACACTTCTCGGAATTATGCACTGAGCGTTGCAGTGGGTGAGACCTCCACTCCTCAGGAGATCTATCGTTGCAACATTGTCTGGTTCGTCATACTACTCGTTGCTTCGGGGGTGCTACTCATCATCGGTCTGGCTAGCTTTGTGCTGGAGAAGCAAATCCTGGCACCCGATACTGTAGGATTTGTCAGCAGTCAGACTTGTGATAATCCGTATGTACCAGTGCCACCTGCGAGTGGGCTAGATGGTCTCGAAAGATCACGGCTGCTGTTTGACATGGAGGTCAGGATCGGAGACGTCAATCCGGATGAGGACATTGGACATGTTGCTTTCGCAGCAGAGACAGACGTGTTAGCGGTGGGAACGTTGGACAGGAAGAAAAAGTATCTCTGATGGGTATGGAGGATTGGCTGGATGCACATGAGATTGGCTTATGATGTATTTGCATAGCGAGGAGTTCGCAAGATGGAGTACTACAGTATAGGCATTTTTGTGTGCAAGACTCGGCTACCACCTTTATTAGTCCATATTATACTATTGTTGATATACCTGATCCACAACCGTCGCTTTACTTCAGACCAGACACTGTTCACAAGTTCTCGGCCGTGGGTACACCTGCTTCTCGGGTCAGCTTCGAGATCACACACAACAGGCAACTTCCCTACCTCAAGCACTTAACACCACCATTTTTGACATCGGAGAACTTGCGATAGTTTTCCAATGACATTCTCGATCACGCGAGAACGGATCCTGTCATCCATTATGACTATGTTGATCGAAAACACGCCTATGTGTATCTCGGCCGAAGGATTGCTTCAGTGCCCGAGTCACCCGAGTTGTGTAGCAGATGTAGTGGCCTTCCTCCCACAAACCTAGTGACGACACAATACGCGTGCAACATGTAGGGAGATATAAAGCCGTGAGTGCACCTCACATCATCCTCTCTTCCCATCATTGTGATACCTCACACCTCGCCCACTACTGCTCACCACAGCCCATAACTAACAAGCACCACCTACGCATCATCCCAAGTTGGCCTTCACCATCTCTCATCTCCAACCACACCTTCCAACCCCCAGCAACAATACAATGCCACCATCCATCCTAATCTCCGGCGCCGGCCCCTCCTCCCTCCCCCTCGCCCTCTTCCTCCTCCTGCAACCCCTCCCCGCCCCTGCCCTCCCGAAAATCACAATCATAGACCGCACCCCCACCCTCTCCACCAAAGGCCAGAACATCGACATCCGCGGCACCGGCCTGACGCTCCTGCGCCACCTGGGTCTCGAGAAGCGGATCCGCGCCGCAACAACAGGCGAAGAGGGCGTCATGTTCGTCGACTCTGCGAACCGAACATGGGGGAAGTTTGACGCTGATCGCAGCGGGAGGTACGATTCTGGGACTGCGGACGTGGAGATCTTGCGCGGGGAGCTGGTGAGGGTTTTGAAGGAACGGGTGGAGGAGGTGGATGCCTTGGTCAGGGAACAGGGGGGCGAGGGGGTGGAGTTCAGATTTGGGGAGAGGGTGGTGGGGATCGAGCAGGATGGGGAGGGGGTGGATGTTGACTTCAGCTCGGGCAAGAGGAAGAGGTTTGATCTGGTGGTTGGAGCGGATGGGTTGCATAGTGGGATTAGGAAGCTGGTTTGGGGCGAGAAAGGGGAGGAGGAGCGGGTGAGGAGGATCGGGATGTATCAGGCTTTCTTTAGCATGCCGGCGGGGAAGAATGATGGGGGGTATAGGAGGTGGTATACGGCTCCGGGGAGGAGGGGGATGATGGTGAGGCCGCATGGGGAGGAGGGGAAGGCGACGGTGTTCATGTTTGTTGTGAATGAGGATGATGAGAGGTTGAGAGAGGTGGTGGGGACAGGTAGAGCAGCCGTGCAGAAGCAGAAGGAGGTCATGGCGAGCTACTTCAAGGATGCAGGGTGGGAGTGTCCCAGGATCGTGGAGGAGATGGAAAAGTCGGAGGACTTCTACTACGACATGGTCGCACAGATCAAGACAGAGAAGTGGAGCAAAGGCCGGGTGGTACTACTCGGCGATGCTGGGTCAGTGTCAATGCTTCACACAAAGAATGTCGCTGACATGAACAGATACTGTGCTTCGCCACTCAGTGGTATGGGGACGACGCTGGCTTTGAATGGAGCTTACAATCTTGCTGGAGCTCTACATCAACATCCAAACGATGTGGAAGCAGCTCTGTCACAATACGAGGAGAAGATGCTACCTTTGGTCACCAAAGCACAGAAGCTATCACCGGTCATGCCGTGGCTCATGAACCCGGAAACCATGTGGGGCGTCTTCATCCTGCGGCTGTTGGTGGCGACAATGTACTGGTCTGGTGTCTTCAATTTGGTCTTTCTGTTTGTAGGCCCGCAAGCCAACGTCATACCCGTCGAGGACTTTGGTCTACGAAAATTGTCGGAAGGTAAACTTCATGGCACAGATATTGGTGATAAGAGCGTAAAGTAGGATAGATTTGCAGCTTTGGCCGTGGTAAATTCTAGCGTCGTACTTATACATATTGCTACCGCTTCTCTCCAGTCGTCCTGCTCTCCCGTACGATTACTTTAGCAACCGCCGACAAGGAAGAATTTCGCCCCTTGCAGACCCCACAGCTTGCTTCTTTGCCAGGCCAGCGAATTGTTCGTGAACATGGCATACCCGGATTGATAAGTCATGATGAATCTCGAAAATTCAAAGGTCTCCGAGTTCCTCCATTCCAGCTCGGCCCCAACAGTAGTATTCAGTATTCTCTGGTTATACTCACTCCAATCGCTCCCCTGCTGGATGGTGGCGACAACGATTCGTCCCGTGTCCGGATTCATGTTGTCGATCTCTCTCTTTGTCGAATTCGTGTACTTGACGTAGCGGGTAAAGTAATGTCCTGATTGACTGTTGATAGAGTCATCGGCTTGTTTCTCCAGCAGGTCGCCGGTGTCATCTGGTACAAAGCGACGAGGTGCGAAATTAGGATTATAGAAGCCTAAGAAAGTGGCGTTGGTCTCTTGAGTGACGTCGGAAGGTCCGAGAAGGTAAGTATTGTTGATAGGAGCATGAGAGGTGATGGGGTCGTTGGGACTAGTCGGAGATGGTAGGCGGACCTGGACGTAGACGACATTGCTATCGATACAGCCTGCTGAGTATGCAGTGGCTTTGGGAGTGGAGGAGCTCGTCGATGTGTAGGTGGTGGTCATCATGGTCAGGGATGACGAAAGGGCACTTGTGGACGTCGACTGAGATGAGACGCTGCTAGTGCTTGCAGGGAGGGAGCCATTCCCGCAACTGCTAGGGAATACCGTAGTCGTGACATTGACGGTCTTGGTCTGGAAGACGGTAGAATTGAATTCTCGAGTGATGGTAACCTGTGAACCTATGACAGTGACACTTTCAGTCTTTGTCGTAGTCGAGGTGGAAGTGCTCGTTTTTGCCGGAGACAGAATACAGTAGCAGGCCTTGGAGACTGCGGCGGCGTCCAGGCCTTTGATAGGAGACTTGGTCTTTTGTCCCTTGAGAAACTTGGTACAAAAGGGCTTGGGCGTAGCTTGAGCCTTACGGACAGTAGCTACTGCAGATAGGGTGCAGACTGATACACGTCAGACCCTGTATGTAAGAAGGGCGTCGTCCATACCTTGAGCAGCTACTGAGAGCGCTTGCGCCAACATGGCGACGCAGATGACAATCCTCATGATGAAGGGAGACGTGCAGTGCTAGCAGAGGGGAAAGTGACAGGACCAAGAAAATCACAGCAAGGTCCGGAATGGACACCATATAGTAGTCATGGGTGGCCACCCTGACTGTTAGGTCGTCCTCGCTTCGATTGATGACTTTCCAAACCCAGGCGGCCTCTCCGGACTCAAATATCTAGTAGACTAACGGTATCTCCGTTAAGCAAATTCATTTTCCGAAAAGTTCAGCCAGCCATGTCAGGGCACGAAGGAGGATCCTCGTGCATAGTCTGGACGTCTGATGCTTTTCCATGAGCCTTGCTGCGAGTGCTTTGTAGCAAGTGCTAGTGGCGATGCTCAGGTCCATGCAAAGGCCCATCGTCAACACGCGGAGTATCGTGGCCGTCTCATGAGTATAGCTTGATGAGGTGTGGTAGGCCGTTGCGACTTGTAACTGCCCAATCTCGAGGGTCCAATCGCCGTTTATCACCACCGGCTGGCATTCTTCACAGCGTGCATGTGGGATTAGTTGTGCCCTGGTCACGGCAAAACATGAGATGATGTTTGAGACGGCTTATCAAGATTTATACAGTGAAGTAACTTCTCAGCCGCTTTTGCCGGGATCGCCAATGCCAGGTCACATGTGGGCCAAGGAAGACGACATCCAGCACTCAACCACTCTCCAAGTTCTCCTTTCTTATCCTGCACCTTGCTGTCCTTCATCTTCTTCATCTAGGCAAGGCAAACTGGAAACCAAAACTGGGGACGGCAGGAGGTGGCGCTACCTGCTCCTGTGGTCGCGGGCTGTTGAATCTCTCCTGATGACTGGCACCATATGATCCCACACCCATCGCAGCGTCTGCTCCTCCCCCCTTCCTGAACTGCTTCGAACCTTTGTGTCGCCCCTTGTGACCACCTCCACCACCCCCTCCACCGCCACCGCCCCCACCTTCGTGCTTGCCTCCTGACTCTGGCCCAACTCTCTTGCTCATAGCTTTGCTGCTGACTCCTGCGCCGATCTCGATATCTGGCTCCTCCATGACTAAGCCGGGCTGCAGTTCCTGCCCACCCGTACCGCCGTACTCTGCTGTGACAGCCCACTTCATGTCCGCTTCTGTCAGGCTTGAGATTGGGATGACGCTTTCACCATTCGAGTAGTCACAACACTCTCTCGGGCCAAAGCCAACGCCCCACTTTGTCTGTCTTGCTTTGTTGATCATGTTGGGCTCGTTGCGCTGAAGTTCGTCCATGCCATGTTTGGCAGCGACTGCGCCCTGGCGAGTGCACATCTTGACGAATGCATGGCGCTTATCCGGATTCGTGATGCAAGTCTGTACTGCACCGAAGCGCTCGAAGATGCCACGAAGCTCTGGCTCCCGGGCGGAACAGCCACCGACGAAAAGTGTACGTGAAAGAACTTTGATGTGGTTCGGAAGAAGGGAAGGATCGTAAGAAACCCACTTCTCCTTCGGCAGGCCAGCTCCTTGATATCCGCCCGCTCCTTTGCGCGGAGGAGATCTCTGACGGTACCGATTTTTGCCTTTTCCACCGCCATTGCTGAAACCTTGCTGTATATCTGTAGGCGGCGGACCTGAATTGTACCCACCGTAGTCAGGACTTTGTCGACGATTAAGGCCGGACCCGCGACCGTAGTCTGGGGAACGACTCCTGTCCCTCTTTCGTGAGCCAAATGACCCGTTATAGTCATCGGCACGTCCATTTTGAAAGGGAGGCTGCCAGCTCTGGACAGGTGGGGCTGCTGGAACCTGGTTCGCCTGAGGGTAGAGCGCCGCGAAGACTGGACCCCATTGTTCTTGTGGAATACCGCTCTTCAGAAGGCCATCAAACAATTGGGCGATCTGTGCAGCTTTCTCGGGATCTGTCAGGATATGGGGAGGCACCAGCTTCGCAATCGTTGTCGCGAGATCTGGTGCCGGTGGCTGCTGTTGCGCGAGGTGTGGAGGTAGAAGCGGTGGCGGTGCTGATTGGTAGAGTCCTGCAAATTGTGGTGGGAAGCTAGGGCTCTGCACGGCTTGCGGAGGATAGGCATAGTGCTGATGTTGCGGCGGCGCTGCAGCCTGCGCGAAGCCTGCAAGCAGAGCGGAAAGATCCTGCGGAGCTGGCATGTGTGATTGCTGAGCTGCGGGTGCTGGCGAGTTCTGGGCTGGCAGCACCATGCCTGCAAGCGCCCTCAGTAAACCGTTGGCATCCGTGCTGCTGACTTGAGGAGGTAAGCTGATCGGAGCTTGAATTGGTTGTGGTGGCGCAGAAGCTTGTGGCGGTGCAGGACGAAGTCCTAGATACTGCAACAGGGGCAACGGCGGGCTTCCCGGCGGCGTTGTCGATATGTCTATCATTATCAACATCAACACACGGCACTAAACCCGGCTACGTACATGCCGCGGGCGCTTGCAGCATCTGCTTGAACCCGGTGATCATCTTGGCTGGGAATGTGCCACTTCTGTCCCAAATATCGACCAGATTTGTAATCTTCGGCTATCGACATGTCAGATATGTGCACCATTCGGACCCGATACGAGATCCATCATAGGCAACTCGTTTAGCACATCTGCCCGATCTGCAGCTAGCCAGAGAGTTGCCAAGCAAAGTCACGATAGTCGACGTTACAGTATGTCATGGTCGATCTACGTTCGATGCAGCATGCCATGACAGAGGTGGCACATACCTTCTGATCTGGAGGCGCTGTTCGCACAGTCTCGTCCACGAGTGTTGGCAGCAATTCTGTCATGCGTTGCACGCCTGATGCATATGTTCCCACTGGTGCACTGCCTACGCCAAGCTCTTGACCTGCGAGTCTTGCTTTCTCTATCCATTGTCGCGTCACCGAGTCTACAATAAACAAGATTCCTAGCTTATGTGTAGGTGGGGTCTTTTTGAAGTTGCTATACAATTTTTGCGCGATCGTCGAGTCGAGCTGTGCAGCGTTGTTAGCTGCCTATCGGGCTTGAATGAGCACAGTGCATGCTTACATGGATGTTGTCGACGCATATCTGCGTGATGGTTGTGATCTTTGAACGACTTGCCCCAGGTGGTTTAAGTCCTGAAAGGCTCTGTAGTAAAGGATCGAGTTGATCTACCTGCGACATGTCTACGATGCTAGTGACCGACAGGTCTACACCAAACAAGTGCAAAGCCGAATGTGAATGTCAGATGAGCTGCAAGGGAAACCAGGGCGGAGATTGTGTTCTATGGTGCCTCGGCGACGCAGAGCACTGTCGCGAATGCGCTGGCGCCCAGCAGCAATGGAGACGACGCTACTGATGGCCAAGCAAGGCTACAGTAAGGATTAAATGATGCTCAAGTTGGTGAGTCTTGTGACAGGCGAAAGTCTGATGAAGCAAATTAAGCAAAACCTGCAGCCTTTACGTGAGACTCGATCGAAACAGGTGCATCACCCGCGACTCCCGATTGTCTAAGCTGATTTCTACGTCCTTGCCACTTATCGCTTGGTATCACAAAGCGGGTAGCTGCGCAACGTGCGGAATGTCGAAATCGATGTGGTAGATAGGCAGCAGACAGAGTACCGTAACTGGTGGACGGGGTATTAGAAAGGGGAGAAGTCGCGAGCGCAAAGCTTGAAGTCTCATGCATGAATTCACGGCATCGCGGGCCGCAGAGCCGCAAAATGCTGAAGAGCTCTGGATGAACTCGACGAATCTCACCACGCGATTCTCGTAAATATGTATTGGTGCAACTGTGTGTCAGTAAACAAGACAGATCTTACTCTGTCTCGTACCTGACTGCAAATGGTCTGCTCGTGATCACTCTCTGTGGAAGCATTAGTGAGAGTATGAGAGCCGAGGACCTCCGTGGTGTTCTGCCGATCATCCCGAGCTTCGGGATTCATCGTAAGAAAAAAACAGAGCTCAGACATCACCTCTCATCAAACACCACCCCAACAACAGCCAATCCACCACCACAACCTTTTACAAGTCATTCCGTCCTTTCAGAGACGACTGATACTCATCTGTCTTCGTGTTCATCTTCATTCCTCTACAAGCTCAAAGCTTCACGCAATGGCGTCCATGAGACTCAGCTCGTCGTTGCTTCGCAATGCCTCTTCTGTTGCGCCATTGAGAGCAAGCTATGCTGCTAGAGCCTACTCATCCAAAACGACCGTAAGTATAAGCATCGACATCGCTGTTCCGGCACCAAGACTGACATCGTCGCTACAGTCCTTGAAGGAGACCTTCGCTGCGAAGATCCCTGAGAACGTCGAGAAGGTCAAGAAGCTTCGCAAGTAAGGCAATCGCAGTACCAAGAGCTCGTACAGGGGCTTGAAGGCCATCACGCAACTGTCGCTGACCACGGACGCGCAGAGAATACGGTAACAAGGTCGTTGGCGAGGTCACATTGGATCAAGTATATGGCGGCGCCCGCGGCATTAAATCACTTGTTTGGGAAGGATCCGTGCTCGATAGCGAAGAAGGGATAAGATTCAGGGGCAAGACAGTATGTGCTGTCGTCCCTGGAAGAACGAGAAGCTGGGAACTGACAGTCGGCAGATCCCAGAGTGCCAGCAGCTTCTCCCCAAGGCTCCCGGTGGAGAGGAACCCCTCCCAGAGGGTCTGTTCTGGCTCCTCTTGACCGGCGAGGTGCCGTCTGAACAGCAGGTCCGTGACCTGTCTGCCGAGTGGGCTGCTCGTTCGGATGTACCCAAGTATATCCAGGAGCTGATCGACCGCTGCCCGAATGACCTCCACCCAATGGCCCAGTTCTCCTTAGCTGTTACTGCACTTGAGCGCGAGTCTGCTTTCTCCCGCGCCTACGCGAAGGGCATGAAGAAGGCCGAGTACTGGGAGCACACCTTCGAAGACTCCATGGACGTAATTGCGAAGCTCCCAGGTATCGCAGCCCGCATCTACCGCAACGTCTTTAAGGACGGCAAGGTTGCTGCCAACGAGAAGGACAAGGACTACGGCTGGAACTTGGCTAACCAGCTCGGCTTCTCCAGCAACTCCGACTTTGTTGAGCTCATGCGTCTCTACCTGACCATTCACTCCGACCACGAGGGTGGAAACGTCTCTGCCCATACTACTCACCTTGTTGGCTCTGCTTTGTCTTCCCCCGCCCTTTCCTTTGCCGCCGGCCTGAACGGTCTTGCAGGTCCTCTCCACGGTCTTGCCAATCAGGAGGTGCTTAACTGGCTTCTCGAGATGAAGCAGGCCATTGGCAATGATCTCAGCGACAAGGCCATCACTGATTACCTCTGGACCACTCTTAAGAACGGACGTGTCGTCCCAGGTTACGGTCATGCCGTGCTGAGGAAGACTGACCCACGTTACGTGTCCCAGCGCGAATTTGCTCAGCGCAAGTTGCCAGAGGACCCCATGTTCAAGCTTGTCAGCCAGGTCTACAAGATCGCCCCTGGTGTCTTGACCGAGCACGGCAAGACCAAGAACCCTTACCCCAACGTTGATGCCGTAAGTCTTGCATGACAAGAATCACGAAACATGAGCTAAAACGCGTACAGCACTCTGGTGTTCTCCTCCAGTACTACGGTCTGAAGGAGCAGAGCTTCTACACCGTTCTCTTCGGTGTGAGCCGTGCCCTCGGTGTCCTTCCTCAGCTCATCATTGACCGTTCCCTCGGAGCCCCTATCGAGAGGCCCAAGTCTTTCAGCACCGAGGCTTTCGCCAAGCTTGTCGGAGCTACCCTTTGAATTCACAGTAATGGAGAACGAGAAGGTTTTAAGGGAATGGGATAGACTGGAGGCGGAGGGAAGTTGAATTGTGTTCTCACACGCTTTCGGATGGAGAACATGCTTGAACGACTATCTGCTTTTCTTTGCTGTATACCTTGTGGAATTAGACAATTGTGTATCTATTAAATCACGACAGATTCCTGCAGAGAACGCGTCCTTTCAGAAGGCCGAAGACGTGCACTGTGTGTCTCTCCGGTGGCTGCAAAAGTCCCGATCAGGGACGTTCCAGGGGCCCGAGAGAGCTTCTGAGTCGGCGAATGCGCTACTCGGAGTCTGCAGGACCCTCAACAATGTCAAATGCGGCCCCATCGGCTCAATTGTTGACTGAATTGGAGAATTGTTACTGGAGATATTCACAGCAGGATTGCCCCGAATTGTCCACAGACGTTTACTCTGGCAGCTTAGCTCGTGTCGGGTCATTATTGCTTCCCAATGATATTATAGGATAGCCAATGTTAAGATCGAAACCTGTTGTAGTCGATGTCCAATCAAAGTGACCCCAGTCCCGTAGCTTGGCGAAGAGCTCTCCCGTCTCCGGACAGTCACCCTGGACCTCTCCTCCTCCACCGCCATACTGCACGCCTTTTCCAATCTTCATTCTCTAAACTTTTTCGTTATACCTCTTACGCCCTGGTCGTGGCCCGTTCCCGTCTCGCGGAAAACCTCTGAACATGAGTAGCATCTCAGGCTCGGGCACCACAGCCCCCATCCCAGATGCTGTCCCGAAGCTCCAAAAAAAGCCGATAAAGCTCTCGAATCTGCTTCGTACGTATTTTCATGATCACAAGAGACGGCTCAGCAGCATGGCGGAGGAATTGGAGCGTCGCGCGATCTGGATCTTCCTGGAGAGCTTGCTCGACGCCTAGATACTTCGTTGGACACAAACCTCGGCTGCGGTCCCGAGCTATGGTGAAGTCAGAACATGGGCTGACATTGACAACAGTTGGAGCTGGTCTCAACATGTTCGAGGTGACAACACTTGGCCAGGTCAGTCGACTACGACTCCGATGTACTATGATCTTACTGATCGTGCACAGCCTCTCGAAGTGACAAAGACCACTATGGCAGCCAACCGCGGTGACGGGTTCGCTGGTGCCATCAGCCGGATCTGGGCTCGTGGCGGCGTGCTTGGCTGTATGTTCTTTACTACCACTCCTATATCCCCTATCTGACCCTCCAAAGTCTACCAAGGCCTGATCCCGTGGGCGTGGATCGAAGCCTCCACCAAAGGTGCCGTCCTTCTCTTCGTAGCCTCCGAGGCCGAATTCTACGCCCGCGCAGCTGGTGCATCCCCCTTTGTCGGTGGTATCTCAGGCGGTATGGTCGGCGGTCTCGCGCAGGCTTACGCGACGATGGGTTTCTGCACATGCATGAAGACGGTGGAGATCACAAAACACAAGGTCGCAGCTACCGGCGTCAAGCCCCCAGGCACAATGGCTACATTCATGGACATCTACCGCCGCGAAGGCATTAGGGGAATCAACAAGGGTGTCAATGCAGTCGCCGTACGCCAGGTCACCAACTGGGGTTCGCGCTTCGGTCTGTCACGTGTCGCAGAGAGCGGTATCAGGAGCGTGACCGGCAAGAGCGAGAATGCGAAGCTCAGTGCGCCGGAGAAGATCCTCGCCTCGGCGTTGGGCGGTGGACTCAGCGCTTGGAATCAGCCCATTGAGGTCGTGCGCGTGGAGATGCAGTCCAAGACAGTGGATCCAAACAGGCCTAAGAATCTGGGAGTCGGCTCGGCGTTCAGGTACATCTATAGCCAGAACGGTCTGAAGGGTCTGTACAGGGGTGTCACTCCAAGGATTGGGCTCGGCGTTTGGCAGACGGTCTGCATGGTTGCTTTGGGCGATATTGCAAAGGAAGCCGTCGAGAAGCTGACTGGCGAGGCGGTCACGGCGAAGCATTAGATGTGTTTCCACAATTCTAAAAGCTGGGATGACAGCGGGATAGCAAGCGAGGATAGATTTCACGTCATGATATATCATTCCTGCATGGCTTCTTCTTGTCCTGGGCGTTGTCTACATGTCTCATCTATGATTGCCATCAACATCCTCTATGTGTCGCAGACAGGTCTTCCATATCCATGATCTTGTGGTCGTAACCTCGTAATGCTCAAGCGAAATCGTAAACAACCAGACTCTGACCCCTTCCCATCCTCTCCTTTAGCAGCACCACGTTCTCCTCATCGAAACCCACCCATCCCCGCGCTATACTCGTTTCCTCCTCCTCTGTTCCACGATACCACTCGCTCCACCTCGCGACCGTCTCACCTATACTCGTGTCCACGGCGAGCGCATCTCCGCTTTCCGCCTTCCCACCGTCTCTAGCACCTACCGTACTCTCTCCCTTGTGCACCCCCGATCCAGACCCTCGAGCGCTCTCCGGACTGGCAGCAACACGAGAAGGCGACTCAGGCACAACCCTCACACTCCCCTCCCTCGCCTCTCTTCCCGCTGCACCTCTCCTTTGCGCCCGGCCGATCCGCTCCTCCAAATCCCAAACTCTGACCTCGTCTCCGCGTTTACTGACGCTGACTGCTCTTCCGCGCAGACCGATGCTCGTGCCTGATACGGAGGACGTGTGGCCCCACAGCCTCTTGCCAGGAGAGATTGAGAGGTGGTCATCTGTTGAGGTCACGAGGTAGAGTGTAAGGGTGTTGTCTGGGTGCGAGACGAGGAGGTACGGGTGGCAGTAGGAGAGGGAGGTGGGCGGGGTGTGGATTTCTGTTATCGGAGTTGCTGATGCAGCGTCTGTGGGACTGAGGGCGGTGGAGGCCGGAGTCTGAGGGAAAGTGGCGGTGGAGGAAGAGGGAGAGGCGAAGGGGAAGATGCTGTAGTTGGATTGTCGGAACGGGGACGGGCTCGGTGTCGAGATGGCAGAGGCAAGGCGTGAAGTCATGAGAGAAGAGTTGATTGGAGAGAGGTGGAGTTCTTGGATACCGACTGTCCAGCCTGAGAGGTAGGTCGGGAGTGCATAGGCGATGGATATCAGGATCTTGCTGACTGACGGACGGATGGTGAGAGATAGAGGAGGGTAGGACGTGTGTGAGTGGAGAGAGTGAACAAGTGTTGGTGAGGAGAGGGTGGTATGGGCAGAGTCCGTCGGAAACTTGTAGACAGAGAGCAATTGGTTGGCGGTCATGGTAGCCAGATAAGGATAGGATAAAGCGATAGCGTTGAGCATGCCATTCGAAGAGGCAGGATGGCGATACTGTAGCCGGAAGACTCGAGTCCGATGATCAAGCTCGTAGATGTCGAAAGAGCCGTCTTGAAGTCCTACGGTGACCTGACTTGAGTGCTCAGACGTCTTCGATGCATCGACCGCCAGCGCTGTAGGCGGGTTGGTGGATGTGGCTTCCGAGTGATCTAAGGATACCTTCGCCAGCATACCGGCCCCAGACGAACTGTTCCAAGCTCTCAACCCATCACTCTGATCCGCCATGAAGATGGTGCTCTCTCGCATCTGCACAAGCAGTGGCGGTATCGAGGCCTGCTCGGAGACCGCCACTTCACTTACGGAACATGTTCCCTGCGACCAATTATGCCTGAGCTTATACTGTCTCTTCCAATTTGTGTTGCGACCCTTCTTGATCAGTCCCTCCTCATCCAGCCACTTCGAGATCTTCGAGGAGAAGTGTAAATGCTGTCTCGAGTCTCCCGAGTCTCGGATGCCCGGGATCCTCGAAGCTCGTGGCCGAACGAATCTGTTGTAGTAATGGGCCTTCCATAGCTGAGAGTCGCTAGCCAGATCTCTGAAGTAGTGAGATATACGATGACAAGTGACCAAGTCAGAAACGCTCAAGGAGGACAGTATACGCAGGAGAAGTTCGTGAGATAGTCCTGAGAGATGGTCGGCGCATGCTGAGTCGAAGCGGGTCCGCTTTTGAGTCCCGCTTCCTTGTATCAAGAAGTCATCGTCCCGCGACCTCTTCATGCTCGCTTCTAATGTCTTCCACAGATCTTAAGATACGACAATGGAGTCAAGGCGATCTTCAAATCATGGAACAAGCCCGGTCGCCGGAAGTGGTGGAACGGCAGGTCGGGCCGTCGCGCCGCAATGCGCCACATCTGCCTGCGCCGGTAGGTAACACGCGACTTCGTCAACATCAGCAATACATAGCAATCGGCACGCCTCGTGGTTTTCGTGCGAGCGAAGATGGAACATGAAGACGACTGATCGAATCGCGTGCGGATGTTTCAAATATGGACTCGGTTCCGAGACAGCAACATGAGGACCTCCAACAACGATTTGAAGACCTAGAGAACGAGTACAAAAGGTCACTTGAACGATTGAACAAGGCAGGAGCGAAGATAAAGAGACAAAATGAAACCATTCGATCCTGGCAGAGGTATTACGATACGCACCCAAAATACACTAAGCCTCATGGATCTGGCCACAAGTCTGAGCCCAAACCAGTGACGCCACCTGATGCTGTGCTAGCAGCTCCGTCCCCGTTGGTCACACCACCGAGACCGAACGACGAGGAAGCGCTCGTTGATGAAGGAATCGCGCATGCAGAAGCCGTTCTGCCAGAATATCATGAGAGCAAGGCGCCAAATCAAGTATCGACGATCAAGCATGAGATCATCCATCATCGCTCCTCTTCTCAAAGTACGCAGCTCGACTCGGACGATAAGAAAGGGGATCATGCGGTGTTTGCACCGGTCGATGATGACGACGAGCCTGAAGTCATTTCAACCCGGGTAGTGAGGAAACCAGGACGTCGCGCGGGGAATCATGACAACGCTACAGCATTACGCAGCGAGGGCACACCGGCTCAACCCCATCGAATCAAGCGGGAAGATACTGGACCTTCTCAGTCAATGTCCAACGTGCCAGCTTTCTTGCGCTCAGTTACCCAAATGTCTGATCTAGATACTTTGGTTGCTCATGTCGAGACTCCAAAGAAACGACAGAAGATGATTGAGCTAGAAGAGGATGAAGGCAATCGGACAATTCGTGCAACCAAGACCGAGAAGCTCAATAACTTGTTGCGGACAGCCAGAGACGAGAACACCCCTCCATCGGGTTCTCAGAGATTGAGAGACTCACAGACGTCGAATCGCTCTCGGCCTAGGAGTTCTGGTGGGCCGTTACAACCACTCAGCGCGAATGCTCCAACTCTACCCCGCACAAGTGATCCGAGTGCGAAACGAGATAGGGCGTATCACGAAGATAGTGAAGAACGCTTAGCTGACGGCGTTTCTCGTCTTGCAGAAGATGATACAAACTTTCTCAGTCCTGACAAGCAGAACAGTCGAAGGCTTCGCCGGCTAGAGGGCCTTCTCCAAGGTGACGATGCAGCTAAGAACGTTCTGACACCTCGTGCACTGAGTAACAGTCGATCGCCTATCGCTCCGCGCAATCCAGTGTCGCCGCTGACTGCCACTCGACCAAAGCGGGCCCAAAAACCAGTGGCACGAACGTCAAAGTCGCCCCCGACCGTTTCTCCAGCCAGACGAAAACGTGCTGCTTCGCCCTCCGCAAAGCCTTTAAAGCGGACACGCATCTCTCGCAGTCCTCCTCCGTCACCGTTGCCCGAGGAGGAGCCACTGCGGGCACGACCGCTTCATCGACTAGTACCAGACGATTTCAGGATCAACCCTCTATATGCTGGCACAGACTATGCTTTCAATGCTCCCTTGCGGGACCATGCATCTCGACAATGCGTACCAGGCTGCACTCGACCCTGTTGCGCTGCTCTTCAGCACTTTGCAGGTGCTGACACACCGCGTGGTCGAGCACATACAAGGGGCGCAGCCGAAGACGAGGATGACTTGCTTCGCGAACATCTTGGTCATGACCCAGCATTCTTGACATCGAGTCAAAGAGAGAGCTTGCTGCGCAGTGCAAGAGCTCAGAAAGTCGCAAACAAATATGGCAAGCACAAGCAGGTATTCGAAAGACGGCAGTCACCACCTGGATTCTGGGACACGGAAATGCCGAGCACACAAGATAGACAAGAGCACAAGAAACAGGCCAAAGAGCGAGAACGACAAGATGTAGAGGAGAGATGGAGAGAGGCGGTCAGAGGAGATGGAAGAGGTAGATGGACCTTCAAAGACGAGCTACCAGGGAAGACACGGTAAAATAACACCATTGACGAAGGACTGATATCAATATGCTATTTTCATTCTCATTCTCGTTCTCATTCTTGCTGTCTTGGTTTCCATGAGCCGCCTGGCCTGTCATCAATCCTTCGATGCAACTAAGGATAGCTATGATTCAGGCCGAAAGCTCCCTTCAGATCATTACTTTACTGATCATCTGTCGGACCGCTCGTCCAGGTCACTAGCTCGCTGCAGACGAACATCCATCAAAATGTCCTGTAGCGGCGAACTGGAGGAGCCGACCGCTCGATGTTGCCTGCGAGCTCTGCGGTGTGGCGACCTGCAATACCAGAGTTGCAGCAAGGGATGCTTAATCCATCATAAGTCCGATAGTCACTTTACTTCAGAACACTGCTTCCGTCACCCTGGTGCCATACCAGCTCGCAAGCTCATCACCCTTTTGCGACTCATACACCGAGAAGTCCGTCAGCTTCATGTTCCCTGACTCGTCGTCTGGTGCCGGCCACCGTACTTTGGCACCTCCCTTCCCATCCAGCATGTCCTTGGCAGTCGCCCAGCTGAATCTGCACTCCGGACCCCATCCAAACATAGGATCCATGTTCTGCTTTAGCCAGCTTGAACATCTAGCGTCGCCAGGATAGCCAGAGCCCCAACCACTTGCTGACGACGTCGTGACCTCGCTGCCAGTGTCCTTCTGGTACGACTCGTAGCAGACTTCCAACGCGGCATCTCTCGTCACTTTAGCCACCACACTTGCAGCACTGACACATGGATAGAGGCTATCAGCCTTCTTCGCTACTGTGACTTTCGCTGTCGGAAAGACCCTCTCCAATTTCTTCTGGTACACAGCCGGACTACCGATCGTATCAACGTAAATCTCCTTGACGTTGACCCCCATATCGAAGACATGTCTGATCAGGTCCATGGTAGCATCCATAGCTTGCGCATTGAGGTTATATGTGGCATGTGGCCTTAGCTGACCAGCACTGATGTCTCGCGCCGACATGATCCTCGTCGCCCATCCGCAAGATTCGAAGAGATCCGTGCCAGGCGTGCATACTTTCTCCATCAGCTGACTGCGGACGGTGGCAGTGAGTACTTTGGAATCATCGAAGTGGTGGGTATCTGCCAGTAGAGATCGATGTAATGATAGAGGGAGATAGTATATGCCATAGACCATAGGACCTAGCACGGGACCACGACCGGCTTCGTCGACGCCTAGTACGATCTCAGCATTGGGATCGGCGGCGATGAGTGAGGGAATAGGGGTGAAGTGTGAATAAGAGATGCCTTGGAGAATTTGATCGCGCGAAATCGATGGAGCGATGAAGACGTCTTCGGCTGGCGTCTCGAGTGTGAGGTCGGCAGCCTCCTGGGAGTCTTCCATTGGGTCGTCCATGGCTTCAGAAGTAGGAATGATATTGTCCGACCAGATAGCTTAGCTTAATTATGGCAATGATGTTGTATCAAGCAACTGACAGATATTGCTTTGTCTGAACTCCAGACTTCCAGTCCAGTGATTCCGATGTTGTAATCATATGAATTACAGCAGCTGCTCATATCTTATAGTCCCAAGCCCCGATCAATGCATCCTCTTTAGTGCCATCGCGTCTTGACGCGTTACGCGAGGTTGCTCGGCAGCCGGCCCGGCGGCAAATCCACTAGCCCGATTAAGCAGTATGTGTCAATAACACCTCTGATCGTGCTTCTTCACTTCAGAGCTATACCGCTGATAGCATTTCTAGCGGCGTCAAACGTTCGCTGAATCTCCACGACCTAGCTTGGATGGATTTGCGACAGCAGTGATCACCTCAACATATCTTACTTCACAGCATTGGACCTCCTCGACCAAACAATCTCACCCGGCGCATAATCAACATGTCAGTGTCACGAACACCGTCGCGCACGACGCCTGGTCGCCGTAAGAATGCGACGAAAGAGAATGTATATTTCGAAGTTGGTAAACAAGGACGGTAAGTGAGCAAGTATTAGCCGCAGTGAAGAAGCGGTGATCGCACATAGCGCAAAGCATTTGAGCTGATGTGAAGCAGAAAAACGGGCATCACAGTCCCAGACAATGGCGCACGAGATGAGAACGGGTTTGAGCACGTCAGCCATCTGTTTTCGTCACCCCATAAGCTCCAGTCACCACCCAAGGAACCCTTGATTAGAAGGACGCGAAGCAGTAAGAGTAGCAAAAAAGTTGAGAACAAAGGAAAGGATTAACCGACGCAGGTATTGCGAACGGCGCATCAGATCTGCAGCCACGAAAGACACCAAGATTGCCTCCGCCAAAAAGTCAGACGCCGAGACACACGAACATTGGAGGTTCGCCCGTCAGACACTCTTCTGTGAAACCTGCCTCACCAGTCAGGGTACTGCGCGATGAGCAACGCACACCAACGCGAGCACAATCGGAGGTCATCAACAGCATTGAGAGAGATCAGAGCCCGATCATCATGAGAAGCGCCATGAATGCACGATTGGGTAAGGGTCGCAAGAGTATCTTTGATGTGCCTGAGTTACGAACACCTCAAGCACCCTCGTCGCCACCGCCTGGTGCTATCGAAGAGGTATCTCAGATCTTGAACATCAACGACGATGATGGCATGGATATGCCACCACCTGAGCTGAACGACTCTCTCCCAACTTTAGAAGACAGCCTGCCCGAACCATCATCGACATCCTCAAGACAGCACGGAGAGCCAAATACCAAGCGCAAACGAGGTGCTCGGCGCAGCGACGTCTCAACTTCGGCCACAGAGGATCTATCCCAAGTGTCTTCAGAGCCTCGATCTTCTGCCAAACGCCGGCGCACGGCAATGGACACGTCAGCTATCGAGCCGTCTCCAAGCCAGAACACCAGAAGTGCAGTGCGATCGTCCATGGTCGCACCTGAAGCGACCATGATCTCCAACGAGCCAAACGAAGAGATCTCAGAGCAGCCCTATATCTCTCCACCTCCCATGGACGACGAGGTCCCCGACATGTCTCGACCACCCTCAGTATCTCCCACTAAGCGCGGCCGACCTCGATCCCGCAAGTCCCTTTCCCTCCCCTCCACCCGTCGCCGCACCGCTTCCCGCGCCGTAGCCTCTACCTCCAACCCACGCATCCAGCGCGAATCCACCACCCGCACAACCGTCTCCGCCTACTCGCCCGCTCTCGGAGAAGCCGAAGACGAAGACGACGACGTCAACACCACGCGCATGGGCTCCATCCGCCTGCGCAGCGCCACTCCCTTCGAAGACTCAGGGGCGCGCATCACCCGCTCTGGCCGCGCGAGCATCAAGCCTCTGGCGTACTGGAAGAACGAGACGTACGTGTATCGCCAGGGCGAGATCGACGGCGTGATCCGTGCAGAGGATATAGAGCAACCTCGCAAGCGAAAGGGTGGAGTCAAGAAGGGGAAGAACAAGCGGAAACTGGGTAAGATCGAGGAGGAGAGCGATGAGGAGCACGAGGATCTGTGGCCTGAGGCGTGGGAGGAGGATACGCAGATTATCAAGGGGCCAGTGAGGGCTTGGGATGAGGAGTTGAGAGCTGGGGGGGTGGAGGAGGTTGTGGAAGGTATGTCGTTTCCCTTATCACGGCTTACTTACTTGACTTCGAGCGCGTTGGCGACGGGGATGCAGCAGGCTTACGGAAACGCTTGTACTTCTGTTACAGACGACCATACCATCGCGCAACGTCATGAGAATACTCGCTAACAATGGTACAGAAATCGCCTACGCCTCACGAGCCATCAAAACAAGTGAAGTAGCAGGCGGTCAATTCCGCTACGCAAAAGTCCTCACGTCCGAGTTCTTCGGCGCAGGCGTCGTCGAGATTCCGCCTGGAGGTATCAAGCGCAGCAAGAACAGCCGGAAGATGCAGATGGCGTTCTTTGTGCATGAAGGCAAGGTTAGCGTCACGGTGGCGGGGATGGATTTTGGGATCACGGCTGGTGGGGTGTGGCATGTTCCCCGAGGTGAGTCTTTCTGATTCTTTACTGTTCCTCGTTTGGTCGCGGTTCGGGGCTTCGGAGATGGTAGAGGATGCTTCTTCGTTTGAGCAGAAGGGAAGGTGGCGACTGAGTATACTCGAGGTCCTGTGCGCTCGTATGATCACGCAGGAGAGCTGAAGTGGCAACCGGGCCAAGCATGGAAACGTGATGCTCCCATGCTGCGGTTCTGCGTCAAGCTTTTCCTGCAGCGGGGCATGGGCAGCGATCGGGACTGCGTCCGTCTCCGCGACCATGGGATTGTGGACTTGTCCATGCCGTTTCATCCTAGTCTACGCGACGGAGAAGGAAGGGATTCCGTGAACCAGTTCGCTTCGAGAGCAGGTGGACGGTCGATGTCAGCCCAGGGATCAGCAGGAATGATTCCGTGTAGCCGCCGCGGGATAGCTATGGTTCGCTCCCTCCGCGGGGCAGCCTTGGCTCCGCGGTGGTGTCCCTGACGAGCCGCATGACAGGAGGATGACAGCCGGTGTATCGCGAAGCAGGAGATTGTGCATGAGCTAACGGTGTAATGCAGGCAATAATTACGCCATCCAGAATGACTCGACCGTTTTTCCAGCGAAGATCTTCTTTGCCCAAGGATGCGAGTGGGACGCGAGGGTTGCTCGAGTGGCGGCCGCGGCGGCGGAGGCAGCGAAGGAGCATGCTCATACGCAGTGATGCGCGCGTGTGGGAACGGTCTGTGTGGACGAGAGCCGCACACGGGCACGAGGGATGAGGGGAAGGCAAATGTTGGCTTCATGCAGAGTACCATACGATGCGGCTTGGATAGGTTTGACAGGCACGAAATGCATGCGGAGTGACGAGGGATTTGAGCAATAGTGTACACAGACACGGGATGATGCATGAATGACTATACTCCATGTGACACGGCTGAGCCGCTGTGGGGATCGACGGCTTTTTTATGCGGATTTTGTCGTTCGGCATGACGATCTTCGCATAGGATTGTAGTCAAGGATGATGCGATTTTGTGTAATATCCGAATGATGTGCATGTTGGCTGCGAGCCGCATTTGATATGGCGTCGTTTGCGAAATGATGCTACCCGAGTAGATCAGCCGTGTAACCAGAGCCGTTAGACACAAGACTTGAGGGTGCAGAGCTCGAGAGTGTTCACTCATCAATTGTCATCTGGACAGTACCAAGATACAGATACCTAAGGTTCACCGTCGTCCGTCCACAGTCGTTGGAGCGTTGTGGACGAACACGAGTTTGTTGCGGTCTGAAGAGCTCACTCCCTGTCTCGGTCGGATGGACTTGAAGCAGCAATTGCTAGTGTGTCAGTGCGCTCGACCGTTGAGAGTCAAGACCTGATGAAGAAGGTGGACGGATGATCAGGCAAGGATGCGTCAGGTGGACGTTGTCTTCAATTAGTGTGGTCTTGATGAACGTGAGGTGTTATTAGCATTGATTCTCTCTACCGAGAACGAACAGATGTTCTTCGGCGCCGGCTCTTGACCAGGGTCTTCGTACTGCCTTGCACACACATACATCGGGTGGAGTGAAAGGGACTACAGGAAATTGCTGATTCCTTCTTAGCCGTCGAACTTTCGGCGATCTGTCCGGCTCCGTGCCGTTATCTCTGCGGCTCACAGCCACGTGCGTGTTCTAGAGCAGACCGCCAGAACGTGACAACGGTGCCAAACCTGTACGCAGGAACGGGAGTTGTGTTCCGACGCGAAACCATCTCCGCGGTTATTGTCTAGTTGCTGCTGTCGGACAGACGGGGTCGCGCAGTCTGGAGTCGTCGTTGACAGGTTGCAATTCCTCAAAACTCATCGTCATCAAATTCATCTACGGGCGGAAAATCCCCGACTTCAACCCGTTCTGGTCGCACAAAGACCCCATGCTTCGAGGGACAGTCAAAGTAGCGTGTTCCTTGCGCAGAGCCGTCATTCCTTCCGGTGGGTTCGTCAAGAGCGACCCCTATCCATGCACCAAGACCAGGAAGTTCCGGAACGTTGCCGACGTGTTTGACTATGCCACGGCGGGAATCTGATTCTGGAAGGAGTCGGCATCGAGAGCTGACCGTGATGCCTGACCAAGTGGGTCAGTATAGAATTGCGTAGGATTTTAAATCATGAGCGTAGCGATTTCGATGACTGAGGATCTCAGGCTTGGCTTGCCTTGATCGAGCGGCGCATGCCACGGTATCCTGCATGGGCTCAAGTGAAAGCTGGGAGGTATATCATGCAGGAGAAGTCACTAACCTCTCTCCTCAATTTCGCGCTGCACCGCGAGAACCTTTTGCTCTTCGATACCAGGTGCGCTTGGATCGAATCGGCCAAGCTTCTGGGCCTTCTTCCAGGCTAGCACACTGTCTGTGCGACTTTCGTACTCCTGCTTGGGCATCTCATACTTTGGAACGGCAGAGACATCGGTGTAGTTCTCGCGTAGACCGACGGGGCGACTGTCGTTGACCTGTACCCCTCAGCAGTTATTCCTATTGTGTCTCAAGGTATGCTGGTTGTCGATGTACACACAGCGCAACCATTGCAGACACACGAAGGCAAGACACTCACGTGAAGTTCCGCAAAGTCGCGCAAATTCATTTGACCGATCAGGTTCGTGTCAGATAGATGATCCAGAGACTGTTGCTGACCAGACGGCAATGTGATGGACAGGCGCTGCGCTGAGGCTGGTACGCCGGTCACGCTTTCGAGCCTGATCTTCAAATGCTCGAGAGTCCATGAGGGGTTGATTCGTCTCTCAGACTTCGAGTTCTGCGATATCACCAGCGCAGTGATATCCTGAGCCGTAGCAGACATGTTTGTTGTCGTTGCCAGAATCAAGCCCAACTTGTGGCCGACGTGGAGTGAGTTTCACGTGACCTAGACTTGGCACCTCCCACGGCCCCCACTAAACAAGACGCAAGCTCTAATCTACCTTGCCAGGAACCGCACGTGGCCTTTGCATATAGGTAGCTGTCGTAATCAATCGTCAGGGGCTAGAGCAAAATATGGAGGTTCGCTGAGCACTTCCCACCACGTATCTCTGATTACTATTCTCAGGAGGAACGGAAGGTCACCGGCGTCCTGGGGGATACGAGCGTTCGGGAGGACAATTCCAGATCAGAGACATTCGACTGAATCATCGTAATGCTATTTCCAGCTGTACCAAACATCGACTTCCTGATGTTTCACAGCATCGTTCATAACACATTTAGCCGCCCCAGAAACTCAATACATCGCTTAGAGATTTTCACGGTTCATCCGAGTGATGAGTCTTGCACACATGCCACGAGATACACGAGTCGTGAACCCTACGCATGAACGTATGCTATGTGCGTCACGGCATCCAGGTGCGGCCTGATAGTCAGTGTCGGCCTGACTGATGCAAGTGGGCCCAAATTACACATCTAGAAGAGTTGGCGGCACCAGCCACATCGAAGCAAGCCGAAAGAGGATGGTACAGACTCTGAAGGGAGACCGTTCCCTGGTTCACCTCCTGTTCGTCTGGATGAATCTTACCCGGGGTTTGCCCACTCGCTTGGAAACTCTTTTTCTTTTCGGTTGGTCTGGCTCGGTCAAATGCTAGCAGCGAGGTTCTCACTTCCCTGTAAAGATATAGCGTGCCGTCTCAGGATGCCTGTCAAAGGACTGCTGCTGAGAGTGATCTCTGCTTGACTATACAGATTAGCTAGTTTTACATGGGTCCGATCACTTCTGCCAATTTCCCGCCAAGGTTACATGAACAATTGCCCGTCGACCCACAACTCATGGTCAATCACATTGTTCGACGCTATCGAATTTTGGTCGGGGTGGTTCCGTTCCTACAGCACTCACAATTTGTCAACCTCTCAGCAACGAACAACACCCTTTGGGCAGGTACTTAATTGTTCCGGAGTGGAGCAAACTTGCGGCGACTACCACGCTGCCCATGAACGGTTGTGCCGCCCTACAGCGGTTTGAAAGCTGTTGAATGCTATGCATGAAATGGCAGGCAACGTTCTCCTTGCAACGTATGCCGAGGACGAGGGCGCGACCAATTTCTGGGACAGCAACACGAGCCTCGGGAGGCTACTACACGTTCGTTCTCACTATCGGATGAACTTGCCCTGTTGTCGCATCTCGCCCGAGACCTTTCCCAAGCATGGATCCACCCTTACTGATCATGGCCGAACTACTTTTCAAAGTTTGTCTTTGATGGGCCGACCTCGTGCCCACCGGCGACATCCGGTACATCATCAAACACGTGGCTTTGCAAGCCACATCCTGAGCTTGGTCGCGACGCTCGCACCATTCTGACACCTTTTGAAAGAAGGACTGCCGCTGTCCGTGTCTGGAAATTGCTCATGTACCTTCACGTCATCATTCCTGCAGTGAACGCCTGCAGGCAGGGGGGATCCCGAGCCGAGACGCTGTACATCAAAAACTCCGAACAAAGAGGAAGCTCTCGGTCCACGCTCAGGTCGGCGGGTGATAAGCCGGTTCCGCAGGCAGGAGATTTGGGTCTCTCGTTCCTTGAGAAGGTGCAACTAAGATTTCTAGCGTGATCTGCCGTGGATCGTTCGTCCCCTTGTCGTCGAGAGAAAATTTACGATGGCTCGTCGGGAGGAATTGACCAAGGTTACAACCGATCTATCCACTCTGGTGGTGTCGGGACCAGAGACGATGACAGACGTATTATTCGCGAGCTGTCATGGTTCCTCGCACGAACAGTTGCTTCCTCCGGCGGGAATAATCATACCAGATGCAGTCATTCCACACACACACTCTCTCTCTAGAAGCACACTTTCTACCAATCAAAAGAGTTTCGAGCATGACATCAAGGTGACCCTCGGACAAACTCTTCAACGCTTGGTTCTCCCATGGCAAACCCTCCCAAGCCCTTCCTGTAAGACATGGGCGGCAACGATCCGAGCAGACGGTTCAGCCCACGATTTGGCAGCGTTCACTTCTCCTGACGAGATTAATTGAGGTCTCACCACGGTGCACCCACCCAAAAGACGATGCCGCCGCACTAAGCACGGATCAGCATGATCGCCCGTGATTTGGCTCGGCGAACGCTGGATAACTCCTGGAAGTTCCTCCAGTAGTAGTTACCACTGTCTCTGTACTTGCTCGTCGTTCAACGTTGCGTGTGTCCCACTGAATTATTACGTCGCTCTGCAACGGTGTCGAAAGACCCGGGCCGGAACTGTTCTTGCCCTGATCTCTACCCGCCGCATGATCATATTATTGAACTTGCTTGGCCGGCAAGCTTTTCGCAGAAGCTAAATAATGAATCTAAACTAGCGCAGTCTGCCCCTTCCTCCATCTTCCCGCACTGGCGTCTGGTCCAACCGACAAGCTTAACCCGGGTCATTCTGTCGGACGAGCTCCAGTGTATTTCGATCTGCCACAACTTCCTTCTCTCTTCTCCAACAATTCGCATTTGCGCATCCCTTCCTGAGTGGCGTCTGTGTGGTTCGGCCAATCCTTTTACGACGATCTTGTGAGCTCGAGTGTCAATCTCCAGTGGCGGCTCATTCTCGGATCCAGATTCAAGCTCCTTGCCAAACTTCCTTCTGACCTTTCGCCTCTTCTCCATCTCCGCCTCTCTCCGTCACAAGAGTTCTTCCGGCTTACGCCAACACCACTGTCGCTATTGGAACTGGTTTGCCACTGTACATAGGTCCGAGCCCGCGCCATCTTCTGAACCTACCCAATTTATAATTCGACGCTTCGAAATCGCTGGCTACTATTGCGGTCCCTCGAGGTTGCTCTGACGCGGTAATTACTGGAACACAGCAACAGTACACACAATTACCTTGTCAAGCTTACTCGAGGCACGTTTTGAGTTTGCCGACTACGAAACTTGTCTAGTAATCGACAACACGTAATCCCAGTCACAGTGCGAAGCTGTCCTCAGACGACTGCTTCTACCTTCAAGATCGCTGCTCAAATGGATATCTCGTCGTTGCTCGAGCGCCCTGGTGTGAGGCAGCCTGATGGAAGTCACGCCGCGAGAGGACTTAGTGTAGAAGCATCCCGGCCAGACATGAGAGGTCCTCCCCCAACATCACAAACCTTGCCTCTTCCCCCGCCAGGCCCACCTTCGTCATATCCCCCGGCATACCCTCCAGCTTATGGTCACCACTATCCCCCATACGGTCATCAACAGCATGGCTATGGAGGTCCTCCAATGTCACATCTCCCCCCGATGCAGACTGGACCAGACCCAAGGATGCAAGCGCCGGCTCCCGCTCAGAACATGAACTACGCGCAGAACAAACGATTAGCATCTGGTGCTCACCCGGCCGAATCGCCGGCAAAGAAGAAGCAATCCAAGTGGAGCGCCGAAGAGGACGCTGCTATCATCGAGCTTCGCGGGAATGGAATGAAATGGGAAGACATTTCGCGTAATCTGCCTGGTAGAAGTGCCATTAGCTGTCGGTTGCGATTTCAGAACTATCTTGAGCGTCGATCCGAGTGGGATGAGGAGAAGAAGAACAAGCTTGCGCGTCTTTACGAGCGGTATGTAGCCTCTGCGCAACAGCGTCCCAATGTCGCGTGATTTTCTTACTGACACGCGTATAGGTTCAAGAAGGACATGTGGGAGAAGATCGCCAAAGAAATGGCACTCCCATGGCGAGCTGCCGAAGCCATGCACTGGCAGATTGGAGAGGTCGAAATGGCCAGCAGAGCAAATGTCCCAGTCTTTCATCTTGCAGGATATTCACCATCGCAACCCAGTCAAGGCTATCAAGGAGCGGCTTCTACGTCTACTCCCCTGTCAGGCTCAGAACGACGCAGCGATGAAAGCGCATCGCCACGGTCAGCTACTGAAGGCTATCCGCCAATACACGCCCTACCTGAACACTCTCGAGAAGGATCCGCACGACTTGAAGGGCCACGCCTTGCCGCCGAAAATCATGTAAACCACGTACATCGTAGGAACAGCGAATTGTCATCCCTCGCCGAACACGAAGATATACACCACAGACGATCCCCTCGACCACCGACAGCTCACGACAGTGTGACCAGCTCTCTCGTAGGAGACCGCGACGGGACAACAGTACCCAAAGCATATCTCTCGCCATTTGCAAAAGTTGAAGACGGTCCCAGCCCCGACGGAAGACGGTCGCCAAACAGAGGCATCTAAGATCAACGGTCCATACCACTCATCCGCATAGCGACAAAAAGTGTCTGCTCATACCACTTTCCGAAACTACAGAAACCATGCACCATTCCTCGATGTCATACGGGACCTCTCGAGGACATTTTTTTGTTTTTGCGTATACAACGTATTCTATTGTTTGTCATTTTTACATGAAAGAGCATCGAGAAGAACGTCCGTGGGGACAGTTGTAAGATGCAATTTGCTTTCGTTGCATAGCGTCGGGTCCGAAGAGAGAGAGAGATAAAGAGCATATCCTCAGGGCTACAGATCACACACACACACACACACATCAGCAGTATTAGCACGAGAAAGACGGCCGACCAACCAATGAGTACCCAGATTGCAACCACTCTATGCAATCACTGCTTTATTTTTGCTTTCAGCGATATCGTTCGACTATTGTAGAACAATCAATATCCTTGGTTTGCCCAGACTTTTTCCAAGCACATGACAGTTCTAGGCGACGAGTCGTCACCAACAGATCAGAGTCAATATCCGATCGTGGCGATTGGCACGAAGGACCTGAGTTATTGTGGCTGTCGTAAGGAGCAGGATTTTCATGGCGATCTGACAGTGACACACTGGGTACATCTAGCACAAGAGCGAGGGGCCTGGGGAACATGTCATGAACCCATGCCATGAACCACGTCTCGAACTCCTGTTCGTCCTTTTGTTGTGGCGCAACTCCGAGGAAAGAGATCCAATCACGATTGCCCCCCTGTTCTAAGGTCCTTCTTGCATGGCTCGCCCCCAGATCTGGTTCCCACTCACACCCCTCCTTTGCGTTAAAATCTTTTCCCCCCTACCACACGCTTCGGCTTGCCCGAAGCAGACCTCAATCTCTTTTTTTTTTACCCTGCATCTGTATCTGCGTCGAGTCGGTCCGTCTCTTGCCTTGTCTTCGCACTGTCCATGTCAAGGTATTTCTTCCGACGGGGTCTGTGAGGGAGCCGTTTAAGCTCATCCTCTACCCGACAAGGCGGCTGAAAAGTGCTCGTGCAGTACCTTGCGGCTGCGCCACCAAAGCAGATCTCCGATCCAGTCCTCGAATCCTCCTCGGTCGAGCTACGAGGCAAGCTGACCGTTCACGGATACGCGAGCTGTCCACGTCACCTTTGCGCAACAGGCGTCTATTGGAACAACTCAGGCCCAAAAGTGTGATCCATCCTTGCTCGTCAAGAGGGTTGCAAATTGCAGTAGGGCAATCTACCAGTGCTCGGCCTCGCATCCCTTGACCTTCTTTGATCTCACACCCACAAACGGCCAGGTCTTGACATGCCAACACTCGCCTTGGTAAATTTCAACCTCGTCTGCGCCACGCTTGGTGGTTTCATTACCGTCTTTGGGTTGGTGTCGTACCTATTGAAGGAGAAATTTTATTTATCCGAAGCACGTATGTTATCCTCCCCGTGTAGCAAGTTGTGCATGTCACCTGCACTTATCCCGCTCCGCCCCTTGTCACAGTCCTTGTTGTAATTCCGCCGCCTCACCATAACCTCTTCCCGCGGAGCCAGAAGCTTACGAGACCAGTCATCTCCCTCATAGCGGGCGTCATCTTTGGCCCATATGCAGCCAATTGGTTACGACCAGAAGAGTATGCTCTCCACGATCCAATAGTCCTCGAGACTATCACTCTCTACTTCGCCCGTCTTGTCCTAGGAGTGCAGCTTGTTCTCGCAGGAGTACAACTCCCCAGCCGCTACCTCAAGCTAGAATGGCGGTCTCTGTCCCTCCTCCTCGGCCCTGCCATGTGCGGCATGTGGATATGCACGTCGCTGCTGGTGTGGGGTCTGGTCCCTGACTTGTCCTTCGTTTACGCTTTGGCCGTCGGAGCCTGTGTCACTCCCACTGATCCTGTCCTGAGCAACACTATCGTCAAGGGAAAATTCGCAGACAAGAATATCCCGCGTGAGTTACAGAAGATTATTGTTGCGGAAAGCGGAGCCAATGATGGACTGGGATATCCGTTCTTGTTCCTTCCGCTGTATCTAATCAAGTACTACTATGGTCCTGATCAGAGCGATGGAGGAGCAGGGAAAGCCATAGGACTCTGGTTCGGCGAGACATGGGGATATGTCATCATCTTCAGTGTCGTGTATGGCGCGACAGTGGGCTGGCTAGCCAAGGAACTGCTCCACCTGGCTGAAGAGCGCAAGTACGTCGACCGAGAATCATTCCTCGTCTTCGCCATTGCTCTCGCTGTAGGTCTCCCCACCGCCCTTTGTACTATTCACCATACTAAAGCCCCCAGCTCTTCATCGTAGGCACCTGCGGCCTCCTCGGCACCGACGACGTCCTAGCCTGCTTCGTCGCCGGCAACGCATTCACATGGGACGACTGGTTCCGGCTCGAGACCCTCGACGACTCACTCCAACCCACGGTCGACATGCTTCTCAACGTCGCCATCTTCATCTGGTTCGGCGCCGTCTGTCCCTTCCCCTACCTCTCCCACAACCCCTACATCCCCTTATCCCGCCTCCTCCCCCTCGGCCTCCTCGTCCTCCTCTTCCGCCGTCTCCCCGTCGTCCTGGCCCTGCACAAACACATCCACCAAATCGAAGGCTGGCGCCACGCGCTCTTCGTCGGCTTCTTCGGCCCCGTGGGCGTCTCCGCCATCTTCTACCTGTACATCGCCCGCGAGTTCCTCCACGACGTCACGCTCCCCAACGGCTCGCAGCGTGACGACGCGCACCACCTCGCAGAAGTCCTGACCATCGTCGTGTGGTTCCTCGCTCTCTGCAGCATAGTGGTGCACGGCATCTCCATCCCCCTGGGGAAGCTGGGCTTCTACCTCCCCCGCACCATCTCCGCCGCCATATCCTCCGACCGCGCGAGTCTAGCTACCCCTCCTGATCCATCCACTCCTTCCACTCCCTCTTCCACCCTCCCGTCTGACGCGAACCAAGGCAGCGCCCCGGGCTCAGCACCCAGGACACCGAGGAGCAGAACCACGGCCAGTGTGGAAGTCATCAGGGAGCAGTTCAGACGCACAAACACGGACCTGCGGTTCGCGCCGTCCTGGGCGGGGATCGTGTACAGGCTCAAGAAAAGCTTTCTGGGCGAGAGAGCGGTGAACCCCGCTCGTGCCGCTGGGACGGGGGGAGGGGGAAATATCTCTGGTCCGTCAGAGGGGAGGGTGTTGGGGCGGGCTGTGCCTGGTCTTTCTAGTAGGGAGGAGGGTGAGGGTGTGGGTGTGGGTGGAAGGGAACAAGGGCAAGAGGATGGGGGAATGGATTTGGATTCGATACAGGGAGGTGATGGGGGAGGGCAAGCAGGGAGAGGATTGGGTGGGAGGGCGATGAGTTCTGGTCAGGCGGAGATGGAGACCGAGGGGGTGTTGGCTAGACGGACGATTAGATTTGGGGACGAGGCGGTGGGTGAAGGGAGGGGATGAGGTGGTGTCGGGTATCATATAGAGCAGGGATCAGGTTCGGGAACGTGTTGGTGGGAGAAGGGAGGTGGTGTAGCTGTCTTAAGCGTTCAAAGAGTAAGCAACAAGCAAGGTGTTGAGTTCATGGTAAATATCGTCATTTGTATACATCCCTGTCTAGATCGGAACTCCTTGCTATGCTCCCCGCACCTGACCATGCACTCCTCGTCCTTTGCCCACTGGTATGCAACCTACGTCTCCTCCCTCGGAAATTCCTCGCCTAACCCAAACGTCGCTTTGACATTCATACTCAACAACTCCTGCACCAACAGCTTCGCAGCATACGGGATCGTCATCTTCACCACCCCTCTGCTCGTCCCGCAGTACCCGCACCATCCCTTATACCCCATGAAACCACATTTGCCGCAGACGTCGACCTCGTGTCGATCGGAGCTGATCATCAGTCTCTCCAGCAGCAGCTGACTTGCGCCATATGCGATGAGACAATCACGTTCCATCTCTCCTAACCTCAGACCACCAGCTCGACTACGACCTTCTGTCGGCTGCCTGGTCAGGATAGCCCTCGGGCCAGTGCTACGAGCATGCATCTTGTCCATCACCATGTGCTTCAGTTTCTGATAATAGATCGGGCCCATGAAGACGTAGCTCGGTAACGGCTCACCCGTGATGCCCGAGGTCAAGAAGTCTTTCCCTTCGTAGCTGAAACCATGCTTGATCAGCACATCCGCCATGTCCACGACTTTGCTCCCGCCAAAAGCCGTGCCGTACTCGAATGTACCGCGCAGGATACCCGCTTTCCCGGAGAGGAGCTCCATCAGTTTGCCGACTGTCATCCGAGAGGGGAAACCGTGCGGGTTCATGATGATGTCTGGCACGATGCCTTTGTCGCTGAAGGGGAGATCGACTTGTTCTGCTAGGATGCCGACGACACCTTTCTGGCCGTGGCGGGAGGAGAATTTGTCGCCGATTTCAGGGCGGCGGGTTTGACGAGTTTGGATCTTGATGAGAGGGGCGTTGGCTTCGTTGGTTGTGACTTGGACTTTGTCGATATAGGAAGGGTCGGGGAGTTTGTAGGACATGGGCTGTGGGTTGAAGTTTGACGAGGAGTTGTTGCCTGGCGTGGCTCCAGCTTTGGGACTTTCTTTGAGCATGTAAATGTCGTTGTTCTCCACTTCTGTACCGACCTCGACTAGTCCGTCGTTACCGAGCTTCTTATGGCGGTCGTTGGTGACGTCTCGATCAGCAAGACGGTCCGCAGTACCATTTTGGTAGACTTTGAGTGGAACAGAAATCTTCTTGAAGACCTGGCATCTTCCGAAACCTCTATCGCAAGATGCCTTGTTGACCACGAGAGCATCCTCGATATCGTAGCCAGAATAAGACATGACAGCGACAATTGCGTTCTGCCCGGCTGGAAGCTTATCGTACCGAATAAGTTCAATAGTCCTTGTCTTGACCATCGGCTTTTGAGGATAGACTAGGAGATATAGAAGAGTGTCGATTCGGGAGAACTGGTTGTAGCCAATCGCACCAATAGCTTGCTTGCCCATAGCACATTGATAAGTGTTTCTGGGAGACTGGTTGTGGTGTGGGTACGGAATAAGTCCAGCCACTGCTCCGAGGATTGTGAAAGGTTCAATCTCGAGATGAGTGGTGTGCTGGTTGATGTCGTTCTCGTAGATGGCGATGTTCGAGTCATTCTCTTCGTTGACGTCGAGATATTCAACGATACCACGGGACAGGAAGTCGTCAAACTCCAAGGTGCCCTTCCGAAGTGACTCGAGGTACCGTGGAGTGACCTTTGATCGACCCTTCTCTACCACGATGAGCGGACGACATATCCGTCCCTCGTCAGTTGCGATGTGGACACCATTGTGCGAGTGGTTGATGTGAATGCTAACAAACTCTGATATCCGACCCATTCGCCTGAAGCGCCGGAAGTTGTCGAGGAATCTCTTCGGCCCCCTTGTCAAAGCCACAGGTGTACCGTTCAGGAAGATGATGTACGATCCTGCCTCATACAGCTCGCCACCGCTTGCACTGGCAACCTCTTCAGCACCAAGCACAAAGATCATCTTGTGTACTGGACCTTCCTCGTCTGCAGTGGTGATGTGCGTCATCAACGCCAGGTTCTTCACCAGACCACAGGCTTCTCCTTCTGGTGTGTCCGACGTACACAGCATGCCAAATTGTGATGGCTGAAGTGCTCGAGGACCAGAGACCTTTCTTGTCTTTTCGAACTGTGACGTGATTCTCGTCATCATACCGAGAGCACTGATGAAGCTCAGCCTGCTCAGAACATGAGTGACACCAGCACGGTCCATGCGGAAACGCTTGAGAGTCCAATTACCAGAAGAGATAGCTCGTTCCATGCCAGATGTAATACGATGATCGTGCAGCTGAACATGTGTGGGAAGATCGAGTGGTGATGTTCGTGTCGGCTTCTTAAGAACTTTGTCAACACTCGCCCTGATCATGCGACAAAAGTCCTTGAAGAGATCCTCGAACAGGAGTGCCAGCATGGACCCAGCAAGTTCTAGACGCTTGTTGCCAACATAATCCCTGTCGTCGACAAGCTTGGGATCCTGATACGCCATGAGAGTCCTCCGAGCCATGAATGCAATGTAAATGGCTTTGGGTCTGAAGTCCATGTTGTAGACAGTGACGTGAGGGATGACCGTGTTGGACAACTTATCAACAGCTTGATGTCTGAAAGACTTCTTTTGTGCAGCATACCCAGGTCCCGCCATCCTGTCCGGTTTGACGCGAGCGCCGATGTAATCAAGTGCCTGTTCCTGGGTGAGTACGTTCATCCTGTGAGCCTCTTCCATGTTGACCGAGAAGTCATCTTGATAACTGGGATCACTTCCTGTGACCAGCTCCATGATCTCCTTGTCAGACTGCACTCCCATGGCTTTGAGCACGATGGCGACAGGAATGTCTTCGTTCAGCGAGTTGTGCTTGAGGACCAAGAGACCCTTCTTCAGTAGCACATACGTCTTAGTCTTGACGTTGGCGGTATGACTGGTGACGGAGGCTTGTACAATGCCTTTGACAGACTCGACGATGATACGATTCTTGCTCAGCTGTTCTTGAACCAGAATGACCTTTTCTTGGCCACGAACGATGAAGTATCCGCCAGGATCGATAGCGCATTCGTTGAGCAAACCCATCTCGCTATTGGACCTGCCGGTCAGTACACAGCGAGAACTCCTGAGCATGACGGGCATTCTACCAATGCAGACGTTTCTCGCCCGCCTAAGTCCACTGTTGGAGGTGTAATCAAAGTCAACCACAATGGGCGCGGCATAAGTCAAGTCTCTCAGCCTACACTCATTAGGTGTCACACCGGACGTTTGGGTCCAGTTCCAGGTATCATCATCTGTTCGTTTTGGCATTTGGACCCTGATATCCGTGAAGCGTATGAAGGTGTTTGGGTCGGCATCGCTATGGATGATGCTGTTGGCCTTTACGATATTGCGGAGGTCGGTCTCGATGAAGTAGTTGTACGAATCCGTGTGCTGCTTGATCAAGCCCTTTACCTTCAGGAATGCCGGGAGTAAGTTCCACTTGTCCTTGGCGGTGTTGATGGGATCGGTAAGGCCTTTGCCATAGTAGAATGGTTCAAGGAGAGGTTCCATATCGTCGCCGAGATGGTTCTGACGGGACTTTCTTGATTTTGTAGTGGCATCATCGTCCACATTCGTCTCCTGTGGCTGAGTCTCAGCTGCAGGTGCGGGCTTTGTTGTTGTTCTTTGCGCCGCTCGTTTCGTTGGAGCCGGCTTGGGCGAATCCTATATCGAGTCAGAGCCGCCACAGAAAATTTGAGGATGGGGATATACGGTAGGGTTTCCATCACTTTTGACCTCCACCGGACCCGACTTGCGGGCTCGCGGAGGCATGATGAGTGACAGAAGGCGGCTCTGCTTGCCGAGGAATTTTTGGACCGATCGAATATTCACAAGTTCACTGACATGATGATCCTTCAAGATGGAGAATCAATGCCGCCAAGAGCTTCATCGGCGGGAAGACGGGAGCAAGCGCTTCAGCCGAGAAGAAGCCGGTGCAGCGATCTCAACACACCCTACCAACTCTCAAGTCATATGAGGCACTACGTCGTACACTGACTGCGTCTGTCAAAATTATTCGCGACGGTATGGTTGGAAGAGACTTCAGCATACGGTCAGCAATAATTCACCTGTTCAAGTAGAAACATCTCGATCGAAGTTGTTCTCATGGAGCTCCAGGACTTGACTCCGCTGGAAAAATGCTTCTCCACGTGCTCCACCATGCTCGAGCGATTCATATCCCATCGATACCTGCCAGCACAAGGAGTAGTCCATCACCGTTCGGACTCAACTAGGTTGTGATATTCTTTGCAATCGTCAGATGACCTTTTCCCTGCTGAAACAAAATTCTCAAACATGATTATTTCCCCTAAGATGACGATTCAAGGTCAACCGTGGAAGGCTTTCCTTTTGTTTAAGTTTAGCGGGAGTGGCTCATTCGAGGGTCTGACCTCAAAGGCGCCTGCAGGACAGACGACGTGCATGTCACGCACGGGCATGGGCATGCAGTGCAGTGGTGTGTTATGCATCAGCGTTAGTGCCTTGCCGTCGGCATCCTAAGGATCTCGACCACAGTCTTTTGACACTACTGCAACAACACACATATATCGTGTGCCTGGTGACCTCTGGCGAGCTCGAAAGTTGTCCCCCGGATTGAGCAAGCAGCTCCGGCACGCAAGACAAGCCACACACACACTATCCGGCGGTCCAAGGGTCGAAAGACAGGGGTCGACCAAAACCACCACAAGGACACCCAGATCAGGGTGAGTTGAACAGGTAAACAGAGTAAATTTCATGGTCAGCGTGAGAGATAATCGTGCCTGAAGAGATGACATTCGTGTACACTCGCCAGATAATCAATGACTAACAACATAGCACCTGACAGAGTTTATGCATCACATCCTGATGAATCGAAGGGTCCAGCCTCCGAGTGACCAAACCCGGAGTTTACGACCGTTGAACAGGTCACTGACCACAATCTACGTTGTTGCTGTTGTTATCCTTCTTGATATCTTGGTGTGTGGTTTTTGGCCCAGTTGGAGGGGCATTTCTCTATCAGCGTTTCGCGTCCTGGCGCCCTTGTCCATCAATTCCCTTTAGAGTGTGAAGGGCCAAAATTGCTGGCTGGGTCTGAACCACTCACGACGAACGCCCTGACCACTCGAGACCATCCCCACCTCTTCTCCAACACATTCTGCTACCTCGACTTCTTGTCCATCGTCTGTCTCTACCTGTCCCCGATCTGTTTGTGGACCTTTGTCATTGTACACTTATGTGTTGAGCAAAGAATTCACCTGCATTGAAGGCGCCTTCGATCTCGAAGCCTTTGAGCAGGACCTCTCCAACGACCCGACCACCATTGTACAGTACGGACCGAATCGAAAGAGCACGTATACCGAGGTCTTGACAGCACGGATTAAGACCAGGTCATCATGGCTTTCTCATCACGCACCACGGCTGAGAGGCCAAAGAGTTTGATTTTCAAGCAACCCGACGACAATTCCTTCTACCAATATCCCACACCGCTTTCACCAATTCGCAATCTCGCGTCTCGAGGTCAACCACAACCTCAGACATCGCAAGATGTGAGGAACAGCTTGCAGAGAAGATTCACCACCAATGCCTTACCGAGTCTGGCACCCATTGGAGAGAAGAGGCAGCCAAATGGGCAGGGAGAGGGACAAGCTGCGAACAATGTGAGTCAAGGACAAATTTTCAAGATCCGCTTCCAAAAGCAACTGCTTGCTCTCTCTTTGGGCGAAAGAACTCTGCTTGCCTGTTCATGCAGAGGGTTAGACAATCAGCGTGCGTCGCAGAGAGTGCCAAGACTTTTCTGAGACGACATGGCTCCAACCGAGAGACAAGCAAAACATTTCACAAGCGCAGCTACCACGAAGAACATAACTGACGATACATTTCAGAATTACAACAACAATAGAATGAGTCTTGTAAGTGTAATCTCAAGTTTACGCCCCCTAGGTAGCTGTGAATGTATCATGGATATGGATATGCCTGCGCGTGAAAGATCGACTAGCAAAAGACGCTATCCACATAGAGCTGAGTGTCTCATGGGCTACCATTCGGTCGGGTCTTGAGCGCCGTGATCGACTTTTTCCGGGACAGATACTGACAAGCTAAAAGACAGAGAAGAGAGCTCGCCAGTATGAGGCATTACTGCAGCAACAGCGTCGCATACAAGCCGAAATGGCAATGATCGATCCCGAAACCAGGCGAGAAGTGGATGAGGCGCAGGCGCTTCAGCAAGATATCAATCTCTTCACAGCTGGCGGTCTCATCGATCCCGGCACTCCTCCAGATGCTCAGGCAGCGCAATCACAGCTGAATCCTCCTTTCAACAATCGATTTTCTACCTCTACATTGGCGTCACCAGGTTTCTCAGCCAGGCAATCCCGTTCGGGATCCCAGATGACCTCCCCTCCGTCAGAATACGCCAATCCTTATTTCCCGACCCAAGCATTGCCCTCGCAAAGTGTTCCCAATTCGCAGCGGAATTCTGACCACGAAGAGAGCGACGACGATTACAATTTCACCTATACGAACGTTCGCCATAAGGCAGGAGCAAAGTACGTCATGCCCATGTATTTCCTTGATCTTATTATGATATGCCTTGTCCATTTGCCCCTAGCTTTCGATTACCCCTCCCAAGCCTGTTATATACCGCAGCATGTGAATACACATGCCACCTCAACAGCAAACGCATCAGAGAGAAAAATCACCGCATTCTCCTCAACGCTTCTTACCGCATCCATCTCATTCTCTTCCACCTGTCACACCTCAACTTTCACCACTGACATAGCATCAGCCCAAATCGCAATTCTATGCCAGTGAACTCAAATTATTCTATTACAAGCTTCTCTCCAAATCTTGGTCCTGTCAACGGCACTGGTTTCCCCTTCGGCGACGACGAAGGCAGAAGATCTAAGCGATCCAGCGCTATCCTCACAGCTTCACCTGATTCAAAAACCTTTCTTGCACTTCATCAAACCGACGACAAATTCCCAATTCTTGTACGCCGCGGTACTGATACAATTACTGCTTTCTCTGGACCCGTCACACCACTTGACATGTCTGAAGAATCCGGTCAGGAATATCCACGCACCGAGCGCTCCATTGCGGCTCGTCACAGACAGAGCTTGCCCCCGAGCGCGATCCGCAACTCGTCCACCTTCGAGGGCGTCTCACTCGACAGCATCCTCTCCGACGCCACTACCGCCAAGAACACCGCAGCCAACCGTCGCTCGATGGAGGTCAAATTCAGCGGACTCGTTGAGCCCAAGCGTCCAGGACTTCTTGTGTCACCACAGAAGAATGGCGTGAATGGCAACCCAAAGGTATCTGCTTCTTACTCTACCAATGACATCCCTACCTTGAAGAGCATTAGCTCTCTCAACCATGACAGCAAGAACAACAGTGCCGTTCAGACTCCTGCCGAAGAGGTGCCGCAGCCCGTCCAGCCGTCGCAGGCCAACTTCTCCAAGCCGCTCCCACCTGGACCTCCAACTTCCGCCCCTCAAGGATACTTTGGCCAGGACCCTGAGAACCCCTACCGCGCTCCTCCCAACGCCAGACAGCCATCTGGTCCTATCTACACTGGTCACAACATGTTCCAGGATGCCATCGCCGGCGCCGCTGCAGCCCAGGCCGGCGCTTCTGCTTACCCGCCACAGACTCAGTACCAGAATGGTTTCAACATGGACTCCTTGACTGGCGCTTTCGGAGGCATGGGTCTTGGTGCTTCACGTCCATCGCACCAGTCTCCGTACGCAGCTCAGCCTCAGCCATACGCTGGCTACGGTGGTTATGGTCCTTATGGTCCTGCTGCCGGCAGCCGTTATGTTGATGGCCCTGCCTATGGCGGTCGTGTCCGCCCTCACCGTGACAGTAAGTCTACCAAATAGATACTTGATATTCAATTCTAACACGGCCCACAGGCTCCAACCCTATTATGCAGGCTCGTCTGCAAGACCTCAAGGGCGAGATCTACGGACTGTGCAAGGATCAGCATGGTTGTCGTTTCCTACAGAAGAAGCTCGAGGAGCGCACTCCGGAGAACGTTCGCCTCATCTTTGAGGAGACTCTCCCACATGTGGTCGAGTTGATGACTGGTAAGCACCATTCTCCGCCGTAGTTTTGTGCGACTAAAGCTAACACGCGTAGACCCTTTCGGCAACTACCTCTGCCAGAAGCTCCTTGAGTATTCCAATGATGAGCAGCGCACTGCTTTGGTTCAGGCCGCTGCCAAGTACATGGTCAAGATCGCTCTTAACCAGCATGGCACTCGTGCACTTCAAAAGATGATCGAATTTGTCAACAGCCCTGACCAGATCGCTGTCGTCACCGAGGCGCTCCAGAACGAAGTCGTCCAGCTCATTCAAGACCTCAACGGCAACCACGTCATCCAGAAATGTCTGAACCACCTCAAGCAGCAAGACGTCCAGTTCATCATCAATGCTGTCTGCCATCACGTCGTCATTGTCGGTACTCACCGTCACGGCTGCTGTGTCCTTCAGCGCTGTGTTGATCACGCTTCCGGCCAGCAAAAGGCGCAGATTGTCGGATCCATCACCAATCACATCTTCGCTCTTGTTCAGGATCCTTTCGGTAACTACGTCGTTCAATACATCCTTGATCTGGGTGAGCCAAACTTCACCGAACCATTGTGTCGCCGCATGGTTGGCAGCGTCTCAGCCCTCGCGCGCCAGAAGTTCAGCTCCAACGTCATCGAGAAGGGTATTCGCACCTCAAGCGATGAGCTTCGTCGTGAACTCGTCCGCGAGTTGATCGACTCCGCCGAGCTGCAGAGGATGCTTCGCGACTCATTCGCCAACTATGTCGTACAGACCGCGATCGACTACTCGGACGACGACCAAAAGGAGGCTCTGATCGAGGAGATCCGCCCTCTCATTGGTGCTATTCGTCATACACCTCACGGCCGTCGCATCCAGTCAAAGATCCAGGAGTTCGATCAGCAGAACGGTAATGGCGGCATGAGTGGCTGGAGCTCCCCAATTGATGGTCTCTACGGTGGTACTGCTGATGCTGGTGTCCGTCCGCACTTCCCTCAGGCGCAGCGCAACTACGCGCCCCCAGCTCAGCCTCCTGCCGGCGTCTATGGCCAATATGCCACGGGTGGTGCTCAGCCGCCTCTTGCCGGACATCCTTTCCCCAATAACAACAATCGCTTCCCCGCTTGGCCTCAGATGGCTCGCAGCGGCCCTAACGGTGGATCTATCCCTGCCCCGCATTACGGACCCCATGGTGTCCCTCCTCAGAACGGGAACCCATTCTAGATTGCCCACCTGCATCTGCACAACAAGCTACATCGTCGACCTTCTGCACCTGTGTCAATCAGCACTAATACAACCCTGACTTTACGCATCATTTCGGTAAAATCACTAGTCTCACTGGACTCTGGCGTTGCTCAACAGTATACGGCAAGGTCATCTGCACAGCGCAAAGTACGCAACGCTTCAATGACTCTTGCCACGAAGAACATGAAAGATAGGAGAGCTCTCAGCTGCCTCCGCGACCTCTCACATAAAGGCGCATTACTGCATCCAAAACGATACAAAACGCTGGCATGGCTTCCTCGTCAACGACTTGAACTGGCTTCAAGCCGAAGAAAGAAGCTTTTCTCTTCCAACCGATACTTGACCATGGCTTTTCCTGCTTTCCACCAACACTGCACAAAAACCAATACATCAAAGTCACTATGCCGGCGTTCTAATTTCAAATTTCTTCAGTTCAATCAACACACGACATGTTGTACTTTTACATACAGACAGATTCTGTCACGTCCGCGACATGAAACATCATGCGATAAGTGACGAAGCATCTGGCATCTGCTCTGCCCTTGACCGCAAGCAGGTCCAGAATGAGATGTACTCTATGGAAATTCGACGAGATACTGCTTTTCTATGTAGTCTAGTCTGAATACAAGTGATTAAAGAATGCCTTCGCCTGATTTGTGACTATTTCCTTCAACTGCGTTCCATGATACTCGTGACCGTCTTGTTTGATATTGTGCATGTCCTCGAGATCATATGGGAGCAGTATGGCGCTAGCATGACTCGTGTGTTCTTCCGCCAAAGACCTGAGCTTTTTCTAGGTCCATCGAAACCCCACCTCACCTTTGCGACACAAATCAAACCTACACAGCGCTATCCTCAGTGATTAGCCACCGGAGACTGCTATCCGGTGTATCTGAGTCGTCGACAACGGCAGCGGCCATACGTAAAGTGCTTGTCCGGACACCCTTCCAACGCCAAACGAAATTCTGGATGAGGCGCCACTCGTGATACATATTCAAACGACATCATGTCGAGCGCCGTCGCTAACGGTGTCAATGGCGTGAACGGAGTGAACGGAGGCAAGAGCAAGTCAAAAGACAAGAATGCATACAGACGGGCGAAGAAGAAGGCCGAAAGGTCCGGAAACAAGGTGGTGAGCTCTTCTCAGCAGGACGCCAACAATGGCGCACATCTGACAGATACGACGCAGGAATCAGAGTCGCGAGAGGTATCTGTAGCGCAGACGGAGACGAGCACGCCAGCGCCAGCCACAAATGGTAACTCCAGTCAATCAGCTGTGAAGCAGCAAGAAAATGACGCCTCCGCAAGGTCTATCAAGAATGAGCCGAACGACGATGTGGAGTACGAGGAGTTTGACGTGAACTCCAAAGATCCTCTGTATTCTCAATTTGCAGAGGTGTTCTCCAAATTTAGACAGACAGGCCTGCAGGATGGGGATGTCGACGTCAAGGAGGAGGATAAAGGCAAGGTCTTCTTTGGCGATGACGATAATGAGGTACCCGATGAAGAGGAAGAGGCAGAGGCCGAGCGGATATCCAAGAAGAAGCGCAAGCAGCAGAGCAAACTGTCCGTGGCAGAGCTCAAAGCTGTTGTACGTCGACCAGAGCTGGTAGAGTGGACCGACACATCTGCACCAGACCCAAAACTGCTGGTCTCTCTCAAAGGGACCAGAAATGCTGTCCCAGTACCCTCACATTGGTCGCTGAAGCGTGAATACCTGTCCTCGAAACGCGGTATCGAAAAGTCACATTTCGCTCTCCCGAAATTTATAGCCGATACTGGCATCTCAGAAATGCGCGACGCCGTACTGGAAAAGGAGAACGAGAAATCCCTCAAGCAGAAACAGCGCGACCGTGTACAACCCAAAATGGGCAAGCTCGACATCGACTACCAAAAACTCTACGAAGCCTTCTTCAAACACCAAACCAAACCCGAACTCACCCGCTACGGCGAAGTCTACTACGAAGGCAAAGAATACGAGACCAACCTGCGCCACCTCCGCCCCGGCGAACTCAGCGACGACCTCCGCGAAGCCCTGGCCATGCCCCCTGGCGCCCCTCCCCCCTGGCTGATCAACATGCAACGCTTCGGCCCTCCCCCCAGCTACCCCTCTCTCAAGATCCCGGGCCTCAATGCCCCGCCTCCACCAGGCGGCACATGGGGCTTCCACCCCGGCGGCTACGGAAAGCCTCCTGTCGACGACTATAATCGTCCGCTCTACGGGGGCGATATCTTCGGGACGCTCGCGACCGAAGCGCCGGCCCCTGAAGGCGCGCCCGTCGAGCGCTCCCACTGGGGCGAGCTGCAGCAACGGGAAGAGGAAGAGGAGGAAGAAGAGGAAGAGGCCGAGGAGGAGGAGGAGGAAGAAGAGGACGAGGACGACAAGGATCTCCCGCCCGCTTACGACCGTGGTGGTCTGGCGTCCTCTGCGCCGACGGACGTGGGTGGTGCGGAGAGTATTGGCGGGGAGTTCCTGCTTCGGAAAGACGGGCGGTCAGGGGACGAGACGCCTGCGCGAGCGATGGGGAGGCAGGCCGGGACTGTGTTGGAGGAGAGGGGGATACGGAATCAGGGCTTCTTCGGGGGTGAGAGGGCTTATGATCTCAGTAAGACGGATAGGCCGATTCTGGGGCAGGAGTATAATACGGGCAGGAAGAGGAAGGCGCAGGGGGATGTGGAGGTTAGTGTGGATGTGGATGATCTTGAGGGCAGGGGTTTGAGTAAGGACGAGATGAGGAGGCGGTATGATGAGGGGAGAAGGGAGGATGGGCAGTGGAAGGGCAGAGTGGATCAGGATGATTTGAGTGATATGATTGCTGAGGAGGGGAGGAAGAGGATTAAGAAGGATAGGGAGGATATGGAGAAGAGGAGACAGGGGAGGGGGAGGTGAGAGGTATTCGTGGTGGAATGAGCGATGCATCGTGGAAAGGGAAGAGGGTTAGGCTGTATGATACCACAGAATAGTATAGTAGGCAGCATGAACGACGATTGAGAAGTCGAGTGCTGATGTTCAGTCAACACCGAGGTCATGGCCAAGGGTCTGGTTTCCCCGCATTTTGACCCCAGTACAGCCTCGCAACCGCAGCATGTGTAACATTTCAAGGCTCTGTCTCTTGTGTGTAAAGGAAGGACTGGTACATCTGATAAGGTCACCAATCCACACTTGCGGCCGACAGTCTTTTCGATTGCGCACGCTACAATAGGCCCTTGCTAGAACGCATCTATCACTCCCCTGGACTATAGCCGCAACTCAATCGTCTCTGTGTATACACAGGTTGGGTGCAAGAAGCAGTAATCTCTTAACTACTGGACTCCGACTGTGATTCCCTCAGTGCTACGATGGACTTCTCCCTCCCCCCCTCCCTCACGACCTACCTCTCCCGCCTCGACACCTTCATCGCCACCCAAATCACTCCCCTCCAACACACCGATAACAACAACCGCTTCTTCGACCACCGCCGCGAACCCTCCCGCACGGACTGGACGACCGGCCTCCCACAACCCGAATGGGAAGCCCTCCTCGCGTCCGCCACCCTCCTCGCCGACAAAGCCGGCTTCTGGCGCTTCTCCCTCCCGACCCAGTACGGCGGATCCAACACCTCCTCTGGCCGCGGCGCGAATCTCTGGATGGCCGTCATCCGGGAACACCTCGCCTCCCGAGGTCTAGGGCTGGCGAATGATCTTCAGAACGAACATAGCGTGGTGGGGAACTTTCCGGATGTGATCATGGTGTTGCATTTCGGCACGGAGGGGCAGAAGAGGGAGTTGATTGAGGGACGACTGAGGGGGGAGGTGAGGATCACGTTCGGGTTGACGGAGCCGGGGCACGGGAGCGATGCTACGTTCATGGAGACGAGGGGGTGGAGGGAGGAGAGAGGAGGGAGGAAAGGGTGGAGGGTGACGGGCAGGAAGATGTGGCAGACGAATATGCACAGGGCGACGCATTGTTTTGTCTTTGCGCGCACGGGGGGCAGGGATGGGGAGGCGAGGGGGGTGACGTGCTTTGTGATTCCGAGGGAGACGGAAGGGATTGTGGTGGAGGGGTATGAGTGGACGTTGAATATGCCGACGGATCACGCTACGGTGCGGTTTGAGGATGTGTGGGTGCCAGAGGAGGCGGTGTTGGGTGGTGTTGGGGAGGGGTTCGCGGTGGCGCAGGCGTTTGTGCATGAGAATAGGATTAGGCAGGCGGCGAGTAGTTTGGGGGCGGCGGTGTATTGTGTTGAGGAGAGCTGCAAGTATGCGAGGAAGAGGAAGCCTTTTGGGAAAGCTTTGGGGGACAACCAGGCTATCCAGTTCCCATTGGTGGAGCTGGCCACTCAATGTGAGATGCTGAGGTTGCTGATCAGGAAGACGGCATGGGAGATGGATCAGATGGACCATGTCGAGGTTGAGAAGAAATTGAGTGATAAGGTATCGATGTGTAATTACTGGGCGAACAGACTTTGCTGTGAGGCTGCGGACAGAGCAATTCAGGTCCATGGTGGTTGGGGATACAGTCGACACCTGCCATTTGAGCATATCTGGAGGCACCATCGAAGGTACAGGATAACAGAAGGAAGCGAGGAGATACAGATGAGGAAGATCGGTGCTTACCTGTTGGGCTACATTGGTCCCAAGAAGGAGTCTATGGCCAAGCTGTAGGGAGCATTGTGCTCAAATGAAGCCGTTTCAATCAACATTATCCTTGGTATGCGGACACCCCCATCCTTCAGAAATGGACTGCATGAACATGACTTTGTAGCTAGGGTTACATGCCTAAAAGTGAATGCAAGAACGATTTACGAGGACTGTCTGTGGGCTGGCATCGGGGTTTGCCGGTTCCGCCCACGAACGCAAAAACATATGAGAACGTCAAGTACACACATACATACAGACCCAATTGCTTGAAATGATCAAAAAGACGACAACGCGCTCGATAGATGCACAAACAATTGCACCTCGCCAGAATTGAACTGACGACCTCGTCATAGCTGTGAGGATTGCTACTAGTGACGCGCTCTGAGAAGGGAATGTCAGTAAGGGCGCTCATGCGAGAAATAGGGATAGCGGATCCTTCTCAGGACAGCTAAAGGAGTAATCTTACCTACCACTGAGCTAGAGGAGCTCAAATTCGGTACTTTCGCCGGCCAGAAACGCACAAGTAACCACTCAAAACAGTAGGTGTAAAGGTCTGCGTAGATGGCGGTCAAGCAATTTTGCTGGTTGCGGACCACCAGCATTCTTTACCCACACAGCTTCGGCGGTAAGCCAGAAGAGCACTACATTAGCCGAGGACAGACATAAAGGTCCAGTACGTAGGCTCCGCGAGTCCTCAATGCACCCACGTATTGCATTCGTGGGCCGTCGGCGTCTGTGCTGACGCTACACCAAGTGGATCTGACGGCGGAAGCCGGCGGTCAGCCAGATAGATATACAACAACAGAACAATCGAGACCGTTCTGCGAGGCTGCAACAATATATGAGTGAATGATCAGAAAACAAGCCACCGAAAGTACGGCGGAAGTGATATTGCTAGCGGTGGCAGAAGAATAAAGAGTCTTGAGCGGAATGACTGGAGGAGGATCGGGGCGGAGGATTGATCTGCAGGCCGGACTCGGCATGACAAGCCCGGACAACGTGACACGGCGGACTGCGATTGGGGAGATTACCGTCTCTAACAGAGCACTACAGCCGTACCTGGACATTACACGGCAACAAAAGGCACAAATGGACGGCACGACACGCGACCAAGATCAAGGATTAGATAATGACGCGCGTCTCCCGCTTGCGTGATAGGATAGTACTCGGATAGTAGGCAGAACAGGCTGATACGCTTGTTGGTAAAAATCTGACTGCCCGGCATTAGTCCGTCTAATGTCTCTATACACCACTTGATATCGCCAAGTATATCACAGCATCATATAATAACACCGGAGAACCGACCAAGCATTGGTCAAGCAAAAGACAGGCTGCTTGAATTTGGATGACGGGCCTAGAAACTGGTTGTGCTCTGCATCTGCATTCGCTCCTGGTCGATTAGACTTCGCTGCCGGCATTCCGATCTGAGGCTGTTCAGATGAGGATCTCGTGTCCAGCGCCATCAACAGCGCGATTCGGCACTGATGTCTTTTCTAACAGTCTGACATGGTCCATCGCTGCTGTGTGGAGTCTGCTGTCTTCGAGGAACATACTTTTCCAACTCAATTGGCATTATCCTTTCCACTTGCTGATCCTGCAGCTCCTGGTCTTTACTTCATGGTCAGTCTTACGATCATGGCCAATCGCGCTGCCAACTCCAGGCAGATTCTCTGCTGGCTCTGGTGAATCTGGAGCGAAGCAATGGGTGGGAAGTACCCTCGAGACTGCCGGCATTGCCATGTCGCTGCTACTCTTCTCTCAAGCGATATTACACTTCAATAACACTCCTATACTAGCCATGCTGGGGATACTGGTCTTTCTCCCTGCTGCAACCTCGAAAGTCCTCTACACCGGGCTTTCCTCACAGAGAGCAGTCCTCCTTAGGCCTGCTCTCCTGATCTTGTTCATGAGTCTTGTGCTCTTTTTCGAATACCGTCTAACAGTGAACGGTCTTGTTTTTGGAATACTTGCCACTGGGATACTGGGCATAATCAAGACCATCACATCGATTGTGTTGGAGCACACGACTGAACAATCGGGTCAGTCGTCTCTAAGCACACTCATCTTGTGCATAATATCTTCTGGGATTTCTGCGATTGTATTTGAAGATACCCAATCAGCACTTGCATGGTTCTCGCAAGCGCATTCACCAGCTTTTCTCGTCTTTCTCACGAATTTCATTGCCACTACCACTACTTTCACTCTTGGGGGCCATGTGGTTGCGTACTTGCCGAGCGATGCTGCTTCTTGGACTGGCTATCAGAGACCTGCGATAATTTGGCCACTACTCTGCTTTGTTGGGATCGTTCTTGTGGGCACAACTCAGGCTGGCCTGACGATAGTTGATCCCCTACAGGCAATCTTCTTCATCCTGGCGGTATTCAGTGTACTAGATGTAGATTATCTGCACCTTGGAAGGCAATTCATCGCCAGCGCAGGTCAGCCCACTAGGATGGCGACTGCCTTATCCCCGCTAGTACCATTTGGCGACCATTCCCACCCGCCTGTCTATCAACCGGTTGAGGTCGACGACGATGAGGCTGAAGATACGAACCCCAGCAATGGTCGTCTTTCTCTACTTCAACAACCCACTGCCCCTTCCTCTCGCTCCCTCAAAGCTCTCACGATTCTGACAATACTTCTCTGGACCATGTCCATCTACCGACTCATAATACCGTCTGCTGCCTCAACCCGCTCTACGCCCCATCTCGACCTCACCTACAAACCCGAATCCTCCCTCGACATCGTTATATCAATGTACTCCGAGCCCCTCCCCTCCCTCACCTCAACGCTGAACCTCCTCCTATCCCTCCCCTCCCTCACCCTCCTCCGCCCCCGCCTCTTCATCTACACCAAGAACTACCACGCCGACCTCGACGCCATCTCCAACGCCGTCCCCGCCCCCCTCTCCCCAGCCAGCATCACCCTCAAACCCAACATCGGCCGCGAATCCGAGTCCTACCTCCACCATATCCTCTCCCACTGGGACACGCTGGGGAACCACACCCTCTTCCTGCAGGCCGAGACGCACAACCCGCGCGAACTCCGACCTCGGATCCGTGACTTTTTCGGGAAGGACACGGGGTTCTTGCCCTTGGGTTTTGCGGGGTATTCGTGTCCATGTGAGAGCGAGATTTGCGCGGATCGGTTCTGGAGCGATAACAGTGGTGTAGTGAGGGATACCTTTCTCAAGGCGTCCCAGCAATCGACCTGTCCAAAGGGCAAGCGGATTAGTTTGAGCTATAAAGGGCAGTTTATAGCGAGTGCTGCCAGGATCAGGGGGACGGAGAAGGCGGTGTATGAGGAACTGTATAATGCGTTTGGGGACGAGGAGAGTTGGGTGCATAAGGAGCCGTATTTGCAGGGAAGGAAGGAGGAGATGAGTGCGCCTGTGTTTGGGTTTACGGTGGAGAGGATGTGGAATGCGTTGTTGCAGTGTAGTGAGGATGAGGTGGTGAGGGGATGTCCTAGTTTGGTTAGTGGATGGCGGAGGGGAGGTGGAAGGGGAGATTGTCAGTGTTTTGATCACGTGTAGGATATGTCACACAATGCGGGTCGGGTATCGGGAAGGATTTCGACGTGGCCGGCGAGCAATTCAGTGAGGATGACGAGAGGTTACTGCGGCATAAGCTGAAGAGCGTAGGATATGGACATGGGCAGGAAAGAAGGTTGAATTCTAGGGGTGCATCGAAGCATCAACTATTGTACGTTTGCAGCGCACACAGCGCTCACCTATAATCTCATATCACCAAACCCCATCTATGGTCGTGTCGTGACGACGTGAAAACGCCCGGCGCTATGCATGCCATTCATTTTGAACCAATCGAACTCAAAAGTCACGTATAACCGCCACTCCCTCGTCCATTCTCGCCACCTGGCACAGTAGCTTCTCCTCCTGCTCCCGCCACACACGCAGAGCATCCCTGTCCACTTTCGTAAGATACTTGTCCTCATTACCCACCACGTCGGTACGCTCTGCCTTCTCGATGAAGCTCTTTACCTTTCCGCGCTGCACCTTGATGCGTTGCAGGCAGCGGCTCATAGCCTTGTAGCTCTTTTGCAACACGAGCTTCTCCACGCGCTCTTGGTCGAAATACCACAGGTAGACGGAACGGCCGGGCGTGCGCGTGTTGTCCTTGGGGACTTCCTGAGTCTCCACGAATCCGGCGGCTTGCATCTCGTCCAGTACAGTGCGGATATCTTTGAGCTTAAGCAGGGCATAGTTGCAAATCTGTTTCTCGTCGAGCTTTCCTTTGGATTTGAGGATTCGAATGATGCGGGCGGCGACGGAGCCGAAGCGAAATGTGATAATGGATTCGGTCTCGGAGTGTTTGAGGGTGTGGCGGAGCTCGTTGAAAGGGATCTGGTACTCGCCATGGCCGCGGTCGCCAATTCTTCGAAGGTACCGATGGGAAGACTCGGCCAGAAGTCTGAGGTGCATCTCGATCTGGATAAGGAGGTCGTTACGTGCCTTGATCGAATTGTCGCGACAGTCGCCGTGTTTGTTCTTGGACCCAGGTTTGTGGTTGTGAGCGCCATTGATTTTCGGCCCTCCCAGATCAAGCTCAAGCGAGTCGAGGCCGTCACTACTACCCTCGAGCTCTTCGAGGACTAGCCTTGTTGTACCAGAGTACACTTCTGTGTCCTCAGTATCATCGCCTTCTTTTTCCTCCTGCAACATCTCTTCCAGAGGCTTGCATTGAAAGACTTGCTTCTCAACAATGTGCAGTATGGCTTCGTAGATCCGGGAGGTCGTATCTCCCAGAAAGCCACGAGCGTGTTCAACCAGTTTCTCCGATCTGAGGGCAATCTTGCACTTCTCAAAGTTGACCTTGAGGACAAGGCTGCCGTTGAGAATGGCAGTGTTGCGGGCGTATTCGTGTCTGTTGCCGTCTGGCACGTCACCATTGAGCTTGACGCGCTTTGCACTACGCTCGACGTTCTCCGCAAAGTCATATTCGTCCTGCCTTAGTTGTCTCTTCCTCATTGTAACCGCATTCTGGAACCTGATCCTAGCTTTTGGACCTGTGGTCTTGGTACCCATGAACTGGTTGACCCTGACATCCTCCTCTATCTCATTATCCTTGTCCGCGATCGGTAGGTAAGTCTTGTCGTGCAACTTGAGGACGAATCCAGAGTCCAGCAAGGCCACCAGAGCTGTATGAAGGTCGTCTCGGTCCGTGATCTGATCTTCGGTGGAGGTCCATTGGTCGGCAGTATTATCGGCAGCAACATCGGTAGGCGCAGCGGCAGCGGCGTTGACACCATTGGCAGTAGGACGGGGAACTACGCTTACCTTGTCATACTTGAATGCTTCCTCCATGTCTGAAACCCTCGCATGACCCAACTGTAACAGACTTGACAACGCTTGTGCCGGTTTTGGTCCCAATCTTGCTTCGACATGTGACACGACCTTGCCAGAGCGCACGAGATTGTATGCGCCATCCCAGTCGACTTCGTAGAAGGACACCGACGCAGGTGGGGTATGATGGAGGATGAGGTGTTGTTGTATCAGAACGGTCAGACCATGATAGACATGCTTCGCAGGGATGTCGGCTTCTTGTATGAGGACTCGGAGGGGTATGCGACCCCAATCGGAAAGTGTTTTGAAGACATGCTGAGCAGTGGTGTCAGTCAAATTGCTCTGAAGTGGAAATCTCTTATCCAGTGAGCCTCACAGCGCAGAGATCACCGTATAGATCTTCGACCAGAAGGATGCAGAGTTCGTTTAGATTCTTGATCATGTCAGCGACCAGGAGATCTTAATTACTGGTCGAGGAGTGAGGCGACCTTCATAGTTCAAGATTGAGTCCCAGTCACCTCTCACGTGCTGGGAGATTTGCTATAATATTTGGCGACGTCGGCGCATGAGTAAGATCCCTGTATGCGACAGAGATCGAGGTGACTAATGCGCTGTTCTATAACATGACTACAATAGCGATATTGTTTAAGAATCTGGTACCCCACTGTAGAAAAAGCTGAAGGTCAAATGCGGCTCTGCAAAGCCAAGCACAGATGCTTGCGGGAGAGGCCGCTAACCAATGGCAGCAAGGAATTTTACGGAAGTCATCTCGAGAGGAAAGAAGTTGACTTTGAATCGTCAACACCAATTCAATCGCAAAGCAATTGTCGACCATGCTCTCGCGGTCTGTTCTCGCCAGGCAGGGCCGCCGAGCTGCCATCAAGCAAACATCACAATCTGGACGACGATACCTTGCCAGTCCCGCGTCAGGAAGTTTTCAGTACGATACCTCAACAGCTGCTGGGATCAAGATCGCAAGCAGAGATGTGCCAGGACCGACTACACAGCTCGCGATAGTAGCAAAAGCCGGAACTAGATATGAGCCACTGCCTGGATTGACCATTGGTCTCCAGAACTTTGCGTTCAAGGTCAGGGACATGAGCCGATAGTAGCGAACAATTCTGACCAGAACAGAGTACTGGACGACGCTCTACTATTCGTCTTCAACGCGAGTCTGAGCTTCTGGGTGCCGACCTCTTTGCCAGACATTCGCGCGAGGCATTGATCATTGGTGCCAAGTTCCTCCGCGATGACCTGCCATACTTTGCGGAGCTGCTCGCAGAAGTGGTTGGGCAGACCAAGTACCTCGGTAGGTACGATGCAAGATTAGAAGATACAGGGCTAACGGATGCAAGATTACGTTTACCATGAAGAGGTCGAGGGCATTGTCAAGCTTCACCAGAAGAAGTTCTTGGGCGACGTAAAGGAGCTCGCAAGCAATTCGGCATATGGCCTCGCCTTCCACCGCGGATTGGGAACACCCCTCTATCCATCATCTTCCGCTCCTCTCCAGAAATACCTCAGCTCAACTAACATCAGCTCCTTCGCCTCTGCCGCCTACGCCAAGCCCAACTTCGCCATTGTCGCAAACGGTGCTGACTCTGGCGAACTCTCCAAGTGGGTGAACGAGTTCTTCCCATCTGTTCGCGCTCAACCTGGTCACGAGATCTCTCAACAACAGAGCAAATACTACGGTGGTGAGGAGAGAATTGCACACGGCTCCGGTAATGCTATGGTCATTGCTTTCCCTGGTTCAAGCTCATTCACTGGTGGTTTCTACAAGCCTGAGATCAGCGTACTTGCTGAGCTCCTCGGTGGCAAGTCGACCATCAAGTGGTCTCCTGGATTCTCTCTCCTCTCCAAGGTCGCCGCCAAATACCCTGGTGCTTCGATCAAGACCGATAGCGATATCTTTTCGGATGCTGGTCTCCTTACGATCTCCCTTTCTGGTAACGCCAACGAGATCCGCAAGATCTCCTCAGAAGTTGTCGATACCATCAAGTCGATTGCCAACGGTGTCAGCAAAGAAGACTTCCAGAAGGCAAAGGCTCTCGCCAAGTACAAGGAGCTTGAATTCGGCCAGAACATCTCGGCTGGCATTGAATTGACCGGCTCTGGTCTCGTTCACGGCAACCAGGCCTACCAGATCGATGAGGTCGCGAAGAAGATTGATGGTGTCACAGAGGAGCAAGTCAAGAGTGTACGTATTCCCATAAACGCTTCTTATATTCTTAGCTAACGTATTCGCAGGCCGCAAAGACCATCCTTGAGCACAAGGCTTCTGTCTCATCAGTTGGTGACCTATACGCTCTGCCATATGCTGAGGAGATTGGCTTGAAGGTGTAATTGTGGAATTTCGGGAAACCCTGTAGAATAGAAGGCAGCGACTCTACAAAACAGACATGTTCATTTGCTGTATCTATGTTGAAATGCATCACTAAAAGCTGCTACTGATGTCCCGATTGCTTCCGACAAAGCAGGAACAGCTCACGGACCCCTTTGCCAAGCAATCTTCGAGCTCCGAAGTCTGCATTGCGGACATCTACAAAGATCAATCCAACGAATACCTGTCCAAATACAATTCCACATTCCCTCTACCGTCACAATGCCTTTCGCGTGGAAGGCCTCCGGCATCACGTACGCACTTCGAACCCGACAACAACAACTATTGTCGCATTGAAGCAGCCTCTGACATGTTCCAGATACAACCGCTACCTTGCGGTCGCGGCCCGTGTCGTTCGACGATCCCTCAAGGAGGACAAGAGACTGCAGGCTGAGCGCAGAGGAGAGATGGATCTCAGGTTCGCCAAGTGGGAGGTACGTGATACACCGATCGTTCAATATACTAGACGAAAAGGGCGACAATTCCTGTGCAAAGGAGCGGAAGTAAGAAATAAGGGCATTGGCTGACAACGGGATCACAGAACGGCAAGCAAGGCGAGAACAAGTCATTGGCGAGTGCGAACGAGTCGGCAATGGCGGATGCTGCACAGGGACAGTCTTCATCGTAAGAGTTTCGACGAGGATGAAGGATGCGAGAGGTCTCAGCTATACTCGCAATTTGCGGACAAGGACAGCGAGCATGCACAGGAGCTTCTCAGCATGAGATTAATTGCTGTGAATAGCGAATATCTGCAATCAACCATGTCAGACCCAAACTTGACTGTCAACGTGTGATATAGATCCATGCCAAGCCTTGCTTCTTCATCATCGTGCCACGACTTCAACATTTTCTCTCCCAACTGCGAAAACTTTTAAGTACTTGAGAAATGCCCGAAGATGATTTGGGTGCAGGTAGGTCATGCTGCAATCAGAGAGTGAAAACTCGATCGTGACCATATCTCCCAGGTGTATCAAAGTTGACAGTGACTGTCATCGAGGATGAAGTCAATGCCGCCACCACGGAACGGAAGCAGAGCATTTTCGACGGACTACCCAACACTACATTCCCGCAGCGTCAGACTGGACGAGGAATCGATGTTACCACTGCCTTCAATAAGGCCTCAGCTAGTAAGTGACATCCGTCTTCTTTCCAGAATTCTGTCCGAAGTCTTCCGCAGGGCGCGGACTTAGATGCTATCATTATTTTCGCACAGTATATATCTGTTGACTGACTTTTTCGAGGTTTAAATCAGGGTCAACTTGTAAAGGATGACTTCTTCACTCTCTTCGAGTCCGTTGGGGCTCTCGAGGTACGTGTAGCAATTCTACCGCTACGTCGCTGGCTAAGATGGAGCAGATCATGGACCCGAAAATGGATAGTGGTTACACTATGCCAGTAGAGGATGCAGCATTGGAGGACTTCGATCCCCTTGACCACACCTTGCCAGAAGAGGTAATATGGATCATGGACCAAATGCTGTCTTTCGAAGTGGGTTCTGAGCACCATGCTACAACGGTACAGCACTGATCTGGACAGATGGCCTGGCATGAAGGAGCACCTCTGTCACAAACATTGCTGACCTCACTCCACTTGTATAATTTGCTACCAATCGACTACTTGCCTCTGGACCAGATGGTTTTCCGCAGTACTCGCAGAGATGGAGGAACCAATACTCTGATCACTAGCATTCTTCGAGCATATTGTCTTGGTCTTGCAAAGTGTTTGGACAGTGTTATATTAGAGATCACCAGCGAGCATTTTTACGAGGAGGAAGACTTTATCTCCGCCACTTTCTCCAGACTCTACGTCAACAAGATTGACGAGAGCGACTTCACTGCTCTGCTAGAGACTGCTCTCTCGGACCTGGAAAATTTGGAGATCTCTAATGATATCCAGGAAGCCATTCGAGTTCGATTGAGACTTCGAATACTGATGATAAGAGCTTTCTCGCCGGGAGAGCTTATTATGCAGTCTATGAAGCCAGATGCCTTTCGGTCAATCAAGCAGCTCCTACGAGAAGTGAATAGCACGAATGCTCTTGGGAAAGAGACTTCAGTGCCCGTGTTCTCAGAGCGAGTACAACGATATCTTGCGAGTAACACACCACCTCGACCAATGAAGAAGACATCATGGTCGGACACTATCGAGAATCTAGAACACATGTGCGACGATGTTGTTGCGGCATTCGACATGACACAGCTATATCCGGACTTTGATCATGCACCTCTCATGGTATGTCAAGGCAATTCATGGAGTGTGATTTGCTGACACTTGTCCAGCGCTTTGCATGGTCATTCTCCTCAAGGCTACCACATCCCCTCACGTACGCAAGGTCAATTGTCCAGGGTCTGCTTTTCAAGTCTTCGTCCGTCGTCAACACGCTTCCACATTTAGACTTGCTACTTGCAGATATTCGTGGCCTCGTACTCCCCGCTTCACCTATCCTATCTCCATCGAATTGGTCGACCGAGCTGCCGTCTTCTCCACGCTACCTTCTTGCGCGGAAACTGGACGACTTCCTCACTCGCAGTCTAGAGGAGTATCTCAATCTCTATCGTATGCCTCTTCAGAATCGTTGCCGAATACGCCGGACGTTCACACAATCTGTTCCCATCCTCGACTCACTGCAAGCTCTGGCCGAAGAGACCGATACATCTCTATTAGCCACCTGTCGCTCGTCCATAGCAACCCGTGACCCTATCCGTCCCGGGCTAGGAGAAGATGGCTCGCCTCCACACCTCCCCCTCGCATCATGGGTCTACCATCACAAGCTCCTCGCCATGGAGACCGTGATCAATCTCGGCTTCGAACTCGAAGTCTATCTCCCAGACGAATACGCAAGCCAATACGCCCTCTTGTCTTTCTTCGCCCAGACCCGCGCAGAGCACTACTCCTATCTCACCTCTCACCTCTCACAGCGCATGAATCCCCTCCCACCTTCTCCTGCTCTCAAACCAGCAGATAGGGCCGAGATCATGTCATCGGTATCCTACCTCGCTTCTCTCGCCGCGCAAGCCCGCCTTCTCTCTGCCTTAGCTTCCGCGCTCGCGGATATCTATAGCGCCCTCATGATCCTTGATCTCATCCCTATCCCTGGGCGCCCATTCTCTTCACCTGAACTGAGGCACGAACTGCGCATGAAGCCCTTTCTCGGCATAGGCACGCCCGCTTTGCCATCCAGGGGGGATCTAGAGAGCATCACGACTGCTAGGGAGAGCGGCACCACGATCGGATCGATATGTAGCGAGGCAGATGAGAAACTCCGCTTGGCTAAAGCGGAAGTGGGGCGATTGAAGAGTATGAGTCCTGAAGAGGGACGGTTCACGGGGTTAGAGAAGGATTGGGAAAGGGATTGGAAGGGGAAGATGCTTGTTGCTGTGCAGATTGGTGTTGGGGTCGCAGCTGTCAGGGAGGTGGCGAAGGGATTGGGGGAGGTGAGTGTTGACGAGCTGAAGGAAGGGAAGGAGAGAGAGGGGATCAAGAAGAGGGTGAAGGTTGAGATGCCCAAGGTGGAGGACCGAAAACAGAGGGGGTGGATCGTGCCGAGAGTTGTGGTTGGGAAGTGAGCCTGATGATGGGTGGCAATTGACACCTGTGCTGGGGGCGATTGCGTAGCGGGCGAAGCAGATGGCAGACATGCTGCCTGTTTCACTAGTCTCGAGACGCCGTCAGAGGATGATCATTAGAACTTCGCTGCCACCTTACCGCTGGCTTGTATGCGCAGGATAGACGAAAGTAGCAAATGCAGAGCAGCCTCAATCCTAATGCAATACTCTTCATAGATAGATGGCCATTGCTTCCGGTAGGGTGTGATTGGCCTCCCCTGACGCCGAGGATACATCGTCATGCGCCGCCCAGAGCTGAGCAGCTGCCATATCTTGATCAGAGCCAGCAGAGAAGCCTCAGGCATCTCATCACACCGATCCACTGGGCGGCAATGAAGCAATCGACCAAGGCATACATATCTGAAAGCTGAAGCGTCACCGGATCGAGATGGTCAATACCGACGACCTTTTGGGTCCCTCACACAGCTCGCAAGGGGCAGATTTCTGGAGAACGAGGCAGGGCAGTATCAAGATCGTACATCATCTATTCATGCCTCCTTATCAACAGGGGTATCGTCGTGTATGCACAATATGTTCCTCACAGTGTTCCCGCGCTCATGCACTGTTCCCTCCTTCAAGGGAATCGTCGCCATGGACTCACTTCCTGCCCAGCGTTCGAACGTCTCCCCTCTATGTCCAATTATCACAACAGCTTCTCCAAAAGCCATTGATACGAGAGCTACACAGAGCCAACCACCTCTTCTGACTTGCCCTCCTCCACCTATCCACCGCGGTACCCTTCTCTTCCAAATCAGATGGGACTCAATAAATGAAATCCCCATAGACCCCCAAAACCTCATCCCCCTCACTAGCAAAAGCATCATGCAGCCCCGCCAACCCATCAAACTGCGCCGCATACTTCAGCCCCCAAACCCTCGCATCATGGACCTGCTCCCATGTCAACTCCTCCCCACCCTCTGTGCCCGCCACCTCATCGACCTGTATCCTCGGCACCGCTCTACCATTTTCTTTCGCCTCCCCGGTTCCCTCCAAATCTGATGCCGCGCCGCGATCCAAACCGCTAGACAACCTAGCGTCCAAACTCGCCATCCCCGTCTCTGGACCCGGTATTCCCCCTGACGTCCTTGGCGATGTATCCAGACTCAATCCCCCTCCCCCCATCCCCTGTGTCTTGCCAGGCAAATGTCCATTCCCTTCTTCGCCCTTGCTCTTAACAGCCGGGACGCCCTTGAAGGTATGCCCGACCCTTAAATCAGGGACGTAACCCGGTCGCGGGGCCGTGGGGAGGAGATGTGAGCGCTCGAATACAATCTCAGGCGCGATGACGGTGCGGCCCTTCTTGCAGACATACCGCGCTATGGAGGTCATGTAGACCGCTCGTCGCAGCTCTTCTTTCGCCGGGTCCGTTTGCTTGAGTAAGCTGGCGTGGAGCTTCTCGTCGCCTGAGGAGTTGCCGCTCGGGGAGATGGGGGTTGTGGGCGGGGCGTTGCGCTTGCCTCGTTGCTTGGGATGGGGTTTGGACTTGCGCTGCAGGCCGAGGCGTTGCAGGAGAGAAGAGGGGAATCGAGTCGCTTCCGCGTCGGCGTCTTTCCATGGTTGTAGAGCGTAGCCACGGGGGCGGACGGCGCCGGCTTTGACGACGTGCGAGACGGTGTAGATCCATTTCTCGTCCCAGGCTAAGAGGCGGGTCCAGATCTCGAAGCGCGACAGGGGCGCGATTTCTTTCCTGAAGATGCAAGCCACGCCGCCCAGGGCGATAATGTAGTTGTCGGGGACGCGGCGGCCGGAGGAGGTGTGGGAGGGGCCGGAGGGGTTGGGGAGGCCTTCGTGGTCGCCTGCGTGCATGCGTCGAAGGCCGGTGCGGAGGAGGGCGCCGATGTAGTGGGCGCGGGCGACGTCGAGGTCTTTGAGGTAGGTCGAGTTGGATTTGTGGAAGTTGTAGTCGCAGTCTAGCGGGGAGTTCCAGGAGGTGGTGACAAGGGGTTTGAAGAGGTCAGAGCGGGTCATGACTTTGGGGGCCAGGTGGACTTGGTAGAAGATGGCGCGGAGAACGCGGATGTGCCATGTCGTGGGGACATTTTTGAGGTTGACGATGAGGAAGAGGACGCCGAAGAACTTGAGGAGGTAGGAGAGGAAGGTGGTCGGTATTAATGCGGTAAGTTGTTCGGGGAATATGGTGGATCGTAACGAAGGAGAAAAGATGAGGGCTATCGTGCTAGAGATGACCGACAGCAGGCCTACAACAAAAGGAAACTTTGTCAGCGAGAGCATTCTGCCGAGCAGGATCGAAGTACATGAAGGATGAGATCGGAGGAGGCTGCTGGAGAGAAGGGAAGGATCCGCAACATATGGAGATATAGGTGAGGCATACTTTGACGCTGTGCCACAGCTGAATTTGACGACATGTGGACATGTGATTCTCGCGCTCTGCCTCGGGCGACGAGATTGCGGCCTGAACAGCCCTGCTGTGCCTCTTGGTCTTGGAAACTTGTTGGTTTTCTCAGCTACGAAGCGGGTCTAAGGCCAACCGCGTGGAAAAGTGGGTCTATGGATTAGTATATGGATCATTCGAAGCGCCGGTGATGCATGAAGGTGTACAAAGCATATGATTGTGTTTGGAATACAAGAATGAGTGGATGGTATGGTATGAATGCAGCAGAAGATGAGGGTGTATCTGTCCTATATCACACAACACGTCGTCGGAATTTAGGAAAAGCTTAAATGTTTGGCCCTCGGCTTGCCTCGTGGTTTGTACTCTTGTGTCCACATCAGCATATATTGACGCCGATGCATCGATTGAAGAAAAGACACTGCTCAGTTTGTGCAATGGTGAAACATCCCGATGCAGAGTATGTATTGGCTGAAACGTGCATTCAATCATTTTCGCGGCGCTGTACTTCAGCTAATCTGCTTGACCGGAAATCTAACAAACGTTGACCGGTTGAACAAAGAGGCGAAGTTCTATCGTCTATCAAAAACTACTGCGCAAGCATTACAGCCCATATCACGGGCTAATTTTGTCTAAACTTGAGACGCTGAACGCGGAGCATTCTTGTTCCTTCTGAAAACACCTTCTTCCAAGTTGGTGGTTTGCTCCATCATTTCCCCACACCCCGAAATATCCGAGATCAACTCTTGACCGCCAAAGTTTCTTCTCCTCGCTTAGGAGACCGGGGTCATTTTGATGGGCTGAGGACCAAGACCATTCCTGTTGCGGAAGAAAAGGACGCCCTTGCCCTCGCCCTCTGCCTCGGCAGATGGCTCAACCCACTGGCACCACTTCATGCTCTTCCAGAGAGACTTGATGAAACCGATGGAGCCGTCCTGGACATCGCTTCGGTAGTGCTCCCCCATGACACCCTTGATGGCCTCGGTAGCCTCATCGGCGTTGTAGAATGGGATGGTGGAGATGTAGTGGTGCAGGACGTGAGTCTCGATAATGCCGTGGAGGAGCTGACGACCAATGAAGCCGAATTCGCGATCAATGGTCGCAGCTGCGCCGCGAGTGAAAGTCCAAGTGTTGGCGTCGTAGTGAGGAAGCGATGGGTCAGTGTGCTGGAGGAAAGTGATGGCAACTGCAAATATTAGCTAGTGCTTGAATTTGAAGTCGTAAAAGATCCTTACCAAGCCAGTGGTTGACCCAGAGGTACGGGATAAAGTACCAGACGAGCATGTTGGTCCAGCCATAGGTGCTGCCGAGATAGTAGAGGACGCTGCTAGTGATGAGGAGACCGAGGTCGGAGAGCAGAATCAGCTTCTCGTCCTTCTTCTCGTAAAGAGGGCTGGAAGGGAAGAAGTGGTTGACACCTCCACCTGGACCATTCTTCTTGCCGACACCCTTGCCCTCAACCTGCTTGTGGTGGTTGTTGTGGCCAGTCACGTTGACAATCAGGTAGGCGGGCCAGCCACCAAGCTGCTGGTAGAGCAGGTGAAGCGCGGTCGCAATCGGGGTGTCTTCGCACAGCTCGTGGAGCTCATGGACAGCAGCACCGACTCTGCTGGCAAAGACCTCGCGGGTTTTGGGAACGAAAACCATGTCACGCTCCATGTTGCCAGTGGCCTTGTGGTGCTTGCCGTGGGAAATTTTCCATGAAAAGTATGGGACGAGAAGAGCAGAGTGGCAGATCCAGCCGACGGTATCGTTGAGGGTCTTGGAAGGAGAGAAGGACTGATGACCACACTCGTGGGCGAGCACCCAAAGACCGGTAGCGAAGAGACCCTGAATGAAAGTGTAGCCAGCCCACAGAGCGGCCCTGACAGGTGTCGAAGGAATGTTCTCAGGAGTGACGAACCTGTTGAACAGGTAGAATGTGACTGCCAGACTGACAATGTCTCTGGCGACGTAGTAGAGACCAGTAGCTGCAGAACGCTCAAAGCAGTGTGCGGGTATAGCGTCTCTTATATCCTTGATTGTGTAGTCTGGCACCTTGAACTCGTTACCGTATCCGTCAATGAGTCTGCCACGCTGGTTCTTGAGGAGCTCGCCATCGTCCGAGGCCAGAGATGACAGAGATGTGGAAGAAGCTGAATGAATAGGAGAATCGCTGGGTGAAGCAGCGTTCGAGTTTGAGGATGTGGATGGAATAGACTCGAAGGTGGTAGTCCTCTTGCCTGCAGACCGCCTGGTCTGTACGGATGAGGCCATTGTGAGATTGATTATGCGTGAAGGATGTGAACTGAAGATGGACGTTTGTGAAGGAGGGGTAGTTGCCAGGCGAAAAGGAAGGAAGTTGAGTCGATACTCGAATGTGTGAGGTGATTGAGGTGGAAGAGTCGTAGAAAGCTGGCTTAAAGGTACATCAACGAGGGGACGGACCTATAAGAAGAGTGCAAAAAGAATCTACCTCAGGAGGTCCACGAGAGGCGACAGACCACAGTGTACTAGACCCAGCCCTTTTGGTCGCTGCCCAGTCAAAAGTTACGAGTGTTTTTGGCTTTTGAGACGTCGGGACCATCTGAGAAGGACCCTGGATCCGAGCATCTGTCCACAAAATTTCGACCCGTCCTTCGATCTCGTCCTCAACGCGATAATGGCCACGATATGGGTGCAAGGCAAACATCAATCAAGGCAAGCTGTTCGCCTACATGTTCAGACCTGGTCATACAAATCTCCCTTCAGACCATGCCGTGTGTCCAATTCAATGGCTCATTTCCTCCCCCCGACTTTTGTCAAGCAAGCCCCACTCCCAACAAGAATTCTGGAAAGCAGATCGCCCGCCCTGTGCTTTCGCCGCCGAGAACGGTCTGTGGTCGAGCTTTTCCCCTTCCTTCCAGGAACGAGGCCACGGCTTCTTCTCCGCATTCACCTTCTTCAACGGGAAGATTCGGACATTTGCTTGAACCAGTCTTCGATGTAGGTAAATGGTCATTCAGTCCACAAGATCGAGCTGATTGATGCTGCTCTCACCACTGGTGACGAGGACTTGTTTGCTAAACAGAAGAAACGCATACTCATGCGCGACCGGTAGCATCAGCTGATGTCTGCATCACCCCTCACCGCAAATGTTTTGCACGCGCTAGAATTCTGGGCGTTCATTGATCGAGGTGAGTACCACTCCACGAGCTATACATGCCCAATGTACCTTCAGTTCCAAAGAACGGTAATGGTTGACAACATCTGGCACATGTCAGTTGACGGCTTATGTTATGACTTCTTGAGAGCTTTCACATGCAAAATACAAACTTGTTGAGGCGGATCAGCAGGCCTGCATGAGGGATGCATACTTGCATGCCGTCAATCTGGGTGAGCTACGGAACATGTCTGGCCATGATACCGCCAAATTGCCTGATCAGATAAGTACTTCGTCCTCGACTGGGCAGATGTATGCTCTTGAGAACGATACTCTTAATGTACATTTTCTTCATTTCATGCTCTCCCGAGCTGGTATCTACAGTTCCTTACTATGCAGTGACAACTGACCTCCCCTAATCCCACAGCTGATAGCCTCCCGTGTCTTGCTGTCGATGCTGTCTTCGCCGACGTAGTTGATGCGAATGGCGGTAAGTACTCGAGTTTTTATGGCAATCCTTTGCCTATCCTCCTCTTTTTACCTGTTGAATCACTGCTCTGCTCTGCTCGGCTCGGCTCAGCTTTTCATGCTTGCACACTTCATGGCCTGTCGGGCCAGATCTCATTGGCCACATCCTTGACCAGCTTGAGCTTCCTGAACATGTCGTCCTCAGTAACATCCTTGTTACCAACACCAATACTAGCGAAACCACACTGCGGGCTAATACCAATGCTCTGCAACGCCTCCTCCCTGCTAATCCCCTGACCCTGCGCAATCACGTCAGCAGCCTTGAGCACCTTCTCCTTCATCTTCGCCGGGTCCTCCAGCTGCGGCACCTTGGTGCTCACTACGCCCAATACCACATTCTTCCCCTTGGGCAAGAACCTCAACGGCTCAAATCCACCCGCCCTATCGGTATCATACTCGAGGTAGAAAGTATCATAATTCAACGTCTTGAAGAACTTCTCCGCAATGGCCTCATAACTCCCCTCAGAGAAATGCATGCTCTTACTAAAATTGCCCCTGCAGATATGCAAGCCCACATGCAGTCCCTCCGGCCTCCCCTCCAGACACTGGTTGTGCGCCTTGAGGTACAGCTCGAAGAGCTTATCCGGATCCACGCCATCGTTCTTCAGACTCTCCGTCATCGCCGAGCTGCAGAAATACGCCAGCGTCGGGTCGTCGATCTGCACGCTCTTGAGGCCGTGCGAGTGCAGCGTCTTGAACTCCTGCTGGTACGCCTTGGCCAGGTCCGCGAAGTAGCCCTCGTCGTCGTAGACGTCGGTCGGGTAGATGGAGCCGGGGGCGAGGCGGAGGTGGAAGTAGCAGGCGGGAGGCATGGTGAACTTTGCTTCTCCCCATTGGCTCTCGGGGAGCAGGGAGCGCAGGTACAGCCATTTGTCTAAGTAGGGTGACTTTTCGTACTTGATCTTGCCGGTGCAGACGGCTGCCATGGGGTACTTGAGGCCAGCGTCCTTGAGGGCTTTGATCGGAGGGGCGGAGAGGCGGTAGATGTCCCATGGTGCGTCCTCGCCGACCTCTTTGAACCCAGCGAGTTTCTCGAAGAAGCCGCTGAAGTAGACTGCGCGGTCGTACTCGCCGGAGACGAGAGGGCGGATGCCGAGCGATTGTTGCTTGGAGACAATGTACTTGACGGCTTTTTGCTCGGCAGTAGTGAGGTCGGCTTCGGAGAGTTTGCCCTCTTTGTACGCTTGTTTGGCGATTTGCAGGTCGTCAGGGCGGAGGAGGGAGCCGATGTGTTCGGCGTGGAAGGGGAGGGGGGCCATGGTGGTAATGCTGAGTCGGGGTATGATATGGGGGAGTGTACGGGGTGGGAATGAAGCAATTGAAACTGTGAAGATAGAGGGGATCCAAACCTACTTATCCCATACTGACCCCTCCATGCCCTCTGACGTCCACCCGGCGACCACAGAGTGGGGGAGCTACATGTCGGTCTCTGCAAATCAAAATTTCTGCCGCAGAGCTGTTCGGCAGTTGGTGATCGCCCCCCTTGCCGAGTCCCTCCTGAACTTGGGATTTTTAATGTCCGAGTCTTGGGCAGACTTGCCAACCACACTCGTGACTGCCGCCTTCTGGTCTTGCTATTTCTAGTGAGAGGACGGCGACCGAGTGCTTCTGATAATACTGTCAAGATCACCGAGAATGTTCGAAAATGTGATTTCGGCATCTACGAACGGCATTGGGTGAAGAAGGAAAGCAACTGCCTCGAGCCACAAATGAGCACCACTCCACTGCTTCTTGAGCTACCACTCCGCCGCCACGTCAGATTGGAGCATCCACGACTGTATCCGATAGTTCTGCACACTCGAGACGAGATCGGACTCTGCGTCAAACCTATCGCTGGCACAAACATCGCCGACTAGACCAAGCGAATCGAGCTGATGATCGAATGTCCATGCTTCGCCCAGCAGGATTTCCCTGCTACATTGGTATGTCCGGTGTTGCTCAATCAACCGCAGCCTCATCCATCTTGACCCTCTTTGTATCTGGCTCTTCTGTGTGGAATTCTGTGTGGGCTCTGTCCTCGACCTCTGTCTGTCCATCATCTCTCACTGGCGTGGGCTCTTCACTGCTCTTGCCGTTGACACGATCCATGATCTCACGCTCGAAATCACGCTCAGTCGGAAGCTCGTCCAGCGGCCAGTGTCCGACGAGCGACGGTCCGGTCTCATACTTGTCGAATCGGTCGCTGGGAAATTCCCTCTCAGAGCCAGAGTACCATACCTCCAATTTGCCGATGGCCAGGTCGATCACGTATGCCCACGCGCAAAACAGCGTATCTGCAATGAACTCAATATCTTTCTGGATCGGTAGTCCGGTCACTGTGTTTGCCACCAAAGACAAAATGTCGGCACCTGTGTCACGAGCTAATGATGGACAGACCTTGAGCAGAGGGCGGAATGTCTGCTGCTGTATCGCTCTTTGTTCGTCCCATGACAATTCATCATATCCAGGCTCTTCCTGCTGTCTTCGTGCAGCTGCAGCTGTCTGCTCCGCGAGATCATTTATGGCATGGATTTCTTGGTCTCCCGGCTCGTAGATTTTGTCCAGTCCGGCCATGAGTTTGGGAAGATTGGCAGGGCCGGAAAAGAACTTGAGGATTTTGAAGCCCTGCCCTGATGGGTAGCCTATTGGTGTGAGTGTTGCCATGTGAGTATTTGGAGTTTTCATACCGTCCCACTGGCAGTACTTAGCCACGACATATTCGCCATCTTTGTAAACCAAGATCAGGTTTCTGGTTACCCATAGTGGTAGAGTGTTTGCGATTGTACAAGAATTGCAGAAGACGTGTGAATTCGAAGTGCGATTGCGAGTGTGACGGCGAGGTTGATATATGGTCTGTATGCATAGAAGCTTGAGCCTCTTGTGTTCAGGGAATCAGGCAGCAGACGTCTGCCAAGCATTGGGCGAACGACCCCCTGGCATACCTTTCATAGCAAACAGGGTCCGAATAGCATGGTCGATGCACTTTCTTCCATTTGAAAGTCTTCCACACTCTGTGACCCATCCATCATCATTTTCCTTCCCCAAAACCTTATCGATAAGCCCCCCAAAACTCCTCCTTCGACGGCAACGCACGCAGGTCGCACCTTCGACCAACCCAGGACTGTCATGATACTGCAAGAACCTCTCCTTTCTGCCCAATCCATTGTGTGCCGCGGTGAAGACTTCGAACTTCCTTGTATCAAAATTCACAACATAAGCATACTCGCACATACTAGACCCCACGAAGTCGACAACGCGCCACATCTCAATTGGTCCTGTTGCCGGCGTAATGCCTCTTAGTCCGTCTCGACCTTCCCAGTAGACATTCCACTCGTCCAGGTAGGTGATCTTGCCAAAGTTCCCCGCCAAGTCTCGGATGTTCTTTGGACTGCGGAGGAAACGGAGCAGGATAGTGCCGGTTTGCTGGTAATCACCTTTTGTGAAGATAAATTGGGGACTGCAGTCAAGATGAGAAGACTTTTCCCATTATGACCAACGTACTGAGCGACGACAAACTTTCCTTTGTGGTAAACAAGGATGAGGCAGCGAATGCCCATGATGATACTGCGAATCCTGGGTCGGATCTTGGTGAAGACGACCTCTGATGGCGAGAGATCCATGGCACAATGCTGAAACGTTTGAAAATACTTACACATCTTCTGAGCACTATCACTGAACATTCCTCCGCAGGCAACAACTAGGTGAGCAAACGGATACGCGGTCATCAAGCGTACAGACGGTTGTGAGCCAGCTGGATGAATCAAGTGGTATGCAGATCCAGGCGGCAAACCGACTCCTTGCATGCATCTCGACTGAATCGTCACAGACGATGGTCGATGTACGAGCTGCTGCCTAAAACATAGAGCTAGAATTCATCTCGGACACGCTGTTCTGTGAGTATGCGTACGTGATCGATGTGGACGAGGGCACATTGGAGGTGTTTGCTGGAGGAATCGAGGGGATGGGCAGGCGGCAGAGATTTTTGGAGTTCGAGAGCAGGCCTGGACTGGTGGGGAGGTGGAGGCTGGATGGGTTGCCGAGTGAGAGGGAATTTTTGGAGGAGATTGAGAGGTTTATAAGGGAGGAAGAAGAAGAAGCAGAGGAGGAGGTGGAGGAGGAGGAGGGGGTTGAGGATGGGGAGCACTGGCAGTAAGTGGTGGGGAAGGAGCGTGGTGCGAGCTTGTCCTTGAGGTCATGATAATAGGCGATTGGAATTGGTGGCAGTTACTGTGGCTGAGGGTGGTAGATCTCTCACGAGGACATTCGGCCTATCGTCGACGCGGACCGTGATTTTTGGAGGATGATACAGCAGCCTCCTCCCCGTTCGGCATGGACTTCAGTGGCGTGCGACAGAGGAGTGTGAGCTTGTAGCAGAGTGCGCCCACGCCCCGCGTAGATTGTTAATGCTATGGAGTGTAGTAAATTCAGCGACTAGTCGCATTTCTTTTCCGAGGACATTGCGACCTCAGTCTAGCCCACGATGCCAATTCTGTCAAAGTCCGGGGCGTACCCTGATACCCCAGTCGCTGCCGTGATCCTGATGATGTTCTGATCGGATCCAGCATTGAAGCCAAACAACCTGACCTTGTAGCCCTTGATCAAGTCTCTAGTCCACTCATATCCTGTCAGCGGGAACTCTACCGTCACTGGTGCGCCGCCATTGACGCTGATACTCGCACCGCGCACATTGGGTGCGTTACCAGCTAGGTATCCGATGTCGCAATTAATATAGTCGAACAGCACATCTAGAGATGCTGTAGGTGCACGAATACCAGAGACGGTAAGTGAGGACGAGGCGTCGATGTTTCCGACCTTCTTGCCGGCGGAGCAGCCGACACAGTCTTGCACATTCGCTGCGCCTGTCAAGGCACCGGAGGAAGCGGCGTAGAATGCAGTGGTAGTAATTGGCGTGCGTGCTCGTACAACGTTGGACAAGCGCAGGGCAAGAGAACCCCGAGCGGCGACATTGGTACCGTACTGCGCGACACCACGTTGCACTACACCAGTCCAGAGATCTGTGACGTCCGCACTTGTGATGCCGAGGTCCGCGAAGACGACATACAGGTTTCGTGCAGCGTTCGACTGGTCGAAGAGCAACACTGCTACGTCGCCGTTGCTGAGAGGTCCGGCGTAGCAGTCATTATCGTTCGTAAAGCGCTGGACTAGCTTGACAGGCGCTCCAAGAGGGTCTTGGTTGATAGCGATCAAGCCACTGTTCTGTAGGATAGATTGAGTCTGGGAGGACATGGCCGGCACCGGAGTCGACACCATGAGCGCTGACTTTGACATTGCCCAGATGGCGAAGTGCGTCTGTTGTTCCGCAAAAGTCATGTCAGGGTTGCCGACTTCGAGAAGATCCATGTCTGCGAAGTTGCCAGGCCCATTGAGACCAGCAAGATTAATGTGAATTGCTTGGTTGAAAATGCGGCGAACATGGGCCCAACCTCTTGCGATATCGTCCGACATGCGGTAGGAATTGGCCAAGGGAGGCGTCCACGCTGATGGTCCCTGCAAACCGTAGGATGAGTTGGTGTAAGGAGTTCCCCACTGACAAACGAGTACACCCTTGATCCCAACACCGAAGAGAGCATTGGACATGGCGCCGAATCGGGAGGGAAAATCTGTTCTTGGGTCTTTGGGAGCGTTCTGGTCTGCGGTGATATAGCAGTTGTCCACCTTGACGTAGTCGACATTCCATCCGGCGAATTGTAGAGCATCCTGTCTTTCGTATCCTAGAGACCCAGCGGGAAGAGGGCTCCGAGTATCACAAGCGTAAACGCCTTGATCAGTATACATGCTCCACTGGAAGCCACGGCTGATCGCACGGTCCGCGAGAGCTCGTATACCGTTCGGGAAGGCAGTCCTATCCCAGTCAAGGGAGCCATTTGCTTGCCTCCTATTGGATGTTGATTGCCAGCCACAGTCAATCTGAAAGTATTTGTAGCCTGCACCGAGGAAGCCCCTTTGGGCGAAGGAGTCCATAGTATCGAACATATATTTCTCGTTTGGATTGCATCCGATGTCATTGTACGTGTTGAAACCCATGACAGGTGTCCTGCCAAAGCCATTGTTGATGGCAAGTGTTGATGACGCCAGTAAGGCAATGCTCAAGAAGGCAGGAAGCATGATGAGAGTCGGACCTGTTTAGCTATCTGGTAGTTCTAGGTGCTAGGATCTGAGCCCTTCTTATATAGACCATACTGACCACACTAGGACTGTGCCAAAGCAGAGTCATTTGAGGAGATTGTGGGGTGAAGTGCAGTAGATCGAAGGATGCTTTGAGTTGCGGGGAAACTTAATCCCACCGGAAAGCGAATTCGAACTGCAGTAGATGTCAGTTTGATGTAATTAAGCTCGAGGTAGTGCGAAGGATGGCGTTCGTTATGTCTCTGGAGAGGCTGGAATGCTTGGGCGCATGCGTGACAAGCGATGAATTTCATGCAGGAAAACTTCTGCCCCCGCTGAGATAGACTTTTCTGGGGCAGGAGAACGTGAAACACCTACAAAAGGTTCAACGGGTATGTAGATCTCTCGTACTCTCGCTGCTACCCCGTCGGCTGCCATAATCTTCACGATTTAAGCGAACTCAGCATAAGCCGGATATCCAGGCCAAGGCGATTGCAGGACTCTCATGAAGCACTCCAGAACACGACGTACAAGTCCGGACTCGATACCTGATGCAATCGAGATTATATGCAGTATAGGCGATGCATTGGCACAAGCGATGGACTATCAGAAGCATGTCGTTCAACGTCGCTTTGCTATTGAAGAAGTCGCCGATCGTCTAGGCGGAAGTGAATGACTCGATCGTCACCGATCCTCCTAGTGCTTTTGACGCAAAATTGAAGATGCCGAAACGATAGCCAAGAAAGAATGCCCAGCCAGTGTATAGCTCATACGTATCACCTAGTTGCTGAAATTCTTGCCCGTCAAAACTGTAGAAGAAGTTTGCGTCTCTGCTGCCATTGGGTCGAGCATCCATGGTAGTTCGAAACCAGATCTTACGTGCTCCTTCGGGCACAGATGTAGTGGCAGAGACGTAGCCGCCATCTAGAGTGGCGCCAGAGTACTCATCAATAGTCTGATTATGCGCCGCCACTATACTGTATGAATCTCCGTCCCGGTGGATGCCGATATATGCACTGCGATCTCTGAAAGCAGCAAGGCCAGTCCGATCACCGTCAGCCATGGAGGTGAAGTCGAGCTCCATGGTACCGACTGGGAATTCTCCGAAAATACGGTGCGTCAGAGTGTTGCGGGCTTGGTAGATATCAGTGGTGTTAGACGCTGTCTGCAACGTAAGGCTGTTGTTGACAGAAAACTTGGTGGTGTCCGGGTTGTGGTTCCATTCGAAAGTTGGACCGAGGTCTGGCCCCTCGAAGTTGTATGTACCAGTCAACGGTCGCACAGGCTTTTCTGGTAGTGGTTGAGGGTATGATCTGCCCCATCCACCATTGTCGCCCTTTACAAACACTGGAAATCCATCTTCACCCCATGTGAGCGGTGCGAGGACTGGTAGTCGACCTGATGGATATGCCCAAGTGAATGATAAGAAGTACCATCCACCACTGGAGGTTTGGATGAGACTGCCTTGATGAGGGGAGTTTCCAGCTTCGATAGGTGGCGTGATGTCCTTGATCAACTCTTTGGACTCGTATGGACCCCACGGGCTTGAAGATTTCCAGATAAAGGTTGTTCCACCAGGGCGATCGTTCAGCACGTAATAGGTACCATCGATCTTGTACATGCGGTTGCCCTCTACTGTGTCGACCCCAACGTCCGCTGCTTTGAAAACGTCTTGTGATCTGACCACGCTAAGTCCGTCGGGAGCCAGCTGAGCCACCTTGACCTGTCCGTTCCCGTAGACGACGTACATGGTGTCGTCGTCATCGATAAGTAGACCATTGTCATACATGCACAAGTTCTGGCCAAAATAGGCTGATCTTTGCCAAACTCCTTCAATAGACGGGGCTGTGTAGACCCAAGTATTCCAGAAATTCGTGCATCCGATCCAGTACCATTTTTGACTTGAAGGACGATAACGCAGACTGGACGCCCACGTGCCACCGCGATAAGCCCGTTTTCCATCTTCAAGGCTATATCCTTCTCCAAAGTCAAGACTTGGGATTGAGTGGCCTACAGGTTCCCAGTTGATAAGATCCCAGGAGCGCAGAATGGGCGCACCAGGGCTGTAGTGGAAATTCGAAGCCGAAAAGTAGTATGCTCCATCAGGGCCAACGGAAACATCGTTGTCAGGATAGTCGCCGTAGATGACTGGGTTCACAAATGTTGCGTTCTGCTGAGCAAGCACAGAGCCGAAGCTCAATGCTAGACCCGAGAAGGACAAGAGGCTACGCATATACATAACGTATGCTCCGAGGTGGTGGAATCCACTCACCTTCAGACAGGCATGATCCTTTTATGTTGACGGCATCTATCATAGTTATAGGGCAATATGTACATGTTGACTTACAAGTGACCGGATGAATTTTTGAACAAAGCCGTCTCGGGACCTTTTAGACGAAGAGATGAAGCAGGTCGTGCTTCCGTAGTCCCCTTCAATTTACGAACCCCGCAAATGGATGACCTCCGGACCCTGTCCGGCATAGTCAGGTGCTTGTGAGAAGCTCTGCTTGACCTTCCATGGGGACAGATTGTAGGATACTCGTATCCTGCCGGAGAAGGTAGTCTTCGCCAGCTCTATTAGGAAAGTCGAAAGTATTGCTGGATCGGCGGCAGCGCCCAGGACGCTCAGCAGAAGGTCTCCGGCCCCTACGATTTCTTTTGACAATGCTTCTCGCTTCACTCAAGCCTCATCTCATGGTGACTATGAGTCAGATGCGCCATAGAGTAGGCGTGGTGTTTCGCGACAATATGAAAGGAGAGTGAAGGGTTCGCTGCGCAGTATTGGGCGGGTCTGCCTCAGCGACTCACCGCCCAAGCACCAACGGCAGAAACCGTCAAGTTGCCGGTCTGGTACCGCTGCCATTTTCTTGCATAAACTACTAGGTGTACCTTTAGAGGATGCGTGACATTATGGACTAAGGCTACTCTCAGCTTGCTACATCTTCTTGGTACTGCCGCGTTGAGGTGGCATTAATCTGCTCGCCAGCATCGGCGGCTTTCTTTCTGGCAGTATTTCTCCTTGATCTATACAATATCTGCAGTCACAGGTGGTCTGCTGGGAATCATTGTGTCTAGTATCGAACCTCATCACTGCGAGTTGATGCTACCCTTGAACGCAGTCATGACCCTCAGTTCATATGCAACTGGACTGACGATTTCTCCATGGTAGCTATGAAATGCATCCGGTCAGGCAGACCAGTCAACCGCCAGCTCTTGATCATGGGAGGTGCGCCAGTATACGCTCTAAAGCGGTCGGACAGTTCACGACTATCGGTTTGTCTCGCGTAAACTTCATACTTTGTGAGTCGAAATCGATGACATATGCGAATTCGCAGCCTTCGTCTGCTATGTACTCCACATTGATCCGGACCGGCAGTCGCCTGTAAGCCGTTGCAATCGGCTCCAGTATACCAACTCCAGTCTCTTTGGTCAGTGGCCTGTAGGCGAACATCATTGGTCGCATGGCCTGTTCGACCATGATCTTTGCAGTCGATGAGGTCTGCGAATGGCCTGACATGGTGCGAAATTGTACTGTTGTCATCGTCTGGGCTGCTCGTCCAAGGCCAGCCGCACTCGCTTGGATAGCGTCCAATTCTGGTTCGGATGGCTCATACAGACTTCATAGATTTTCTTTCAGCTTACGGCTTTTTGTTGGATCAAGTAGGAAGTCGAGAATGATCAGGCCTGCATGGGAGGGGCTTTCGTGACGGTCGCTAGCTTGTGCAAGCTTGTATCGTGATTCGTGGTAGATGAGGATGGCTACTAGGCATGTCAAGTGTCAACACATAGATATGGACCGGACAAGAATGTGCCCGCTGTGTTATCCATAGCAGATTCGAGTGTAGTCGTACATGCTTAGCAGCCTTCGTACTACTTGAAGCGCTCACCCATACGCCACATTCGTTGACCTACTTGCATGCTTGTGAAGCCCCAATCGTCTCCTCCATGACCGTTGCGGCCCTTTGTATTGCTTGTGATAAACGGGATCAAGCATTTCGTGGCCTTTAAGCTCTCGATGAGGTACCTCTATCAGGCAATATGGACTTGACGTTCAACAACGCATCAAACATATCTTGTGCAGGGTGGTCATTGATGTTTGACGATCACCACTGGTGATGGGATCCGCCAAAGGGTCCTGTTGAAAATTGGACAATTCTCATGTGACTTTTGGTCGCGGCACCGACCCATGGACTTCCAGAACATCCAGCGCCCAAAATCTGGGTCCGATCATCCTTCAACTAAAATCAGCTTGTCTCGGGCGAACGTGCCATGTGTTGTTCCAGGACGTGCGCTTGCGAGCCTAGTGGAGCTTTTCATCCAGGTAAGGCCTCCAATCTATGACTTGTATTCCAGACAACTCTCCATCGTTTGAAGAAGTGTCGAGCGCGAAGCTGCACGATTTACACGCACTGTCGAGGTGAAATGTCTGACCTCTAAAACGTCATGCATCTTATTCAGATCGGAAAAGCTACAGACTAAGCCACTACGCGAACATTGTATTAATTTGAGGGAGAAGTCGCGCAAAGCATTGGCCGATGGCTGGCTCCCAGGACGTGAAAGAGAACCCGTTCGAGGTTGCTGAGCGCGAAGCGACGGCAGACCAGGAAGATGATGACAGTCTGTACGCAGCAAGCACGAAAGATGGCCGACCAAGGACCAGAGAGCCATCAAAAGATGCTACCGCTCCGGGACCGTCTGCAGCTACTAATGCTCACGATAACGTCAAATCCTCGGAGACTCTGTCAATACCAGGAACCGTAGAGTCGACAACGCACACGGATCAAGGCCCATCTGCAGCTACAACCCGAGCTGCCCATCATTTACCGCCTTCTATGCACAACACCTCGAACGGTACCCCAGGCTACAAACCCCTACCAAATCCCCCGTCCTCCGCCCCGCCCTTCATCCCCGCCCCCGCATGGGCAAACCGGCCTCCCTCCTCCACCACCCAAGACCCACCCAACTCCCTCGACGTACTCATCACTCCCCACCTCGTCCACGAGTTCTTCTCACCATCCCCTCCCACCGCCCCTGCCCTTCCTCCACGCCCCCAAGGCTCAACAGCTCCGAGTCAACACTACACCTACCTCCGCACCCACCTCAACAATCTAGGCTACAGCGCCACCCCCACCGCGCCGCAGCCATTCCGTCCGCCCGCGTCCGATCCCAGTCCGTTCGACGAAGCGCGGGGTCAAGGGGCTGGCTTACCGTGGCGGACTCCCCAAACGCCATCCTACGCGAGAGAGGTAGCGCATCTCGACCCTGCGTTGCCGGGGCGGAATCCTTACAAGCCTCATCCTGGATCTCGGCCGGAGGTAGCGAGGGAGGGGAGCAGGGAGGAGCGTTCCTGGCTGGGGAGGTTGAAGAAGGGTGGTGGTAGTCGGGAACGCGCCAGTGGGGTCCAGGGAGCAGAAGGGGTGGCTGGTAGTCGGGGGGATGATGAGGAAGGGAGTGGGGACGAGCAGGATGAGTTCGAGCAGTATCAGAGGGAGGTCATGGCTGCGAAGCGGGGGATTGTCATGCCTCCTTCTTCCGGGAGTGCTGGTGGAGCTGGAACAGGTATGGCTGGTGGTAGCAGCCGTGGGGATCGACAAGGTGGAGCTGTTGGCTCGGGAGAGAGTAATTACAGGAACAAAGCTGATGCCCTGGAGCTGGATGATGAGTTGGAGGAGTACAGGCGGGACGTGGCGAGGTCGAGACAGCCTGAGCCGCAGAAGAAACCCAAAGGCAAGGGCTGGTTTGGTAGGAAGGGAAAGGAGAAGGATGAAGTGGCGGAAAAGGTCGCTGCCACCAGAGTGCCAACTACGGCGAAGAACGTGAGATGGGGTTGAGGGGCTGAAATGTCAGAGTAATGCAAGATACCCATGATAGAATACATTATCATTCCTCATTCCTGGATATCTCATGCGGAGTAGGAGCTACATGGTGCCTTTACGGCTACCTTGCTGCGGAAAGAGCTTTGAAAAGGACTCTCGCTATGCTAATAAGTCGTGCTTCAATCAGTGCCGCTCATGCATCTGTGCTGTTCCCCCTACCGGTCGCCCCAGCTACTGCAAGCGCATCGGCTGCGACATTGCCTGGCTCATTGGCATGTCCCTTGACCCAGACAAAGTGGACACGAGCTCTTCCTTTCTTCCAGCTCTTGGTCTTTGAGGTCTCCTGAGCCTCATCACCGTCGTCACCAGCTCCATACATGTTGCTGATCCGCTCTCGCTCCTCGACGTACTGCAGGATCTTCTCGATCAGATCCTTGTTCTCAACAGGCTTATTGTTGGAGTTGCGCCATCCATTGCTACGCCAATTCTGGAACCACTTTGTCACGCAGTTGATGGCGTAGTTAGAATCCGACAAGATGGTGACTGGTCGATCGCGCGGTGAAAGCTCAAGTGCACGGAGGATTGCTGTGAGTTCTGCTCGTTGATTGGTTTGACGTGGTCCAGCCAGGGGTTCGGCGATATTTCTGCATGAGTGAGTACACATCGTATGGTGTCAATGTCCTGGGCATACCTCTTATCTCCAGGCCCAAAGTAGACTCCGACACCAGCTATGGCGTGCTCTGTACCATTTCCTCTACTGCTCCCATCTGTCCATATCCTCAACATACCGTCATCCGACATTTCCTTGGCTTGCAGCTTCGTCGCTCTCAGCTCCTTCTCAGTCTTGAAATCAAGGTTGCCGGTCTTTGAGTTGAGCTTGACACTTGGATCAAAGAAGTCCTCAGTATCTGCAGGCAATGGTCCTTCCCCTGGCCCATAGCCACCTGTCTCCTCGCCAGATCCGACACTCTCTCTGCCTTTCTTCTTCTTCTTCGAGGGGTCTTTTGAGGCGCCAGTGTCCACCGGCGTACCTTCACTTATGAACGTCCTGCCCTGCCCTTGTCGTACGAAGTCCTCAGCTTCTGCTCTGGTAGGGAATGCCTTGTACTTGGGTTTCACGTGCCCTGTGATCTGTGCCGAAGCCTCGTCCCATGTCGTGTAGACACCAGGATTTCTTCCTGACTGTACGCCGTAAAACTTCTGGGGACCTCTAGAAGGCGTCTTCGCGTCCATACCACCGGCGACAAAAGCGGCGGCATCATCTTGGGTGGGAAATGATTTGACTGCTTCTATCAGTAACGTGAAAGAGATCCTGTGTATATAATGTACTCACAGACAGCACCCTTGAAGCCGGTGATTTGATCCCGACATTCGGCCCACGTGTGATATATCCCCGGTTTTGACCCTTTATGCACGGCATAAAACTTTGGCTCATTGCCTCTCTTTCGCTTCTGTCCGGTCGCCGGCGCCGGAGAGCCGTCCATGCTGAATGAAGGTACCAGGATACCCTTTATCGCATTTGCAATGGTGAGTATGAGTGGGTTCGGAGGGAGAAGAACCCCAGTAACGCGTGTGATTGAAGCTATATCTGTGGTCGGAGCGGAGCTCAAAGCCAAGACAAAAGTTCTTGAATAGACACAAAAATTGGTAGTTGAGCTTCAGGGATGGCAGATGGATAGAAGTCGTGGAAGAATGGTGACTTAGGCCGAGGTGGTCTGCAGACTGGCAATTACTAGTGGAAGGCAGGAAGAAAGAAGAAGGTAAGGAGCATTGAAGCTGCCACAAGAGTGGGGCTCCCATGTAGAGCTCCGCACATCCCCGCCGCCCCAAGGGGATGGCACGCGAGCTCCACCACCGACCTTCTCAGGTCAACAACAAGAATCAGCTTGTACATCCAGTCGCGTTGAGTCCTGCAAAAGCCATTCGGCGACGCCCATACAGAACAGAAGTCCCTGCAACATGTTCGAAGTACGTATCTCGACCGTGTGTGTTTCCTATCTCCAAAGCACTTCTTCACCACGATGTCCGTCATTTACTTCTACGCGTGCTCTTCTATTCATAGCCATCTCTGCGCCGATCTAGACCGCACCTCTGCGTTGTTGTATCATACAATATATCGACAACATCTGAAATGCTGGGCGAACACCTACTGACATGCATAGTCACGCCATGCCGCCGATAGGTATCGTCTTCGGATGCACCGGGCCAGGTCGGTCGTCCTATCACCTCAAGAACTTGTCGAAATCAGAGCAGCACAACGTACGTTTGAGGGTGCCTACGTGCGGACATCGATAGGACAGTTCAGTTTCGCCCTCATCGTACTGAAGATCTTCACCAGCGAGTTCTATTCCATCGGCGCTCTCTTCGCGGTCTATGGAGCTGGAGTCCTCGGAGTGAGTCTCTTCCGCCGTATGGAAGGCAATCGTCAATTTTTCAGCGAGATTGGCGAGAATGGTTTACGGCGAAAGCGCTTCAGGACAAGCGGGAATGTGGTCATTGTTCTCACAGCATTGAGCTTCGCGGCATACACGACGTTACTGGTCCTGACCTTGCGGCTTGACACCTGAGCTCAGCTCATGCAATAGCAGGCTTCGATGACAAAGCTATGCATATGCAACGCAATCCTGCCTGCATGCAGCATACAAGGTCTATTCTGGGGAGGGCCCGACCCTTGCGGATGCTTAAGATTAGGACACCACGTATGGCAAAGCACTACGCTGAGGCGGGGATAGCCTTCAATATCTTGGTGGCTATAAGCAGGACAAGTATAGCTCGCGTGCTGGACTTCCTAGGTACGCCTCCGCCCAGATCTCGGCAGGGGCGGAGCAGAAGCTCGTGGACGATGCAGACATCCTCCCACAAATCAGTGAGATGCCTGCGGAAACTCGAATTCTGTTGATATCAGGCAAAACGGTTCTACAGGCAATATTCAATAGGGTTGATCGTGTTCACTCCCTGATGTTTGAGGAGGACGGGTTGCTCAGGGCACCAAAGCATGGCGCGCGTGGGATGCAGAGAAGACTCGATTGGTTGAGATGCCCTGAGTCGTCAGGAACATCTGGCGATACGTAGATCATGCGAATCAAAGGGGATCATACGGGGGTTCCCAGCTTTGCCGCGTCGTCGTGCTTATCACGCGCCTCACTCTCAAGAAGCTTGTGGTTCATGCCTTTCAAGATAGAAATAGTCGTCCTTCCTCGATTAGCTCCGCATCCCAAATGAGCATGAATTGACTTCTTTTCCGGGCGCGGACCTTCGTAGATCGCCAACTCCATTTCTGCCGATGTCGGGGGGCTTTTCTTTCACATGAACCGGCGAACTGCTCGAGGGCACAGCTAATTGTGTGACTCAAGAAGTTCACATAGCCCTCTTCTCTTCTCTTCTCGGACATTCTCACAAAGACAACACATTCGATTCCCACCTCCACCGACCACACTACTAACCAGACGGACCGAATAGTCCGAAGACATCTCCTCCCCGATCCCGAGTCCGCGACCTCTCCTTGCGACACTTTCAACACGCAAAGAATTGTCGATTGCTTCTTCTCAACCGAATCACTTTACACGAGAACTACCTCCGGCCTGTACGAACTGTGAAACGGCTTCCCGTCAAACGGGGTCGGCCAAAAATTCCTCAACATTCCTCCCGCGTCAGAACTCGGACCTCCGACTGATGCCTCTGATATGTCCTCCTGCCAGTATAATCACGCCAGTACCTACAAAGTATCCAGTTGAGCGTCGACAAAGCCGGCAGAGCGAGATTGCAAAAGTGGCAATCATGGCCAACGCGCAGCATGCTTCGGTGGCAGAATTAAAGGACACTCTAGATCGGACGCTCCCTTCGAATGGTCCGACGAGTTCGCCGCAACCAGAACAGGGAGAGTTCAAGAAACCTCCGATGATGCCTCCGAGGTCTTCATCCCTTTCGCAGGCCATGAATGACACTCCGGCGACCACTGCACCTAGCAGTCCGCGATTGTTTGTCGCTGATCACTGTATGGCGTGTCAGACACTGACACTTGGCAGTCTACCGAAGCGACAGAATTCTGGTTCGAATACTCCTCGCATCCGACCGACGACCCTCGATATTCCCGGTCTGACCAAGTCAAAGGTCTCTCCTGACGGCAGGATCGCTTCAAGGGATGTGGGATCAAAGTTGGTGATTGTCATGGTTGGTCTGCCCGCGCGAGGAAAGAGTTATATCACAAAGAAGCTGGCGAGATACCTAAATTGGTTACAACATGATACCAAGATCTTCAATGTGGGAGAGAGGCGCAGAGTGGCTGCTGGAGGGCCGTCAAGGAGTACAACCCTGGACAAGAAGAGGGACAGCGCTGTGAATACTCCGGCGACTGCGATGACTCCTGGCGCCCTGCTGAACCAGAAGCAGCGCCAGAAGTCGTTCCCACCACCTGCTGCTATCGTCTTGAACGGCGAGCGAGCGCTATCACCACCGGGCACTCCGATCCAGAACCAGAGTCCGCTTCGCAATCAGTCCGGTGACTCGCCGAGCATTGATGAGGCTCACCAGTTGCCTGAGCCCGAGCAAATGGATCAGTCTGCCAGCTTCTTCGACCCTACCAACAGGAAGGCCGCCTTGATCCGCGAGCAAGTGGCTATGGAGACGTTGGACGAATTGTTGGATTATATCCTGGACGGAAATGGATCTGTCGGGATTCTGGACGCCACGAACTCCACGCTCGAGAGGAGGAAGGCAGTGATGAAGCATATTCGAGAACGTGCGGGAGAAGAGCTTAATGTCATGTTCCTGGAGTCGAGATGCATCAACGAGCAGATTCTGGAGTCCAACATGCGACTGAAGCTATCTGGTCCAGACTACAAGAACAAGGATCCGGTAGCTGCGCTTGAGGACTTCAAGAAGCGAGTTGCGCTGTACGAAAAGAGCTACATCCCACTTGGCGATTACGAGGAAGAGAACGATATGCCCTACATCCAGATGATCGACGTGGGTCGCAAGATTATCAGTCACCAGATCAAGGGATTTCTGATGGCACAAGCGAACTACTATCTGCTCAACTTCAACCTCGCGCCGCGCCAAATCTGGATCACACGTCACGGTATGTCCCAGGACAACATCTCTGGCAGGATCGGCGGAGATAGCGATCTCGCAGCTGAAGGCCAGGCGTATGCTCGATCTCTCGCCAAGTTCATGGATGTTCAACGCAAAGAGTGGGAAGTCCGCCAGTACCATAAGCTCACGCACTCGCACTTCCCGCCTCAGCCGGGTGACACGACACCTCCGATTCCGCATTACACCACGACCAATTTGCAGCCTCTCTCACCTACCTCGAATCCAGGCGATGCCTCACCACCCGAACTACCACAGAAGCCGTTCTGCGTATGGACGAGCATGCTTAAGCGATCAATCCAGACTGCTCAATTCTTTGATGATGAGGAGTACGATATGAAGCAGATGCGGATGCTGGACGAGCTGAATGCCGGTATCATGGAGGGTCTGACCTACAACTCGATTGCAAAGAAGTACCCGGAGGAATACGCTCTCCGGAAGAGGGACAAGCTGCATTACCGCTACCCTGGTCCTGGCGGAGAGGGCTACCTGGACATTATCAACCGCCTCCGTCCGGTGATCGTCGAGCTGGAGAGGATGACCGATCACTGCCTGCTTGTTGGCCACAGGTCCGTCGCCAGAGTCCTACTCGCCTACTTCCGAGGCTTGAGGAGGGAAGAGGTCGCTGACCTGGACGTGCCCATCGGAATTCTGTACTGTCTCGAGCCGCGACCTTACGGCGTCGAGTTCAAGGCTTATCGGTGGGACAAGGAGCAAGAGTGGTTCTTCGAGGAACCTGATTTCAAGCTGCAGAGAGACATGAGGGACATGCAGTAGGATGTGGTCTACTCGCATGTCAGGATGGAGAGCTTTTAGTCCTAAGAGGGCTTGTATTACTAGTTGCTGGCCTACTGGCCGCTTGACGATTTTCCTTACTTAGCGTGGAGTTGGTATGCTCGATTCGAGCTGGGCATGGTAGCGTGTATTCCTTATGCCCATGACGAATGAATCATTCTGATGAGACTTTGATCATCAACCTTTAAGCTCTAGCGGGTGCGTGACTCAATCCATTGGATGCAAAATGTACTGCTAATGAGACCTCTCATTGAGCTTGCAGGATGTGATATAATATCCCTCCTTGAAAATGCAGGAATTCAAAACCCCGTGCCTTTGGTGCTGAGCGGTTGAAGTGGAGTGACATCACAGCTATCTCGATCTCTGGAACAAAATACAACCTTTGAGCACTCTCCAAACAACACACCGTACATTTACACTGACGTTATCAGCAAGAACCTGACCCATAATGTTCAAGAAGAAGCCCCAGGTATGTTTATCATTCAATTACATCCTAAAATCTGCCGAAACGACTATTCGTGGTACTCGCACGTTGCCCCACCACACCCTGAAGAACAATGCAGATATCTTAACAGAGCCAAGCTGAGAATATCAGATCAAGCCACTGGCACCACTACGCTCGTCTGACCGACGGAAGATCGCAGACCAGATTATTACAGACTATGCTCTCGAAGCTGCTTTGCCACCCACCGCATCTGACGAGGAGAAGACCGCCGCCACCACTAAACACACCGAGCTCCGCAATTCGTTATTACCAGACAACATTCAAACAGCGAGATTCACTACAACACATGGGCCAGATCTGAAGAAGATCTCTGGCACGGTCTATGTTGGCAGTCATCCAGGAGAGGATGCACGAGTACTGTGGTTCAAGATTGAGGAGGCGATGTATCCGACGGGTATGTCACCACCGTCCTTTGATCTTATTTGCATGCTGATTTATAAGTCTACACGTTATGGCAGAATTCCGGCATCGTACCCCTACTGCATACACCTGACATCGTGGTGAAGAAGCTGCAAGGTGGCGCAGACCTCATGACACCAGGTCTAGCTGGGCCTCCATTCCCATCAAAGGCCACGAAAGGCGCCACAGTGGCTGTTGCTTCGTTGGACTCACCGTCCGTCCCGGTATCTGTCGGCTCTTGTCTAATAGATGTCTCGTCTCTCAAGTCCGTGCAGGGAGCCAAAGGACATGCTGTCGAGACGATACACTGGGCCGGAGATGAGCTTTGGTCTTTCAGCACTGCAAACAAGCCGGGGAAGCAGCCACCAGATGAGCTTCCAGCATGGCTAGAGACTGGTAATGTAGATGAACTGACCAGCAACGCTGGTGATCTAACACTGGACGACAAAGAAGAGGGCGGTGTGTCGCTGGGTGACGCAGCCGTTTCGGCAAATGGCACTTCGTCTAGCGCGGCGGCAGAAGTGGTGACGGATGGTAACGCCGAAGATGATGATGAACCAGCGCGAGCGTGGACGACGAAAGGTAAATCAAGGGTCCAATCTTGGTGCCATTAACTGACAGTCCTAGAAATCGATAAAGCATTCCACGATGCGTTCCTCTTCGGAGTCGTCGAGCATATGCGGACGAATTCTGGCGTCAAGAACCACGGTCTAGACTTCCCACTATCACAATCTTTTGTATCATCGACACTAATCACACCATTTCTACCCGCCTTCTCAGCAGAAGACACGAAGCAGCTCCAGATCAAGAACACAAGCTTCAAGAATCTCAAAAAGTTCATCAAGTCGCTGGACAAAGCGCAGATTATCAAGGCAAAAGACAAGCCAAACGAAACAGTCATCCTCGATATCGACTTTGACGACCAGCAGATCAAACAGTTCAAGCCGTACCGACTGCCAAAGAAGGAGACTGTCGGGGGAACGGCACAAGGACGAGGGACTACAGCGACCGCCACATCTGATACTGCCGACTCGTCGATAGGTCAGACCTTGTCGATATCTACCATGTACAAGCCGCCGGAGCGACTGTCAACCCTGCTAGGATCTGATCAGCCAGCGAATGGTCTGTACACTCCATCTGATCTCAAATCAGCCGTTTCGGCTTACATCGAGGCCGAATCGCTAATATCGCCGACCAATAAGCGCCTGGTCAAGCTTGACCCTACCCTTTCCAATGCATTATTCACCGGCGCCCATCCGCTGGACAAAGAAGTCAACGCCAAGGGCACCGTACCCCGCGATGCTCTCACAGACCGAGTGCTATCATCCTCCGCCTCGTACTTTACCATTACCAGGACCCCACCATCCTCGACAGAGAAGGAAATATCAAAGCCCAAAGCCGGCTCGCCGCCCAAAGTCAAGATCGTCCTTGAAACACGCAGCGGCAACAAGACAGTGACCAAGATCGCCGGCATGGAGAAGTTCTTCATCAACCCGCACCTTCTCTCGGATGAGCTGCGGAAGACTTGCGCCGGCTCTACGAGCGTGGAGCCGCTTGTGGGGAGCAGTCCCAAGGAGGGTGCGATGGAAGTGATGGTGCAGGGTCCGCAGAGGGATAGCGTGATCAAGGCGCTTGGCAGGCGAGGTGTAAGGGAGTTGTGGATTGAGGTGCAGGATAAGACGAAGAAGAAGAAGTAGAGCTTCACTTCGAAAGAGAATCTTTACATGCAAGCAGATAGTTGGGTTGAACCTAGCCTCCATATAGAATACATATCGTATCTTCCTCCTGTAGAGATATCTCTACCGTTGAAGTCAGTCGTGCCTCTTCTATGCGATGCCGACCTCAGTCGACCACCAGATCGCCATCGTATTGCCGTGATATCACAACACAAGTATCCGCTTCAATCTCTGCTGTGACTTGTCTTGGTTTCGTGGCTTGGAGCCCTTGCTCCCCAGTCCCTTATCGGCTAGACGACTTCACAGCTGATTATGACTACCCATTGCACGCTTTGTCCGTCTCCTCATGCTTGGGGCACGCTCTACATGCTCCTCCCGTCCATCCATGACGATATACGATATGGAATGGACGACAATTGGACAGAACATCATACAGTGCCAACCATGGGCTTCTGACTGTCAGCCCGTTCACCGAAGTGCTCACATGCCCCCGTTCATCCAGGTGATCATCCACCTCGTCGAAGTGATCCCCGCGATATTTGAGCGCCCGCGAACAGTTGAAGTTGACCTCGTCTCCTCGGATGATGAGACGGGAAACTATTGTAGTAATCGTCGACTGATTTTCTCTGCTGTGCACCGCATTCTTGCCGAACCAGTCGGAGCGGTACCCATATCTCATAATTCTCGCATGTGGAACGACTGCTGGCAGCATGCTTTCATCTTCGAGCCAGTTTAAATATCGAGTCTTTCCATCTCGCTGAACTGCTTGACACCAGGTGTCATTGGGATCTGCGCCCGTGCTATTGACAGCGACGATAATGTCAGGAACCAGCCAGGCAACTCCTTCAGGCAGTCGGAAACAATTACTCGATCCGGCGAGAATATTGACGTTGGCTATAGTTCTAAAACTGATACTGTGACGTGGCGATTTCTTCATAGCCTTTGTTGATATGGAGGGCTCTAAGATGATCCGTATCAGATAGCTGCTGAACACCTTATTTGCTACGGTACTTAGTAGGTGTCGAACGAGTATTGTATACTAGTGACTCACACGTTGTCTCGTACAAATACTTCTAGATCATCGAGTAAAGCTTGTGGGTTCTCAAGAGCAGCAAAGTGTCCCCCCTGTGATCCGTGAGCACAACTCTTGGGGTCATCAGATATCTCACCTTATCGTGTGTGTTGTAGAAAGCAAGACTCGGAAAGAGTCCTTTAGCCCAGCTCTGGGGAAGAGTGTTAATCTCGTAAGGAAATATCGAGAAGCCGATCGGCTTATTGGAATCGAAAGCGACCTCGGGAATTGGCGCTGTGAGAGTTTTACCAAGCAATCGGTAAGGCCAAAAGCCTCGTTGCAGGCTATCAGTCAGCCAATAGAGAGTAGTACCAGTCAGTATTGTCTCCGTGTCGAGCGGAAATCTAGGGTCGACCCAGGACAAGAACCCTTCACCGATCCTGTCAAAGTTAGCGATGGAAAGACCGAAGCAGAATTGAGACCATACCAGAGTAGCGTTGCCAAAGGGCTGGTCGAAATCGCTAGGCCAGTTGTCGATGGTCTAGTACCTTGTTGGTAAACATAGGCAGAGTTGGTCTGCATGGCGTCGGCTGTACGCTGGAGGCGCTCTTGTTCCTCCGGAGTAGTGGTATTGGTAAGGCCAAGCTCAGCAATACGCCTGTTCTGTTCTGCGGTGAGAAGAATGAAGTTTACTGAAAAGTATGTCAGTACATATCAATTGCCAACATAGAGGCAATCTCTCTTACAGTGGATGGCAACGCATTCCGGGAAGTTCGCACACATCGTACTGCCCAAGAAGCTTCCAACGTCTCCCCCTTGAACGACGTATCGATCGAACCGTAGCCTCGTCATAAGCTTGTTCAAGACTCTTGCCGATGTGTTGAACGTGATCTCAACGTGTTCTTCCACCCTCGTTGTGTAGGCGTAGCCAGGTATCGAGGGAACAACGACATGATATGGTAGTGTTTCCGGGGTATATCGATCTTCCAGGAGGTCTAACATCGGTAAGAATTCGAGAAACGATCCTGGCCATCCGTGCAGCAGCAGTATGGGAATCGCGGTGCTATTTTGAGAGAACAGTCCAACAAAGTGAACGGAATATGGTCCACCGTCCCGGTCCGTGATGTTTGCAAGAAAGTTTGGGTAGGCATTGATCTTCTCAAGCTGCTCATGCCAGTCGAATGTGTTGTACCATTCATCTCTGGTGTCAATGAGCCAAGAGCGCGAGGGGCCGAATTGTGACACGTTGGCCTGGGCATTGTAATATGAGTCTGGTGCAATATTCGCAATACTGATGCCGGCCTTCAGATAATCTATGTCTGCTTGGCACGTTGTCACGTTGATAGGTATGGCGCAAGCGCTACTGTTTGCGGAGCCACACAACCCCGGCAAGAGGCTAAAGGCAAGTGTCATTGTGCGTCTGGAAACTGGAAATGACTGCCGAAGCGATGATCATCCCTGTGATAATTTGTCGAGGCGATGAGAGCCATGTCTAGCTTTATATATGTGAGGTGGAATGTACAGACCGAGCTTTAATAGGGTATCCAGAAGCTTGAGTATGACTTGCCCTTCAAAATCGACCACTGCTCAAGAAAACAATGGCCGCTATCATCAAGAACGCCGTCCGAATAACGTTATTCGATGACCGAAGCGCTGTTGGGGGTTAATGATTTCCTTGGCGATCCGGAAGCCACCGGCTGTTCGGGTCCACTGGCATTGTGCTTGTAACATTTGCGGTGTACTCCATGTATGGGGATTATCCGACGGTGTACTCATCTGGGGATTATCCGAAGACCCTATCTACTACGATGGTCTCACATCCAATACTCTACAAGTCTCCAGGCGTCGAGTCCGCCTCTAAGGTCGGCATCACATTCTCCGCTTCCGGTGGCATATTATGTTCCTGATAGCTAATTCTAGAGCTATAGGACGCCTTGATATCCCTAACGCACTCTCAAGTCTTGAGGATCAAGTAATAATGAATCTTATTTTCTACCTACAAAGTCTGATATAAGGTATCTTATATGCTACATCCTTAACAAATCGTAGCGAATTCCTCCTCTATGAGCTTAGCATGCGCAAGGCTTCTCGGCGTGATCTTTAAGGCGAAGGGAGCCTTCTTGTAGTCTAGCCAATTACTCCTGAAAGTGTCGACCGACTTTCCCTACTTAATGTCAGTCTCTTACTTGTTTACAAGGTGTGGTAAACGGGGTCGAAACGTACCGGCACGCCCTCGAACTTGAAGCAGTATAGAAGCCTTGACATGGCCATCCAAGCGTTCGTCTGAGCGACGTTATAACCTGCACATACTCTTCTTCCTATCATAGGGATTAGCACCCTTCAGCATAGTCGAAATGAGCACGACGATATACCTGGACCAAATGACCAGTGTCCCTGCAGCACGTTATCGACATCCTTATTGAGGAATCTTTCCGGCCAGAAACGCTCCGGGTCCTCATACTCGTCTGGACTCAAAGCGATGTAGTGACTGTTCCAGGCAAAGATCGTGCCAGCGGGGAAGTGATAATCCTCGTATCTCAAGTCGCTCGTCAGCACGTGAGGCACGCCGACGGGAGCCATGGGTCGCCAGCGGAAGCCTTCTTTAACTACAGCACTGATGAATTGTAGGTTAGGCTTGTCTTCCCAGGTAGGAAGTCTCTCTGCGTTGGCCCCACACACACGGTCGAGGTGGACTTGGGCTCGTCCAACCCAGTCCGGGTAGGCGATGGTCGCTGCGAGCATCTGGCTGAGAGCTACTCGGGTGGTGTCACTACCAGCTTCGAGGAGAGTACCCATTACGAAAGTCTTTTGGATCTCGTCGATCTTGCTGTTCTTAGTCGATTCTAAGAAATCGACCGCAAAGCACTCGGGTGCCTTGTTTTGCTCTATCAACGCTTTGATGCGATCGACTTCATAATTGTAAACACTATGACAGAAGGTCAACTTTCGGGGGCTAGTAAATCCGAGCATGCGAGATTACCGTAATGATTCTTTGTAAAGACGTTCACCTTTAGGTCGCCACCACTGCAGAAACTTGGGCAGTCTGGCCAATTGCGGGTAGACATCCACGATGTTCTGACCAGGTTGACTTGCTTGCACGACCTCATCCGCGTCCTGGAAGAGAGCCTCCATGTTAGGATCGTCTAACATAGGTCGTCTGCCGAAAACCACTGAGACAATGACGGCCATGGTGTACCTTTGATTAGACTTGTACCACCGGTCAGGATGGTGCAGAAACTCCCAAATCAGCTGTTTCGACTCGGTGTCCTGGTACGAAGAGAAGTTGATCATCTTACGAGAATTGAGCACGCTGTGTAGATGCTTTCGAAGCTCTCGCCACCTATCGCCATAGGGCATCCATAGGATTCGTCTTCCGGCCGACATGACTCCAAAGGCAAATGGAAAGTCTGGCTTGGAAGACGTGATGCTAGCTTGCTTCTCGAGGATATCTATCACAGTGCGGGAAGAGTTGAGGAACACCCAGTTAGAACTACCGAGTCGCAGTGTAAACCTGAAGGAAGTGTTAGGTCCTGGTCTCATGATCGATTTGTGGAAGACTCGCATTTCTCCATACTGCTTCGCCAGACGAGCACCCCATTCAGCTTGATGAATGACTTGAGTGGGATATTGGAGTGTGTTCCCTATGAGAGGCAGCCCAGGGACTCTTGGGGGAAACTTGTACTGTCGTGCATGAGCGTATGAGTTGACCACTAGAATTGCAAGCCATGCCGCAATGCCGATGACAGTAGCAAAGCTAATGAAAAAAATGTCCACAGTGAGAGCCATCTTTGCCAATGCGTGACAATGATGCTATGGCTTGTGAGATTGAACCTTGAATAGTAAGATCACCTGTCGAACGGATTGATATTCATATAATCCACATTCGCAATGATCCTTGACTATGCTTGATTCAATGGGAGCTCCCCCACAATGACTATGTGGGGTATATGCAGCCGCCTGTGTAAAGTGATCCGCGGATTGCTGTATCAGTATCCTCCTCCCCTGCCCCATTAGGAGACGGTCCAAGATCGCGAGGTGGGCAGTCTTCGTCGTATTTGTCTTGGGGCCTCGCCGGATGCCTTCGCAAATCGTCGTCGGGGTTTTAGACACCATCAAATGTGCAATTATGAACAACGTCAATATCGATGTGATAGATGAGGCATCGCGGGGTTGCAGCATAGGAAGCTCCAAATCATTCGCTAGTGCTCTGTGACACGCCTAGCTGATCGAGAAACCTCAGAATACTTTCAGAAACCTCATCTACTGCTTCCTCCGGCAGGTAATGCCCGACTCCATCTCCGACGGGTACAAATGTAAGTGACTCCGGAGATCTGAACCACTTTTTCCACAACGCCGCCACGTCGTCGAACATGTTGGCCTGGAACGCCGCACTCCACATGAGTAGAGTCGGCACTTCAATGAGCTTGCCGGTTCGGAGCTCTTCTTGTTGGCGGTAGAACTCTGTCAGAGCACCGGCCTTGTAGTCCGCACAAAACCCTGCGATAGCATCGTGGGTGGCAAAGATGCTTTTATACACCTCCCATGCTTTGTCAGACTGAAAGCGCTGTCTTCTGACTGCGTTGGTTCCAGCGACCTTGTCGAGTGACATTGCAGCAAACCTGTCGCCACCAAACGCTTGGATCATGGGCACTGCCATCCCAGAAGAGAGATAAGCCCAGTGAGGATATCCAACAGCATGTTTGGGATCGTCGAAAGTCTTCCAGGTGTCCAGAGTAGAGACAATATCAAGGATCACGCATCCTATCAATTTGACTCTCGGGGCTTCAGACCAGTGCGAGTTGTCCACAGCGATTCGCTGGCAGATACGGGCGCCACGATCGTGTCCGCCGAAAATGACTTCTCGACCAGGAAAGATTCTCACGTAGGCCTCCACGATTGCGTTGCCCATGGATCTAGCGTCAATGCCGCTATTGGGAGCAGCACTAATGCCGTAGCCAGGTATCTGTAGGGATCAGGATACGAATCGATGGAGCTTTGATGCCAAAGTAACCTCAGGGATGAACAAAGAGATACTGCCCTTCAGGACCCCGGCGACCTGCTTAGCATCAGCAACACTTTGACAGCTACGAATCGTGGACTGACATGTCGCCACATATATGCCGATTGCGGGTTGCCATGAAGTAGGATAAGAACGGGCCCAGAACCAAGGTCGTGGGTGTAAATGACCACGTTTGGGCATGAATTCACGGCTACGTCACGACGTTGTAGCCAGCCATGAATAGAAGCCAATGTGGTCGTGTCATGGAGGGCCGTCATGTTGTGCACGGCGCAATACCTGGCAGCGTTAGATCCGCAGACGGCGTTTTGCTTACATAGCCCGAGGGGGGCGCAAGTCCTCTTAGTGCAAGTGTCAGGCTTGTGACCCCGCATGCGTGACGAGTAAGCACTCCGAGCACTTGTATGGGGGCATTCTCCACATATTGGCATTGCTATAAGACATGATCGCTGTATTTCGCAGAACTGCTGCCGGATGTGTCGAAGAACGCGTGGGGCAAATCCGAGGCAAGGTGTTGACTTGTGTATGGGGTGGAAAAGTGGGGTTCGATTACTGCCTAACCTCCAAAAAGCTAGAGACCTCTATACACATGAATACCTGCAATCATGGGTTGATTTCAACATGCATCGATAGAATCCAATTAGGGCTTCAAGATCGTTGCTGAGCACAACAAGAGCCTTGACACGAGTTTTTGGTGCGTGACAGCAACGAGGTCGTCACATATATAGACGCAGGATATATCGAGTTGAGCCCACCATGCTGCGAGTGTTACGACGCCTATGAAAGCCTCGAGTGTGCGGAGTTCCAGCGCAGATGATAGCCGTGTTACTACTTGGCCGCAATCACGAGTTACGATGCGCACTCTATGGTGCTCGGTGAGGTCGCATGCACCCAGGTCACAGTGTCCACAGCGTCGATACTCCTTTCATCCACGCAAAGGTCTGCTTTCCCACTCAACCGTGGCCGGTAGCTTTCTACAAATAGATTAGAACTCCCTCCCTCTAGCCCCATACGCCCCCCCACCCATTCCCTTCTCAACCTCCACCTCCTCCACCCTCAAATCCACCTCCCTCCTCACCTCCACCTGCCCCAACCCAATCCCCAGATCCCCCGTATATCCCCGTCCCCTACCAATCTCCACCTCCCTCGTCTTTCCCGAGCCGAGGATATTCTCCGTGCTGGACTGGGATGATCCATCGCCTAGGATCTCAGTGATGGTCCCCTTCTTGTCCGAGCGCGAGGCGTGGTTGTGCGAGGATCCGAGACCGCCGAGGCGGATGTTCGCTGACAGGCCGCCGCCGCCGCCTCCGGCGCGTTGGGCGCGTGAGCGCGAGCGCGAGGAGGAGCTGTAGAGGGTTGTGGCTTTGAGGTATTTGAGGAGGGGGGCGAGGGCCGGGATGGAGGCTGTGATGATCTGGGAGGTTGTTAGTTCTAATGGCGATGAGTTTATGGGTGTTTGAAAGTGGTAGAGAGTGTGATGGAGGCTTGGGGAGTGCTAGAGAGTGGTAGCTGGCTTCGTGGGCTGGTTCGGGGGCGGATGTGGTCTCTTAAGCTCCCCAAGCCATCTGAAAGGCTGAAATTTCGCAGGGACGTCTGGACTTACGCCCACGTTAATTTCGACGGTCGAGAACATCACAAAGTCAACAGGATCCCCAGCTTTTATGACCTTCCCGACTGAATAGCTCCGCATGATGCTACACAAAGTTGTTAGGGTGCCGAGCCCAAAAGCTACAACGAGGCCAATCTTCCGTCGCTTGTCGATCTGTAGCTTGAGTAGCAGAGGTATGGGTAAGATGAAGAGCATGAGATCGATGCAGCAGTTGATAATGCTGGTTCCGTAGTAGAAAGGTGCGACTGGGAAGCAGACTCCGGGGATCGTAGGATCCCACGAGCGCGCGACCGGCTTGCAAGCGAAGATGATTGCGAAGAGATAGGCGATACCGTAGCTGCAGGTGATGCCAGTGCCTGCCCAGACAGCAATACGGTACTGTCTGAAGTTGGTGCTCGATATCATGCGCATATATGATGAACAGAGGGAGAGTTTGAAGAAGGTCGTAGCGCAGACATATACTGGTCGGTTGGCGAAGTTGTGGATGGTGTATTCAGCGAGGTTCTGCTTGGGCCGAAGGGCGATCGGAAGTCCTAACCCAAGCTGAGTTTGTGTCATTGTCAGCGCCGTATTTGTGAGCGCACATATCTTTGAGAGAGATCAGTATATTTCGACGAGCTCGAGTTTGTCTAACATACCGATGCTAGCCAAATGAACCAGTCGTCCATCCCAATCTTGCCAACCCATTTCACTCGTACAAATGCACGAAGAGCGACCACAAAAGTCATGCAGGTCGAACATGCGAGGCAGACCCCCACGACAAGCCGCCAGCTAGAGATTCTGTCGACCTCTTCAGTGGCATTTTTGACCCAAGTCATTGTCGCGTATGACCATGAGGTTTCGATAGATTTGTGGGAGGAGCCCTCCAGGATCGATCAAAACTCAGTATCTGTGGCGAGGTCTTCCAGTATCGAATCCTGCTAAGATGAAGGTAGCGATACCGATGAGATACGGCAGATGAAAAGGGACGCATGGTCTTGCAAGGCCACATTGAGTTGTTGCATTCAATCTCAATGGCCAACATCATGATCGTCCATCACTTGCCCTTGCACCTGTCAAAAGCAGGTACCTGACGACCAAGAAACCTACCTTCTTCCGACGACACCTAGCACTGAGTCCGTGCAATCTTGCATAGATGATCCATTGATATCCTGCAACACCAGACTCGACCCGACCACCCTGCTTGATTCATGTCGTTCAGCGGGACTTTCCTTGTCGAAGGAGCCGAATGGAGCGGTTCCTGCAAGTTGCCAGTTGCGACGGCACGCCCGATCACTATCCAAGAATCTTGAGTGATGGACACGGCTTGGGACAGTGTATCCAATGATGATGCTGAGCGAAAAGTCATGGCTGCAGTGGGACCCTGACTAACACGGCGCACGGACGTGCACGTCGGGTCCTCGGACTATCCTCCCCGCGGCACTCTATCGTGCATTGTCCGTTTCATTGCTGTCCGTCATGGATTCTGTCTTTGCTGCGCTGTGTGGTGTTCTCACGATCACGTAAACAGCCTTGCGCACAATTTCTTCTGCTTCCTCTAGCCCTTTGGACGATGACGTTCGAGGTAGGGTTGAGCGGCGGCAAGGTTCGCTCCAACAGAGGGCGGGACTTCCAGGTGTCCAATACCTACTCCTCATGATCGACACCGAGCCAAGAACGATTCGTTTCGCCATTCGCTTTCGCGACACACCGACAGCTCCACTCGCACGACTCATCAAACATTGAGGGTGGCTGCTTTCGCAACCTCGATTGACAGCGGGTATACGCCGCACGATGTTGGTCATGTGTAGTGTGGTAGTTTGCACTTGTCTCGGCTGTGGTGGCTGGACGTAAGTATACTTTCCCATGCCCTTCTGTTTGAACAAGGTTCCTCTACCACGTCTCTCTTTGCTTTTGTCATTCTTCGTTTTTTCTCCGTTCATTCTCCAGATCATGGACAGTCTCGAGAAGCAGCAGCCTACGGTCGGGGAGAGCGATGCAGGCTCTCCATCTCCGACCAAACAGGAGTTCAACACTGTTCCCGGAGTCAGCAAGGACCAAGCCTTTCAATTTCTGACGACTCATCATGCCACCGAGGAGGAGATCGCTGCGGTTGATCTGAGGTCCTTGCGGAGACGCATTGACTGGCACATCATACCCATCATGCTCTTCGTCTACATCATTCAATTCCTCGACAAGGTCTTGCTCAACTATGCCGCGGTGATGGGGATAAACGCAGATCTGAAGCTCAAGGGAAACAACTTTGCAGATGCCAACACATTCACCTTTGTGGCCATATTGGTTGCAGAATTTCCGACAGGTCAGTGAATGGATAGCTCCCCTCCTCGCCGCCTTGCTGATGTGAATACTAGGCTATATTCTCAACAAAGTCCCGGCTGGAAAATGGCTGGGTATCAACACTATTCTCTGGGGTGTATCCACCGCTGTAGTGGCAGCTACCAGGAACTATACCGGGCTCTTGATCTCTCGCATCTTCCTGGGCATCTTCGAGGCTGCCGTTGGTCCGTGCTTGATTCTCATCTCAAGTCAATACTATGAGCGGCGAGAGCAGCCTATGAGATTTGGCTTCTGGTACTGTGGAATAGGCCTTGGACAGATAATAGGTTCTCTGGTATCGTTCGGCTTCCAACATGTGACCTCGGCGTCCATCTCCTCGTGGCGAATCATGTTCATCGTCCTCGGACTGATCACAGTAACAATCGGGGCCATTGCTCTCTTGATCATACCCGACAGTCCAATGAAGGCCTCTTGGATGACTGATGCGGAGAAGTCTGCTCTATTGAGCCATATATCTGGCAATAAAACCGGCGTGGCCAATACTCAGTTCCGGTGGGCGCAAATCGCCGACCTTCTGACCGATCCGCAGGTCTACCTCATGAATATCATGCTCATGCTTCTATCAGTCACCTCGGGAACGGCCACTAGCTTCTCAGCGACCCTCCTGAGGAACGCCGGCTACAATGCCAAGCAATCTGCGGTCCTCAATGCACCTTCTGGCGTCGTTTCGATCGTCGCTGTGCTCCTGGGCACTTTTGGCGCAACATATGCGAGAAAACGATACCTGTTCATTATCCTGGCCGCTATTCCTGCGGCACTATCTGGAGCGCTCATGTCCTTTGTTCCGGGGAAGGGTGCTGTCCTCGCCGGTATCTGGTTGATCAACACGAACGTTGCGGTCATGCCCCTGATATACTCTTGGGTCGCGGCGAATACTGGCGGTCAGACGAAGAGGTCCTTCGCAACGAGCATTCTGGCAGCCTCGTTCAGCGTAGGCAACATAATAGGGCCCCAGACGTTTCAAGCGCGCGATGCGCCGCAGTTCCTCCCTGCGAAGATCACGGTGCTCGCAGCTGTTTGCTCGGGAGCCTTTGTCTCGTTTGTCTTGAAGTGTTTCTACAAATGGCAGAATTCCATAAGAGATAAGAAGTACGGCAAGGTGGAGCATGTGGTCTTAGGAGATGAGGAGACGTGGGCCAACCTGACTGACCGGGAGAACAAGTCGTTCAGATATGTGATATAAGTAGCCTTGACGAAGGCTTTATAGACTAGAGGGAAGCGGAAGCAAGCACAATAGATTACCGATCACACAATGTTCCTGTCATACCCATCTTTGCCCATATCCTAGCCATGGCTCTACGAAAGGGGTTAGGGGGAGTACATAACGTGACTGAGTCTTGGCAGGATGTTGGCCGGTGCCGCAATGCGCCCGCCCCTAAACTCCAGCCCCATCGCCTCGAGAACGACACAACATCGACTTGATTCAGAATACAATGTTGTTGCCCGTCGGTTTGTATGTACCTCATATCGTAAGTGCAATACAGCCGAAACCGCAAAACGATACGGCGGTCCACCCATGATCTGCCCCTCCTCGGAGCGCCCGACGCAGGGTCCCTGCAGCGACAACACATTCTACATTGCATGGCCTCGTTCCCATCTCGCTTGCACGCTTCCCTCCCACGCAACGACATGTGCCGTCCCGCCACCACTACCGACACAATGGCTCAAACCCACGGTGAAGGACGCCAAACAAAGCCAAACGCTGGCCTGACGCCATTGCAGCGACCTGCATTGACACCAACATCGGAAGAGAAGCTAGCAAAAGCTTGACTCGTGGTTGTGATGGAGCAATATACATACCTTGGCAATTGTCGCATACTTTGTGAGGTAATTAGACGACTCGTGTATCTGCTCACTGTGGTTCGTCCGTGATTTTGATGGGCTTCTTTGCTTCTTCTAGGAAGATTGTGTCGTGTTCTATGCGTGCGGCATAGCAGGCCGGTCAAGGAGAAACCCCGAGACGCATGCAAATTAAAGCCTATCTAGCATGTATGTCATTCTGGTATCAGGAGTGACTGGCATCAAGCATGTATTCCATCTAACAGTGCCTGCGAGATGTAGGACATTCCTGTGCCATGCTGGGGTTGGTTGTCGTGAATGTAGTAGTCTCACAACCTCGGCAATGGATGTGCACGTAGTTTCATCTTCTTCCATCAGACCAGACATGCTTGCGATCGTATATCCACATCATGATTCGTCAGTGCTATCGAGCCCTCATCTGTTCACCCCTCTCCAATAAGGGCACGTAGAAGTTGCGACGGCTCACCCCTCGGTGGTAGTAGGTACCATTTATGTTTTGCGACACCATACTACATCTTGAGGTATTCTGTTCGTACAGGCAAGATGAGCATCAACACTGCTAATCTCACCGTGATTCTGACTGGCCTGGTGGTAGTCAGCGCTGTTGCCGGCTTGCTCCTTCGTGTTGTACAGACCATTTCTTTCCATCCACTGTCGAAATGTCCTGGGCCTTTCACTGCGAAGTTGACCGATCTTTGGGCGGCATATCACGGCTGGCGAGGCGATCTCGCTCATGTTCTGCATAGTTTACATGAACAACATGGTCAGTATTCTCAAACCTGGTAGTACTATCAAGCCATCTGACATTGATGATCCTTAGGGACCTTTGTGAGGTTTGGGCCCAACCGCATATCTGTCCGATCTGCCGAAGGACTGGAGAAGATCTATGGCTTCAAAGCAAACACACTCAAGTCGAGGAAGTGGTACGCCAATTTCGCCGCGGACCCTCGCCATCCGGCGACAAACACCGAAGTCGATCCCTCTATTCACAAGCGTAAGCGTGCGTTCCTCAACAAAGGCTTCACCAGTACGAATATGCAGCTCCTCAATCCCAAGATTCTAGAGGTAGTTGAGAATTGGAAACGACACTGCATCGTGCCCAAATCTGGAGAGGAAGATGACTGGTCCGAACCACGTGACATGGCCAACTGGTCGGTGTATCTGACCAACGACGTCATGGGCGCTGTTGTATTCAGCAAGTCTTTTCAACTGTCCGAAAGTGAAGAGCATCGCTGGTTAGCTCGGGCTGTTCCTCTTTCAACGAGGAGCAAGTACGCCAGTTGCTTCGCTCCATGGCTCATCACCAACCAGCTCGATCGCTACCTGTATCCTTCGCTCACATCTTGGCGCTTGAAGCTTCGATCGTTCAGCATAGCACAGCTGAACGCTAGGGTAGCCCGTAAGGACGATAAATCACTCCACGACTTCTTCCGTTATCTTCTCGAGGCCAAGGATCCCGCAACTGGGGAGGTGCTCGACGCTCGCACGCTCGGGAGTGAGTCAAATTTGCTGGTAGGCGCCGGGGGTGACACCACATCCACCGCAATCGCAGCCACTTTCTTCTTCCTTTGTCGTAACTCAGCTGCGCTAGCGAGGCTCACCTCAGAGCTACACTCCACCTTCTCCACTACCGACGCAATCGTTCCTGGACCTACCCTGGACGATTGCAAGTACCTACGAGCCTGTATCGATGAAGCCATGCGTCTCGCTCCGCCCGCCCCGTCACCACTCATGCGGGAAGTTCAAGAAGGCGGGCTGACCATCGATGATCAATTCATACCTCAAGGGACCGAGATTGCAGTCACCACATTCGCCATGCATCGAGATCCAGAGCACTTCCCGGAACCGCTGGAGTACAAGCCAGAGCGATGGGTCCCCTCACTATCATCCGAGGAAGAAACAAAGAAGGCTAAGGAGGCTTTTGCGCCGTTCTCAATGGGCGCGAGGCAGTGCATCGGTATGAGACTGGCATATCTGGAAGCTATGGTCACGATCGGGAGGGTGGTTTGGGAGTACGACATCCGATCGGCGAAGGGTATGGAGAAGATCGGAGAAGATAGTGATGGGCTGTACAAGCTCATTGATAGCTTCGGTACCGAGAAGGTCGGTCCACGGGTGGAGTTCAAGCGGAGAGAGTTTAAGGCAGCATCTTGACCACCTTCACATTGAAGCTACCTGTCAGCCATCTGTCAGCACCCGCGCACACATCATGTGTCACCATATTGAATAGATCTATAGCTTTACAGCCAGCCTCCCTGGTCGCTCCCCATCTCAAGTGCTCCCAGCTCTACACTCCTCCAACCTCCTCCTCTGCTTCCCTTCCGCATCAAAATTCCCCTCTCCCAACCACGTCTCAAACCCCCTCCTCAACCCCTCCCAATCCTCATCCACCATCGCAAACCACGCCGTATCCCTACTCCTCCCCTTGAGAATCATATGCTTCCTAAACGTCCCCTCATACTTGAACCCCAGCCTTTCCGCCGCTCGCATACTCGGCTTATTGAGGTCGTTACACTTCCACTCGAACCTTCTAAACCCCAGATCGTCGAACACGTGACGCGCGAGGAGGTAGATGGCCTCTGTCGCTGCGGCCGTGCGTTGCAGGTCCGGGGAGAAGAGGATGGAGCCGACTTCGATTACGCGGTTAGGGAGGTCCATGCGCATGAGGGAAAGGAAGCCGACTGCTTCTTTGCCGTCAGGGGAGGAGGAGGGAGAAGGGGAGTGCTTGAAGATGGTGTATGTCCAGGGATTGGTGGTGGCGCGCTTCTTCTCGAGGGCGGAGCGGAGGTCCGAGGCGGAGATGTAGGGGACGTCGAAGAGGTAGTCGAATAATGGGCCGGCCGTGGGGCCGGATATGCGGGGGTAGAGGTCGTCGGCGTGGGATGGCGAGACGGCGCGGAGGGTGACGAAGCGGCCGGTGAGGACGGTGTCGTAGGAGGGCGCGGTAGCGGGGTTGTGGGAGACGAGGTCGCCTAAAGCATTGTTGGGCGGAGACCTGTGGTCTGTCAGAGCAAGGCAGCTATTCAGATAACGGGTGTTTACATGGTCGGAATGGCCAAGTGGATTAGAGGGTCAGAGGTAGATGCAGTTGCGGTATATATGGTGTCTGATCAGGCTTGGTGAGTCATTGACCACGCACGAAAGACTGCTATAATGGCAGATTCATACACACGAGCTGTTTCTGCAATTCATTTGGGTCCACAGACCGGTATCAATTGAGAGCGTGGAGGCATGGAAACACTGAGAATTGCTTTTGAATCTTGCCATGTGAACCTTGTCGCTCGATGGGCAGTGTGAGGAACAATGCCTACCACAGGCATATAGAGTTTCAAGTGCAGTACCTCTTGCGACAAACTTCACAATGCTATGTATTCAAAGCTGTCTCAATATATAGATGCCATTCTACCCAGTATGTCCTATCAACGCTTCTACTGTAGCCCTGATTCTTAGGCGACAATCCAAAGCAGTCAAGATCCGGCAGGCAGCTGGACAGGGTATGAGGAAGGCGTCCAACTCTCAGAAACTTCTGCGGCTCCTCGGATATTGTATCAAGACTGTGGTCGCCTTCGCCCAAGAGCTGAGGATCAAAATGTACGCAGCCGACAGCGACTATGCAGACTTCGGCGAAACTGCTAGTGACAGCAGTAGTGACGACGACATGTTCGACTCTCATCATGACAACCACATCACCCCGACAGAGCCTGATATCGAAGAGCGTCACCCCTTCTGGCCGGATTACCCCAATGGCCTTACGGTATCATATACAACACTTAATCGAGTGCGATCTGCTAGGAATAAGCTGCTACAGGACAGCTTCAACCAAATGGTTCTGGAATTGCAAGCGACGAAGAAGGCGCACGTCGAGCAGTGTATGGACTGCGACAAGCGACTCCAGTGCCTTGATCGGACTAATCGGCGAAGGATGCTTATATCTTTTGCGGTGGCATGCATCTTCGTGAATCTGCCGCTCCTGTATTTCGTTGTGAGAAGGTGACGTTGGGGAGCGGTGGACACCAACAGATTCAGTATGAGCTTGCAGAAGTGGAGCTTTCTAGGCGGAGTTCGGAGGTGAGCGGTGGAGTACGAATGGAATCTTTGTCGCTGGTCATCCTACGGCGCTTTTTCTCCCCCTGCAATGCCCCCAATTTTCGGCCCGCCTGGCAGCTTGTCCAGCACGCCGTTGACCTGCTCTTTGACATGTTGCTGCTGTCTGCACTTCCACGCGACGTCGTTCTTGAATGATGTAAAGTACTTCTGCGTGCAGGACTCGCCAGATTTGCAAAGATCCAACGCTCGCTGTAATTTGGTCTTGTCCCAGCCGTTGACAAAATCTCCATGGTAGCCATAGCCACTCATGTCACCATTACTGAGGACGAAAGGTTGCTTGTTCGAGTACCACTTGTATTGCGGTTGGCTCGTCTGGTACACAATCTCGTGGAACAGGCTCGGAAGTCGTACAGGATGAGTCGGCGGGCAGGGTCCATTGTTGAGGTTGTCCAGTGGATATGCCATGTGTGACTTGTGGTCACTGGTGTCAATGTCTCGACCATTCCAGCATGAGGGAAAGTTAATCTGAAGGCGTATGTTGCCTTTACATGTCTGGGTTGGGAGACTATAGTACGTAGTCGAGTCACAAAGATAGGATATAGCTCGGCCAGAGATGCTGCTATTGTACTTGCGGCGGTTCGTGTCGCCGGCCATCATGCGGAATCCATCGGGAAAAGCTTTGATGTCTTCTCCAGGAGCATGACGGGGATTATAGTATATCGCCATGCCACCTCCTTCGCCGCTCGAGAGTTGCCCCCCTGAAGACGTGTAAGCTTGTGCTGGCAGTCAAGTGCTTCTCACTGACCTATAGGGATCGAAAGTATGCTGCCATTCTGTGCCTGAAAGTATAGCTTCGGTGACCAGTAGTTTGAGAGATCCTCGCTGATCGCTTCGCACGAAGAGCACGTTGAGCGTCGAGCTTGCTGAAAGTCCATGCTCAGAGCAAAGCCATTTCCTCCACCAATCGTATGGACATGTGTGGCGGCTTTACCTGGATTCACAATCGGGTCTGCGCGCTCCTCGACTAGATGATTGATGCAATTTTGGACGAAAGTTCCGGCATTACTGGGTACTGCCTGGACCCCAGACACTGAGAGAACAGTGAGGAGTAGGACGAGCATTTCGATCTGGTGGCGTCGCTGACCTGGAGAGAGAGCTGATGGTGTTGTGAGCACAGCAAGCTTGCGGACATTCCTTACTTAAGATAGGCAGCCTCCTGAGTGGACCAAATAACGCAGCTGCATAGCTATGCTGTAATTTGAGGTCGAAGGATTCTCTGAAACAGCCAAAACCGTTATTGCTGATAGTCAATTTAAGACGCCTCGATCAAGTAGCTAGGACTGCCCAAACACCTAGCCGTTAAAACTAACATGGCTTGCAGGAACACCTTGCGAGCTCTGTCCAGTGGTTCTCAACATCCTACCTGAGTTGCATGGGCATTGGCACACCTTTCGAGCGTTTCAGAGTGATCTGCTAGAGCCGTGGGAGCTATGGTTGCCGACTGAGCACCTCGCAAAACATCTCCCAACATGCAAGCTTGTCGTGCAATGAATCGAGACGCGACAGGTAGCCGATTGAGGAGGAAGAGAAAATCCGAGGTGGAATCGCTGCGATGATGGACTTGTCACCTCGGCTGTTCTTCGGCTTTGCTCGGACGAGCTTTGGGCAACCTGACGTATGGACCCCGAGGGTCATGAGATTTATGACAGCGTGTCTACGCTCTGTCTCTACCAGTCCATCGCCTTACAGTCATGAACACAAGCTCTATGTCGAGATGCTTTCGTGCATCGCAAGGCGGTATAGCATCTCAAGTCCGGCATGCAGCACCACGGATACGCCAGCAATGCTCACGTCGTCTCTTGTCTGAAGGACCTGGACCCGGAGCCGGGGGACGACCAGAGCTGCAGAAGAACAGGGTGGTAGCGCCAAAGACCAGGATAGCGATCGGAATTATCTTCTGTGGAAGCTTGATATACTCAATGGTACGTTCACGCGGCTCCTCATCCTCACCAATGTGTACCTTCCTTCAAAGCAATGCCCTTAGCCTGTCCACCATTCAGCCTCTCACTGAACTCAGCAAACAGGTGACAGAGTCAAAACCGAGCCCTCCAGCATCGCCGAGCGGGACACTCTGAGCAAACGAGAGTCTGGCATCACGCCGACGTCGCCCATGCGGCTCCGGATGGAATCCCTCATCAAGTCAAAACAAGAAGAGATCGTTACAGCTCTACAAGCTATCGATGGCAAGCAGTTTCAGATCGACCGATGGGACCGGCCGAATGGTGGAGGCGGTATCACCTGCGTGCTGCAAGATGGAAATGTCTTCGAAAAAGGCGGCGTCAACACCTCGATAGTCTACGGCACACTCCCACGCGCGGCCATCCAGAAGATGCGTGTCAACCACAAAGCCCTTGATCCTGACGTCGAGAGTCTTGAGTTCTTCGCCGCCGGCCTGTCGCTTGTTCTCCACCCGAAAAATCCGATGTGCCCCACGGTCCACCTCAACTACCGCTACTTCGAAACCATCCACGACGACGGCACACCTAATGCTTGGTGGTTCGGCGGTGGTACCGACCTCACTCCCTGCTATCTATTCGACGAGGACGTCATCCACTTCCACCGAACCATGAAGGAGGCTTGCGACAAACATGATAAGGACTACTACAGTCGCTTTAAGAAGTGGTGTGATGATTACTTCTCTGTAAAGCATCGCGGCGAGGCCAGAGGACTCGGAGGAATCTTCTTTGACGACCTAGACGATCAAGAGAAGGATCAAGAATCGCTCTTTAGCTTCGTCCAGGAGTGCGCGGACGCTTTCCTGCCAAGCTACCTACCAATTCTGGAAAAGAGGAAGGATATGCCCTTCACAGAGAAGGAGAAAGAGTGGCAACAGATCAGACGAGGGCGCTATGTCGAGTTCAACCTCGTTCACGATCGTGGGACAAGTTTTGGTCTGAATACACCAGGTGCAAGGGTGGAGAGCATTTTGATGTCTCTACCCCTGACAGCGCGATGGGAGTACATGCATGGACCGGAGAAAGGAAGTAGAGAGGAGCGGATGCTCAGCGTCCTCAAGAAGCCGGTTGAATGGGTATAATACTTCACTGTCCTCACCTCAGCTTCGTCTGCTGGACATAGATGGCATAAAGTCTTGTATAAAAAGCATTGTATCATGGTATCTACACCTCCGTCTTCACTGGGGCGTCAGGCGTTGGCCTCGCAGCCAGATCGCTGGCGCCGCTCTTGCTAGGGTCCACCTTTGAGTTCTTAAACGACTGCTCAAAGTCCGCAATGATGTCGTCGATGTGCTCCGTGCCCACACTGATACGGATGAGGTCCTCAGTGACGCCGCTTGCCTTCCTCTCCTCCACGCTCAACTGCTCATGCGTAGTCGTCCAGGGATGGATGGCGAGCGTCTTGCTGTCGCCCACGTTCGCGAGATTGCTGATAAGCTTGAACCCATCCACGACCTGGCTGCCGGCTGACGCATCACCTTTCACACCGAAGCTAAGCACGCCTCCGAAGCCGCGCTTGAGGTACTTCTTCGCCAGCTCATGGGACTCGTGCGATTCGAGACCAGGGTACTTCACCCACGCCACGTTCTCGTTCTTCTCGAGCCACTTTGCGAGTGTGAGGGCGTTGGTCGCGTGTCTCTCGGCTCGCAGACTCAGGGTCTCGATACCGAGGAGGAGCTGCTGGGCAGCGAAAGGGTTCAGGGCAGAGCCGAGATCGCGGAGGATCTCCACACGCACGCGGATAGCGAAGGTGATTGCGCCAAAGGTGTCGTAGAACTTGAGCCCGTGGTACCCGTCGCTTGGCTCGACCATTTGGGGGAACCTCTTGCGGGCACCTTCACTACCCCAATCGAACTTCCCGGAGTCGACGACGACGCCGCCGATGGTGGTGCCGTGCCCGCCGATCCACTTCGTTGCTGAGTGGACCACGATGTCTGCTCCGTGGCTGATGGGTCGGACATAGTAACCCCCTGCACCGAAAGTGTTGTCGACAACGACGGGAATGGAGTGCTTGTGCGCGACTGCCGCGATGGCCTCGAAGTCAGGCACGTTGTAGCGTGGGTTGCCAATGCTCTCGATGTACACCGCTTTGGTCTTGTCGTCGATCAACTTTTCGAAATCTTCCGGTTTGTCACCATCGACGAACTTGGTGTTGATTCCGAGACGCGGAAATGCCACCTTAAATTGGTTGTACGTGCCGCCGTAAAGGTTAGAAGTGGCGATTATGTTATCCCCTGCGTGGGCGAGGGCCGCCACGGTCATAAATTGAGCCGCTTGGCCAGAAGCGGCGGCGACGGCGGCAACACCACCCTCCAAAGCAGCGACACGCTTCTCGAAGACGTCTACTGTTGGCTGCAGCCTGTCAGCCATGTCTTACGTACCCTGGGGCCGTGATACGCGCGTTACCGATGCGGGAGTAGATGTTCCCGAACTCTTTCAACCCGAAAAGTCGAGCACCGTGCGCACTGTCGTTGAATGTGTATGAAGTAGTGGCATATATGGGTACAGCGCGCGATTTGGTGGTGGGATCAGGTTCCTGGCCTGTGAGATAAGTCAGTATCAGGCTCGGGGGGTGGAGGCAGGGTGTGGTGGAGCGGGAGGCCCAGGGCTTCCGCTCTTGGCGCGTTCAGGTGCCGCCGACCGTCTCAGAAGAGCAAGAAGGCTGATCGAAGAAGCGTACATACCGGCGTGGAGCTGCAGTGTCTCGAAGTTCTGAGACTCTCCTGCCATCGTGACTGAGTGGTCGTCTTGTCTGGGCTTATTTGGGGACGGCGGCAAGGATAGGGGAGCTGAATCGCGATTCCCGTCACTGGACGAGTATTCGTGTAGAACGACTAGATCAACAATGAGGTCAGGAATAAATTGGGATCAGGAAACCCTGCATGCGATCAGGACGGATATGTATGAGGTCCAAAAAAAGGTGTGATCGGGGCCATTTTGGCGCTAGCGATGGCGTGATGCCCCGCAACCATGCAATTCAAAATCGTGTTCAACCTTCAGCAGCGATTTCGGAGAGCCAATTGCTCTAGGAGGCCGAATGCCTATACTCGACGTACCTTTTCAGCACATTATGTCCATTTTCTGGCTTACAACGTTGACAAGCAGAGGACATAACGTAAGGTCGCTTTGCGAGACCCCGCGGGGTTGTTGCTCGGCTTCATGCGGGGCCTGCCGCATGAGGAAGGTGGGGGAGGGGTCAAATTTGCGCCAAGACGATTTGTGACAGTTTAGTTCAGTCGGATTGAAGCTGGACGCTGTATACACGCAACCTCGAAATGCAACTGCTGATGTTGCACGTACCCAAGTTTCGCGATATGAATCAGAAGGATGAGGATGCCCTTTTGAGTTCATCCCGAATTTGAGCCAATTTCGATGACCGAACCAATCTGCGCCTTGCCCGCACCGGGCATCAAGGAACAAAGCCAGCGCCATCAATTCGATCACTCCAAGACGTCCAGTACGATCTCGCCCTCACCTGACGGCTCCTGTCGAAATGCCATACTCTGACGCTTAAGACTACTCTGTCCCTGATGCTTCAATAAGTCACTTCGCCATTGTTGGCCTTCTAGCGGTTTCTCCAGAGTCCTTCGCATCATTGGTCTTGGATGATTATTCCTTCGTCACAAATTGTGCTTCGGAGAGCATCTCTCGAGCAACCTGACTTCCGGGCAAGGTCTCCGTGACTCTCTGATCATGCTCAGCGCTGGCCTCATGGCCCATTGTAGGAAAGACTGTCGGATCCCGACGAGTGATGTGTCTGTCTTGAGCATACTGGGAGCCCTGGAGTGACTGAGAGTTGAGCACTGGACTCGAAATGGGGAGCGACCGCAAATAGTGCTCCACATGCCGTGTCGGTTTCAGAGGATGGTACAGACGCGACATGAACGCTGTAGGAAGGGCAATCGGCCGGGAATGGATCAGAGCTCATCAGTGTGCTTCGTAAGGAACGACTTACTGCGGTAAGAGACGTGAGGGACCATCAGAGCGCCGCACGAGGTTGGCTCAAAACCCAGCGGAGCCATGATGCACCGCTACAAGCTGCTTGGTCCACTCGACAGGCTCTTTGTAACCTTGTCGAAGGCTCTGGCATTCAAACGTTGCCATGCCCAAGGTGATGAAGTATCATGACTATTTTGTCACATCGAATCTCCCAAGATCGTCGCACTACTCCTTTGCTACCAGGAGCTCGTAGCACAATAGGAATGAGCATGCTGATTGTCGAAGTTTTGCATTTTAACGGATTTGGCGATCACAAAGCTACACCAAGCCTGATGGAACCATTGAGAAGCTCGGATCCGAGCTGTTCAGTATATCCTCACTTCATAGGACCCATGATGTAACCATTCGCGTTTCAATGCTGGTCGTGAGCAAAGCGTTTACCCACGCCCTCGTCTTCCGGGGTACGCTTCATCCGATCGCCACCGGTGGTAGTATCACGCCATTGACTATCATGGCCCGGTCTGCCCTCTCTGCATTCTCCTGGGCCACTTTCTCTCTTTCCTGCCTCAGTGCATCTTTCCTGAGAAGCCTGGCCGTCTCGCTCTCGTTCACTCCTGCACTAGGTTGTGGACATCTCAGACCCATGGCTCGTCGCTTCATCTTGACCTCGTATTAATCTCGCTCGGGAAGGCGCCATGAGATGTGCACATCGCTCATTCTCTTCCATAGATATTGGCTCCAGCGACCTGCCCCGCCGGCTCCACGATCTGTCGAGACTCAATTTTTAGGGGAAAGATGTGAAAGCTGATTGTCATGCGGTAAATGAGGTATGGCGGTTTTCTCATGAGGTGAATGTTGAAAGGTGGTGGGGAGTGGCAGCAAACTACCAGATCGGGCTGGCTGATCGGGACGACATATGTGCAGCTAAGGGGAGGATGCGAGGTATCATCAGAGGATCTAACTTGCTGGATGCAAGAAGTAAGCTGTTCGAACTCGCTGGTGGTCCAAGACCACACATGGGTTTTCGCCCCACTTCTCTAATGGTCTGCATAATCGAGGTATATTCATTGATACATCATAATGGAATATAGAGAAGACCCACTTACGTACAAATGTGTACCTGACATGCCGAACTCACTGGAAACTACCGCACATGGTCGCAGCTTGGCGAAGCGCATATAGATTGCGGACATGCATCCTACGTCAAGAGTGCTGGAAAAGTCATGGCCAGCCTCTCGACACCGAGTGCTTGGATTGCGTCGACAGCGTGCATCCGACAGCATAGCGCCATGGAAAACTACATTGACGCATCCTCACGCCTGCGGACGCATAATTCATTCGTCGGAGATTTTGCGAGCATGTAGCTCGGCACGGACCGAGTTGAAGAGGGAAAGGTCTAGGTCAAGGGGGATCGACCTGCAGAATCAGCTATACCAGACGGCTCACACGGATGGAAGTGCTTGCGCAACAACATCTGCCCGGCAGGTGTGTCATCTGAGAGGCGGTCCATGATCTGGTCTGTCCTGAATCGGCTCATGGTATCTTCCTTCCCAAGCTCTTTCACCACGCTGTACTTCGGACAGAGAGTGCGTCCACTCACGATAGGAGTAACGGCAGGAGTCCCGAGAAGCTTGCCGGATGATGATGTCTTTTTCAGATTGGACAGAATTCTCGAATGCGATTATAGGTATTCATTCAGAAGGGATGGAGAGCAGCGGATGTTGTCAAGTGCTGAAATCTGCACTAGTCCATTCTGGGATATCTAGCAGAAGCTCCCCACCACTACTGCTCCTTGAGTCCTTCGACTGCCGCTACTGCTCAAGCTCTTTCACCAGACTCTGCGCTGGTCATGGTTCCACTCTATTGGCCATACCCATGCGCCTGCAGCCACTCCTTAATGACCTTCCCATCCCTCTCCCTATACCCCGCCAACCCCTTGATAGTATCACTCACAACAGCCAAACCCCGGTCAAAGCCCTTCTGATCCTTATCCTTGAAGAAGTTCTGAATATCCTGCTCAACCTCTTTGCTTGCATACTTAGTCAAACTCATTCTTAGGAATCGCTCAAGCACGACCATATTACCACTGAGCTTGTCGAAGATAGTCTGCCAATTCTTCTTGATGAATGCCCAGACTTCATTACGGACGGCGGAGTTGAGGGCGAGCGCGCGAGCCGGCGTGTGCAGATCCTGTGTGGCCACGGCGCCACTGAAGGACCAGTCGAGATAGTCTCTGGCCAGGTCGGCGGTGGGGACGCGGCCCATGGCGGCGAGGGTGATCTCCTTGCCGTCGACGCTGGTGGTTGACTCGAACTCCTTGCGGACCTTAAGGTAGGCTTCCTTGCCGGAGGTCTTGATCGCGATCTTGAAGACAGCTAGACGCAGGGAGGGGTGGATGGCGTTCTTGTCGCCGGAGAAGTACGCGTCGAAGCGCTTGTTGGCTTCTGCGACGGTGGCTTCGTGGCCGGCGAGACCGGCGCTGGAGATCAGCAGGGCGCGGAGTTGGCCCGTGAGATAATCTTCCTTGGGCTCAAATGTCCAACCAATCTTGTCGGTCGCTGATGATACGAGCTTGAGTGTGAAAGCACGGAGCCCGTTCGACACTGCTTCGTCGTCTGCGAAGATGCTGCGGATGTTGCCAAGGGCAGCAAGAATCTCAGACCAGACACTAGCTTATTGTTAGTAGTATTATTGTAGAGTATACTTGACACTCACAGGTAGTCAGTCTCCTTGTCTAGACCTTCGAGGAACGACAGTACTCCAGCGGTTGTAGCATCACCCGAGATCGCCAGAGCTGAGGCGTCACCGATCAGCCCGATCTTGTCCTCCACAGAGAGCTTATCAAGCTGCTTGCTCAAAGTCTGTAGCCGTTGAGGGGGGAGATTCGTGCGGTAGAACCCAGTCTGGTTAGTATTAAGCTTGTAGAAGCTGTCGTCGATGTTTCTGATGGTATCCTGCTTGACCGTCAAAGCAGATGTCTGAATCTGCGAGCTCGCGCCACCAGTTTTGAGTCCGAGCGGCACCCACCATGTCGTGATATCCTCCTCAGGCTTGACACCGCCGCCACTCAGGAATCGTGATTGCTTGACCGAGATCTGGCCTGGCTCTTCGGCAACAGTGACGACGGGAAAGCCGATTTTTCGGATCCAAGGATCCATGAAGACGTTCACATCCTGACCGGATCTCTTGCTCAATGCATTCCAGAGGTCTTGCGTGGTGGCATTTCCGAACTTGTGGGTCTTCAGGTAATCTGCAACTCCGTCCAGGAAGACCTCCGGTTTCAAATGGTTTGCAAGCATTCGGATGCAAGAAGAGCCTTTGAGGTAAGAGATTGAGTCAAAAATTTGATCGACTTCCAAAGCATTCCGCACGGGCACCTCAATGGGATGCGAAGTCCTCAAAGCGTCAAGGCTGAAAGCGGTTTGCATGCCTTCGTGAGTGAATTGCCCCCAGACGTTCCAGTCAGGATGCAGCCAGTCGACAGCGTACCATCCGACCCAAGTAGCGAAGCCCTCGTTAAGCCACAGCTCGTTCCACCAGTCCATGGTGACCAAGTTGCCGAACCATTGATGGGCCAATTCGTGAGCGACCACGTATACGACGCGGTTCTTGTACTTCTGATCAGAAGCGTACTCGTCGAACAGTACTGCAGTGGTTCTGTATGTGATGAGTCCCCAATTCTCCATGGCGCCGTGCGACTAGACATGTCAGTATGTGATTATGGTGAATTTGGGGAGACATATAATTGGCTGACCGCCGAAGTATGTCAGAAGTCCGGCAACAGTACAGGAGAGGGAATCTACTTACAAACTCATGTACGGCTAGCAAATCTACCTTGGGAAGTGGATAGTCGATTTTGAATACCTAATATTGTTAGTGGCGATTCTCGTGACCCGGGAGAATTCCCTTACCTCGCTGAAATAATCCACGATCTTCGCAGCGCTCTCCAATGCCAGCTTACCCTGGCTGATCAAGCCTTTCGTGCTGTAGACGCGGACAGGCAGGTTCTTGCCGTTGTACTTTCGTTGCGTGAAGTCCTCGATGTACTCAAAGTCGCCAAAGGCCCAGGAGAAGAGGTATGTGCTCATGACGGGTGATTTCTCGAATACGACCGTCTTCAGACCGACCTTCTTGCTCTTCTTGACCTCCTTCTCTTGCATGTTGGACAGGGCAGTCTGGTCCTCCGGAATCTCGATCTCAAACTCCAGGGATGCTTTGAGATTTGGCTCGTCAAAACAAGGGAAAGCTCTTCGGGCGTCCGAGGACTCGAATTGGGTGGAGAACATGTAGTGGTACTCATCATCCTTTGGCACAGAAGCTGCCGCTGGCGCTGCTGGCTTGTATTTCGATCTATAGAAGCCAGCCATGTCGTTATTCATTGTGCCTGAATAGGAGATGGTGATCAATGCCTTGTGCGACTGCGGAATTGCCTGGTCGAAGTGAAGGGTCGCCCTCTGGTTCTTCTCATCGTAGGTGACATTGTTGGTCTTGATAGAGCCTTCTGTCTTGCCAGCTTCCGTCTGCACTTCCGCGCTGTGTATGTTGAGCCTGTGTGTGTTCAGGGTAATCTCTTTCGTTTCCGACCTGACCTCAACATCGATCTTGACCGTTCCTTGATAGCTCCATTCCCCGCCGAGCTCGAGATCATAGAGAGAGAGGTTGTAGTTCAATGGCTTGACGGTAGAAGGCAGTACATCTCTGTCGGACGCCATCCTGACAAGTTGACTTGATGCTGAGGAGGAGCAGGATCGAAGACGCTGCAAGGTCGCTGGAATTTCAATTCGTCGTCCGGTCGTGAGTCTTTTGGGTAGGTCAAATGCTCTGGCGTGCTCTGTGTGGACCCCTCCTGCCCCGCTTAGGCGGCTATACGCGGCTGAAGATGTGTATTGACACAATCGATGTACTGTAGATCGCGTCAAGATCTTTCTGACCGGGAGGAGTGCCTTCATCGGCTAGAATGGAGGATGGTCGTGGCTGTCGACTGTATAGCCAAGATCGATGAAGCTATAGCCAAGCAAGGTCGTCAGACCCTGAAAACCTCATCACCAGCTCTGCTGACTTGGGTCTCCTCTCTTTGCCACTACACAACAATCGCCATAATAGAATGTCATTGCTTTGGATCAGAGATATAAGTCTCGGTAGCTGGTATCGAACTCGAATCAACACTTGCTGGGGCCTGCACTTCTTATCCTTGTCAAATTGTGGTATATGGATAGGTATCGGAAAGGGTAGATGAGAAGGAAATGATGCGCAAATGGCTAATGGAAGTACGCTACTAATTCTGGTTTACACGCAATGAAAGCTGTGCTGCTGTGCCTTATTTGAGCGGGCTCGCCGCGGTTAACTGTAGCCTCGCGGGACAGTGGCAAATCTGTGACATCCATGAAGCCAGAGGCGTCGAAGCCAAGGTCCAGTCCGGCAAGATAGACGCCTTCACTCGAACATACGCCAGAGAGGGCAACATAGGCCTGTCGCAGGTCGTGCTGAGATGTAGGTCATCGTTGCCTTCTTCAAGGCGAAGGTAGGTCTCCGAAATTATCGAGATCTTCTTATTTGTTCATCGCTGGTCTGAGGTTTGGGAAAGGATAGCACGCAATGGAGAGGGACGCTGTTGCTCAATTCCGAGGGGACTTGTTGTTCGGTAAGGTACGTGAAGCTTCCAGGCAGCTATAAAGCCACAGCTGCCTTCCTGAACAGTCTCAGGATTCGTACTCGGAAACCATCAGCCTTGAAGCATCGAGGAACGAGCGCCAGATATTGTATGAGAAAACAAAACGACAAACAGACGACGTGGCAGCTGAGCAGGAATGTCAAATATGAGAACATAGGCCCACAAGGTACGCAGAGGCGGTACCGGTTTGTCGTCGGCGCAACGCAGGACAAGTACTCAACTACATCAGGTCGAGGTAAGGAGTAGCGGGTATGGATACAAGGGTGACATGGCCCATGAGACGCGGTATACCCAACGACATGATCAGCTCGCTTAATGGATAAAGATGATTAGGTAGGGAGCATTTGATAGTGATGGTGCAATTCATGGTACATCATTCATGAAAATGATATCAAGGAGCAAGCTGCACGGAGGAAGACTTGCTTGTTCAGAGGGCGTCTTGTTAGTTGTGCCACAACAAGGCGTCATAAATGTATGATATCAGAAATGCACATGCTTTGTCGTGGTCGCTGCGCAAGATAGGGACCTTCGTGGTACCGTACGAGGACACACCACTGGTACAACGCAGCATTGATATGCAGCCCAGTCACGTCCGAGCGTGCCCTTTGGACTGGTACGCATGGGCGAAGATCCAGTATTGATAATGGAAAAGCAGATACCAAGAACGCTATCCTAGTTTCTGCTTCACCAGCACAATCCACCACTTTCCCGACTTTGACACCAGGGTATGAACGACTCCGCCCTGATCCCACTCATAACCTGATAGCAACCTCCAAACACGGCACCCTCCACTCCCTCCTCCCCACCAACTCCCTCAACCACTGCGCACCACTCATGACCCTGGCTTCTCCCAACCTACCCCTCACCCCATCCAGCATCACCTGCGCCGCCGCGCCAGCCGTCGAGTTAAACACATCCCCTACAAGACTCTTATCTTCCCGCGCCGCTCCCACGGCAGACCAGTCCCAGATATTGTTCCGTGGTTCGAACCAGTTGGTGCGCCAGTCGTAGAGGGAGGCGACGAGGATGGTGAGGAGGATGGAGCAGTACAGACAGGGACGGTGGAGGTAGAAAGTCGCGGTGACGAAGAGGAGGAGGTAGATTGGAGAGACGTTGATGCTGGGAGGGATGTTAGTGGAGATCTCGAGAAGGGGTGGAGGGAGGGGGAGAGGAGGGTGCGGGGGGAGCCGGCGCATGAGGAGCGAGTACGTTGGACAGAGGAGATGGGAGGCTCGGGATAGAGCGAACAAGGAGCGGATAGGGAAACGTACAGGAAGAAGAGGAGTGGTATCCAGGTGCGGAGGCAGAACATGGCCTCGAGGCCCCGGAGGTGTAGTTCGCGGCGTGTACTCAGCGGGTGATCAAAGATTGATTGGTTCCGCGCAGATAGTAGCGAAAGAATTAAAGTAGATATGAAGTTGAAGTAGCGCTTCCTCACTATGGCGAAGTAGGTAGTGGAGAGATGTCATGGATAATTTGCTGACCCGGGACTTTTTGGGGTGTAACGGAGGACGCTCGGGGCTGAAAAACAAAACGTCACCGGCGGTAGCAACTTCCACTTGAGACCATAACAGCAGAGAAAATCATTGAAGTGGGCACTTCTGGATGGATCTATCGGTACATATGTATTGCTACACGATTGCTATCATGGCTGCGACGCACATTGAGACAATCAACACCAACAAGCTGAGGTTCGACGTGGATTGCCCTCCAGGCACAACTGCCGCTGCTGTGTTGCCTGCCGGCGTTTGTGTCGGTTCACTCGACCGCGTTGCGTCAAAAGATGCTCCAGCCAGCCTAGTGGTCGCCCGCGTGCTTGCTGACGCAGAGGCCAGCAGCTCGCTCGGTTGAGAAGCTGGCAAGTCCCTAATCACGCCTGCCCTGAAAGTCGTGCCACCGATCGTGATAACACCAAACAAAGCAATATCTCGAAGTGGTACTGTCCGACCATTCCCAATAACGATGCCATTACCGGTATATCGTACTGCTTGACCTCCTACCACAACTGCCAGTCCATTCAACAGCAGAGTCTTACCACCAAGGTGAATTGCTAGAGGTGTGGTCATGTGCGAATCCGGTAACCCCAGTCTGAGAGGTGCCTGGATGCCACCGATGTTGATGCTGCCGCCATTCCGATGTGCGAGGTCCGATATAGCCATCGTCTGGGTATGGTCAACGATCAGTCCATGGCGACCATAGCGCAGTCGCTGTCCGTTGACGATAGCCGGTGGACCGCCAAGGTAGAGAGTATTTCCTGCCACCATCATCGACAACGGCGTCTGTGCTTTGTGCTGCGCTAGGAGTGGCTGATACGAGGCAGTGTTGGTTTTGTCTACGACGACACCATGAGCCCGAAAGACGATTTCCTGCCCATTGAGGGTGGTACTGTCTCCTGACCAGAATGTCTTACCCTGCATCACATGTGCGTTGTCGGTCTCATGCAATACGGTGATAGGACTACCGCCAATAGTGACGACAGCTCGTTCCGGAACACAAGGTCCTATAGCGTCGATTTTCGCGTGGCCACCTGCAGGACCCTGGTGGACCAAGGAAGCTATGATACCAGCAGCGTCTGTAGGTGCAGCGTTGACTGTTGGCTGATTGATCATAGAGACTATTGCGCCACCGAGATCATGTTGAAGGCTGGATGGTCTTTCTACAGCAGAAGAAGTCGGTGTCGGGCTCGCGGCATTTTCCATAGGCCTTGTCTGCCTAGGAGGGAGCTCCAAAGACGACGAAGGGGTCGCAGGCTCTGGCGTGACTGGCGCAGCATCCGTCAATTTTGGCCACGGAGCATCTTGCGGCTCCGTCATCGAAGGCATCTGTGCGAGGGCGCTGGGAGGGTCCTGGAGGGTCAGTCAAGCGACCTCACGTCATACTTGTAGACTCACAAAGATGCCTGGATTGTCTATACCATTGAAAACACAATCGTCTGGATTTATGGTGTTGATACTGTGCAGAATATCGAGGAAAGTGGTGGGCCAGGCGAGAAACGGCGCATATGGAGTCTTGATAGTGTCCATTGGAAGACATTGAGTGGTCTCCAAGCCATGACAGACTGGCATGCATGAGTACGCGGTCCAAGGCACAGGGCCATCAAGATCGGCATAATCAAACTTGAAAGTGCCCAACTCGCCCACCAAGCCGCATACACTCGATACCTCGTCACTCTTGAATGGCAAAAGCAGCGATGAGTGCCACTCTGTCACAATATCATCGTTGTCGACTGAGATATAAGATATGCTATGGTAAGAGACATAGACCGTTGGAGAGGTTAGGGTCGCCCCCTCATAAATCGCGGTATTCGGTGCGGACAGCGCAGTCGGTGTGCCTGGGAATTCGGTACGCTGACCCTTCTGGCACATGTCACCCCCGGTGGCGGAGACTGGCCCTATACTGGGGTCAGTACTACGTCCACCTTCAACCGTTCGACTTACAATACAACAACTGAGCTGACTCCACATCCATACGACACCATCTGGTCGTCATGAACGGGGAATCACATTCGTGCGGATAAGCGAAGCCCCCATTGGGGCTATCGATAGCTGTACCTTTGACGAGCTCGGTGGAGAGGTGGTCCGTGTAAGCCACCCACATGGTCTTGAGAAGTGGACAGATACTAGACATCGATTCTTGGTCAATGGTACACGGCGGCGGCGGAAAGGAGACTAGAGGCGCCAGCCCAGGACCAGCCGGCGTCAACGTGGAGTATTCTGACCATGTACTATCTCCAGTATAGACCGTGCGGGGGACTTTGTCACAAAGGGTCGTTGTATAGTTGCCAGTAACTGTCGAGGTGTAAAAGTAGTCGCCGACTTCTTCATAGAAAGTGCTGGTGTACCCAATCGTGGAGCCTCTCGAGTAATACAGATCTTCATCGTAAATGGCAAGATCTTCATAACAATACCATATGGACGTAGCAGAAGCGGCCATGTCCGGAGCCATACTGGGATGGATACTGGTAATGTCAAAGGGGAACGTCGTGATGTTTATCCATATCAGATCGCGGCTGGGACGAAGAAGATTAGTCGTTTGCCCCTGAATAGCCGTCCTTGTGGGCGACATTCGAGTGATGGTCGAGGGCAGTAGTGTAGTGGCATCGACGCCAGCGAGAATATAGCCAGCGATCCCACTGACTCCTGTCTGTGGTGGCAATGATGGCCTGTGGAAAGTCTTGTTGTCCGCGAGAACCAGCAGGAGCTGTAGTGACCACACTAAAAAGCAAGCCATCGGCGGCGACATTGACCACAACCGGTGGACGAGCGGGAGGAATCATTGGCAGCCATGACTTCTTTTGAACTACCAGCTTTAGAAGGGCAGTTCTCAGCTGATACCAAGACGAGTGTCGAAGGCTTGAGGAGATCGAAGTCATGAGAAAATACCCAGAATTTACCTCGGCCGCTGTCATGTTCCTGGTAGTCGCAGAAATAGCAACAAGAAGTAGCGTGCGGCACAGCACGATGGCTGGTAGTAGACCGACATAGCGGCTGGGCACTGCCAGAGAATGAGTGAAGCTGAGATTCGGCCACCATTGTTCCTGCATCGATAATGCTTCAGCCGCAGTGATCTTTCCTGATCCGATGCTTGATTTGTGATGAACAGTGGTAGTTTGCCCAATAGGAAGCAGGATCAGACGATTGCATCTGGGTCCCTGACACTTCCCGTACAGTGTCGAGGTGGAGAAGGTACGGGTGATCTTGCGTTAAGACGATGACTCGGCCGTTTGTAGCTGTGCTCGAGAGAGAAAGAAGTTCACTGTATGAACCATCCCTGCATCTGGCCCTGGAAATTGCGGTCATCCTCTTCCCCGCTTTTGGAAATGGGGCATCCATGAATTTCTCCCTCTTCAGCTTCTTGCCGTCACTATTTCACGAGCTTCCATTCTCACCCAAGTGACATCACAGCAACATCTTTCGTATCTTGGCAACATCGTCTCGACATTCCTTGATGGCCTATACAATAAAGAAGGCATCTATCGCTTCTACATACGCAGCACCTAATGACCGCTATACTCGATGAACACGCACCATCACAACAGCATAACAACACGCACTACACTATCTATCCACGCTAGATTTTCTGCCTCGTCCATATTATTTTCCACGAAGTCTTCGCTCATTATCCTGGGCTCTGCACTGATAGTCCTTGCACACAGTATAAGTATTCCTGATTTCACGCATCAAACAACAATACTTGCACTTTCTAGCTTTGCCCGCTACTCAAACAACAACAACAACAACAACATCTCTCTGCTATTTCCTTTCTTCATCCACATTGCCACTACTCATCGTGCTTTGAAGCAGTCTCCAGACTTTCACTTGACCTTCACGCCTTATTGAGCTCATCACTGCAACACAGTCCCCCTCAGGCTTATCACCCTCCAAACGCTTCTCGCAGATATCAGCAACAAACCGAGATATTGCTTAAGAATGGCTTCACTGAAGCGCGAGGCCGCAGAGCCCGACTTGAATGAGCAGAATCGCAAACATCAAAAGCTGGACAGCAACGACCAAGGCTTCCAGGAGTGTTATTCCAAGCTGACCGATATGATGGACACCATGAAGAAGCGCGCTGAAGATCTGGTGAAGGACACCGAGTTCTTCAGCGCTGGTCTACGTCGCAACGTGGCGAAACTTCGCGAAAAGGGAGACGTACGCCAAGCTGGGAATCAGAAGATCTGCATGCTCGGACCTTCCGGGAGCGGCAAAAGCAGTTTGCTCAACTCCCTGACCCACGAGCGCAACCTGTCGCGAACGGTCAGTGCAATACGGTCTTGTCTTGACCCACACTGACCTTATCAGGCGGCTTGTTCTGACGGCTGTACCAGCGCTGTGTGGGAAGTGACTGCTGGTGGAGAGGACCAGAAGAAGAAGTATCGCGCAGAGATCGATTATTTCGACAGTCAGGAGCTCGAGCAGATGATCAAGCAGTATCTTGACGATTATGACGAAGCCCGGGAGGCTACCGACGAGACCCGCGACAACGACACCGAGACCCGCCTGCGTAACAGCGGTCGCTCCTTCTATCGTCTGGTACTCACTCTTTTCGGGCACAACGCCGACCTAGCCGACGAGGATCGCATCGACAGCTGGCTTCAGAATGACTACGACCAGAGTACTACTACTTTCAAAAGGTTCCTACATACGGAATGTATCAAGCTGGTACAGCAAGCGTCAGGATCCAGTGTCGGACCACTTCGCAGCTCCTTTGACTTCGACAATCCTGTCGAACTTCGCAGATGTGTCCAACCACTTGGTAGTACTCAGCATGGAGATCCTGGTCAGCAGCACTTATGGCCACTGGTAAAGAAGATCCGTATATCTATTGCCGATCATCCATTGCTGCAGAATGTCATCCTCGGCGATGCTCCCGGTATTTTTGATGTCAATACTACCAGAGCTGACGCATGCCGAGAGTATCTCAAGCAAGCTGATTACTTATTCGTGGTCACAAATATGCTGACCCGTATTTCTTCTGATAGTAGCATCGATCGTCTGCTCAATGACTACCACGAGCGCTTCGCAGGCAAAATCGCTCTAGTGGTCACTTGCACAGATGTAAGTTGCAGAAAAGTCCAAAGAAACGATGTCTGACGATTTCCAGCTTCGCGTGAATACAGGAGATGTGAAGGGTTTCATCGACGAGGTCAAGAAGACCGAGAAGGCGAATCTTGTTGATCGCCACGCTGTCCTTAAGGAAAAGATACAGGTCGTCAAGCGTAGTCACAGAGGACAGGGGCGCAAGGATGCATCCAAGTATGTGTCCTGAACGACTCCAAAACTCTAGGACTGACACGGAACCAGGCGAGCACTGGAGCCTCTGAATCAAGAGTATATCTTATCCTCTCCTAGCATTGACCTTGGCTGATGTCTATAGATTGGACGAATTGAATCTCCTGCTCCGCATTGAAAGCACCAGAAGCGAATTCCGCAGGCTGCGTCAAGTTGATATTCCGATGTTCTTCATCAGCAACGAGGCCTACTGGCAGCATCAAACCAGGAGCGACATGGAGGAAGATGAAGAATCCGATGAAGAATTCGACACACAGAGTCCAACTCTCTCGGCAACGAACACTGGCGTTGAGGAATTGCGCAAGTTTGTCCGCGGCGTGCCCATGATCTCCATCTACCGAACGCTTGACATGTGTCTGAATAGCTTTACCGCTGTTGCAGCATCACTCCAGGCTGCTTGCGAGACCAAACCTGTTGAGGACGTGAATGCTCTTCGAATAATCTTGGACAACTTCAAGGCCCAATTGGAGGTGTTCACACTGAACAGAGCCATGACTAGTGACATCACCACGGCTTTTGCTAACCACAGGCGTAAGAGGTCTTGGATAGCCGCCGGATCGTCATTTGTCTCCATTATCGGAGGTTGGGCACCCCAGAGCATCAGAGCGGGTATTCGACGTGTGGGGGTACACACTATCAAGAAGGTCAATCATTTCAACTGGAATATGAGGTTCATCGAACCTGCGCTGCCAACACTCAACAGTATCTTTGCATCTTTGGAACTTTCAAGGACTCAGCGCATCGCATTGTTTGAACGCCAGCTAGATGCAAGATATCAGGCACTGAAGGGTCAGGTCTCAGGTACATTTTCCTTCTTCCAATACTGTGCATCCACTGACTTGCTTCTATAGCCAACAAGTCTTTGGGCTGGGATGCACAGTCGCTGGATCACATCCTGCAGCCTACTCTCCGTGTACTAAATACCCACACCGCTGTCTTCAAGGATGGTATCACCAAAGGCGCAAAGTAAGTTTATATCGACAAGTCTTTCGCGAATGCTGATGATCTCAGGAACATTAAGTTGGACACGACCAAGGACAGCATCCGCAATTACTTCGTCAGATGCATGCAACCTCACTTCGATCATATGAGGGGCATCTCCGGCAATGGCTTCCGAGAGAAAGTGACCAGGTATCTCCTAGACACAATCTCCGATGACGGGCGGGATATCTACAAAGTATGGTCCGACAACATCATTGCCGCTCTGCAGGCGGACATCAGCACTCCTCTCGCCAAGCTCACCAGTCAAGTCGATGCCGAAGCCGGCAACGTGTGCGCCAGCCTCATGAATGGAGGGAAAAGGGAGGCGCAGTACCAGGAGATCAGGACGAAGACGAAGATGTTCTCAGACATGGTCATGACGACGATGCCTCTGGCAAAGGGATATCTGGAAATGCTCAAGCAGGAGACGAATAAGTGGAAAAGGACGCTGGGAGAAAAAGAACAATCCCAGACTCCTGAAGTACCGAAGTAAGGGGATGTGGACGCAGCCGCTGACGAGTAGAGAGACGATGGGTGCTACTGACGCGGATGTGGATTGCGGGATGAGAGAGCACGATCACAGGTCGTGCTGACTAGGTTCGGGATCGGGATAGCAAGGCTGTGCGGAGGACAAACAGAGTGGACAAAACTGTCCCAGCGGATTTGAAGAAAGAACGCTTGCGTGATGCAATGAGTGTGCTCGAACGGACAGCTAACTGGGCCGACAGGATCGAGGCAGTTGTAATGTGGCTCTCACTGAGCATCGCGCAGATAGCACTATCAAACCGTTTCAGTCGTCAAGATATGAGTTAGCAAATCTGAGCTTGTAGTGCGGAGCGGAGTGGCGAATGTGGGGATGAAGCGGCACCCTGCCTGGCATCCTTCGTCCGGCGATCCTCGTTCTATTGATTGCAAGATAGATGCTGTATCTACGTCACCTTGCCGGTTTAGATTGTTCCGCCACCAGTGATTGAATGCCCGGAGCAGAGCGCCATCCAGGCCGAAGCTGGAACTATGCGATGGGCATCGGTATGGGCACTGGCACGTCTCTACTCAGCTTGTCGCGGCCGACCATGCAAACGTCCAAAGTTCGTTGCACAATTCAAAGATGGGCATTGTATAGACTTGCGTTCTGACCAGGTCGGCTTCCATGTGTCTTGATGGAAAAATTGATATATAACACGGTCGGTTTCGAATCCTGAGAACGGAGGCATGTGAGTACATCTATGTCCAAACTGTAGTTTCGCGAGCCATCTGATCACCTCATAGTATCAGTGCTGTGGTTTCCGCCTCAGCCAGCCCAGATCTAAGTGTTTAGATTATAGCAGCGAACAGATCAGTGCCATTTAGCGACGTACCACCGTTGCCAACAGCACGCGAGATGGCCGCCTGCCCTTGATCACATGTAAAGGTTGACGTGCGACCCGTTGCTAGTATCGAGTGGGAAAGTCACATGCTACTGACTCGAGCACTCGAGCATGTGCACGTGTACTGCCTTGTCTCACGGCATCACTGCTGGCATTCACTCACACTCACTTCACTCATTTCACTCACTTCACTCACTTTACCTAACCCACTTCACATCGCTACAAAATACCATACCACGCACGGCGATATCTAGAAAGATGTCAGGTAGCAAGCGCTCTAGCGATGGCACGATCATCGTCACTGCTAAAGATGCTGGTGTTGAAGTATCGTCTTCATTCAAAGGTCGATGTGAAGATGTCATCAAACTCATCAACAAGCTTACCTCCCAAGCAAAGCATCTTGTTGGTGAACACGAGATCTTTGATGAGAGTATCAAAGCACAGTTAGCGGCAGTCGTCAAAGCTGGCGACTTGCGCACCGCCGAGCGCTTGAAGATCGGCATCGTGGGCGCCAGCGACATGGGGAAAAGCGCGCTCATGAATGCGCTGACACATCAGAAGAACCTGTCCAAGACGGTGTGTGAGATACATGGCTTTGCATACGCATTACTGACGTTGCTAGGACTCGGGAATAGAGGGGTGCACTTCTGCCACTTGCGAGGTGACTGGTTCAGCAGCTGATCAGGACTCCCCATACCTTGTCGAGCTTCTCTTCTACAAGAAGAAAGAGATGTCCGTCATGTTCAAAGAATACCTGGACGACTTTTGCCTTCTCCACTTCGAGGATGAAGATGCAATCCAGCGCAGTGCTGAGGAGACTCGTAAACTGACCAATAGTGCAACGACCTTGTCGCAACTCATCAAGACCCTGAAGCTGAAAATATTTGAAGATCTGACGGACGGTGGCATCCACGAAACGATCAAAGACCATCATGAGGCTCGCGATCTTGATGAGTTCAGGACCAAAATGGCCCAGGAATGCTTCGAACGCATTTGTGACTTTCCTGGCGGGCCGAAGTCAACAAAGCAACGGGATTTCCAAGATATCGGTGAAGTTATCACTTTCATCCATCCTCTTGGATCGACGGACGAGCCCGATAGTACACTTGGGTCTCTATGGCCCCTGGTCAACAGGATCAGGGTCTATATCAAGGACCATGTGCTTCTACAGGACATCATTCTTGGTGACGCACCCGGGATCTCGGACATCAATCAATGCCGTGTCCGCAATTCATACAATTATCTCGACAGGTGTGACTATTTGCTGGTAGTCACATCCACTCAGGCTCGTATTGCTAGCGATGTGCATGTATCGAGTATTCTGGGGGACTATGGCGATCGCTTCCAAGGTCAGATTGCCGTGGTAGTTACCAGGTCCGATGTAAGGATGGCTGCGGATACAAAAGACTTTGGGCTGACCTCAGACAGGAACCAGTGGAGAAGCAGCACCTGGATAAGCTGTTGAGCAAGGCATCGGAGATTGGGATGGAATCTGTCGCAGAAGAATATCGCGAGCGTGAAGAAAAAATTGAAGCACTCAAGGAGAAGAAGAGACACCTCAGATGGGGGACAATGGAGTACTATATGACAAGGTATATCACTTTGAAACGGTATAGACTTGTGACTAACACTTCTCAAGGGCAAAAATCGAGCCTCTAGGACGCAAGTATGGAACAGACTAAGACGATACTGCATAGATCGCATACTGACGTTACTAGGCAGTACGAGCTGGCAGTGCAGCTCCGCAACGAAAGTTTCAAGCGCAAGTTCCTTGCGAGGAAGAATCTAGACATCCCTGTCATTTTCGTCTCGAATCGCCATTACTGGAGACACGTCGACATCCATGAGGAGAACGACCCCACACTCAGCCTGCAGGCTACTGGTATCCCGGCTATGCGTCAAATGCTGACCACATTGCCCATGAGGGTCGTCTACCGTCGCATGGATGAGTACTACAACCGTTGCGTCTCATTTGCCGAGGCTATCAAGAGCATCGTCCACCGTAAACCCCCCAACAACCCTCGTCTGATGAAGCAGGTGACCGATGATCTTATGGTACGCGCTGGTCCCCGAATCGGACTGTATATAATGCTTACGAGTGCAGAATGCGGTCAAGGATTTGTCTTTGCAGACAGCGTTCAGAGACGCCGCCGCAAAGCATGCTGGCAACATTCTTGGTCAGTCGCTTCTCCATACACCTGAGAACATCGCTGACTACGCAGCACTTGAAAAAGCCAAGTATGAGGACAAGGCAAAGCGCTTCTTCACCACGATTGAAAAGGTTGGTAAAACCCTGCATCCACTCATAAACTCCTACTGACTTGTCTGTAGCTCCACCAGTGTATGATATGCAACATCGTGACCGGACTTAGCACTGCTGATTGTGATACAGGCACCGTTGGCGCGATCATCAGAAGAAACGGCGTATTCAAGGGCGTCACCCAGATCCAGTACAACTGGAACCAGACTATCAACAACGTTGCAAGGACCGAGCTCGAGACCGCCTTCTCAGGCCTGTCACAGGCTACACAGCAGGCCCTTACCGGTCTGGACCACGATCTTGCCACGGTCTTCAAGTATTTCGCCAATCGTGTTTTGGGTATGTTTCGTCCCTTATGGCGCCGATGCCAGCACTAATGAATACCAGCATCGAAGGCAGACTTGGGTATAGGCGAAACCGAACTTGACGAAGTCATCCGGACTTGCGTCAACTTGATCAAGCTCCACCTTGAAGAGTTTTCAGAAGAGTACAAGAAGGAGGAGAAGTATGCCCACCTGCCCCGCAACTACCAGCCTTTTGCTAATGATAACCAGGAATGTCAAGCTCAACGCCACCAAGCACCGCGACACAAATTACTTCACAATATCCATGATTCCACTCTACAGTGAGACCAAGAACTACGCTGGGATCGGATACCGCAACAAGACCATCGCCCGATGCAAGAACTTTGTCTCTGTCGACCATGACGATGTCTTCCAGATTGCCTTCGACACTATGGCCGCTGCTCTTCGCGATATGCAAGCCGAACACATCACCAAGCTGGACCGCGAGAACGAGCGTGACGTCCGCTTCTTGTGCAGCAAGCTCACTTGCACGATGGAGAAGGGAGGAGCTTTCGAGGCTGCCCAGATTGCTGGCAAGCAGTTTCTGACCAAGACCACCAACAAAGCCTCCGGGTTGGCGCGCATTGAGAAGATGATGGGTATCTTGAAGACAGACATCGATGCTTGGGCACAGGAGAAGAAGTTTGTGGAGTTGGAAGGTGATGATGATGAGATGCCGATGGATGAAGGGCAGGACACCGGTACTACTGGCTCTGGCAGCATCGAGCCCGTCACCAAGGTGGAGCCAGACGTGGTCATGCTGGACTGAGCCATGAAGGATCGATGACTTGGAGAGCTCTTGGACAGCTGAAGACGGTGCCATTGGCGTCATACAACGGAAAGATCTACAACAGACAACTTGCTTGGTGGATACAACTTGTATACTCAGAAATGAACTTTGCTCCTGCAGATAGCTTTTCGTGGCACAGATAGCTTTTCGTGGCACAGATAGCTTTTCATGGCACAGATAGCTTTGCCTGACAAATCAGAAACCACAGTGCGTTGCATTAGTGCTTTAATCTATCTCACGTCTACAGCTCTATACCGTTCCGTGTCTTCTTTGGTCCAAGTCTCCTCCGCCTTTGTGCCCGGCGGTAACCAGCCCGCCTCGGACGGGCTCTGGGCTCTGCCTGTATGCAGGCCATAAGTCGCGCTCCCGTTGCCGTTCATGTACGGCGGCGGCGCGTGCGCCTGCATTGGTGCTGGCTTCCAGCCCAGCCCATCGTGTCGTTTCGCCTCCCCATTGACCGTCACTGGAAGAAGCGGGACTGCTCCACTTTCCTTCTCCCGCAGCTTCCTGTCCGCCTTGTCCGCATCACTGGTGCGGTCGTACAAGTACAGTCCGAGAATGGTAAGGCCGATGCCGCTGGCCTGGATGTTCGTCAAGGGATTACCGAACCAGAAGACGGCAAAGACGATGACGAAGACACGCTTGATCAGACTCGCTACGGAGTATGTGACGGGCGACACCAGGCCGAGGAGCACAAATGCTACCAGGGACTGCGTGAAGTGGAAGGTCCCGTTGAAGACGAACTCGAGTGCAAGCCGGCCATGGTCGAATGCACCGGGCCGGCCGGAGAGTTCGACAGATGCGTCGGCAAAGAAGTCCGCTATGAGTCCCAATCCTTCGGACCAGAACCAAATGGGAAGGGTAAAGAGGAGGGCGAGGCCGGATGAGTAGCAGAGGAGGTTGAGCTTGTCCGGTTTGCGGAAACGGGAGGGGAGACCGTCTGCTTCTGCTTTGGCGGCTTCGGTGAAGAGAGCTTTGGAGACGATGTTTTGGGTCACGAAGAGGAGCGCGGAGCCGAAAGCATAGAGGAGGCCGAGGAATTCAGCGCGAAAGGAGGCGGAGCAGGCGAGAATGACGCCAAGAGTGAGCGGGACGAGGGAACCATAGGTAGCTTTGGAATAGTGGACGTTGAAGTAGAAGCGGTAGGCGAGGACGGTGAAGAGTGGAGACAGTCCTTTGATGGTGTGGACCAAGGAGACAGGGATGCGGGACATGGCGTCGGAGTTGAGAATGTGCCCGCCGATCTGGAAAGCCGTGAGGGGGAGAGTTGCCCGGATGATCTCCCAGTCCGGACGACGAATACCATTGCGTAGTACAGGCATGGTCCTTCGTATCGTTGGGCTCATGCGGGCGAGGAAAGCCGCAAAGATGCACCACGAGCAAACGAACAGGAACTGCACAACCGTGAGGGTGACCGGCTTGCGGAGCGAGGTGAGGATAGCCTTTGACGAAGCGTTTGACAAGATCGATGTCGCATACCATAGACCACAAAGCGCCTGGATATGTCAGCGCTGCCCGACTGTCCTGCTTGATGTACCTACCACCAGTCTCATAGACACAGGAGCTTTGAGAGCATCTGCTATCTCGGCCGCATTCTGTGTGACGCTTCCTCTTCTGTCTCGCACCGTCCGTATGGCCTCGCTCAAGCTCTTTTGCCGCCCATGCCTTGTGCCTCCAGTCGCTCTGCGATCATTCCACATGCTCCTCTCCAGCGACTGCTCCTTTCGTGCCTGCCATCTATCCCCAGCTGAGTGTAGCCGCGTCAAATCGGGGAGAGGACCAGGACTGGGCGAACCAGGGACATCTTCAACAGCGGAACCATTTTGTAGCTGTTCAGTAGTGAGGTCCGGGAATTTCAGACGTCCTGACGGTGCTGCCGAGGATGAAGACCGTCTGTCTGTGACCGTGTAAGAGCCGTTCGAGGCCATGCTTGTGGAGATTGAAGGGTATGTTGTTTATGGCGCCATTGAGAGAAGTGTGTGCCGCGCTTCCTAAGCAATGGTCGTACAAGAATTCATCGACATCAGTGTTCGTATCATACATGTAAGTTCTTCGAGACCTGACGACAGCTACGAACTCAGATGCCGACGGGGCAGTGGATCGCGATAGACGGACAGTCGGGCCGGCCGCCGATTATGGATAACTTCATCTCGCAAATTGAATTGCCACGCGTCCTTCTCAACTTTTATATTATTACGAACATGTTTTTATTCATCTCTGCTAGCGCATATGGAACATCCGATCGATGATATATCACCTCTCAAGACAGGATCATTCCTCGAATTCTGACCATAATGTCTGTTCTGAATGCCGCGCATCATTTGCTATGTGGCTATCCACAATCGGACAAGCACATCTATAAAACAATTGGATGTAGCAATCATTGCTCCGCAAAGTCGTCGGGGCTGTATGGAAGCCCCTTGCCGTCCGAAGACGATTCATCCCACGATCCGACTAGCCCGCACAGCAGTCCTGATAGTGCAAAGCCAGCAAAGAAGGGTAATGGGAAGGCAAACCTATCTGATGCATCTGATCACGGGCTCTTCTACCAGAAATTTTGTCCTGGTCTCGGACCTGTTTGACGCAAAAGCGTGGCACCTGCGAGAAACTCGGTGAGTCTGGGATTCCGCTCATAGCGGAAGCCCTGGACAGCCAGATCTCATGGCCATGTGGCACCCTGCATCGATTCGCTCTATCTATATCTCACTCCGCTGGTCACGGCAGCAGGAGATTCCCAAGCCTCGATCCTGAGAAAGAGTTATCATCGACGTTGCTCGGCAGCCATACTGAACCGACTTGCATCATCTCGTCGACCAACAAGATTGCCGGTCTGGCCTTACCTACTTCTGGCGACCGTGAAGTTTCGCCCGACATGCTCGGAACCTACTTTCAATTTCATCGGGGCATGGCATCTTGCTCTTCCATGAGCAGGCCTAGCCTGGGATCCTCGATCGGTCATCCACTTTGTCTGACCGGAAGCTCTCATTTGCGTCCCGCAGGGAAAGCAAGCCATTGAGCAGGCTCCACACACGCTCGCTTTTGACATGTGCCATCATCATGGTCTCCGTCTCTTGTGCCTGTGGTCCGTCACCGCTGTCACTAGTGATCTGTAGTCCTGGTGATGCGTTCGTCGAAAGGTTGACTCTGTGGTGGCAATTGTACTGCAAGCTTAGACATGCTGCAAAAGACCCCACGGGTTGTTCCCGGTAAGTATGAGTGTCTGAATACGCCGGCACTTGTGAGGTGGTCGCGGTGAGCTGAGCATAGTAGCGGTGATTCATGGCGTGAGCGACAACATGGTTCGGATACCTGGCTCGTTCGTAGTGGAGTTCGATCTGTATGACGGTCGTCCACAGCTTCGTCGATGTCCTAGCAGACTGTGGTAGTGAGCACGCTGTTGCCCTTGCAACATACTAGGGAGTCGCTCTTCGACATTGTGGGCTACCGTGGCCATATTGATCGCAGTTGTTCGATTGGGTGTCACGAGGCGATCTGGTTTGTCTCCTCGTCAGCTGACAATCCAGCTGACATTGTTGCAGATGACAATAGGGTCGGTGTCGCCAGAACTGTGCGCCTTTGATCTTTCCTCTGAATCCCTCTTGCAGTCAATGGAGACTCGTTCGGCCTCTTTTGTCACCTGGTTCTACATTCGGTCGATCTCGTTATCCGGGTTTCGAGATACTTCACGCTGGACACAATCTCATCGGAGAAGTGGCCGGCGCCGTAATGGTCAAAAGCGACTCGTCTATGCTTGCCGGTCTTGGCGCGTCGCAGGTAGGGGCTCCGGGCATTGAGTTGGCAGCTTCAGTATGAGCATGTGCTGTCAGCGACGTTGTATGCGCTGGCATTGATGCATATGCTGTCAGCAATCGGGGAACCCGTTCTCCTGAATTTTCCAGTCAAAAAAGACACCACAATCAAAAACTACACCTCGAGGAAACGATATAGAAGCAACTATGGACTTTGCCACTAGATTGGTAAATCGAGCCAAGATTGGACGGGAAGTAAGTCCAAGCGGTTTGCTTCCACACAGCAACAGCTTGAATTTCTGTCTCTCGCACTTTCCACCACCTCCTTGACAAAGCCATATCTTGAAGCATTTGCATACAAGTCATCACAAACTTGCATTCGGAACCATCTTCATCCATCAATTTGTCATCTCCGAGTCCGTGCTTGTCGTCAGCAAGCTTGAGAGCTTTTCTGACAAGCTTACAGCTATGGCCGACTCTAGCCCAGAAGGCTCTCCCACTCCTCGCAAGAACCCAATGGACGGCGGGGTCCTCATCAACAAGACCAAAGGCAAGCAGAAGGCTGTGGTCAATTCATTTGAGGTACATCAGAAGCTACCTCCACCAATGGTCAAGCTAACATGCCTCACACAGAATATCGACAGTCCCGCCTTTGGACAGCATGAGACTCTGACCCAGTCAAAGGGTATCGGTCTGGTTGATAAGGCTCACGATCCTAAGGGGAAGGTCAGAGATGTACCCATCCTGCTACCGAGGTTTCCAAGCTCTCCGGACAGATTGTTGACCATTTCACAGAAGCCTGCATACCTCACAATGCCTCCTTACACCTGCAACCAGAACTACTCCTCGACCGACCTCGACTACTCGACCGCTACTGCTGTTGCTGATAATCTCCGCTACAGCATCGCATCTGGCAATACCAGTACTGATGAGGTCTCAGCTGGACCAGTCTCCGCGTCCTTGACGTCTTCCTCCGACAGCTTCAGCGACCCTCGCGGCCTGTCTGTCAGCACAACCCCAATGAGCGAGGAGAACACCAGGATCCAAATTCTATCTCGTAAGTTCGGCTTGTCCAAGCTCGACTCTACCCACCTATCAGACCAGTCAGACTCCGACTTTGAGTTTGTCCCTTCCGCAACCGGGTTGGGTATCAGCATCGGCTCTACCAGCAACAAGGTCCACACCCATGAATTTGCAGAGTTCACACCCGCCACAAGCATCTTCACGCCCTCGTCCGCTATCTTCACACCCGCTTCTGCCAACTTCACACCAGCTGCAAAGGGTCCATGGAACAACTCCACCCGTGGCCCCACCAACCTGATGCGTAGGAGCATCGCCGAGAAGAGCATTAAGAGCACTCCTCTCTCGCAGGTGCCCTTCAATGGACCTGGTGTCATCGGCCAGCCCTCAGGCTCTTACCGCTACAATAACATGGGCAACCAGTACCATCACTTCCAGTCCGCCCCGTACACCCAGCCACTTCCTCAGAGTCAATTTCCACGTTCCTCTAAGGGAGGTTACAAGGCCAAGAAGTATGGTTGGAACTACCATGGTGGATACGGCTACGATAACAGCTCGGCCGACGGGTATGCCTCTGGCTCTTCATCCCGATCCATGACTCCTGCCTTTGGAACGGGTCCTCACTCACTGGCCTCGTCTACCGCCAGTCTGTCGAGCATGAACCATGGTTTCTACTCTTCCGGATACAGGGCTAAGAGCTCCAGCAACCTCAACGCCCGCGCTGCCGAATTTAATGGCATTGGCGGTGCCTTCACAGCCTCGACTCCTTGGAACCCACGTGTACGTCCATCTCACCTATCATCCTCTACCTTGCTGATATCATTTCAGTCTCGCGACTACTATACTTCCGATTTCATGACTAGCAATGAGCCACTCAATTACCGCCGCTTGGCTGAGAAGAACATGTCCACTGACTGGAAGGTGGTCGTCGACAAGATCGTCTTCGGCAACGACCAGCAGGCTTCTCTATTCCTCCAGCAGAAGATCAAGAATGGAGATCCCGATCAGAGGCAGGAGATCATCCAGCTCATCATCGACCAGGGTGTGCCTCTCATGGCTAACCGCTTTGGCAACTTCCTCATCCAGCGCTGCATGGAGCATGGCTCTCCTGAGAACATCAACGACATTGCTGAGCGTATTCTTGGCCACACCGTTAATCTCAGCATGGATGCCTTTGGCTGTCACGTCGTCCAGAAGGCTTTCGACTATGCCTCCGATCGTCAGAAGCGCATCATGGTTCACGAGCTTGTCGGCTCTGTCCAGACCACCATCATCCACCGCTACGCCTGTCACGTCTGGCAGAAGCTCTTCGAGCTCAAGTGGGATGGCACCCGCCCTCCTATCATGAGGTTCGTCAACGACTCGCTCAAGGGTATGTGGCACGAGGTCGCCCTCGGTGAGACTGGTAGCTTGGTGGTCCAGAACATCTTTGAGAACTGTCCCGAGCACGAGAAGGTTTGTACTCATCATATCATACGAGATTTCCTATGCTAACTCATGCCAGCGCCCCTGCATCGAAGAGGTTCTTCAGCAGATCAGCCCCATCACCACCGGTCAATTTGGTAATTGGTGCGTCCAGCACATCTGTGAGCATGGTGCCGCTGCTGACAAGGGCCGTGCCATCGACCACATCCTCATGTTCGCCACTGGCTACTCCCAAGACCAGTTCGGCTCCAAGGTCGTTGAGAAGTGCCTCAAGGTCTGTGGCAATGACTTTCTCGACCGCTACCTCGAGCGTGTCTGCTCCTACCGCCAGGACGTGCCTCGCATGGACCTGATCGACAGTAAGCTCATCATCCTCACTCCACTCTCATCTGCTAACCTGTGACAGTTGCTGGTGATCAATACGGCAACTACCTCATCCAGCACATCCTCTCCCATGCCGACAACTCGCGCAAGGAGATTGTTGCCTCCCACATCCGCAGGCACATGGTGTCTCTTCGTGGTTCCAAGTACGGCTCTCGTGTTGCCCTACTCTGCACCAGCAACAACGGACGCTACAACCACGGGGTCAACTCTTTGGACCGTACTCCTGGAGGCGCCATTGGAGACGCCTACCAGCGTACCGGTCCTTGGGGCCTTCCTCGCCAGGGAGCAGCCTTCCGTGGCGGCTACTAAGCCAGCCAACTCGTTCCAGGAAGCAGCTTGATATATCCTTGAGGACTATCATCAGCGTCAGCTATCACCTGCATTTCCTCGAGAAGTTTTTGACTTTTGCGTCATTTTGTTTCACAGATCGGATCGGCCATGGCCACGAGCCACCAGTCAGCCTGCTACAGGAAGCTGACCTTGGATCGTCTGTTTTGTATCTTAAGCATGATCAAGGAGATGGACCGTATGGTTAGACAAGTTACTCAAGATCAGTGACTTTTGATGCATGATAATTAGCCAATGAAAAGTGTCATTGAACAACTTGTGTCAAGCAATGACTGTGAGTTGTCCTGACGTTAGGTGTAAGATATGGCCGTGGACTTGGACGAATTTGGCCGTTTGTGATATCATGTGGTGTGGTTTTAAGACTTCTCTTTGCTGGAATGGTTCAGATAGCAGTACTCAAGGTATGGTAGACGTGCTTCGGGAAATACAGAGGAATATGGAATCAGTGAGGAAGGAGAGAAGAGTCTCTAAGGTATGTGCAATGGCAACCACGCGGCTACGTCGGCTGATACATCTGCTGAAACATTCGCCGCTTTGACATTTGCTACGTCCAAGCCTACAGCTAATGGTAGCTCTTGCGTCACGGCCTGTGTCCCGTTCCACGCCATACCTCCTCTTTGGCCAATGACCGAGACCGCTCTTTGACCCTACCTCTGGCGCTGCGATATGTCTCTGCGTCGTCTCATAGTACCTGCTATGGGTAGACAGTGGTCGGAACGCTGTTGATCCGCCGCCAGCGACTTTATCACGATGTGGTAGTATCCATAGTGGTTGCAAAACAATTCCATTCACGGTCGGAACTTTACACCATTGGCTCTCTTTCATTACGCCAGGAGGGGATGCAGGTGGCCGTGGCAATGGAGCTGAGTCCCTTACTTTCATCCGATAAAGTGTTGCCCTAGACGTATTCCAAGAGAGGACAATCGTTGTAATATCCTGTGTGGTGGGCTCTCGCTGAGTGTTGATGCCTTTAGGTTTCCCCATCTCCCAAATTTGCTCCTGGGAAGAGGGTGAGAAGGTTGATCTGCTCTCTCTGTCACATGCCCATGCACAGAGATGGTGATTAGCTCCCGACCCGGAAGGAGACGCATCAGATCTCCATGCCAGACCTTGACGAAAAGACAAAGCTCTGCAGGTCGAAAGTCACGTCCAACGATAGACCTCATGGCCTTCCTCCCTGCCCAACGGACCCAAGCCAGTTCTGCAACCGCTCCATCTCCCACCTCGGCAACCCCCGCCACCTCTCCTCATCATACAACCCCTCCAACTCCTTCAACAACCCCCTGATCCTCCTCAGCACCGCCTTCTTGTTCCCACCAGCACGCACCAGTCTCTCGCCCTTCTCCACAATCTCCATTCTCTTCCTTCTCACCTCGACCCCATCCTCCCTCTCCGTCTCGCAAAGTCCACAAGAACACTTAAACCCCCAATTCTTCTCTAACGACTCCTCCCTCTCCTCCAACGTGCCCTGGACATAAGGGTGCAGTATCTCCTCCCCTTCTTCCAGGTCTCGAAGGGCAGTGAGGATCAACACGTCGCCCAGCATCTCCCTCTTCACGTTCGGAAGACAGGAGTGGTTCGCGTAGCTTGCTCTGATCCAGAGACCCGTTGTTCCGTCTTGGGTAGCTTGGGGAGGACAGGAGAGGGTAGAAGCGAATGCGTTCTTGGAGACGATGTCCCAGATTTGATTCGTGTCGAGGATCAGGTCACCATGCTCGTTGAACAGAGGAGTGGGTCCGAGGCCGGGTTTGGAGGAGTGTAAGGCCAGAACATCGGGGGCGAGAGAGGTGTTGTCCCGGAGTTTGGTCACGATGGCTTGGACTAGACCTGCTGGGGTGGCGTGGATGTGGTCGGTGGAAGGGCTGTAGGTGAGGGCGGTCCAGGCGCCGTTGGTGGGGTGGGAGAGGTGGAAGGCTTTTTCGATGAGGACGATGGAGTTGGTGGAGATGGACTGGGTGGTGAAAAGGCCTCGTCCGCCGAAGGGGGAAGGGGCGGTGGTTGTGTTGGTGGAGCAGGTCGCGACGTCGAGGCAGGGCCGGGATGAGGAGAGGCGGACGCGGAGTTTTTGGAGATCGTAGAGACCTGAGGATTGTTCTGTGAGGCGCAGGCTTGTGTTGCGGAGATGATGCTTGGTTTCACTGGCGAGCGGTCCGGCCGGGGAAAGCGAGAGGGAGCTGGAGAAGTAGTGCTCTGCTTGAAAAAACCGACCAAGATGGTATGATGCGAGTCCCGCACGGAAGTATGCTTTGCTATCGAGTTGAGCATGGTCACCGTTGCCGACAGATACGAGAGAGGCGAGAGCGTCGGAGAGAGCTTGGTCATACCGTTCCAGAAGGAGATTTAGGTGCGATCGATTACGGTAGAGGTCGGTCGATATGGATGGTTTGGAAAACAGATTTGCTACTATTTGAATCCCTCGTGCGTAATAGTTGTAGGCTTCTGCAAGCGATGACTGTTTAAGAGCTGCGTTGCCGAAGTCTTTGCACTTTGCAGCTTGATCGACTGGTGAGCCCTTGGATTGATTGACCTCCAAGTCTTCAAGAACAACAAGATCGGATGGATGTAAGATCTTGATGCATGCCTCACCATCCTCGCTCAAAATAAAGAACGGCTCCTTCACTTGGTAGTTCTTGCTCAAGTCCAGGACATCCTCACCCATAGACGTTCTGTGCAGATAAAGGTCCAAGCGTTCGACTTGACCTGTCTGGTCTTCCACAATTGTCCATGAAGACTTCTTGAGGGATACAACAGGACTAATACGGCGAAGTTGGAGAAAGTGCCCCTTGTGATGCTTGCCCAGGACGAGAGCCTGCAGTGCGATTCGTTCCAGGTGCTGTATTTGTGTGGTACTCGGGGGACGTGGTCCTGGTAGAGGAATAAACAGTGGGGAGTTTGCATAGTCTTCTGGTGCCATATCCGCCAACAGAGATGCTTGAGTGGCACTGCTGATAGCTTTTTGGCGGTCTCTCGGAGACCTGACCTTGCCACTGATTTTTTGACATTGCTGCTCATGGCGATGGTAAGCTTGCTTGATCCTGACCACCTCTTTGCTGTCAGGTTGGGGCCGTGTATCACTGTTCGCCATCATGATTAGGTATGTCGCACTGAGTACTTTGCACAGTGGTGAGATCTGATCAGTCTCTTGGTATGGAGCAAGTGTCAGTTTTGACGAATTGGCGGCACTATACGGGATAGAGGTCGCATGGAAGGCTCGAGATCATGCGGGCCCATAAGTAGTACTCGACGATACCTACGAGACATGGCACGTAGTGGGCATGCTACATCTTCAGGCGAGCAAGCCATGCCAGCCATGAACATATTTGCAACGCGACTGGTCGCCTTAAACATCAGCGTTGTACCAGGACAGTACCGTCAGCACGCTGACTCAAGGACAACGACGGGATGAAAGAGGCTGACGAGCGCGGTGAGAATGGAGTTCCGGTGACCAGAAAGGGTAACGACTACACCCGACATGTTCGTGGCGAAGACCGCAATGAGAATTTGACGCTCGACGATACAAAGTAGTGATGTTGAATAAAACACAAGTTCAAAGCCAATCTGATTTTAGGAGTATCATACGAATAGTGCGAGGTGGAGCCTTGTCAGGTGTTATATCCATTGAGAAGTTCCGCAAGCCCCGAGCGTCCCATTCTCCTATCGTTCAGCCATCAGATCAGATGACCGGTTTGGGCGCAAATGGGGTGCTTCCTGCTACTTCCTTGGTCTACTCGGACTATACCGATATCAGATACATGACAATACAAGCAGATCTACCACCGGTCAAATGCCACCTGAGGCATGCATGGTTTCGAGAATGATGTCACGCGCTGCAAGAACCTTGATGCTTGAAATTATTCGCAAGGACTTCACAGCAATATAATTTTGCTTCTTCCTTCGATCAAGTCACTTGCAAATTCGAACACAATCTCTCAGGCAAGATGGCTTTGGCAGGTAAAGTGGTCCTGCTCACTGGGGCTTCCATGGGTATCGGAGCAGCAGTAGCTCGACGACTAGCCAAAGAAGGAGCCACGCTGGCTTTGCTATCTCGATCTAGAGACAACCTCAATGCATTGTCAGATGAGTTGCAAGGCACATCTAGTTGTGGTCCCGTCCATTGCTTCGCTGTGGACGTGCAGAAGTATGCGTCCCTTTGTGATGCAGTCGCTGCGATTGTTCGGACTGTGGGACGCCCCATCGATATTCTGGTCAACAACGCAGGACTTGCTTTGGGAGCTCCCAAGCTATTTCCTTAACAAAGTATCGAGGATATCACAACCATGACTGCAACGAACATCAATGGCTACATGTTTGCAGCTCATGCAGTGCTGAAAGCAGGCGGGATGCTCGAGCGAAAGCATGGTATCATTCTCAACATTACTTCAACGACCGGGCTCGAGGTGCCTCCATTCCCTGGCGAGGCAGTCTACCACTCCTGTAAAGCAGCACAAGAGGCATTCAGCAATGTCCTCAGAACTGAGTTACAAGAGACCAGTATCAAGGTTCTTGCTGTTAGACCCGGTGTTGTGGCGACCAATTTTCATGAGCAGCGAGTGGGTTACGACAAGGACTTGTACGACGACTTCATGTCAGGTTTCGAGCCATTAGTCGCCGAAGATGTCGCTGATGCGGTTGCTTTTGTTTTGAGCACGCCAGAGAGAGTCAGCGTGAAGGCTATAGATGTTGTACCGACTGCTCAGCGAAGCTTGCAGGTATTCGATAGGCAATGGAACGATAGACAGCAAGGAACAGGAACATAGATAGCGATCTCGGCAGGATTGCCCCAGACACCGAGGCTCGCGATGCCGGAATGAAGCCGTTCTCCCCGCGACCGCTGAATACTTCGGATCTGTATAGCCGAAGCAGGACTTGTGAACAGCATTGACACAGCCACCGAGGACAACCAGACAGGAGAAGGCAGTTACCGTCGTCTAGTGCGGAGATATGGTAAGCTTTGCAATTCTGCTGGGAGCTATCATTGCTTGAGCTTTGTGAATACCCTCCGAAGCCGCTAGTATACGGAGGTTAGCCGCACTGTCGATCGTTCCGTTCCTCGGTCTGCAGGCCGAGTTTCGATGAAATCTTTTAGGTGAATCATTCATACTTTTTTTTCAGTGGCCGATAAATGGGTTCCTTAAATGTGTCTCTCCCCCAGATTTGACAATTAGAGAGGCCGATTACAGCATCCGCTTTTGAGCAATCCTTATAGGCTTCTTCAGATAGCACCGTAACCCCAATATAGCCACCAAGGGCAGATATAATGCATCATGGCCAACCGAAATAATTCCCCACAACCACCGATAGCCGCCTCCACAAACCTGGAACCTTCAAGCACACCCCACCCCACCGAGGCAGTAGAGTCGGCCACGCAGGATATAGAGAAGCAACAACCAAAGACTTCGCCCAAGCACAACTCCTATGAAGCACCGACATCCGACCTGGCACCTGTCGCGTCACACGTCTCGGGTCACGATGTAGCCCACTTCAGCCATTATGAGACTGGTGACGAGGTATACGACAAGTTCCCAAACCACCGCAAGATCCTCATCGTCACCGTTCTTTCTTTTTGCTCTTTCCTGGCTCCCGTGAGCAGCACTACAGTCCTGGCCGCCGTTCCTGAAGTAGCCAGCACCTACAACACTACCGGCACAATCATCAACTTGAGCAATGCCCTCTATCAGCTGTTCATGGGTCTGTCACCCATTTTCTGGGGTCCATTAGGTCAAGCATACGGTCGACGATGGACACTGCTTCTCAGTGCCGTGCTCTTCACAGCTTTCAGCATCGGCACGGCCCTCGCCCCAAATCTCGCAAGCTTTTTCGTCTTTCGTCTCCTGACTGCTTTCCAAGGCACCTCGTTCCTTATCATTGGGTCGTCTTGTATAGGCGACATCTACCGGCCCACAGAGCGCGCGACAGCACTATCCTGGTTTTTGTCAGGCACCCTCATTGGCCCTGCATTCGGTCCATTCCTGGGCGGTGTGATCGTCACCTACAAACCCTGGCAGGACATTTTCTGGATGCAGACCGGAATCGCAGGAGCGGCGACAGTCTTGGTCATCTTCTTCCTACCAGAAACCATCCACTACAAGAAGAGTGAGGAGCTCGAAGGTCTCACCACGAAGGAAAAGGTCGCCAAATTCTGGGAGTGGATGAATCCTCTGAGAGTCGTCAAGCTGTACAAGTTCCCGAATCTGGCACTGGCTGGGTTCGCTACTGGCGCGCTGGTCTGGAACATGTACTCACTCCTCACGCCGATTCGATACGTCCTCAACCCGAGATTCAACCTTTCGACTCCCATGCAGAGTGGTTTGTTCTACATCGCGCCAGGTTGTGGATATCTGCTTGGGACATTCTTTGGAGGGCGTTGGGCGGACCATGTCGTCAAGAAGTGGATCGGGAAGAGGTCCGGCTCGAGGGTTCCTGAGGACAGATTGCGGAGCTGTCTCGTTGCGCTCGGCGTGGTCATGCCGGGCTGCGTGCTCGTCTATGGATGGACAGTAGAGAAGCGAGTTGGCGGTATCCCCGTGCCCGTCATCGCAATGTTCGTGCAAGGTGTGGCTCAGCTATTCTGCTTTCCCAGCCTGAACACGTACTGCTTGGATGTCATGCAGAAGCGGAGCGCCGAGGTGGTTGCTGGCAACTACGTGTCGAGGTACATGTTCGGAGCTATCGGCTCGGCGGTAGTATTGCCGTTCATAGAACAGGCCGGTGTAGGGTGGTTCAGCACGCTGAGTGCTGGGTTATTGGCCCTCTCGGCGGTAGGGGTTTGGGCTATCACGCAGTGGGGGGAGGGGTGGCGAGAGGCAGTAATCGCAAGGGAAGAGAAACAAGAAGCCAGCAAGCAGTCTCGACATTCCGAGAAGGCGTAGAACGGGACGGCGAAGATCCCAAAGGAAGAGAGGAATCTGACATGACTTACGATTGATGAGAATATATGAGAGAATGCTGGATCATACACAAATAGAGTGATACAGATATCGTTACATAGCTCCGACCAAGAATACCAAGAAGCATTACAACGTAATTTGGAAGCACGTTTGATGCTCTACCTTTGCCATCGTCAATAAAATTTGAAATGTAGCGTCGTTGGTAAGGAACTAATATTCATCAGCAGAACCTCCATTGCTCCAGCTACGACGCGAATCAGTCTAGAATTCAATGCAGAGGACAGAGAGGTGACAAATGCTCTCTTTCCTACAATAATGAATACATATGAGTATAATGAAGAAAAGAGAAAGATTGCTCACCGAAGCTGATTTTTGATATTGCATGCGGCTCAATTGCGGCCCGCCAACCAATCAGATGTCCCGAGAATTAACTTACAGACGTCAAAGCTCGACTTTCAAGATACAACACCTCCGATACCTTCCCACCACCCCTCTCGCCTCCCTTTCCATTGCATCTCGTCGACCATCTGCCCACAATGCTGCAGCGCCAGCTATTGAGGGCGGCCCGACGGCCACAGCGGTTGAGCCGCTTGAACAACACAAGGGCCTTTGCCACGACACAACAGCGACGGGCCGAGGTGGAGATCTTTGTCGATGATGTACCCGTCAAGATTGAAGGTGAGCAGATACCGAGATGAAAGAGCTGGGAAGATATGCAAGCGCAGTTGTTGGCCACATGATTTGGCAAACGATCACGACAGCACCTTCGTGGCGGACACATTTGCTACTCGAGAAACACTTCAACACACCGGCACATTTACTGACACAATCTCAGCTGGCAGCGCACTGATCCAGGCATGCGAAAAGGCAGGCAAGACCATTCCAAGATACTGCTACCATGAGAAGCTCGTACGTCAAACGGAATACACTACTCGGGATTCGCTAAGAATTCTAGATGATCGCCGGTAACTGCCGTATGTGTCTGGTCGAAGTCGAACGAGCACCAAAGCCAGTAGCATCGTGCGCCTGGCCAGTACAGCCCGGTATGCGAGTCAAGACCGACTCACCTCTCGTACACAAGGCAAGAGAAGGAGTAATGGAGTTCTTGTTGGCAAACCACCCTCTCGATTGCCCTATTTGCGACCAAGGAGGCGAGTGTGATCTTCAAGACCAGAGCATGCGATACGGTTCAGACAGAGGACGCTTCCATGAGCTGGGAGGCAAGCGAGCAGTTGAAGACAAGAACATTGGACCGCTAGTCAAGGTAGGCTTAATTGAAGATGTGGACAGCACAGCTCTGACGAGGCACAGACATCCATGAACCGCTGCATTCACTGTACGAGATGTATCCGATTCGCAAACGACGTAGCTGGTGCTCCCGAACTTGGCTCGACTGGTCGTGGCAACGATATTCAGATCGGCACATACCTTGAGACTGCACTGGACACTGAGCTTTCTGGAAACGTTATTGACTTATGCCCCGTGGGTGCACTCACGTCCAAGCCATATGCGTTTAGAGCACGCCCATGGGAACTTCAACATGCAGAGTCTGTCGATGCGCTTAACGGTCTCGGCTCGGCCATTCGGGTGGATACCCGTGGTCTTCAGGTCATGCGAATTTTGCCACGATTGAACGATGATGTCAACGAAGAATGGATCGACGATAAGTCTCGTTTTGCTTGCGACGGTCTCACCACCCAGCGACTTACTACTCCTCTCATTCGCCGCGACCATCAGTTCTACCCTGCTACATGGGAGCAAGTCCTCGTAGAGATCTCCGATAAGTTCCAGACTCTTGCGCCAAAGGGTGATGAAGTCAAATTCATTGCTGGACACCTCGTCGAGACAGAGACACTTGTAGCTGCAAAGGATCTGGCCAACCGATTGAACTCCGAGAACCTGGCTCTTGATCAGCCACAAGGCTCGGCACCAATCGCACATGGCACCGATGTCAGGGTGAACTACGCCTTCAACTCGAAGATAGCCGGTGTTGAGGAGGCAGACGCTATCCTGCTTGTCGGTACAAACCCAAGATGGGAGGCCGCTGTCATGAACGCCCGCATCCGTAAGCAATGGCTCCGATCAGATCTCGAAGTTGGTCTCGTCGGACAGGACTTTGAGTCCACCTTTGAGTATGAGAAGCTCGGCAACACTGCATCAGACATCAAGTCAGCTCTGTCATCAGAGTTTGGCAAGAAGCTCGCATCAGCACAGCGACCAATGATCATTGTCGGTTCTGCAGTCGCCGAGCACCCTGATGCCAAGTCCGTCTTTGAACAACTCGGCGCTTTCCTCGAGAAGAACAAGTCGACTATGCAGACACCAGAGTGGAACGCCTTCAACGTTCTCCAGCGTGCTGCATCCCGCACTGGTGCTTACGAAGTTGGCTTCTCCGTCCCATCCGCCTCCACCTCCTCGACCTCACCAAAGATTGTCTACCTCCTTGGCGCCGATGAAGTCACCGCCGCAGACCTCCCCAAGGACGCTTTTGTGATTTACCAAGGCCACCACGGTGATCGAGGTGCTGCTCTCGCCGATATCGTCCTTCCCGGCGCAGCCTACACTGAGAAGAGCGGCACCTACGTCAACACCGAAGGACGTGTACAACTTGGCCGCGCCGCTACCTCCATCTACGGCGCCGCCCGTGAAGACTGGAAGATCCTCCGCGCCGTCTCCGAAGCTATCGGCGCGCCTCTCCCCTATGACGACATCGAGACCCTCCGCGACCGCATGGCCGAGATCTCCCCCGCACTCCGACGATACGATATTGTCGAGCCTACTTCCCAAGAAGTGTCGACGCTCAGCAAAGTCCAGCTCGTGGACGCCAACAAGGGCTCACAAGCGAGCAGCGGACAGGTCCTGAAGACCGCGATTGAGAATTTCTTCTTCACCGATTCGATCAGTAGGAGTAGTCCGACCATGGCGAGGTGTAGTGCTGCGAAGGAGAAGCGGGATCCGAGGACGAATTTCATGGCGGCGGGCGAGTTGGCGCCGTTGAGTCAGTATCATGAGGGTGGGCAGGCGGCTATTGCTGGCAAGTAGAGGGGAGAGAAGAGCATTTTTGTACATGATAAATAGTTTGGCGGGGAATGCATGTTCTTAGGGAACATGAATCGTTCTGTAAGCTGTCGAGCCTGCTCTGAAATTCCAACGTGCCCTGCTTCGTCTCGACCCTGCATACTACAGGAGAGTAGTAGCTAAGAAATTACATGGTTGTCTATGGTGGTTCGTACACGTTGCGTGTCTACTGTAGGCTCTAAGTACTCTAGTTTACCTGTCGTTCGGTATGAGACGTAACCTTCCCAGCGTACATCTCCTGTATTGATTCAGACGACAATTCTACCGGGGAGCGCACCGATAATTCCACAGGCGAGTGTACCGCCGACAGTTCTGGCGGCGATTTCGACTCTCCGCTCAATTCCCCGGGAGGACCCTGACAGTCCTTCTCATGCAAGTAGGACGAGATAGTGTACTCGCCCCTCCCATCATGAAATTGTCCACCCTGCACCCCACCATTCCTGCGCCTTCGTATGATCAGCAGGCCGACCACAACCAAGACCAGCATACCCAGCGCAGCTCCCACGCCGATACCTGCTTTCGCTCCGATAGACACTCCGCTCGATTTGGCGGTGTTTGACGTCGGCGTCGGTGTCGCGGTGGCACCAGCTGGGAGGGGCAGGGATGTCCAGACTCCTTCCCAGCTCCGTTTGAAGAGCTCTGGGTCCGTTGCCACTCCGCTCAGGGAAGTGTCGCTATCTTGTAGGTCTTTCGCGCCAGGACCGAGACCTTGCTTTGCGTTGCCTGGTCCGGGAGCTTGACCTAGCCATCCGATGGCGCGGTTCCAGTTTGCGCCGACGTAAGCGGCTTGCAGGAAAGCGCGGCCCAGAGCGTAGGAGTCATCAATGGAGGAAGCGTTAAGGTTGTGAGGGACGCAGGGAAAGTATTGCACCGGAGTTTGTGTGATGGGAGCTGTCAGGGTGAGATTAAGGAGGGTCAAGGGGACTTTGATAGTGATGTTGGTCGTCTGGGTGTTGCCTGAGGAGAAGATGAAGCCGAGATAAGCCGGGGAAGTAATAATGCGTTGATAACTGGGATCAGTAGTGTTCCAGACGTAGTACTTGAGAATACTATCGTAGCGAACAGGGAGGAACGACGCGATCCTTGCGCAGGTCTGGGGTGATAAGTGGAGGTAGGGATCTGTAGGATCAACCTGTACCTCGACGCCGCCTGTACTGAAGCTGCCTGTTGTTGAGCTTTCATCTAAGAGCAAGTTGCTCTGATTGCTGAAGCCGGAAAAAGGAGAACCACCATCTTCCACACCGATGACGATGTCCAGCAGTTGGGGCCCAGCCTGCTTGGTGGTGTCTTTGGTCTCGTCACCAGACAGTGAATACGTGGCGTAATCACCTATGATCCTTCCAGCGTCGAAACCTCCAAACACGAGCGAGCCGGTGTATCCTAGGGCTGCGGACCCAATATGCAAGCCATATGTGTATGATGGAATCACACCATTTACCCAAAGTCCCCCTGGTAGCGTATAAGAAGTCATTGACTCGATAGCAGAGTTCGTACCAAATGCAAATGACAAGTTCGTGTTTCTGGACCATCCGACGTTGAGGAAACCCAGCACTGGTGGCCCAACCACTCCGTTTGCGTATGTGATATTGCCAGTGTTGAGCGCAACCAGCGAGCTGTTGTACAGCGTGCCACCTTTATCGCGGAAAACCTGCGTGAGCTGGCGGTAATTTTTGCCCTGGAGTCTGTAACCTGCGGCTTCGTTGACCAAGATAGCTTTATTGAGTATGACTGCACTCATCGGATCATCTGTCGGCGTCCACAGGCCACCTTGCGCACACATTGTGTCCGGCCAGCGACTGCACAGGTCGGGCGTCAACGCATACGATGCATAGCGACCGCCTGGGAAAAGGTCTACTGCTGTAGACTGGGCTATCGGTGAGGTCTCGTTGTCCAAGCCACCCAATCGGACGTTGACCGCTTGCCACGGCCCATCTGGCCCATAAGACTTGGAACTCCATCTGGCTTGTATGTTTTGAGCGGCTGAAGCATGCTGGAGAAAGAGGAGAGTACATAGCAGAGTATAAAGAAGGTACATGTTCAGAGATTCCTTGTGCAACGTTGACGGCAAAAGCACTCTTGGATAGAAAAGACTCTTACCTCAATCACGACAATGTTAGTGCGAGCGAGCCCGTCTCTTGGTCAGGCCATATGACCGCGCCGCAAAGCAGAACTCGGCGGTGGAGCCAAAGTTGAACAATTTTTAGAGCTGGGAGCAATATACTAAGAATTCAAGACCCGCTGTCCGACACCTACCGACAAAAGTACGAACCAATCAACGATCTGCCTGGAACCGCGCCGCTGGCTTGGCGCAGAACCCCATCCTGAATCAGGACAGGGTTCACTTTGGCGCGCGCTCGGAGATGATCGCATGCTTTCTGAAACACAAGTGCCTTGTACCTGAAATACTAGACCTCCTCAGAGTTATTGCACATCTCGTCCTCGTGAATACGATGACATTCCCACTGCTCCCTTCGAGAATGTTACATTCTTTCGTTAAAAATGGATGAGGAAGCAGGTATGCCACTGAGATGGGCTTCGCCGTCACGCAGCAGGCTTCTGCGCTGGGTACCTCTGGTCATAATTTCTCTTGTCTTCATTCACATAACATATTCGTACTCGCATGAATGGCGAATTCACCAACCTCTCGAGGGGGCACATCCGATGAAAGAGGCCTCATCCATACCAGCACATCAGGACGCTACCGATCAGCAGATGAAATCCGACTACGCTTACTCGCTATACATCACAGACGTAAACTATCTCTGTCCCGCTGTGATGATGCTGGATTCTCTTCAATCTGTCGGCTCACGAGCCTCAAGATTGTTATTGCATCCGGAGTCTTGGGAGGATGAGGACTTGAGAGACCCTCACGTCGACACGCTGTTAACGAAAGCTCTGAATCTTGGGGCGACATTGCGACCTGTACAGATTCAGACGTCACCTGAAGGCGATCCGACATGGCGCGACAGCTATACAAAATTGCTCTCCTTCAATCAAACGGAATTCAAGCGAGTCCTGAGTCTAGACACAGACGCCACCGTTCTGCGCAATCTGGATGACCTTTTCTTTCGTGAAGTCGGCACTGTCGCCGCCCCCCTTGCATATTGGATGAAGGATAGAACACTATCCTCGCAAATGCTGCTGGTCAAGCCGTCAAAGCAAGAATTCAGCAAGATCATGGACCAAATCCAGCATCATAAAAAAGGCGACTTTGACATGGAGATCGTCAACAATCTTTATGGAGATACTGCCACGATCTTACCACACCGCCCATATGATCTCCTAACGGGCGAGTTCAAGGCGAAAGATCACTCAGCTTATCTTGGAGACCGTGAACGAGTCTGGGACGCCACTGCAGAGCTCGCCAACGCCAAGTTTGTGCACTTCTCGGATTGGCCTATGCCAAAACCTTGGTTCGCCGTTCCGGCTGATGTAGAGAAGCGTATGCTTCCTTGCGTACCGAGCGCAGACGGAGGGCCCGAAGATTGCTCAGATCGCGATGCATGGGCATGGCTGTATCATGACTACCTGGATCGAAAGGCAAGGGTCTGTGGAGTGTCACACGACTGACTTCACATAACGAGCCAACATATGGATGATGAGCTGGTGTGGACATCGCGAACAGCGAAGCTCGAAATCAATGACTATTTTTCGCCAGTGCGAAACCCTGTGACAACGCACAAGCCCAGAAGTGTGCTTGACATTTGTTTCCTCGATACAATAAAATGTGCTAGTATCAATGACCATGAGAGCATTACATCTATCACTTCAGCTCCGTTTCCCAGATCAAGCACGTGCCATGCCGAGGTAGCGAGATGCAATTGCGGAGAGGACCCCAGATCTCCAGGGTTCGATGATTTCGATATCACCATTTTTGACCTCATACTCGCGTGACAGTCGGCTCATTCCTCCCACCGTTTCTATTTCCTTCATCCTGAACAGCCCCATCCATACTCTCTCAAGACGACACCCACCATATCCAGCATCAATGTCCCCCACCTAACCTCACCTCCGCCCACCCGACCCGTCCTCACAGACTCCGATCAGCATCCCCTCCTTCACCCCTCTGTCCCACCCTCTTAATCCCCTCCCCTCTCAGACCAAAATGTCCGACTCCATCGACCGCGTCTTCGGACACGCCCTCAACACCATCAACAAAATCCGGCTGACCTCCTCCAAACCCCCCGTCGCCGACCGCCTACACCTATACGGCCTCTACAAACAAGCGATGGAAGGCAACGTGACGGACGTAACCCCGCGGCCCGCCGGCACCTCGGATACCTCGCGGAAAGAAGCCGAGAAATGGGACGCATGGCACGCCAACACCGGGCTCACGCGCACGGAGGCTAAGAAGCGGTACATAGAGCACTTGATCAAGACGATGCACTCGTACGCGAGCGGGACGGAGGAAGCGCGGGAACTGGTGGGCGAGTTGGAGTTCGTGTGGGATCAGGTGAAGAATAACTCCCCCGGGCAGAGCGGGAGTGAAGGGAGTAGAGGGGGGTATTTGGGGATACCGACGGGGGGGCGAGAGGGGATGCGGACGGTGGAGCCGGAGGAGGAGGAAGAGGAGGAGGAGAGGGAGGAGTTTGTCGATGCGCCGGTTAGTCAGTTCGAGGGGGAGGAGGGGGAGAAGGAGGAGAGGACCAGGAAGAGGGGGACGGTGGGCGATGTCAAGTGGAGGAGGCGGGTGGAGGGGGCGATTGTGAAGATGACGACGGAGGTGGCTGCGCTGAGGGAGTTGGTGGAGAGTAGGAGGTATACGGCGCAGAGAAGGAGAGGGGGGATAGTGAGCTGGATACTGGGGTTGGGATGGTTTTTGGTAAAGTTGGTCGTGGCGGATGTGTTTGTGCTGTGGCTGGTGTTGTTATATCTCAGACGAAAGAAGGATCGACGATTGGAAGGGGCGATAAGGGTGATGCTGGGAGATGCACAAGCTGTGGCGAAGAATCTGGCGACAACGGTGCAGAACAAGTTACCCAGTCGAAAGTAGGAGGAAAGAAAAACGATATATCACGATGTACAACAATCATGAGAACGAGAGCTAGGATATTAATAAATTCATCCGAGACTATACCAGTGTCTTGATATGCTCAAGAGTCGTGGAAAGGACATCCCTTTGCGCTGCTCTCAGGCCTAGTCTTCTGCTCGACCACTTCCCTCGTCAGCTTCATGAGCTGATCTTGCAACTGCTCATCATTTGACTTGTCGCTGCCCTTCTCAACAATCGCAGGTGGGCAGATGTACTGTCCGGAGCCTTCGGTGATCGTCGCTGCATACATGGTGCTGCAGGCGCCCTCGAATTGTGTCTTCTGGAAAGGCTTGAGCACCTTGGACATACCGAATCCCAGGAGAGGGTACGCCTCGTGAACATGCTCCGTAGTCTGTGCAGTATCGACGATACCAGGGTGAGTCGCGTTGATCAGAATTTTTGGGTGTTGGGAGTGAAGGTGCCTATGGAGGTACCTTGCATGGAGCAAGTTGGCGAGCTTGGTGCGAGCATACTGAGCATTTGGGCCATAGTCCTTGTTGAGTTCCTCTACCGACTTGAACTCGACGTCTGAGGGTGCACTCTCGTGAAGGTTAGAGGAAAGGTTGACAATGCGAACGGTATGACCAGCATCGGCAGTCTTCTTAAGCGTTGGCAGAAGATGCGAGGTGATGACCTCGGCACCAAAGTGGTTGATGGCCATGTGTAGGTCAATACCGTTGGTCTCTGCGAGCTGACGGGTCATGATACCACGAGCAGCGTTGTTGATCAGGATATCAATGCGGTCGGTCTGGGACGCAATGTCGCTGGCAACCTTTGCGGCCTCGACCCAGTCAGACTGGTCATTCTGGATGTATACAACACGGTTCCTGGCGTCTGCTCCAAGCTCATCCTCGATCGCCTCGAGAGCATCCTTGCCCGTCTCTTGTCTCACAGAGGTGACAAAGAGCTTCGAGATGCCCTTGCTAAGAAGAGTGTGTGTGCAGCCATATCCAATACCCTCGGAGCCCCCAGTGATGACGGCGACCTTGCCGGTGAGGTCTGGCACTTCCTCAAGAGAAAAAGTCTTGCTTCCAGAGGTGTGTGCTGGGCCACCAAAGTTCTCGGCCAGTTTGTCTACTACTGCCTGCATTTTAATGGTGGTGGTGAAGGATCTCTTGACTGTGTAGGTGGTGATGGATGTAGAGGATGATGGAAATCTCACAGCGAGACGACGAATAGTGTAGGAACTCATATATGCTTGTCACAAGGTACATCTCCTCATTTTATGCGAGCTGTATGATGAGAGCTGATGTGCCTGTGCGGTTCATAGTAGTGTCATAGCATCGTCACTTTGGGTTTGGTACCTGCCTCGAACAACCAGAGATCCCGCCTAGGTTTGATTCAGATGCATTTGTTTGGACAGCACGAAGCTCTGAAAGGATCAAGCGAGAAGAATTCGGTCATCCCCATCTCATCAAGTTGTGCAGATTGACCATGACGGTGAGAGGAGATATCTGAAGACAAATCTCCTGGTCGTCCAGACCCCACGATTTTCCTGCGCCATGTTCCGGAGAGATGCAGCAGATCTGCCCGAGATGCGAGCCAAATCGGCCCAAATTTAATCATGACATTGGAATTTCACCGATTGGGTCATCTCGACTTCATTTGGATACCTCTTCTCCTTCATCTGTTTTCATATTCCTCCACATTGTGGTTCTAATTATTTGTTGATGGACAATGTCAAACAGCAAGTATTGTGTTGATAAAGGTTTTGCCTTTGCCCTGTCATACGCGCACTGCCCACGGTCATATCCGAAAACGTAAGCGAGACTATCAAAGGTTTGTAGCACAATGAATAGAGGGCCTGGTAGTAGGTGCTGAGCAGAATCGTGAAGAAGCATGTCCTGTCGTAGGTCATGCATCTCGTCGTCAATGAAAACTACCACGTCGTCTCGGCGGAGCGATCAAGGTTGGTGAGGTACCCGGAACTTTTTCTCTATCAAAAGCATTTTGTTTCGACCTCTCCAATGGTTCCTCGCCATATAAATCTGCACGCATCCTATTGCTACTGCTCACCTTCGACTGCCATAGTCTTACAGAGAACACGAAATCATGGACAACTTCTCCTTTACCAACCTACCGACCTTCACCCCGCCTGCCTCGCAGTGGAGTTCGTCACTGACGCCCGGAGAGAATACCATGGGTGGGAGGGTGACGGTGACGCAGAGGACGGCGCAAGTGCAGTCAACAAGCATAGGGCAGAGCGCTGATGACAGGTGCTCAGATGCCGAGAGGTGGAGGAGATTGTGTGACGAGTCAATGAGCCAGGCCCGCAGGGAGGTGAGGCAGGCAGAGCGTGATAGGCAGGGCACGAAACGGCCTCATATCAAGGAGGAAGATGAGCCAAACAATAAGCTCAAGCTAGAGAGCGGCGAGGAGCTTAGCCTTGGCCGCACTTATAATTGGCAAAACAAGCCAAGCGAGGAGGTGGCGAGAAAAGGTGCAGTGTCCCCTTCTTCATACCAACCAGAGGAAACAGACGAGAAGGGCATAGAGGAAGATAGCGGTGACAATAGCGAGGAGAATGGAGTAGACGCAGAAGAAAGCCAGCCTGAGGAGCAAAGCAGACAGCACAAGCCTCACATGGTCACCCACTCCAACGGCGTCCTACCCACCAACTTCACCAGGATGCAAACACATATCGCATACGGTCAAGTAAGCAACATCCGCGGCTCGCACGCCTCTGAAGAACACCGGGTTCGGGCCCCTATCAGGCGCACTGTCTACCTTGCCACTCACCGTAACGGCCCCCTACCCAGGGGCTACACAGTGATGCAAACACAAATCGACCACGGCCAAATCAGCAGGATCCGCGGGTAGTCGACATGGTCATAGTCCACAGCCACACATACTGCATCCGTCAACCCAGCGCCTAAGACATACCAGAACGACGAGTATGATCACGATTGAACGATACCAGCATCTGCACGACCTCCCGCACGAGAAGTGCACACGAGCTAGAAAGTCCACACAGGACACATAATCCAATCTACCCAAACGATGCCATCCTGTTCTACTGTGCTCTTTCAAATCTCCACTTCACCATCATCACTCCCCCTTCGTTTCGCCTTCCCCGCTCCGTCCAGATTATCCATCTCGTATCCCTTGCCCTTCTTCCTACCATCCGACCCGCTAGACATGGCCATCGCTTGCCTCCCTGTCTCTGTTTCCTGGAGGAATTCACGTAAACGTTCCTTGCCTACCTCGACGGCCTGCGCTGTCGCGGCGTTGGTCATGCGCAGGATCGGACCCCAGAGGTTGAGTGTGTAGGTGACGTAGGCGCCGACGAGAGTCAGTGCTAGGAGGACGAAGTATGCTGGGTTCTTCAGGACTGCGAATGTCAGTGATGCACAGGTAAGCATGAAGAGGGAGACTTACCGGCCACGATCTCGTTCCACCCCAATGCGAGCAGCAGGCCGTAGAAGTAGAGCGGTACCTGGGCCACGCCTCCAATTGCCCCTCGCTTGGCTTCGACGTAGACACCATCGGCAGTCTTGCGGAACCGAACGAGGAGATCTCGTCGCTTGTTCTCGGACAGTAACTCCATCTCCTCCTCCAGCGTACGGTCGGCGTCGTCATCGACGCCGCCGATGATGCCAACCTCCTCCTCATCGCCCTTCTCGCCCACCGGTGATTCGCCAATCCATGACGCAAGAGGTGGCTCCTCGCCTGTGTTCTTGAGCTGGAACTTCGAAAGCAAAGGAATCAGAGCAGCCGTGTCCTCCCTCGCTCGCATGTGTGTCCCCTCAATGTCATCACCTGGTCGCCACACTCTGGGAACACCTTCCCTGTCATACCGGAAACCATCCTCGTACGCTTCTCTCAGCTTCAGGAGCAGATTCCCCTCGCTTAGTTCCTCTTCGAGCTTACCCCTGAGCAAGATCCAAGCCTTTCTACGCAACTTCCACAATCCGATCTCCACTTCTTCGGGACTGGCGTCAAAGCTCTTCGCCATGCTTGCGAACTTTCCTTCTGCGCCATTGACCATGCCAGTGAAGCCGTTCCATATGCGGTCCCAGATCTCTTTTTCTTCACCCTTTCCACTCTTGTCTCCCTCAGCCGGCGCACCCGCACCTCCTCTCCCACTCCCCAGCCGTCCAAATTCCAGACCGACCGCATCTCCAAGCTTTGTCTTGACAGCCCGCTCAATCCTCCCCAGCAGTCTCCTCAACTCATCCTTCCTCAACCTCGCCGAAGCATCCTCCAGCTCCTTCCTGAAGAGTCCCATCTCTGTCTCGAACCCAACCCAGCCCGCACCATCCACCCCCGTCGCCCTACCCACCTCCTGAAACCTCGTCAACGCCTTCTCTCGCTCACTAGAGACAATCTTTTGGAAATCATACGCCGCCCCCTTGCGCTGTCCACTCTTCACCTGCCCAGACACATTCTCGCTAAATTGCCCCAACAGCGTCTTATGGGCAGCTGTCATCTGCCCCGCGAACAACGCCTTTAACCTCCCATCAATCCCGGCCCCCAACTCCCCCGCCTTGCGCTTGAACACACCCTTATGGTAGCGACTCGCCTCCGCCTCGAAAGCCCCCAGCGCCGTAGTCCGCGCACCCGTCATGGCCTTCCCCAACTCCGCAATCACGACCGGATTCCCCGCCTTGCTCGCGCTCGACTGCCTCTCCTCCAACGGCGCAATAGCCCCGTCGAACACGACCAGCACCTCCTTGGCGATCTCATCGCACCTGAACTGCGCGAGGAGTTCCTGCTGCGTGGGCAGGTCCAGGTCTTTATTGCTATCGATCTGGGCCCACACGTTCTCCGCATACAGCGGGAAGCCATCGGCTGGGATCCGGCGATGGTATTCAGGCAGGAGAATCGGGACGGATGCGTCGTCGAGGAGGAACGAGCGCTTTTTCGGATCCGCGTAGCCTTCGCGGAACCGCTGGCCGAGGCGCGCGACTTCGGACACGAAGCGCTCGGGCTGGAGGATCTTGTGCGGGAGTGCGACGAAGGCGAAGTCGAAGTAGTCTTCGATTTTACTCGTCTCGAGACCGGAGGGTTTGGAGAGGGTGGACCAGATGCGGGAGAGGTCGGCGAGGAGGGTGGCGCGGAGGTTGGAGAGGGGGGTGGTGCCGAGGTGGTCGCGTATGACGAAGAAGAGGAGGGAGCGAGGTACGGATCTGGGGATGTTAGCTGGAGAGACAGGGGAGGGAGAGGAGAGGGTGTACTTTGCATCTTTGAGGAAGAGTTGGAGGTTGACTTCGAATACGGTCTTGAGTAGACCCATGTTGGCACCTTGGTATAATCCAACTTGATGCTCCCAGATATTGACGATCAAGACCTCGCTGGTGGCCAGAGCAAACAGCGCGCTCTTTCTCTCAAAGTCTTGGTCTTCTCCTCTTTCTCGTCCATCCGTACCCTCCACGTCCATGACCAGAATATTCGCAGCCATACCCGCGTCTGCATCAGCTGATGCTCCATTCGTAATAGCCCCCTTCTTGTTCTTGCTCATCCATATTCCCTTTGTCGTCTGCCGCCGTTCCTGCTCGCTCATCACCCCGAATCTCGTGCCGAATAACTCATTGAGCAGCGTACTTTTGCCCGTGCTTTGGCTGCCGAAAACACTGATGATATGATAGTTGAAGCCAGATCGTATTATATCCTCCACCTTCAGGTATGCCGGCAATTGCTCCGAATTGAAATTCTTGTCCTCATCTATGACCTGGATACCGTTCTGGAATGCAGTGGGATCCGCAGCTCCCACAGAGCTGAAATGTCCATTCAGACTGCTCATGATGGGCGGAGCTGTCGGAGAGCGGATAGGAGAGGTAGGTCGTTTCGCGGAGGGGGAGAGGCCATTGGTGTTTGCGGTAGAGGAAGACATCTTGCGGGCGGCCAGGTATGAGCTCTTGTGGCGTCTTGGTCCAATTTGATTGGCATCGATGGATGGCGCCGGGAGAGATTGATGTCACGCGCTGTGGCTGATGTCCGTCTTTGTTTAGCGGAGCTTGAAGTCATTGGAGCTTGGAAGAGGTCCATGACTCGAGCAATTGTTTTGTGGCTCAGAAAGTCATTACCACTGCGCCGGCCTTGAGCCACGACTTCTTCCACGAGGACGACAATGGTCATGAAACTATGCTTACAGAAGTAAATTATGTGGATCAGCCATCACTAGACTATGCTTACAGTATCCTTCGTGGGTATAATGCTTTGTAATGACTTCATGAACTTCGTTTCTCGTGATTACTCCGCAGAGCTTCCCCTCCCCAAAATCTACCATCTCCCTCTATTTCTTGATCATCTGCGCAACGAACTTGTCTGTTGTGAGAAAGTAGATGTGATTATACTGCCCCTGCCAGCGCTTAGCTCGTAAGGTCTCATCGCCACTCACTCTTTTCTCGCTGGTGAATCTCCGTCTCGAATCATTGGCTCGCGGTGTACAAGGAGTCGTCACATTCCCAAATGCTTCCTCGTGCTCCCCGTCTGACATGACACCGTCAAGAGGGTCACCATACTTGGGCAAAATGACTGAGAACTTCCGGAGATTCTCTACTTGCGTCAAGGTCCACTGACTGAAGTGGTCGATAAGCTGGGACACAGCTCGACTCGGCTCTTTCGCTGCCAGAGAATGATAATCTGGGAGCTCATCGGAGGAAGGAATCTTCAGCATCGGCCGCTTGTCGTCGTCCTCATCGTCCGTGACCAAGTCGGCATCAGGGCGTAGATGAGTAAAGACCATGGATGTCATCAGCTGACCGAGTTGCTGGTAGTATTTGGCCTTGATCTTGTCCGATTTGGACTTGTTGAGGAGATCCGAGATGAAATCAAGGATGCCAGGTCGTACATAGATACAGCTCGGCGGAATGAATTCTTGACCCGACTTGGTCATCTCAGCATCCAAGTGCTTGATAATTTGCAGTGCTCCTTGCGGGTCTTGCACAAATACCTCATCGGTCAGAAGAGCAGCGTAGCCCCATGGAAAGAGTCGGGAGAGTGACCAGTGGCGTCGGATTGTACCAGCCGCGTCGATGACACTGTAATGGAGCCTAAAGTGGTTGAAGGACGATCTGTGCAGAGTGGGAAGAAGTCTCGGGATGGCCCAGATGTTTCGCACTGCCTCGTGCCAAATCAAGACACCGCCCAGCATGTCCTCGGGCTTATCGCTGAGGGCCTTGTCAAGAAATTGCGTCTTCCACGACCCCTTCTCAAGAGGAGTGCAGACCGTGACTCCTTGCTCCTCGAGTATGCTACGAAGTATGCCAATTTCTTCGTGCAAGTTTGGAGGAAACATCAAAAATGTGAGTTTCTGCAACATCTTGTCTTCAGCAATGGCGAACAGGCGTTCGATGGTGGAGCCCTCTATTCCGATGTCTCCTAAAGAGTCCTTTGGAACCATATCCATTACTTCCTCTCCGTTGTTGAAGGACCCTACTGGCGTCTGGGCAGGCGCAGGTAAGGACTGCAGGTCGAATGCAAGCAGAGCGAGTGCATTGTCCGGCATTCCAATATTTGAGGTCGTCCTGGCAGAATTATGAAAGTGGTCCCAGGTGGCATCATGCGCGGCATGTATGACGATCATGAATCTGCCGACATGTGCGACAGCTCCGACCGAACTCGCGCTTAGGTGGTCGCCGAATTTATAAAGTGCATCGATCGCCTCAGGGTCCCGTGCAGTAACGAATGCTTCATGGGAGATGGCCAGTGGACTAGGCAGAAGCGCGGACAGGTCCATAGCAAGACAGGTTACGCTGACAACAAGTTCTCCTGTCCTATAAGCAGGACTTGTCGTCTGCAGCAGCGAGGAGTCTGCAAGTAAAATGCTGATCGGGAATTGCGATCCGTCCTCAGACCCGAAATGCAGGACTGAGTTGATAGAGGCCGGTTCGAACAACTCGCCATCGGAGAGATCGCCCGGCTCGAACAACTCGCCATTGGAGAGATCGCCCGGAGCGTCCAAAGCCACAGTGGCATTCGCCTTGTCTCTAGCTCGCAATGTCGGATCCCAGATGACATGATAGCGGTCGCATGTCTCGGCATCTTGCTCGCAATGTCCAGCAACCCATTTTGCACAGGTTCGATGATACTTGAAGCTGCTAGGTTGGCCGTATGCATCGGCTGGACAGTGATGGAATTGGCAGTCTGCCTCAGTATAGTCACAGTGACCCTGTTGCCAGTACACGCACGTCTTGGACATTTTCGGAGCAATGAACGGGAGCGGCTGATGGGCAAACTCGCACTCTGCATCATTCAGATGCTTGCAAGTACCCCGATACCAGAACCTACAGGTCGTACCGTTTCTGGCTGGTGGACGGCCGTACTTTTGAAAGAACATCTGCATCTTTTCTCCGTATGTCAAATCTGTCGGAGCTGTCTTTTTCTGAGCCGATGCCTTTGCGACAGGTCCTCTATCATTTGCTCTGCGATGATCTTCGATGTCCCATACTGTCAACGCCCTAAGTGCTTCTTTTGATAGTTGCTTCCTAAGCCCAGCAGAATAGGAACCCCGTGCTGGCGTTGGGCTGGGCGGGAAAACACCTCGATCATCCGGCTTGCAATGGTATCGATCGCACAATTCGTCGACAAACTTGCAATTCCCCTGCAACCAGAACTGGCAGGTTGCGTGGGATTTCTCCTGCCACTCATCTGTCAATTCGTGTGCATACTGACAACCTTCACAATGGCCAATCTTCAGCCATCTCCGGCAAGTACGTCTTCGGTCGTACGTTGAAGGCTGATCTGTCCTTGGTTCGCCCCAGAGTCTCTTTCGTCTTTCATCCTCTGACGCTAACGAATCCCGACGACTGTCGAAAGTTATGTCGGTGCCAGCAATGTGATCAAGAGACTGAACTGATTGAATAAAATGCCCAGTCTTCACATCGAGCGAGTCCAGCCAACTAGCGTCCGGGGCCTCATTGTCGAGGGCAAATTTCGAGTATCCATTGCGATATTTCAGGGACCAGGTCTTACTCTCCTGGGCAGGTCCAGCATCCTTGCCTAATTGTGGCCTGCTTCGCCGCTTCACTGGACCTGCGCTCATGTTGATCGCCGTCCTTCGAGCACGCGAGTGTGTCTTGGGTGCGTAATCAGTTGTGGTCGAATCAACCTTGGTCGGAGCTGGGAGTGAATGATCGGTCGACCGAGGAATTGCGGTATCAATGCGAGGCTGTCGCGCAACGGATGTATCCGGTGGGTCATCTTGCGTAGATCCCCCAAATAGTGATCCATCGGAAATTGCACTCTCATCGTCGAAGAGATTTAGATCTGGTCGTGCCGCTTCTGTAGTTGGCTGGTGTGTCTGCTGATGGTCTCCTCCTTTGTCTTGAGCCTGTGCCTCAGCCGGTGCAGATTGATCAGGGATGACATGATCTGACATTTGAGCCTGTGGGGCCGCATGTATTGGTACATGCTGCAGATGCCCATCATCCGTAGCACTCTCACTCGTAAGACCATTGACGTCGAGCTCAATTTCAAGCTCTTGGTTTGCTGCGACTGAAGACTTAATGGCCTTCAGAGACAGCTCTCTAGCTCCCGCAGTTCCTTGCACGTCGGTAGCTGTAACAGATTGCGTTGAACTTGAAGGAGTCACTGACAGGTCGTCTTCTGAATCGGAGAGAACCGGAGTAGGAACCTTTCTCGTCTTTCCTAACTTGGGTCTCTTTCTCGGTGACCCAAACTCATCTGCAGAATCATCGCGGTCGAGCTTGGCTTTTCTGGATGTATTGTTTTTCACAGCGACACCACGAGAGCGTAGAGACCGTTTGGCTCCTTTGGCCAGCCGACTTTGCCGGAGTCGGGCGCGTCGTTCTTGTCGTATCAGTCGATCTTCTTTACATTTTGCCATCTGGCGCTTGATGCCCTCGACGTCGACGTCCTTAATCTCGCCGGCTTTAATCTTCTCTCTTCGCTGCTTCCAACGAGTAATAGTTTCAGGGTCGTGAAAGCTCTCGCGCGGCTCCCAGGTACATTCGCCATAATCGTAGCCATCCCATTTCACCAGATACTTTACCTCGCCATTAAATTTTCGGGCGGCGATAACTTCCTCGACATCGAAATCTTGATCGAGGTCGGTATCCTGTGATCCTATGGATCGACAGTTATCTTCGCCGTCAGTGGGCATGGTTTGATGGTCCCATATCCTCGGATCAGAGTGACCCTTTTCAATCGAGCTGCAGCTTGTGAAACACAAAAATGAGTGCTTCGGTTGATCCTTGTGCTCCGTCTAGAGACCGTGATAGAGGTGAAACATGTAGGGAAAGGATTGCGGCGTTTGTTATTGTTGATTTGGCGGTGGAGGAGCAAGTGATCCACCGAACATGGGGATTCAGCGCGACTACTTGTGGTGTAAGTGAAGAGAGGAGCGAGGGAAGTCTGATCTTCAAAATGCTGAAGTGTGATCGATCATTATTTGTCCTGTCAGTAGAGAAAATGGCAATTAGGTGGAAGCTCTGCGGGGCAGCAGCATTGGCAGTGGGAGGGTTAGGGTAGGCCGCATCCATGCCTCCTGCGTCTCCTTCAGGCTGCTTCGGTCGAATACTCCCACCGCCGTTGAAGCTGCTGTTGTTAACTCGCATCCTCAAAGACCAGCTTGCATTCGAATCACACAAGACTTTTCTCATCGCGCGACGTCGCCTACATCTCCAAGACACTGGACCGACACTGACCGCCCATCATGGCCAACGACGAATATGATGTATGTCTAGATCACACCACTCACACGACCAGAAGGCTGACCCTTGTCTACAGTTTCTTTTTAAAGGTGCGACACAGCCTGATGCATTGACGAGATGCAGCACTAACTCGCCAATATAGTGGTCCTTATCGGAGACTCTGGTGTCGGCAAGTCCAACCTGTTGAGTCGTTTCACCCGAAATGAATTCAACCTGGACAGCAAGTCGACCATTGGTGTCGAATTCGCGACGCGCTCCATTCAAGTCGATGCAAAGACGATCAAGGCTCAAATCTGGGATACTGCTGGACAGGAAAGATACCGAGCCATCACTTCTGCCTACTACCGTGGTGCAGTCGGCGCACTTCTCGTCTACGATATCAGCAAGCACCAGACATACGAGAATGTTACGCGGTGGTTGAAAGAGCTTAGGGATCATGCGGACAGTAACATTGTTATCATGCTTGTGGGAAACAAGAGCGATCTGAGACATCTCCGGGCTGTGCCCACGGAGGAGGCCAAGCAGTTTGCCAGTAAGACGATACCAAATTCTGGCGGCAGAAGAGGCCATAGCACTGCGACTAGGATGAGGAGCTGACACGTTCCACTAGGCGAGAACAACCTGTCCTTCATCGAGACCTCTGCGCTCGATGCTAGCAACGTCGAGCTTGCATTCCAGAACATCTTGACAGGTGGGCATTCCCCACATTATGTCTCAGTATACTGTACTGACATGGTCTAGAAATCTACCGCATCGTGTCTCAAAAGACCGGCATGCAAGACGACGCCAAGCAAGGTCCTGGTGGTGGAACCGGCATCAACCTAGCACCAAGCCAAGAAGCCGGGAACCAGAACAAAGGAACACAATGCTGCTCGTAGACGACTACCACAATTGCACAAATCGAGAGGAGTCTGTCCCTTGTCTTCCACCTGGAGTTTTGGGAGTTGCACGCCTATTACATTGGTCATGAAGTACGCGCTTGATGTTGATGGAGATGAAGTTCTGGTCCATGAAGGGCGGACCCGGACGGTCAAGGTAGCCTTTGCAATTTGAATTCAATAACTAATATCCAACCACTTTTCATGCTGTTGTTCATCTCCTATGCTCTACAACGCGCTTCGCAGCTTTACATCATCTTCCCTCAACTCCTTGCAGGTATGTACACCCTTCGTCATCAGTCATCCCTCGCCAGCCCGGCCTACCATATATGGCCATTCATTCCACCAACAGTTGTGCATAATCTCCGCGCTTGAAAAGATCTAGAAGATTGCCTGTCCATTGACATGAGAAGAGACGCCACCTGCACCATCATTAGCGAAGCTCAATCAACATCGAGGCATACATACCAGGCATATTTGCCGGCGCGCTCGAGAAGAAGAAGAACCACCTCTTCTCCTTCTTACACTCCTTGGCCAACCTCTCCAAATCCAACATCTCCCCCAAGGGCATCCCCCACATGGCCAAAATATACTCATGCAAGAAATACCCGTGCTTACTCGGCCAGCACTCAAACGCCGGGGCATCTCCTCCCACAGCACTGAAATAGCTATCATGCAACCAATCCAACACCTTCTCCTCCTGACTCACCCCGGAGAAAGTCAGCTTGTTATTCTCCCCCAACTCATGATGTCTTGTGGCTAACGCATCCCTCTCATCCGGCTTCTTCGCATGGTAGGCCTTGACCCAACCGCTGCGCACGAACAGGAGGTCACCGATCTCCACGTCCCCGCCCTGGCTCTTAGGCCGGATATCGATCCCCTGACTCTTCCCCACCTGCTGCAGCTCATCCCATGTGATCTCGTCGTGTCCGTAGGCATCGTACTTCCTACCGTTCTGCTCGGCCCAGCTCGCGAAGTCGAGGAGCAGACCACGGCCAGCGATGCCGTGCTCGGCCCAGTGGTGGATGCTGCACTTGTGGTTGGCCTTGTCGCCATGGATGTCGTCGCCTTTGGTGCCGTTGTAGAAGGTTTGGGTCGCGATGTGGGCGAAGTGCCGGAAGCCGTCCCATTGGGTGCCGGACTGCGTGTTCATGACGTAGAGGTCGTCGTAGGCTACGCCGGGGACGAGAGTCTTGATCTCGTGCTTGAAGACTTCACGCTCGAAGGCGGGGACCGAGGGGACGTTGAGGGGTAGGTTCACGGGGACGATACTGCCTGTTGAGACGAGCTTTGCTGCTGATGCGACGCGGGATGGGGTGAGGAGATTGAGGCGGCCGAGCTGGAGAGGTTAGCTATGAGAGGATGAGAGCGAGGGGAGCATACACCGTCGTCTTTGCCCCAGAACCAGGCGGCATCTTTGGGAGCACCATCGATGGCGGGGAGGTCCTTGCGGGTGGGAAAGGAGGTGTCGTTGGGGTTCCACGTGAGCGCCATGGTCGAGGGTAATTGTTCAATGATTTGTTCTGTACGTTGCTGTGCTTTAGTGTTGGCCATGCAAGAAGATACCGGAAACGATCTGGAGAACGACGTTGCGGAGGCTGTATACCTCATCGTCACCTACCCCGCACAACCCCACTATGCGGCCTGGGGCATGTTTCGGCAGTCGGCTACATGATCGAATTGACTTTGCATGTTGCAAGTTATCATTGATGTATCATGCTCACGAATCGGATTCGATAGCATGAGTTGCGACGAAGGATTGTGTCGAGAAAATGTCGAAGTAAGCAGTGTGCAAGTGAAGAAGGTGGCAGAAAGATGGGCAAGTCACAACGCTAGCTCATTGATGAATTATGCTTTGTAATATAAACATCAAGTATTCCTTTCTCTGTGCGATCCGTCCTCGAACATCTTCACAACATATACATTGCGCTACTGAGAGTAGTCTACTATAGCTTAGCCATGTCGCAGGCACCAAATATCACACTGTACACGGCGCAGGTAGATCGAACATCGTGACTACACCACAACTATACCATACTCATAGCCTACAGACGCCTAATGGCATCAAGATCTCCATGCTGCTGGAAGAGCTTGGGTAAGTACTTGCTTACCACCATGAAACGTTATCCCTGATTGGTGCTGACACTTGCAGATTGCCATACACCGCCAAAAAGATCGACATGAAAGCAAACGAGCAGAAGCAGCAATGGTTCCTTGATATCAACCCCAATGGCCGTATCCCAGCCATCACCGACTCACATCCTACTGAGCCCGCCAAAATCGTTCGCGTCTTCGAATCCGGCTCAATCATGCAGTATCTCGTGGACCGGTACGACAAGGATCACCAGTGCTCCTTTCCACGCGGCACAGTCGAGCACATTGAAATGACCTCATGGCTGTTCTTCCTCAATGCGTGAGTCTAACCGACATCGATAGGATTCGTACCCTCTAATGCTTCTGCAGTGGTGTCGGCCCAATGCAAGGACAGGCCAACCACTTCACGCGTTACGCCCCAGAGCAGATCCAGTACGGCATCGACCGCTACCAGAATGAAACGAAGAGGCTGTACGGCGTGCTGGACGAGCATTTGAGTAAAGTTGGTGGCGACTACCTGGTCGGCAACAAGTGCACGGTAAGTGATCAGCATTACTATCTTGTCGTCTGCTAACACCGAATAGATTGCAGACATCGCCCACTGGGGCTGGATCGCTGCTGGATTGTGGGCAGGCGTCGACATCTCAGTCTTCCCACACCTGAAAGCGTGGGAGGAGAGGATGTGGGCCCGTCCCGCCACAAAGAAGGGCGCTGATGTCCCTGATCCGTACAAGATGAAGGAGATCCTCAAGGATCCAGCTGAGGTGCAGAGGATCATGAACTCGGGTCGTGATATGATCCAAGCAGGAATGAAGGCAGACAAGGAGAAGAACGAGCAGCGGACAGCGAGTAAAGTATGATTGCAATCCAACTAGCAGGGACTGAATATGAGTTTATACATCTAGCTCTATCAGCTCTATTCAATCATGTACAGTGTTCGGTATTAGCTTCACCGCCCTACACCACTGACTCCGAGTCCCACTGCCACACGCTGCTTTCCAAGCCAGCTCTTAGGACTCTCTCGCCTCCGTCCGACAATGACATTGTCTCGTTGGATCCTGCTCGTCAAATCGAACCAAGCCGACGTCATGAGCTGATTCTCTCGCTTCAACTGCGCGAATGCTTTCTCATCTGCCTTGGTCATGCCAGTGCCGCTCCTCGACGCTTGTTCTTTGGCAACTTCCAGCTCCCTCTTGTGTGACGATTGTGCGTCTTCGAGCTGCTTGCGAAGAGCCTGTAACTCGGCGTCTTTCTGTTCGAGCTCCTGCGGATGTTAAGCATTGATACAATATCGACATAAGCGAAACTGTCTTACCTCCTGCGCTGACATCCCTTCCGCCCTTGCACCTTCAATCCTCGCCACGAGACGATTGCCAACGTCCACCACAACCTCATCGTTCTCAGCCCGTCTGACCTCATCGAGGAGCTGTCGGACGAGCTCCCACTCTTTCGACTTACGCAGCTCTTCGTCTTCCATGCCAATACCTCTTGCGCTTAGCAGTGCATATCGAAGTAAAGCCTTGCTCTCCGCCAGCTCCGCTTGGATATTCTCAGAGTGCTTGGTCAGATTACCATAGCTTCTGCTCAGAGCTGCGTATTCAGCACCGGCGTCAAGTCGTCTTGAGTCGTCGTCACTAGTCGGACTTCGCAGTCCTCCTTTAGCATCCTCTTGTAGCGAAAGCAATTTCTCCTTTGTCGATGCAAGCTCGCTGGTGAGTTCGTAGACGCTTTCCTGGAGCTTCCTGACCTCTTCGGTGGCGGACATGAGCTTCTTACGCTGCTCCAGGTACGGGATCTTTTCTTCCTCGTTGCCTTTTGTTCCCTCATTGAGCTCGCCGAGGGTCGTTTCCAGACCGAGCTTGTCGGAGAGAATGTCCAGGTACTGCTCTTCGAGAGTCTTGTTCCTGAGACCGAGAGTGCGTAATCTATCCTCGAGCACGGCAACGTCCCCACTACCAGGAAGAGCGATGCTGACTTTTCTGCTGGTCGAAGGTCGACGATCTGCCTTGTCCATCTCGCTGTCCAGACCTTTTTTGCCATCCACTTCAGTATCGCTACCCTCCATCTGAGCCAGCTTGGCTTCGAGGTCTTGAATGACTTCCTGATCTCTGGCTTGTCGCTCTCTGACCACGTCATATCGTTGACTCAAGACCCGCAGCTCGTGCTCGAGTCGTTTCCTGGCAGTTCGCATATCAAAGATCTCCTGCTCAGTGTTTGCGATTATGTTCATGTTCTCCCGGTTTGTGGTTTCCAGTCTCTCGCATCTATCCTTCCACTTTTCCAGATCAGCAAGTTGCTCTTGAGCATTCTTCAAGTCTTCGCGCATAGTAGCCGCGCCTTTGCTCTCATCTTGAAGGTTCTGGATCTTCTTGCGGAGATTCTCATTGGCTCGGGTCTTGGAAAGGAGGTCGTCTCGCTCTGCTCGAATGAGCTGCAAGTCGTCCTTCATCTTTTGATGTGCTTCGCTGCTCGCTTTGAGTCTCTCAAGCTGCCTCTCCTGACTGGTCGCAGTTGTCCTTGCAGCTTCAAGCTCGGTCTCCAGCTGTCCAATGTAGTCTCGATCTTGATCAGACCTGTCTTTGAGTTCTCGCAGCACGTCGTCCTCCCTCTTCTTACCACCAGAAGTTGGATCGTCTTTGAGCTTGTCGAAGGCCTCCTCGATCCGCGTTTTCTCCTGCCTGAGGTCCTCTAGCTCTGCAGCAGCTTTCGCATTCGACTCTTCCAATTGTCGAATGATTCGGTGAGCGTGTATAAGCTGCTCCTCATGTTCCAGCTCAAGGTCACGATCTGCATCCTTGCTCTTCTCCACCGCCTTTCCCTTCTCCTCCCTCTCCTCCTTGGCCTCAAACACGTCCCGGTCCTCGACCAGATCATCCACCTCCGCGTCTTCCTCCATGCTCGCCATAGTAGCAGCAATCGTCCCCGCCACCTCCTGCCCAAGTCCTACCACAACCCGTCCCATCCGCTGATTGCTCCTGGGACTGTACATCGCGGCTCTGAGTATCCCCTTGAGAAGCCTGACCACCTCCGCCGCGTCCCCATCCATTGCTATCTTCTTGAGATCCGCGCCCTTTCCCTCACCATCTACGTCCGCACCAATCCCGGTCTCCACGCCGCATGCATCGCGTACATAACCGCCCACTTCGCGCTCGATATGCTTCAGATTCTGCCATCGCGGGATCCAGTTGTTGGCTGTCTCGGAGGTCGAGGATGATGGTAGGGAGGAGGCGGTGAAGTATTCTGGATCGATATCTTGCAAGATTGTCCAAATCAAGTGTCCGTCGCGTAGGGAAGTCAGCGTCGCTGGTGGGCTGGCGGTTTCTGGTGTAAGGGCTTTGACCCACGCGAGCAAGGCAGTGGGAAGATTGGGAGGGTCGGTGGTCGCCATGTTGGATTTGTTGGTAGTTATCGGCTGCCGAGCACGGCTAGCCTATGGGACACGCATCGCGGTGTGGAGTTGGAGGAAGGTCGATTGAAAGATTTCCAAGTCGAAACCCATAACAAAGCTGTAGCTTCGGACGTGGCTCGGACTTACTCGGCGATATCGTAGCTAGGTTGAATACCTCACGTCGACCACCACATTCGTTACGACCTACACCTAAACAGATGCGTGAAAGTGTTAATCTCGACATTCGACAAAATGATTGCGTTTACACGACTTCGATTGCAATATCCCTCCGTCATGAAAGTAGTCTTTCTCATGGTTAGCATTGTTGAGTAGCTTCGACTTGGAGAATCATCCACTCGTTCTGTTTGAAATCGATGCTTCCATCAACGTTTACTGCCTGCTACTGTAAGACCATTTTCCTCCGCGACCACGTCGATCAAGCAAAATGCCCTGAAATCCACGGACCATGGGCACGTGAACAGGTGGGGAAACCTATATCGTCACTATCCGCATCTTGACCCGATCTCGGGGTCCAGCGATAGCATTGGTACATCTAGATCATGGACAGATCAGCATATGAAGATCTGGAAATTCGCTGCTCAATCATCCGAACAACCTTGTACTCTACGTATATTTCACCATCCTATATTACCACGATTAACGGTGCTCACTGTCTGTCTCTGCAGCGCCCAGTGTGAGTACCCCAAAGCGGAAGAAGAGGTAAGCCACAGTGGACGCCTTGCATATTTTGTTTCCCGTCAGTTGAGCTCATCTGTTGATTACACTACCTTTAATGTCCCTTCTCCTCCCTTCGTTACTCCCATTGCCCGCAAGATGACTGTGGACTGGCTGACAGGAGTCTTCCCAGATCGATACAGAGTGCAGAAGACCTATCAAGCTCTCCCACCTCGGTCCTTACGAGCACAGCAGCGGCTGGAGGATTTTGAGGTCAAGCTGAATACTACATCAGAGATATCGGGATCATCGTCTGGGAATGCACGGCGATCCGTCCTGAGCAGCCAGGGGTTACCTGCAAGCACCTCGTTAACACGCACTGTCAAGGCTGTCCAACGAGTTTTTGACGACAACATACTACTCGCTGACGACATGGCTACCCGTCAGACATCAATGCTGTCGCTGCCAGATGAACTACTTGATCAGATCTTCTCGCACTTCTTGGACGATCCCTACTCCGTCCCGCAGCTATGGGCAGTGACATTGTCACTACCGGAGTTATCCGAGATCGTTCGAGATGCTACGGCATCGCCGAGGTACAACTATGGACGATACACTCTTCGAGCACTGTCAAGCACTTGCCATCGACTACATCAAGTCGCCACACCATGGCTCTACCACACGTTCCCAACATCGACTGCGATGTGGTATCCCGTGACCAATCGAATCCCATTACGGACATGTCAGTTCCTTGTATCATTACTCTCGAACCCATCCCTAGCCCAGTATGTAAGAAGGCTAGTGTTACATCCGTTGGCAGCTACATGGTGGGCTCATGAGAGTCCCTTCTTTCCTTCTCAGCCGCCGGAGTATGCAGCGCAGTCGAGACGGCTAGAGTCCACATCGAACCTTCGAAACAATATCGATAAGTTGGGTATCGGTAACAGTCAGCTGGGGACGGCGTTCCGAATCCGTCTGCATTCAGCATCACGCATGGAGGGGTTTGTTGCGGATCGTATTCGTGGCTATGAACCCATCGAAGCTCAACTTCTCCTAGCCATCATGCCTCGGCTTGAGACATTAGTTTGGTCGGACTGGCGCAGCGAAGCCGGGCCAAAGGTAGCCAGCATGCTTCGCCACGTCAATGCTACAAGTCTCAAGACTCTCATCATCAACTACGCTTACGATCTTGGTACACTTGATCAATGGGGCGATCTAGGCCGATTCCGTACATCACATACTAGCATCACATGTGGTTGCGAGCGAATTCTCTACACGCCTTCTCCAGACATGGCTCGAGGAATGAACACAACACCGTCGAATACCCTCAATCTGACCCGTAGTCAATCAATCACCCAGATGTCTCATCTGCGGCTGACATCACCCTGCTCGACAGGACTGCGCAGCCTCCTCGCCCCAGTCCCTGGCTTGCGTGCACTGCACATCAGATTGACGGTCGACTTTCGTATGCGGGACATCTCGCAATCATGGGGTCGAGTCTCTGGGTCTTGGACAGATGTTCTCTCCGATATAACCTCCAACCCATCACTGCTCGAGACGGTTGAAGACCTCGTTCTGGATTCGGTGGTGAAGGATCCAGAAGAAGGAATCATGACCACCGATAATTGGCCTGTCCATGCAAGCTCGCTACATAGCTTCAAACGACTGAGAAACTTAGAGGTGCATCAGTCTGCTTTCATCTCTTTCTCTCCATCGAGTTCCTTTCCCACGAATCGCAGACCAATAGCGGAGGTCGTGCCTGGAACACTAAGGAGATTGAAGGTCTTGTGCTTCGATGCAGGATTGCTAGGACAGATGGACGAATTTGTCCAGCATTTGCCAGGAGAGTATGCAGAGCTGAAGAGAGTGGAGATCAAGGGTGGTGACTTTTGCTGCTTCGATGTGAACAGGGCCTATCCTCCGCATAACCTAGTGAGAAGCAGTGAGGATCATATTGAGGGACTATACAGGCGATGTAAGACGAAGGGGGTGGACTTTGTGGAGATGGGCTGACTGTATGCATTATGGATAGCTTCGATCCGCACATAATGCCGGTACATATCAATATAGATGACACTGAATGACATGATATACCACGACCTCAGCTAGGCACTACCAATCCCGGCATCTCTTCCCGCCCTATATCTACCGCAGCACTCACCTCCACAAAGTCCTCCAACTCTTCACTGACCGTCTTCAGCTTCTCCTTGACACTCGCCACCCCTTCATGCCCCACAATATGTCTGCTCGGGGGATTATCATGCCCACCTATCGCAGCAACAGCATAAACCGTCTCCGCCACCAACCTCTCCTTCAGCCCCTTTGCCAAACTCGGCGTCACCTCACTGATCCTACTCTGATGTAACAAATCCCCGGTCGTCGGCCCCTGTGGCCCGCCCACACTCCCCTCATCCGTCCCCTCAGTCCCCTCCCTCCCCCGCTCCACCCCCTCCAACCGATCCAGCAACCCCGACAAAATATCCCTAAACAGCGGCGCCCCATTCGCCTCCCCCTGATAGTACCCCAACGGCGGCGCCCCGACCACCTTATTCGTCAACACCCCCACCTCAACATTGGGCTGGACAATCGTCGTCCTGATATTGAACGGCGCGACCTCATACGCCAGACTATCACAATACCCCTCAATCGCCCACTGACTCGCGCAATAAATCCCCAGGCCAGGCGTGCCCAAGTGGCCCGTAATCCCCGTCAATACCACAATATGCCCGTTCCTCTTGGCGCGGAAAGTCGGCAGCACCGCTTTGATCACATTCACGGCCCCGAAGAAATTCACCTCGAACTGATCCCTGACCAGCGTCCTCGCGAGCGGACTCGACGCCAACTCCTCCACCGCGCCAACGACGCTGAACTGCGCGCACGAAAACAAGATGTCGATGCGCCCGAAACTCGCCACGGCGTCGGCGATGGCGGATTGGCATTGTCCCATGACGCGCACGTCGAGCGGGACGGGCTTGAGGCGGGGTTTCCAGGATTCCTTGGCGGGGGAGGAGGCGATTTCGGCGAGGAAGAGGCGGAAGGGGGAGGTGGGAATGGAGAGGTCGGATGGGGATACGCCCGCTACGATGTAGTCCCCGTGACTGAGGAGGTGGCGGGAGAGGGAGATGCCGATTGGGGAGGAGGCCGAGGTGAGGAACCAGACTCGGGGCGCGTTGTGGGTGGGGAATTTAGGGACGCGGGGGGGTTTGAGGTCGGGGTTATCTTGCGTGGGAGGGTTCTTGGGGGAGGTGGATGGTTTGGGAGAGGGAGGGGGAGGGGTTTTGGCGGTGGAGGGTGGTGGGGAGGTGGGTGATGCCATTGTGTGGATGTGGTGGAGAGTAGGTGTTAGTCGGATGAAAGCAGTCGGTCCATCGTGTGAGCTTCTCCAGGCAGATTATGGGATGTATGTAGTCGCAATATACTTTTGTGCAGATCGAGTGACAGATCTGTATAAGCGGACGGAGGCGGATGATGTATATAGTGCGAATGCAGGTCAATATTGGAGCTCAATAAAGAAGAAGTCAAAAAGCTTGCCCGGATCTTGCTTGCGCAATCCAGAAATGGTCGTTTCGTTTCATCAATCAATCTCGTGGTTGTTTGGCGCTCCTCGGACAGAATTGGCAAATCAAAGTTCGGAGGCTTGTCGAACGAGCCCTAGATGACATATCCCTGCATTCTTGGAGGGGTGAAATCGGCTGTCGTAGTATGGGTGGTGGGGTAAGCTATAGCGGTGATCTGCAAGCTTCAGGCATAAGTGGGTGCATTACCCTGTCTCTACACGTGATACATTGACGATCGCACGTTGTGGAACAAGTCCCGCACATTTTCTTGTTCATTCGAAAGAGTCTTGGGTATCTCTGTTTAGGCCATTTATCATCACCCTGACCAAATGCTTTCCTTGCTTGGATCTCTAGCCTTCCTCCAGGGTATTACCGCCACTCCCCCCAAGAGCCCTAATCGTGCTCAGCATATACCACAACTGAGCCATAGTCTCATGATGCTTCCGGAGAAGCCATGGCACTTGGCGTACCCACTACCGATGTAGAAGTAGGACTGATCGCCGCTCTGCTCTTCCTCCGCTTCTTTCCGTCCGCCTTGCTTCCTTTACGCTTGGCGGACACCGCCGGCTGTGGGGTTTCATCTTTCGGCTTCGTGCTGAACGCTGCTGGGACAGCTGCCTTTGCCTTTTCTGCTGCTTCCTTCTCCTTCTGCTTGGCTGCTGCGGCTTCTGCTTGAGCTTGTCTGGCTCGCAGATGATCCTTGGTATGTGTGAAGACGAAATTACCAGGCTCACCACGAAGGGGATTCTCGTCCATGTATTCGTCGCCATGCGCCAATGCCAATCGCAGCGAGTGCTCTAGCAAAAGTGTATCTCGGGGATCGAAGTATGCTTGCGATGCTGCTCCGACTGCTGATGAAGAGCGCGCACTTGGTTCTGCTGAGGCCGCTCTTTGCGACGCTGACTGATCGGGTCCCACGCTGCCTTCTCTACTGAATGTTGTTGACGCAGCTTTGCTTGACTTATTCGCTGTCGGAGGGAACCAGGTATAGCCTACCGCAGGATCGAAGTTGGGAAGAGGTGTAGCCTGGTCCATGAATTTGCTAAGCGACGTCATGGCAGAGAGCAGGTGATTGCCAACCACATCATACACTGACGGTGCCTGGTACATGTGCGGCCCAACGGCATAGTATGTGCCTAGCGTCGCGAGCTCATCCTCCCTCGGCGGTCTCTTGACTCGATCCTGCTTTCGGATGATCCAAACGCCCGAGTCTGGTCCTTGACTCTGATCTTGCACAGGCTGTGGCTCTCCAACTACCATATACTCTGTGCCTGGTCTTTGCCGTAATGTCTGCTCCAGTCTTTGTCGATCCGAGTAGAGCGCAAGTGTATTCGGGTCGTTGAAGACCTGGGTCCAGAGGACACCATTCTTGGTGGTGTGGTCAAAGAAGGGGGATTCGCTGAAGTAGCCGTGAACTGCAGAAGTTAGCTTGATGTCTACACGAACAGGTGGAGTGACCTACTACTGTTCGAGTGCACTCCTTGCCAGTACGCGAGGACGTCTGGCTTGATGTATTGGATCTCGTCAAGCGGATCTTTGACCTGATTCGTACCCATCTTCGCCGTTTCACGCGCTCGCAGCGCCAGTACAGTGATTATTGCATGAGATGTGTTCAGCTGTGAATTCAAGGGAATGCGATTTCGAGTGAACAGCTTCAAGGATGACCGCGACTGTGGCTGGTGTTCTCTGGCAGATGTGGCTGGTGCAAGCTCGTGCCTGGAGTTCGGCTTCGGGAAATGGGGTCCAGCTCGGGCGACATCTCCGAGAGTCAGAAAGGCGATTCAGAAACATGTTCTCCAAAATACATCCACGTATTTGCATCTGAAGGCTAGAAGATTCTGGAAGGGTAGACTGGACTGGTGATGAATTCGTAGTAGTATCACAAACGCTTGCCATCTCGCCACCTTCGCCACCAGCCATAGTCGAGTCTCTGGTGAAAAAAAAATCCCCGGTCCCTTGATCAGATGGGTCGACGCCCTGCAGCAGCCATGGCTGCACAACGACCTCGAATACTCTTCCTAGACGCCTACGATTCCTTCACCAATAACATAATAGCCTTGCTTCGGTACTCCCTTCAAGCTCGAGTTACTCTGATCAAGATTGATGATCCTCGCTTCCTCCACACTGGCGACAACGTTTTCCATTCATTCCTCCGGCGATTTGATGGCGTGGTGGTCGGCCCTGGTCCCGGTAACCCTCACTATCCTGCCGACACTGGTATCATAGATAAGCTCTGGCGTCTAGCAGACCAATCCATTCTGCCTGTTCTTGGGATATGTCTCGGCTTCCAGTCACTTGTCCTAGCTTTTGGTGGCAAGGTTGTTAGGCTGAAGGAACCACGACATGGACTGATCAGGTTTGTCGAGCATCGCGGCAAGTCCTTGTTCAACGGCGTCGGCCTTGTGAAGGCTACCCAGTATCATTCTCTCCATGCTCAGCTGGGACATGACCTGTCAAATCTGGAGTCGTTGTGGATGCCGTCATCGCAAACGCCAGACCTCGAGCCACTGGGTTGGGACTTATCAGACGAGGCAAACGGACCAGTTCTGATGGCGGTGAGGCATCTCGTGAAGCCGTACTGGGGTGTTCAGTATCATCCAGAGTCTATTTGCACGAATGCTGCTGGTGCCAAAGTGGTTGAACACTGGTGGGGGGAGGCTCACGCCTGGAAGAATCGTTGCATCAAAACGGATCGACCTGCTGGCACTGATATTCGTATCGGCCTCGATAGTGGCTACGGTACCGATGATGACTCATCCCCTGCCACGCCGGACGAGGAAGTCGCAAATGACGAAATCTTGGGCACTCAACCAGCTATCAGGCTGATCGGACATGAAGAATCTGATATCCAGCTAGATCCAGAGGCCCTGTCGTGTGAGAGATTCGTAAATTGGAAGTCCTTGCATTGGTCGGGAGATGTCGACGTTATACCATCCCTCTGCAAGCTTGTGCGAGAACAGACTGGCAGACACCCGTTGTTGCTTGAATCGGGAACGAAGCAAGGAATTCCGGTGCGCGCCGAGACAGGTCGCTTCAGCATCGTCGCACTAGTCGATGACGATGCAGAGTCCTTCAGATACTGGACAGCAGGGAGAAGACTTGAGCATGTCTGCCACGGCACTATTGAGAGCAACGTCTGTGGTATTGATGGAGCCTTTGGTATGCTCAAGTCCTGGACGGCAGCGCGGAGATTTGTTGGGGGTCCTGCCGAAGTCCCTTTCTGGGGAGGCTTGATCGGTTACATCTCGTATGAAGCCGGACTGGAGACGATCGATGTTGAGCCATTGCCTTCTGAAGGCGATCATGCCGATCTTTGCTTTGTCGCCGTCCGACGTTCGCTTGTAATTGATCATGTGAAGAGAAGGATCTTTGTCCTGGATTTGGCAGATGATGATGAATGGGTTGCTGGTATGGTACATTGGGTGAAGTCTATGCTCTGTACTCTGAACATCAAAGAGCATGTTGATTCACCGGTACGAGAGAAGGCTTGGATAAGTTCGACTCGTCGGCCGGAAGAGAAAGAGTATTGTGACAAGGTTGGAGTATGCCAGGAGCATATTCGCGCTGGGGATTCTTATGAGCTCTGTCTGACTGACCAGTCGACATTGAGCTTTGTTGAAGATGGTGGGCATTTCGTGCCAAACAGATGGGAATTGTACTCGCGTTTGCGGTCAACCAATCCTGCACCTTTTGGTGCTCTCCTGGATTTCGAGGATGTTTCAATATTGAGCAGTAGCCCTGAGAGATTCTTGTCTTGGTCTCGAGAAGGTATTTGTGAATTTCGACCCATCAAAGGGACTGTGCAAAAGGGCGGTGGTATGACGAGAGAAAAGGCCGAGGATATCTTGAAGAGTGAGAAAGAGCAGGCGGAGAACTTGATGATCGTCGATTTGATCCGACACGATCTGAATGATGTGGTTGGATCTCGCGGCGGCATGGCTGAAGTGCCGCAGCTAATGCAGGTGGAAGAGTATGCAACTGTGTATCAGCTCGTCTCTGTCATTCGAGGCCAGCTTGATCCTCTCGGTCTGTCAGCTCTTCCTGGTAGTAGCACTGGCAGTCCAGGAGACAAAGTCATCTCAACTGGTGTGGATGTTTTACATGCGTCCTTGCCGCCTGGTAGTATGACTGGTGCCCCAAAGAAGAGGTCTTGCGAATTATTGAAAGAGATTGAAGGAGAGAGACGGCGCTTGTATTCCGGTGTGCTGGGATATCTTGATGTTGGTGGCGGAGGTGACTTTTCGGTGATTATCCGGAGTGCTATACGATACAGAGATGGTTGGAGGATTGGTGCTGGAGGGGCAGTGACGGCGCTGAGTGAACCGTTAGCAGAGTTCGAAGAGATGATGGGTAAGAGTAAGGCCGTACAATTGTGACCGATTCACCCTGTGACAGTCTCAAGTAGCTTCTCCACCAGTCTCTCCGTCCCTTTCTCCATCTCCGTGTGAAGGCATGAGCCGTCCGCATAGCGGTTCAGCTCCGACTAGTGATTATCAGATACCGAGCCAAAATGATAGCCATGCCGCAAACATACGATCCACCTCTCGTGCTCGTACTGCCCTCTGGCAAACCTCAAGCGTCGGGCGGTCTCCCTCCTTGTCCACGAGGGATCCGCCATCCCCTCCCTCGTCACCTTCGCCAGCTTCTTCGCACGCAGCAAGCGTGCATACTCCTCACTCAAGGAGGAGAAGTGAGAATCCAGCTGCCGCCGCAGCTGGCGGGCCTGGCCCTTTGTCAAGGGCTGCCCCTGGGCATTGTGGCGAGGCCTCAATGCCCTACCACGCTGCACGGCGGCAGCGGGGTCTACTCTCTCCGCCTCCTTCTCGAGGCGACGCTCAAGGAGCATGTATGCTTCCTTGAGCGCCCACATCTCGGTGAGTCGGAGGCTCTCCCCTCCGTCGCTCGCTGTCTGAGCTTGAATGGAGCTCATTGTCGAGCTCGTCGTGCTTGCTGTTGTGTTGTATGCTTGCGTTGGTGGCAAGCAAGGAGCTGTGCAAATGATTGTCGTATTGTGAGGATTTTTTGCGAGTTGAAGCTGTGGAATTTGAGTGAGGATAGCTATGGTGCGCTTCTGATGCCAAGGGATTTGCGAAGCTTCGACGCGTTTCAGTCACCAAGACCGACACCAATCGCCTATCCTACATTGGCACCAAGATAGTCAAGTAGCGTCTGAGCGCCCGGATGGGGCTCAAAAATGCAGCTTCTACAACCTCCTTGTCTTGTCATGATCTGCAGACCTAGTATATGCGTGGATGATATCGAATTGGTGATGCCATAATTCGCCACGGCGCCTTGGTAGACATGGGCAAAAAAGAAGGGCCACTTGGGCGATTAGTTGTACTGTTGAACTATTTCTACTGTTAGCATCTCATTGGTCAAGTATCAACATGGTCACGTAGTTGGTAGCCGCTGCCGCAGTTGCCGCCGCCGTCGTCCCGTTGTCCAGTGGCCAGTGTCCAGTGTCCAGCGTCGCCATTAGGCCACCGGAGCCGGATGACTTAGTTGGTAGGCCAACGAAAATAAGATACATACCTACCAGTCATATAAACTGGACATTGCAAATTTCGATACTGTACAGGCAAATCAGCGTAGGCAGGCTGGAAGGTTTCTTCGTCTTGTTGCAGGTGGTCCGAACTTGTACAAGACCGATTGTGCATTGCGATCTTGTTGGTGAAGAGTCCTCCCTTGTTCAACATGGTGATATCATGGCGTATTGTTGTGCTCTGGCCAGTTTTGTGGTTTCCTAGGTGTCAAGGAGGCTTGATGCTCATCCGCAATGCGGATTGTGAATGCGGAGCTATAGTTGCAGATACTTGTACCGATTCGAAGCATTTCTATCGCCAAGGGTAATGCCTATCCTTTGTGATAGTCCAAAGGCCTATTTCATAGCCAGAAAGGCAAGGATGAGGAACTGGCCCCTTGTGTCTGTCTCATCTATCCCTCGTATGACTGACAGCCATGGTGAAGCGTGGTGAGGATGAATCGCACAGCTATATCCACTTGCTACGACCTACCGTGCGCTCGTCCTGGTCTTGACCAGGATGAGGAATGATAGTCATGTCACAGCGGCCCGAAGCACACATCTCACGACGCGACATCCAGATGAGCATTCACGTCTGAGCACTTGACTAATTCGAAGAGGAAGACGCGCATGCGAGGTTCCTGTCGCAGTAGGCTGTGAATGTCGACGGACTGCGATCCATGCGATATCCACCCACATTCCTACGGCTACCAGTTGTTACATCCTACATCGTGACACCCTTGCTGAATAGCGAGTTCCCAGAGTAGTATCATGATGAGGAGGAGTCCTTGGGAGAGATAGGAACGAGAGCAAGCATACACAGACAGTGAATGAGGCATACGTGGTGTTGGTGGTTTGCTGCACTACGCAATCGCGACCGAACAAACACGTAGATCTGATACCAGTGCTGCACAAAAACAATCCCTGTAGCTTGCTGGTGACGATTGCTTCTTCGATCAGCGCCATTGAGACTGGGTGCACACCTTATGGATCTTTGACAATTTGTCAAAGTTTCAGTTGTCGCTTCTCAGTATGCTGGCCTTGCGTGTGGTGTCATTCTGGATGCTGGACATTCCCTATGGTTCCGATAGATATGGAAGTCAACCATAGTGATTCATGATGTTTGCCCTTCATGTGCGCCCCTGCATGATCGCGCCATCCCCATGCCTCGAATTGATTGCGGCGTTGATAAAGTTTTGGCTGTGCTCACAACCACAAACACGATTGCCATCTCGTACCTTTCTCAGATACTCTCAATCCGATTCCTATGACGATGTCATGATTTTGCTGCATGTTTCTATGCCAGAATCATCCGCAACCGCCGCAAGATGGTGTTCTGGTGGTCGATCATGCGAAAGGCCAGATTCTGCGGCTGCGAGCAAGACTCGAATCCTCAACCCCCAAGCCTCCCAAGGACGAGCTTTGGACGATACCGAGGTAACACTGTTTACAGCTACAAAGCTGTCAGCCCCACATAAGCTAGTGAAGTGACCTTGCTGATCTATAGCCGCGATTGCCGCGTTATCTATTCAGCTGTGTTGCCCATAACAGGATGTCGCTTGGCTGAGGAAAAAGATCGCCGCCCGACTTCCAACTGCGCAACCACAAGCAGGAGCTTCTACAACAGCGTCGACGAGATTGGGATCATCGGCCTATGCAGTGCGAACACACCAACATCGACAAAGTAGCTGCAGAGATGGTCCATGATAGCAGTAATTGCAGGCAGATTGGATCGATAGAGCTCACCCAGTAGCCGGAATCTCCGGAGTCGTGGTCAAGGTCGGCGACGACGGCGGCGACGGCATGCGGATCGACCATGAGTAGTACAAGCGACGACTGGTTATGATGCTACCGCAATCTCGGCAAGGACTGCGGGTCTATCATCGACCACACAACACTGCTGCTCAGGCCCATCGCCGCCCCGGACGTTTAGGCTGTCTCTCGTGCCGAATTTTGGCTCCCGGCTCCACCATCAGCTAGCTATGGATGAGCTATGGCAAGAGACTATTCGGCGTCGAGACGTTTGAACTCCGGGCGACGCACGGCATTTGAGCGGACGATATAACCACGGCCCGGCGGCGGTAGTGTGTTCAGGAGGCGGCGGTAGGAGGGACCAAGGGCTACTTGTGCCATACCTCAGCACCATACCAGATCGAAGGCCGATGGGTGTAGGTAACCGACTTCCCGATACAGTATCGTCTCATCTGCCAGTAGTACCATGCTACGAAACAACGACGCTGACGAGGTCCAGAGTAAGCGATGATTCGTCGGCAGGACATGGTAGGCGACCAGCAGACCTGAGTCCCTTGACGAATCGCTGATAGTAAACACCTGGATATTCTACAGGACCCAGCCTGGACGTGGCACTCCTCAGAGCTAAAGCGAGGACCTCGTGTGGAGTCTTCTGAAGTCCCAGACCAGTCGTAGTGGAGCTCTTCCAGCCTGGACCACGGGTGGATCTCAGGCACATGTCTACTGCAAGATATGGCATCTGACCTGTCTCTTTGTGACGGAGACAGACAGCCACTTCAACTCCCCTACCACGGCGCCAGATACTCGACCCGCACACAATGCTCGAGTTGTCCTTCATACCATTTTGACAATTTCGGCATATCCCGGGACATTAGTAATGCAGAATGCAGCCCTTCTACTCCCTGCTGTCAGCTGACGGATGCCGAGCCTGAACCAAGCATATAATGTATGAAGGACGCCATTCATACGTCTCTGCAGCCTTGATGGCGTTTGCTCGGGTTGTTGATATTCGGACTGGGAAAGGGTCACAAGTACATTGGGTTGTGCAGATCTGATTGAACTCCAGTCCACATCCAGTCCAGGTCCAGCCTAGATCCAGTCCAAGAAGTATCAGACTGCTTCCCAAGTCCAATGATTCCCCAGGTCCATGATAGGAAATCACCACGTAGCATCCGCAAAATAGATGCTTTGATGATCGCTACAACAATCATACAACATGACAAAGCACTATTAATGAACGCAGATGAGGAACAACACTGGAGGGGGAGGGAGAATGGTATATTACCAAAATCGCCAGATGAAGAAGAAGAGTATGATGAAACCGAGTGCCGCGAAGGGACCGTACTGAATGATGGTTAGGGAGCATTCCAGAGGAGGCCATGTCGCCACAAACCTGTTGTAATAACAATTGCCAGTTGATCCTTACTGCCGCTCTTTTATACTTTTTGCTTGCATCTCTTAATTCGCTGCTCATGGTACCCATCCTCTCGAGGGAGTCGCCTCTGTACAACAGGTCCTCGAGGTTCTTGGACATGATCTGCGTTGTTTCTTTTAGTTGAGCGTGTACTTTGTCGAGGTTATTCGATGCTCTTGGATTCTCATAGGACTTCTTTGTCCTTTGAATGAAGGTATCAAAGTCGTTGAAGGCGTAAGGCCTCAGCGTCGCGGATCGATACTCGGTATCCTTATGAGTATTCAGAAACTCGGCGGCAATGTCGTCGAGGTATATTGTTGCCAATTCTTTTGGGAAGGATCGCTCTGTGATGGCGAAGAATACAAGATCTTCATGTCGATAGTAGCTGACCCAATCAGTATCTGGCAAAATCGTCAAGGCAGTAAACTCACTGCAGCTTGAAGTTACCCGTTTCAATCGCCGCTCGAGGTTCGGAGGTATTGGTCATCTTCCTGATGATGGATCTTTGCTGGCCTTTGACCTCATTGATCTCGCGGTCCGTCTACCATCTCATGTCAGCATCTTCGTCGATGCTCGCCTTGCGAGCGCTGTGTGGATCCATACCGTTTGATCCTCGACGGACGCGGCGAGCATGAGGCCATCCAAGCGGACTATCTGCGTCGAATAGATTGGCATCCTTGCTCTTTCACACACAGCTATTCAGCTGCCGAGTATGTATGCTCGCGCGCATGCAGCTCGAAAATCGTTGTCGCCTGTCAGCTCGAGGCCAGGTGTGAAGATGGTGCTGATGCGTGCGAAAGGTGGCCTCGGGCTAATTGTTTGAGGACTGTTCACCTTGGCCGGTCAAATTCGTTTACCGGAACCTCAAACAGTGAAGAAGATTCGGGCAGAAGCTTCACGAGGATATCAAATCGATGGATGTTAAGTTTGTAGCTATCCTAACCAGAAAATACCGAGTGACGTCGGAGTGTCAAGCTTGGCGAACCCGGAGCTCTTTCCTCCACATAAACCATCCTTGCTCTCATCAACCATCTTCTCAGTAATCTCCTATCAGCATACCACTGTCAAGCACGCCCTTCAAGCTGCTCTGCAAGTCTCAGCACGCACATGTTCCACGTGGTTTGCAGAGGAACGCGACATCTTCGAGTTTTTGCCAGTGTTTCAAGCAATAGGTGGGTAGTGCACAGAGGCCTTTTCAGCCACTGCTTGTACAATAGCAAGGTAGGAGCTTCGATCGAGCTAACTCAACGACAATCGAAGGTCATTCAGCAACAACATAATCGATTTTGAGCTTCCGAATCAATCGACACGTTCGAACAGACAGGAGACATAAATTCTCGACCATTGCTCTTCTTCTTTGCTTCTTTTCTCATTTCAAGCACTCTCACTCACAAGATTACCGTCAACCTCGCATTCTCAAGCACTCTTCGCACTTCAAGCTCACAAAGGCTTTTCAAGACACCTTGTATGTGTCTCCATCATACCAATACATCAAGTGATTGACATCTTTCAGCTCAGCAACCAATTCTGCATCGAGTCCACCATTCTTGCTACGAACGTTCAAGATTGTTTCACAGATCGCCTAATCAACCACTGTCACCAGCCCTCACATCAACCCTCAGGTTCATACGACTTCCAATATGCCTTCTCTTCTCATCAACGGCTCCGCTGGACGCGGTGTCTCTGACCTTAACATCATCGTAAGCCTTTCACGAGGATCAACTTGAGCTTCACTGACCCGTTCAGGCCGTCCTTAACGACCCAAATTCGTGGAGTTATCTATCTGAGCAAGCGCGCCGCCTCGTCTACACAACGGTACCTCAAATCACTGATCCAATCACCGGTCATGTCATCCAGCCTGACATCAATGTCCACCCATTACGCAATCCTCTTATTTCCGGAGCGCTCAGCGAATATCTGCAGAGCGTCCGTGCCAACGTCGGCAATGGCTTCCACCGCCAAGCCTGGGTGGACGAGGCTCGTGAGGCTCTGGTTCGCAACGCGGCCGGAGGTTTCGATGAATCGAGGGAAGCCGCATGCAGGGCCTACTGGGGTAAGTATGAGCCGGTATCGCCCATATCTGCCCTTGCGCCTCCCTCGACACAGGCGCCAGTGACCACCAATCACCCAAGCTTGGGCCCTCCCCCTCCCCCACCCGACGCGTCTGCTCCCGGGGCCTCGGTAGGGAATAGGCCTTGAGGGAGGCCAGCAGGGAGGTTAGTGGCTAGGTCAACGGCGGGGAGGGATGTGGGCAGCGCGTCTGCCATTGTATAAAGCTCTCGGCCTCTATGGGTAGAGTCCACCACGAATACCAATGTCGTTTGCCATCCATGTATCTTGCTGTGACCTCCAGAGTACTGTGACACCCCCCATAATAGACGCTCAGCTGATTCACAATGTGATCGTGTACCCAACTCACGTATTGGCGTTTTCCCGCAGAAACCCTGTACTGTTTCTTCCCACTTACAACAACTTCACAAATGTCGAAGTCGAGTCTGGAACATCGACAAACGCATAATTTATTATTGATATCAAAGCTGCTGAACCAAAGAGAGGCTGCTTCACCTTTTACACTCGTCCTCGATACCTTGGAGCAATCCGCCCGGCCACTAATTTTCGAGTGCATACAAAGAGCAAAAGTGAAATTACCTTCACACACGATTGGAATAACAGACTAATCAGTAGTAGAAGTCGAAGACAAAAATCGTCTTTGTGTCTATCGATACTTTGCGCAAGCCCTCCGAAGCGGAAGTTTTCATTCCCATTTGGCGGTATGGTCTCGAGCAATTTCACACGAAGCTCTCGGCGGCGATCGAGCAAGTCGGCTTCAGTCAGAGTGAGCACATATTTAATTCAAGCAAGCCGATCGACAGGTTAACGGTTCAGGATGTCTGATTGTAATTGATTGTCTCAATGCGCTGTGCAGTGGCGAAAGTACATCCTCGAATCTGCCAGCTTTATTATCCTCTTTCCTTCGACCCAACGTCTCTCTGATCGCCACATATCACGCTGATATACCTTCGTCCCCATTGAGTGCTGCGAATGCCTACCGACCGCCACCGCTGACGCTACTCCGCTATCTTGCCACTACCATAATCACAGTTCACTCTTTTGATCACATGCTTGCGCAAAAGAAGGCAAGGGAGAGAGCACTTGCCGAACCTGCCTTTGGTCTAGAGCAGGCCCGTCATGGCGTGCTGATAGGGCAAGGTGCTCAAGGGCAAGACGGGCTGGTGCTCGAGATGGAATTTCGGAGGAAGTCTGGGAGAGGAGTACGAGAATGGTTCTTCATGAGTAGAGGATCGTCGTCGTTGCCTCAACTGAACGCGGGCGTCACATCAGCGCAGAAGGCTGTTGGATTGGACAATGTGATTCTGTTGGAGAACCATCCACTGTGGAAATCAGAAGAGGCTGAGGGAACGAGGCACGATGATGAGGAACACGATGTCACGTTCAGTATAGGGTTGACGGAGAGGCAGAGGCAAGACAGGGAGGGAGTGGTGTTGCCATACTTTGATGCTCAAAAGGGAGGCGGCGAAGGTGGAAGGATATTGTATGACATGGGTGTCGAGGATGATTTTGATGACGAGGAGGATGAGATATGATATCACATGTACATCGATATCGAGTACTCAATTTCGGCCTTGCAATGCCCATGAAGGGACTGTTGAGGGACAGCGGAGCGGAAGTTGGTAGCGGTGCTGGCGGAATTGGTACGGTTGACCAGACCTGCACCCCACCCGAGAAGTCTGGTCTATATGATCTTTCTCGAAAACAAGCCACGACCTTACTTCACAACACATATGACTTGGCTGCGTTGCAATGAACGTGCTGAGATCGAATCGCCAATGTTAATCATCAGGAACTAGTCCCGTGTCATAATCTGTTCACTCAGCTGCGCGCACTGCATGAACTTGCAAGAAACTTCTTTTCCAGTATGGCACCCGCCCGCGAGGAGGGCGTATCTGCTGACCGACAAGACGACCGAAGCCGGAACAGAGGCGGAAGACATGATAACAGTGGGCGCGACCAAATACATGATGCTAGCAGATCAAATGGGGTGACTGAAAGTGATGGCGCATATGAACAGAAGCGAGGTCAAAAACGGAAAAGCTACGATCAAAGAGGCAACGACGACCGCTCGAAACGACAGCACACACGATCAATATCGCCAGAAATTGCAGATCAGAGACGAGGAGGGCCGCCTAGGACCCGCGAACCCCCGAAAGGTCCCAGAGGATATACGAATGGAGCCGGAGGACAGAGAGGCAACTATGGTGGTCATACCGGTTCGCGGCGACATGATCGCGATGAGATGGATATAGATGATTGGCGCAGCAAGGGCAAAGCGAAAGACGAGCATCCTATCAACCGTGTCACTGCTGCTTGGATCCCGGATATCCAGATCGAGGAAGATGACGAGCTTCTACAGGAGGTGAAGCAGGCCATGGGCTTCGCTGGATTCAAGTCTAGCAAGAACAAGAAAGTTCCTGGAAACAACAAGAATTACGGCGTCAAGAAGGAGAAGCAGACGCAATACCGCCAATACATGAACCGTGTAGGCGGATTCAACAGGCCTCTTTCGCCAAGCAGAGAATGATCGAGGATGACGCAAAATAGATTCTCAGAACTTCGCCAAAGAACACCATTGTCATGGCCTACGTCGAGTGGGAGCTCACGGCTCGAACATGATCAGGAGCACGTGATATAATTCAGCTTCAAGCGCTGAGGCGACCCTGCCAACCAAATCCGACGATCATGGCATTGACGCCACTCAACGAGGACGGCGACGGAGTGTAGGTTCTAGCGACGGTGCATGGATGGGCTATTGGAGGGGCGAGACACGGAGTGTGGAATGAGCGAGGGACCAGTTGTTTGGTCGAGAAGATTACACACCGCAAGGCGCATGAGGGCTGTAATGCTTCTGAAGACACAAAGATACCTATATGACTTAAGTAAAACCTTTACGGCCAAGACCATCTCTCAATGAGCAAGGTTATAATCTTTTGCAGCTTGTCAATTGTTCTGCGTTCGCTGTGCCGCATCCTTGGTCACCCTCGAAGCTCTCTCCGCATTTTTGGTAGCTTCGAGTCGCAACGTGTTTCTCTCAATCATTATTTTTCTACTTTCTGCTTCGCTGTACATTGAATTTGTGCATTGCGTTGACAGGCATGCGTGTGGTACAGAGCAATTGGCCATTGGCCAAGCTCATTTTCCTTCTTCAGCTGCTGCTTTGCTTTGTACATGCTGCGGAGGAGTCGGTCTTCACCAAAGCATCAAACGACTCACTACTATGGGGAGCATATCGACCAAACCTCTATTTTGGCATACGACCACGATTGCCGAAAAGCTTGATGACTGGTCTGCTTTGGGCTCGTGTTGAAGACTACCAGTCTGTACAGAACAGTCGGTACACTCAGCTGCTGATGACCCGCGCAGACTAACAAAGACTAGACTTTCGATATACTTGCGAGCAGCATGAAGGCATGGCCGGTTATGGCTGGGACAGCTATGATCCGAGACTGGGAGGTACTCAAACGATCAAAGACGCTGGTAATGGCATCGATATCACCACCGACTTCGCCAAGTTCCCCGATCGAGGAAGCAATGGTGGTTCATGGGGGGCGAAGATCAAGGGCACACTCAGGGAAGACAGCCCTCCCGACACCAAGACTGCAGTGATCTTCTCTATTGGTCTCGAAGGACTCGGAAGTCTCGAGGTCGAGTCCATTGAAGGAGAAGAAGAAGAGCTTGGCTACACTGGCGACGTCAGCTTCAAGGGACAGGCAAGCGACCTTGGCGAGTTCAGTATCCTTGTGACCGAAGGAAAGGGAGATCATCCTACGCATCCATATCAGGGGAGAAAGCTAGATCCGCTGGACCATACCCGCGTACACAGTCTTCAGGTGCCAGACACGGCGATTTGGCAAGCGAAGAATGTCATGTTCAGCAGCATGAAGACAACAGTTGACAGGTACATCGAGGAGTTTGGACAGGAGAACATGCCACCACCGGCTCAGAGCTACCGGATCACCAATTCACCCGGACACGGTAACATCCACTTTGTCCAAAAGACCTTTGAAGGAAATTTTGAGTTCGATGTTGTCTACTCCCAAGGTTCTGCCAAAGTCAAGGCGAGCGAGTTACCGAAACAGATTACAGCTATCAGCAAGGAAATTGCAAGCAGATACGCGAAGATCCACAAGCCGGAGGCACCTTTCACCAGATCATTGCAGGAGACATTCTCTAAGTCTCTCCTGTCTAACCTGATCGGTGGTATTGGCTACTTCCACGGTGATCAGCTGATTGACAGATCTTATGCTGAGGAGTACGAAGAGGCTAACGAAGGTTTCTGGGAGGAGACAGCCGCAGCACGTGCCAGGAATGCACAGCAGATGGAAGGCCCGTATGAGCTGTTCACGAGCATTCCGTCGCGGCCCTTCTTTCCTCGAGGCTTTCTCTGGGATGAAGGTTTCCATTTGATACCAATCGTTGACTGGGACATTGAGCTCACGTTGCAGATTGTGAAGTCTTGGTTCAATACTATGGATGACGATGGCTGGATTCCTCGAGAACAGATTCTTGGCCCTGAAGCCCGCAGCAAGGTGCCCCAGGAGTTTCAGGTCCAGTATCCTCATTACGCAAACCCGCCCACCTTGTTCTTCATCCTGGACATGCTTCTTGAGAAGTCAACACTCTCTTCTATCCCGAACTCTCATCCATTCATCTCATCGGGCCAGCAAATTCACTCCTATTTGTCAGAGCTATATCCTCTTCTCAAGCGCCAGTACTACTGGTTCCGGAAAACCCAGCGTGGAGACATCAAGTCTTACGACCGAGAGGCTTTCTCACAGAAAGAAGCCTACAGGTGGCGAGGCAGTACCAAAACGCATCTCCTCACATCTGGGCTTGACGACTACCCCCGAGCGTCGACCCCACACCCTGGTGAGCTTCACGTAGATCTTATCAGCTGGATGGGCATGATGACCAGGACCATGCATCGTATTGCGGCCACGCTCAAGCTGTCGGACGATGTGGCAGAATATGAGTCCCTGTCACAAGCAATTGAAAGAAATATTGCCGACCTCCACTGGGACAACGAACACAAGACATACTGCGATGCCACTGTAGACGAGTACGAAGAGAGTGTGCATGTCTGCCACAAAGGATACATCAGCATATTTCCATTCATGTTGGGCCTGATCCCGCACAACGACGAGAAGCTCAAGCTCACCCTCGACCTGATTGCTGATGAAGAAGAGCTTTGGAGTCCCTACGGTATTCGTAGCTTAAGTAAGAAGGACGAGTTCTATGGAACTGCAGAGAATTACTGGCGCAGCCCAGTCTGGATGAACATGAATTACTTGATTGTCAAGGAGCTCTACGTAAGTTTACAGGACTATTGACTTGAGACCAAGTTGCTAACATATGTTGCAGAGCGTGGCTACTGGCAAAGGACCGTATGCAAAGAAGGCACAAGACATGTATATATCGCTGAGGAAGAATGTCGTCAATACTGTCTTCGATTCGTGGAAGGAGACAGGCTTCGCCTGGGAGCAATACAATCCGGAGACAGGCAAGGGTCAACGTACCCAGCACTTTACCGGTTGGACAAGCTTGATCGTAAAGATCATGTCTATGCCAGATCTTGAAGGAGGAACTACAAGTGCAAAGGGCGATGCAAAGCAGGAGCCGATAAAAGACGAGTTATGAGCATTGTAGACGATAGAAGCTGTAGAATATGTCAATTTATTAAAAGCATTATAGATGTGATAATCCCCCCCTGAATGCAAGCCTTCTTACTGAAATTAAGCATGTGATGATCGACGGCGCCAAGGCTGATATCGAGCTTCGGCGCATTTAGACAGCTCACACTTCTGGACTATCCACATCAATTGCTCTCTGCTTCTGGAACACTAGTAGTACTGTTCGTCACTGCTCTTGTCGCTCACTGGACATGTACAAACACGAATAATGTCGACCGAACAGAATGGAGACACTCATGCAGCACCAGAAGACATTCCTGCACCACAACTCGAGATCGAGAAGCTCCATGCTCTACCCTCTGAGCAACAGGATCTGTATCTTTTGACCTTTACGTCTGATCTCGTACGGCATGTAGATAGACTTGAACCTGACACAGCGACTCGCCAGCAAGCAGGTATCAAGAAACAGCTGCTCGACACCGTCAACCTCTCTTCCCCGACACCTACTCGCATCATCAGAAATAATGTTGGGACATGCTTCCGCGAGTTATTCCGGAAGTGCAATCGTAAACTTCTCTACGAGTCTATCAATGACCTTGTCGCGATCGTCAACGCCGGAAGGGACAAGGACGTCAAGAGCAAGCATGCTGCACTCATTGCGGTGGGATATCTTATGGAGGGAGCAGGGGATAGTGCAGTGAGCTTGTCAGCGAATGTTTTTGGGAGCGCGACCAAGCTGTTAAAGACGGCCTCGACCCATGCTGGATTGAGAGCGGCGGTCTTCAAGACTCTCGGCCGATCAATCGTCGGGGTTGAGGGTTCGGTGGACGAGCTAAGCGCGAAGGAGATCTGGAAGGTCGCCAGGACTGCAGCAAGCGGAGACAAGTCATATCACGTCCAGGTCAATGCTTGCTGGTGCTTGGAGCAGCTGCTGAAATTCACGATTTATTTCGACAACTCGAACGATTTCGAGAAGCTACAAGCAGCGGCATGGAAGGCGACAGACAGTGCCAATAAAGAAGTCAGGCATGCAGCAATTTCATGTCTGGCTGTGGTGCTTGTCAAGAGCTTTGCGGAGACGCCCAACAAGGAGGTCATCATGAAGAAGCCGAAGAAGACAAAGAGCAAGGGTAAGGGCGAGGAAGAAGAGCCAGAGGACGAGATTGACAGAGCCGGTACACCTACGATACAGAAGCCTGTCACGGCTCTGTCGTTCAACTTGCTGGAGATATTGAAGCTTCTCTCTACTCGGTATACCAAATCATCTACGACGAATCGGTCACGAGCTGCGACGGTGATTTGCTACAAGAAGGTTCTTCAATCACTGGGTGAGAAGATCGTCGAAAGTCACTACAGTCAGATCGTCACCCACTTCTTTGCTGACATTGTCACACAACCGACAATCAAGCATATCCGGTATCGTGTCTTGATGACCCGCAAGTTCGTCCGCATCCTGCTTGAAGACGTCATTCATGGCATGATGGGAGAGAGTGCACAGGTCAACGCTGCACGATTTTTGATTAATGACGTTCTCAAGGACTACCCACAATCACTACCAGAAAGACCACCACCTTCGAAGCATTCTTTGATAACGGCGTTGGCCGCCCTCGAGAATTTGATCGGCCGTTTACAATCAGCTATTCAGCCATTGGCAGATCCATGCAGAGAGGCGCTGATGCAGGTCCTGCAGCATCCAAGCTATACTGTACAGGTCTATGTAGCGAGGTGCATGAAGGCGTTTGTGGGCGCCTGTCCCGGTCAATTGTTATCAACAATAACGCTCTGCATGAACAGTGTTGGCAGAGAGGTCAGCTTCCTGGGATCGGGCCGACAAAGTCCTCGGAAGTGCGTCGGCTACGCAAACGGGCTGGCAGCTTTACTCAGCGCTTCAGCGCAGAACCCGCTCTATGGTGCCATCGATGTATATGCGCGTGTGCTAGAACAAGCAACTACACTCCTCAAGTCGAGCGGCGTGTCGAATGTCAAGACTTCTGGAACGCAAGTACAGGTGGCTTGGATCATGATCGGGGGCTTGATGTCACTTGGCCCTAGCTTTGTCAAGATCCACCTCCCTCAGCTATTGCTCTTGTGGCGGAACGCACTGCCGGCACCACCTGCGAGGGACGAGATACTCAAACGCAACATGATCGAGCAAAGTTTTCTCACACATGTCCGCGAATGCGCACTTGGATCTATCACCGCCTTTCTCCACTTCAACAGCAGGCTAGTAACGGCCGATGTGGCCAAGCGATTAGCATCTATGCTGCAAAGTACTATGCTCTTTCTATCCTACCTTCCCTACAAGAAGACGACGGAAGATGCCAGTCAACGACTGTCTTCTGCACTGAACCTGCTTGATTTCGATGTGATGGTCAGACGAAGGGTCTTTCAATGCTTCACTCTACTTGTAATGTCTAATTCGCACGCCGTTCCGGACATCGTGCAAGAATCGAATGTTGTCTCATTAGCGGTCTCAAGCTTTGCAGACCCGGACAACTACCAGCCATCGTCCCTTAGCGCATCGATCGCGAGCTCCGTAGGCAGTTTCGAATCGATCTGGGAGATGGGTGACAACTCCGGCTTTGGTATGACTGGACTGATTCGCAGTGGGACTCTGGGTCCAGTAGCAATCGAGAAAGCTCAACTAAGGCCGACTAATGTCTTACATGGGGATCTGGAAGCGAGCATCGAACAGACCGTATGTATTCAGTCTCATAGACGGCCCCAATATGACTGACCTGTACAGTTGCTCCTCCCTATGGGCGAGGCATGGGAACACGATGGTGTGACGAATTATCTATCAGGAGACCTTCAGCAACCACAACCGCCAGCGACCGAGCTCGTCAATGCAGCCATCACTGCCTTTGCGCTTGCCTTTCCTCTGCAGTCGCCTCGAGTACAAGGCAGCATTCTAGAGCAGATCTCGAACTTTATGGCTTCCATATCAGCGTCACCTAAAGATCCCGCTCGTCGAGCGGCCATTAATGTCAACATTGCAGCGGCTTTACTTCTGGCCACGAAAGTGCTTCAAGGTCAGACAGTCGGAGCTGCAGGCAAGTTTCAGAGCGCCTCTGCCGAAAAGACGATGCAAAGCATCCTACACGTAAGATTCATACGCATAGACAGCAGATCTTAAGCTGACATGCATAGATACTTCTGATCGACAACGACCAATCTGTGCGATTCATGACTGCAGAAGCTCTTGGCCGGCTTGCAAGCTTGTGCGGTACGGACTTTGTCAACACTGAAGTAAATCAACTCGTGGACATGATCGTGTCACAACGAGAACCGGCGAGTAGGGCTGGGTGTGCTTTGGCTCTCTCCTCAATCCATTCCCAGCTTGGTGGAATGGCAGCTGGGTTCCACCTGAAGACCATCGTTGGCTTACTCCTGTCTCTTGCTTCCGACCAACACCCTACAGTACACTACTGGGCCTTGGAGAGCTTGAGTCGGGTCGCCGATTCTGCTGGTCTTACCTTCTCCGGCTACGTATCTGGCTGCATCGGTCTGCTTGGTCAGTTGTACATTGCCGACACTCACAACATGGACTCTGCACTCGATGCTTCTTCCAACCTGGAAATGGAACATAATACCGTCGTGAATATCACGAGATGCATCGATGCCATCATCAATGTGCTAGGGCCAGATCTGCAAGACATGGTCAAGTCTCGGGAGATGATTCTGACGCTTATCCGGCAACTGGAAGTGGAGAAGGACGAGTCTGTGCTAGCGGCGACATCCAACTGCTTGGAAAATCTGGCAGTCTACGCTCCTGGACACATGGAGTTCCAGCAATATGTCCAACGTCTACAGTCGGATCTATCATCACCGAGCGCCGAGCTTCGCAATACTGCCATTGTGGGCATCTCCAACTTGATGCGCAAGGATGCACAGGAGATCATCGATCTCGCTAAGCCTGGTCTGGAGGACCGACTCTGGGAATTGCTCGACGAAGACACTGGTCGCAAGGAGATTCGGGGCATCTTCGAGAACTGGCTACAACAGTCTGACCTGACTGATTGTCATGACTGGGTGCGGCGATGCAATGGTGTTCTCACCAAGTCCAGAGCACGGATCGAGGAGAAGACGCCGCAGATCCCTCAACAAGCGGTGCAAGATATCCAGGACGATGAAGTTGCGGGTTTTGCAGCAGCAGCGGGTGTCAAGGAAGAAGAAACAGGAGCACCGTCGTCTGCACTGGAGTTGATGCGATGGCAGGTCCGGCTGTTTGCGATGGACTTGCTGGCTGATTTGATCACTATCGTGGCCAAGGACGCTGCATTCAATGATGAATCACCTGCGCAGGCTTCCCTGCAGCAGGAAGTCGCAGATGTGGTCAAGATTGCTTTCTCTGCTTCTACCGCCGGCGTCGTAGAACTACGTGTACGTGGATTGGGTATTCTTGACAAGATCCTGAAGGTGAGCTAAAAGTGGTGGGGCTCATATGCAGCACTGACCTTCGTAGATGTTTGGTGGCACTCCAGACCCCGATTTTGTGGATGCTATGCTTCTCGAGCAGTATCAGGCACAAATCAGTTCGGCGCTTACACCAGCCTTCGCGGCTGACTCTTCGCCTGAGCTGGCGGCGGAGGCTGTGAATGTATGTGCCACTTTCATCTCGATAGGTATCGTGACCGATGTCGAACGGATGGGACGCATCCACAAGCTGCTCGTGTCAGCTCTCGATTCATTCGCAGGTAAGACAATCATCCCTCATGTTATGGTGACTAGAGACTGACAAATCCAAGTCGACTCTGAAGTGGCTGCTATCGGTGACCTAAAGGGCTTGACATCCAACACTCAAGTCATGGTCCGAATGGCTGTCTTTTCTGCCTGGGCCGATCTGCAGATCGCCTCCTCGGAGCAAAAGTACCTGGAAGACGTCGTCAAGCCGCATGTAGCTCGCTTAACCCCTCTGTGGCTGTCTTCATTGCGAGAATATGCCCGACTGCGGTTTGAGCCAGATGCATCGAGCAGCTCAAGCGCGGCCATGATCAACCAAGGACCTGAGGCACTTTATGCTGCATTGAGCCGAGAGACACTGCTCAAGGTATGAAGAGAGCACCACTGTCAAGACTGAATACTGACATGACCACAGTTCTACCAGGACTCTTGGCTACGCTTTGTTGATGCGATCGCAAGTCTGATCGACAAAGATAGTGAATTCGTCTTTGATGCGCTGGATGGCAAGACAGATCAACCTTCAACAAATGGCGTCAACCATGACAAGCAAGAAATGATCAACTATCGAGAAGAGCCAACAGCATTCTTCTTTGTCCTCTTTGGACTAGCGTTCGAAGCGTTGGCTGCTCGCTTCGATGATAGAGACTCGCTAGCAAGATCTAGGCGACTGGACATCTTGGAGGCCTTGAAAAAGATCTTGCGTCCTTCCGTTGCAGGCACTGCTATCTACCAGGACGTCATCTTTACCGAAACAATGGATCTGTTAGACCGCATGGTCTTGACCGAGGGCATTGATGTACAAACAACGATTGTTGAAATTGCACGAAACATGTGCATTGCTCACCCATCTTCACGCAAGCCGGACGATGTTGAGGATGAGCATCTGTCTGACGATATTGACCAGTTGTTCGAGCTTACTAGGATCATTGTTCTCGTTCTGGCTGGACTCATCCCTGGTGTGGCGGAGAGCAATCGACCTATCAGAGCGGAAATCTCGGACGAGGGAGTGGTATTGATCCGCCTGGCTCTGGATTCGCTTGTTGATGCTGCAGAGGTGTTCCCCTCAATCATCAAGAGCGATCTGCACGCATGTATCTTCCACCTCTTCATCACCATCCTCGGCACGGCATCGTGTCAGACCGCAGTTGTGCCGACGGCACTGCCTATCTTCCGCCGTTTCCTCGACAGCATCTCTCGGGATGCGAGCTCGGAGACTCGCAAGCAGATCCGCAATACACTCACTCGGTTCCTTGTCATTCTCAAGAATGCTCAGAAGCGTGAGAGCGAGGCCTCGTTGCCGTGCGAGAAGAACACAATCTTGGCTTCCACCATTCTCATCACCACCGCACAGACGGTCTTCCAGCCGAGTGACAAGACGGTCATCCGCTTTGTTAGTGAAGTGGCAGAGGCATTGAACTACCCGACCACGACGAAAATGGCCGCAGGATGTGCTCGTTCGCTCTTGCTCATCTCGAGTAAATCGATTGTACAGAGCACGATTGTCTCGGTCCTCATGCCACGATTAGTAACATTCTTGACCACTCCATCCGAGCTGGAGGAATTGGACGAAACCTCATCGATCATCGCCTCCGCTTTCATGACGTTTGCCACAGCCCCTAGAACGCAAGCTAGCGATCATGTCAAAGCAAGAGCGGCATCGTATGGCTTAATAATTCCGATCTTGCTGTCACGAGCGCACATGCGTGAAGAGTTGGGTAAGTCAGATACGAGAGACACGGCTGTAAAGTTGCTCGAGCTGGCTGGACAAGACCAAGCCGCTTTCAGAGTCAGTGTGATGAAGCTCGAGCAGGATCAGCGGGCTTTCATGGAGAAAGTGCTGCGCGAGGGCGGGGCGGGCAGGAAGCAGGAGATAGTGCAAGAAGAGAGGGAGGAGCCGAAGATTGCTCTGAGGATGGACTTCTGATCAAAAGTGTTACCAGACGATCAACAGCTGTAGATATCAATGAAGTGACATACAGTGACAGACGTAAATATGGCTAGAGCTAAACTACATTCGATGACATACCGGAAAAGGTCGTAATTCATGTAATCCTCCGCTTTACTTGATGGACACATTCACCTCCCCCTTCTCCTCACTATCACTCGCCCTACTCACATCCCCACTGATCCCCTCCAACGTCTCCCTCGGCCCAAACGTCCCGAAATAATCCACCTCATCCACCTCGCCTACACCCTCGACAGGACTGAGCCAATTCAACCCCGTATACCAAGCCATACTCAGCGCCGTGCCCAGCGGCCACGCCATATAGTACATCTGGCTCCACCCCTGCAGCTCCGTCGTCGGGTCCTGCACCCTCTGCACGAAACCCGGAAGCGTCATCCAAACACCCCCGACCCAGGCCGCGAAAGCGCGCCAGTTCACGCCCTTCCTGTACCAATAGACACTACTCGCGTCCAATTTGAACAAATCCGTCAACTTCAGTCTCCTGTGCCGAAGCAGGAAATAATCCCCGAACATGACGCCCGTCATGGGGCCGAGGAAGACGCCGTACCCGCCCAGCACATTGAGGAATTTACTCGCGCCGTTGAGGAGCTGCCACGGCTGCACGACGAACGCGAGGCAGGACATGAGCAGCATTCCCCTCCTGATGGTGAAGAAGCGGGGGAAGAGGGCGCTGAGGTCCATCCCTGCGCTGAGGCCGTTGTTCGCGACCACCATGCCGAATTGCGCGACTGCGAAGGCCAGGGAGCAGAAGGCGGCCGCGGCGCGCGAGCGCGGGGAGTCATTGTGGTGGCGCTGCAGGGCGGAGAGGAGGTTGTAGGGCTCCCAGAGCAGGGTGCCGTTGTTTTCGGGGTAGAGGGTGGCGGCGCAGGAGGTGCAGATTATGCCGACCAGGGCGACGAGGATGGTGCCTAGCGGGACCATGACGAGTTGTGCGAGGACTTGGTCTTTTGGTTTGCGCGCGTACCGGGTGTAGTCGGATTGCACGTAGATGTGCACGGAGATGGAGGAGATGTTGGTGCAGATGCCGAGGATGAGCATCCATGCGAGGCGCGAGCCGGTGGCAGGGGTGGTGATGAGGGAGACGTCGGAGACGAAGGAGCCGGCGGAGCCGGTACGGGCGACGTAGTAGAAGAGGAGGGCGAAGATGGTGGGGATGACGATGGCGCAGGAGGTGAGGAAGGGGATGCGGTAGTGTTCCGGACGGATCCAGATGAGTGGGAGGTAGCAGAGGGTGAAGATGATGAAGGAGGTGAAGTCACCCGTAGTCATGGTGCCGTTGGCTAGAGGCGTGTTGACATTGCGGAAGGAGGGCCAGATGGCGGTCAGGAAGACTCGCACGCATTGTCCGCCCCAGTAGACTTGAGTCGAGAACCAGATGCAGGCCAGGAAGACTCGCTGGATAACCACGAAGAGGAAGCCGTGAACGCCCCATGGTGATTTCTGGATGATCGGGAAGCCAATATGCCATTTAGCTCCTGGCGCACCTGATAGGACACAAAAGATGCCCACAAGCAGATTGCCGATGATGACAGTCAACATGCATTGCCATACATTGAGCCCCAGTGCAATCAGTGAAGAGCCGGTCGTCCAGCCACCGATGTTGAAACTACCAGTAATTACCCACAGCGTGACAAACTCCCATGGGCCAAAGGTACGTCTCTCTGGAGGGAGAGGAGCCGTGTCAAAGTTGGCATGTGTCGTGCCGTCCCCCTTCTCCCGCTTGACCTCGACCTTTGACAACAGGGCGGAAAGTCGTCCCATGGCTGCCGGGTTTGGTGTCAAGAAACCAAAGATATCCTTGTGTCAGGGAAGAACGAGTACAGGGACGACGAGGCACTGAAGTAGTCTCATGTCGTACGCCGATCTCACGATAACACAGAGTTCCTTTCGAAACTTGTGTACCCACCTCCGCCTGTCCAGCCCTTGGTGACACAAAGATAGACAGGCCGTCCCGTGTGTGAACCCTGAAATCCAGCCACTGATGCTTCAGAGCTCCGACCCTGACAAAGAGCTATGATGGCTGTAAAATGAAATTAAGCGATGTCGGCAGATTGTGTATCGGTAGGGCTGAGTATGAGGTAGGCCGCGGTCCGTGTTTGCTTTGATTGGCCTGATGATCTCAGTGGGGATGAAGAAAACGTTAACGCCAGAGACGCCACCGATAATCAAGGTCTTTCGAGTGGGAACCAAGCTCTCCTGTCCATCGCTCGGCACTTTACGATCCTCTGCTACTTTCCGTGGTGGTTGCTGGCTGTATCGAAGTGCGGATCGGGCGTGGGAGGTATGCAGTCTGTACTACAGAATTGAAATTACAGATGTTGTCTGTTCAAGCCCCGGGGAACTGCCTTTAGCGCTCGGATAGCTACCAGTGTGTTGAATCCCTAGTGCTTTTACCTCATGGAAATGGTTCAACTAGCCGTGTACCGGCTTGTGATGATGCCACTTCACCGAAGAATGTCCAGATAATACCCTTTCAACCGCTAGACTTGCAGAAACCACCATTGAATACTTGATTCCCGTGGGTTATTGACCTTGTGTTCGCCGGGTGCATTTGTTAGCATTACTTCTCTCATTGTGTTGTGAACAGAGTGTTCATTCAAAAGACATCTTGCATAAACATTCCAATCATTGGGAAGAATGACGACCACGACAGAGACAGTGGCCAAGCCGAGGACTATACGCCTCACGAACGGCACATATTACACACCAAATTCGAACGATCTCTCAAAAACCGAAAGACTACCTCTTGTTGATGTAGCTAGAATCTATAGCGACAATCTCGAAGACCGAAAAGCTGTTGCTGAGGAAATCCGAGAAGCCTCAAGAACTATCGGCTTCTTCTATATCGTCAATCATGTAAGCCGTCTACCAGGCTGTGATGTATGATCAGACGCTGACCAGGTCAGGGCATCGACATGAAGCAAGCGGCCAAGGTGTTGGACCAGGCCAAAGAGTTCTTCGCCCTATCAAAGGAAAGGAAGATGGAAGTATGCACCGACTTGATCCCTGAAGAGTTCTGTGGGTACCATCCATTGGAGCACTACAACATCAACGGCTCCGCTCGACGAGGTAGGTCGTTGACTGATGATGTGTATCGTGTTGATATTGACGGTCCCCAGATCTGCATGAAGCATACAACTGGAACTATGCCGCCGCCAAAGATCCCGACTTCCCCGACGACTCGATACCAGAGATCAACCTGTGGCCGAGAGACATGCCGGCCTTCCAAAACACCTTATGCGAATACCAGTCAAGCATGATTCGCCTCGCGAGGCGGATGACCAAAACGTTCGCCCTTGCTTTGCATATGCCAGAAGACTACTTTGACGAACACATTGTACGACCAGAAGCTGGTCTGCGGATACTTCACTACCCGGAGCAGAAAGCATCCCGAGATGACCAGAATGGTATTGGTGCTCACACTGATGTTGAGTGCTTCACCATCATCGCCTGTGAGTCGGAAGGCCTCGAGGTGTTGAGCAAGTCTGGAGACTGGATCAAAGCAGAGCCAGTACCAGGTGCCTTTGTCGTCAACATCGCAGACTGCTTTATGCGTCAGACGAACGACTTCTTCGTCAGCACGATCCATCGTGTCATCAACAAGACGGGTAGAGAACGATACTCGGTGCCCTTCTTCTGGGGTCTCGACAGGAAGATGTTGATGAAGCCGATCCCGACCTGCATAACCGAGGACAACCCACAGAAGTACTCAGAGATGACCGCCGGCGAGTACTACGTATGGCGTACAACCAGACAGAAGAAGATGTGGAAAGAGGGGGACACATCCTAGAGGTCCGAGTGAGAGCGAGTGTGCATAGTCATGAGAGAGCCCAGTATGTCCAAAACTAGTCGGGCGTAGTCGTCCCTTAGCATAGCGTCTGCTTAATGATATTATGTTTCACGCCGTCGTCGATCATGCATAGATGCCTCCATCCATTCCATCTGCCGTTGGAAACCAATCGCCTGGCCAGGGTATGCTTTGCAGCATCTCTGGTGGGATCATCATCATGGGATCTAACTCTGATTCGCTAATAGACAGGACATGATCACCCATGGGCGCCACCGGCGGTGGAGGTGGTGGCTCCAGCACTCGATGTTCTTCTCGTGACTGCAAAAATTGGTCAATCTCCCTGACGTGCTGTTGTAGCTTTTGTGCAGCTTGGCCCGCCGAGGCGAGACAGCCATCTAGATTGTGAAGCAAATCTGCCATGCATAGCATCACTGTCCGCAACTTGGTGTACTCAGATTTGGACAGGTCCTTGCCGATGAAGCTGCTGAGGATCTGCCCAAAGCCTGACAATTCTTGCAACATGCCCAGACTCATTGCTCGGAGGAATCGCGGATGTATCTTGGTGATCTGGTTGATCAGATTGTGGGCGGTCTGACATGCTTGTAAGAGTGTGGCGTCATTGGATGTGAATGCTAACATCTCCACTAATTGCATGGTGCAGACAATATTGGCTGTTTGATATCCGCATCGGTCGGTGCGAGCGTCGTTTTGGAGATCGGTGGTGGTTTTGAAGCGGGCTGGCAAGCTATCGTACGCCGCGTTCAGTTGACCTAATATTCGATGACCGAGATGATCCTGTGAAATGAAATCTGTCCTGAGAAGTCTTCTGTCGATACTCTGTGGGCTCCGGCTAAGCCTGAATCTGGTGATCAGGTGCTCCATTCCTCGGTAAAGATCTGTGACGAAATTCCAGCCGGTCAGCCACTCCAGCTCGATTCCTTTTACTGTGAGTAGCTCGTCCGGGATACCAGGGTAGGTCACGTTCGACTGCAGGTCCGGACATCGGACCACATGACCCATGACAAGTGATGTGTGTACCTCCAGCCGGTACATGTACCAGAACAGTCGTCTCCTCTCCTCGCGCTCTATAATGGTCATGTCCGGTTTCCATTGCTTCTCGTCACAAAAGCCTTGCTCGGCCGATGCTGCATGGTAGAAACCAAACATCTTGTGGAGGAGTGGCGCCATTCGTCGTTCCAGAGCCGTAACGCAGATCAGACCAAGAGCTTGCATCATCTCCGTCGACCTCATGTGTGTCGTGTCGTTCGGTATTGCCGCAAGTGCCTCCTCCAAATAGATATCAGGGTTGATGTCAAGCGAATCTCGTCGTCCGTTTTCATTGCCAGTCTGCAGTCGAGGGGCACTCAGTGCGCATATCGCCATCAGGAGTGCATATGATGCCTGACTGGCTGGCATCTGGTCGCTGTGCCACTTTTCCCGAAATGATCGTTCGAAGACGACATTGACGACGGGATATGATTGGAGAAAGTAGACGTCGATAAGGTGCTGGACGAGCTCTCGGGATCCATGTTTCTCATCGTTGAGAGTCCATCGAGACAGTCCTTTACCTGGCTGTGGCTTTGCGCCTCTCCGTTTGGCTACACGATTCCATGTGCACGCCACTCCAAAGTCGTGACAGGTTGTGCAGTCCAGACTTTCAGAGCTCTTTTGTGCACATCTAATGACCATTAGCTCTGGGTTTGAACATGAAGCGATTGGGCTTACTTTCGACCTCGAGCATGACAAAAGTCACACGCTTTTGTTGCTCTTTGCCGCTTGATAGGCGTGGGATTGGTCGCCATGTTGATTGATGCTGTTCAGACTCGCGTGGCGGACGTGTCGCTGCCACAAGTCAATGCTCGCGGAAGTCTTACTGATAATCAAGGATTAAACGTTATCGTCCTTGCTGAATGCTGGTACGGTCATGGGACGTGATTGAAGGCGGCTACTTTGCTCAATGCGTACTTGACGCGAAGATGCATGGCCTCGTGTGAGGCAGAGTAGTCGTGCAGGTGTCCTCGAAGGTGGGCAGAAAAGTTCTCCAGGGCATGAGTGGACGCAGCGATAAACAGACAAATGACGAAGCCTAGAGATCGAATTATGGTTTATGGTAGGGTGATCAAACTAGTGCTCGGAGCAATGACTGCGCGGCGCTTTGGTGCGAACGGCTTCTGCTGGCGGCGGACGCGGCGGGGAGGGACCACAAAAGACACAAAAGACCCCTCGGGGCGAGAAATGATGCATTGACATGCACGGCCCGATGTCGGCTCTTTCCGTGACGGGGTCATGTCCTCAAGCAGAAATCTTTGCGTCGATCACAGTGAAGCAATGTCTGATCACAACCATGTCGATCTTGCAAGTGCACAAGAATCAAGAAGGGAGAACATGGACAGATTCATTGCCTTAACAATAACATTTGAGCGTTATTGTTTTGCGTGGCCGGGTCAAGTTAATCCCGGTCCATGCACTTGTCACAGATGACAGGCACGAACAGTGGTACTGATGGAGAGCATCCAAAGCTTCGATATCGGTTCTCTCCGATGAGAAAGGTTTCTCTAACAGGACAATTGACCGCATTCAGCTGCACACTGCCTAATCCTTTGCGAGCCAGTATGTCTCGTCAGTCTGCTGCTCCTTACCAAGGTCTTTTCGGATTGTGCCTGTCCAGATAGCGCATAGGGAGCGCGACGACTGGACCAATCACATCATCAATGCCAGCATTTCAGGCAAAGCGGCTGAGCAGTCCCACGCTTGGAGCTCACAGGCTTGCACAATATCTTTGACGTCCTCTCATACCGTCTGTGATGTTTCTCATGTCGATGGATAACGATATCGTCGCAGTATGGAGGCGACCACAGCTCTTGCCTTGATCTGCAACATCATCGATTTGATCAAAACCTCCAAGAATGCCTACAACACCTATCAACGCTTTCGTGCCGGTCAAGATGTCACAAATGGCCTTTCTACCGCTGTTCAAGATGTCATCGTTGCAAACGATCGACTACAGCGATCTCTTAAGAGGCAGCCAGGGTTGGGTGATCCGCTGGACATCAACTTGGAGACATATACCCAGAAGCTGCAGTGGACTTCTCAGACATTAGCTGATAAACTCAAGCCATTTGATTCTCGATGTCCCGGTCAGAAGAAAGGAAGGCTCAATAGTTTTCTACGGAGCGCTAAATTCCTCCGTCAGGATAGGTCTCTGCGAGAAGTCTTCGATCAGCTCCTGATCCAGGAGCAGCATCTCAATCATCGCCTTCTTGGCCGCATTAGCGAACGATTCTCCTCTTTTGGTTTAAAGTTAGACTTGCACATGGAGACACTCGATCAGCTGCGAGAATTGCAGATCAAGCACCATGACGAACAACAAGACTTGCGAAACAAGCAATATGATCAGATCTTGGAGGCCCTGAGATCTTGTGAAACGGAACTGCAAGCGATGAAGCTGGAGTCCCAACGGAAAGAGCAAGATTCTTCTCTGCGTGCTCTGCAGCAGCGAGTTCTGGCGAGTCTTCATTTCCCGGCGATCGATCATCGACGTGAAAGCGTTTCCGAGGCCCATCAGCAGACTTTCAGGTGGGTCTTCGACGAGTCTGGCCAGCAACGGAAATGGGACAGCCTTGTGGACTGGCTCAAGGACCATGAACGGCATGATACCTTCTGGATATCTGGCAAGCCCGGGTCTGGCAAGAGTACACTCATGTCTTATATCAGGACACATTCACGATTCATGGAACTCCTTGAAAAGTGTGCAGGGCCTTCTAAGAAATTCGTTGTCCTTGATTTCTACTTCTGGCTTGCGGGACCTTCTTCGCTTCAAAGATCCATTGTCGGTCTCTTGAGAACATTACTGTATCGACTTCTCGACTTTGACCCTGCTTTGGCGGGTGCTGCATTCGATTTTCATTTCAAGGAACCAGAATGGACAGTAGCAGGCTTATTGCTCAAGATCAAAACAATAATCGAATGTGCTGCTGAGGATCACATCTTCCTCGTCATGATCGATGGCTTAGACGAATGTACCGACTCTGCTTTCGATCTAAGATTCAGCCTCGAAAAGCTTGTCAAAATGCCACAAGTGCGACTCCTTGCCAGCAGTCGCCCTGATCGTGCCCTGGAAGTTTTCTTCGATGGAAGTAAGATGTTGCGTCTTCAGGACCTGACTGCGGGAGACATCCTTGGCTACTGTCAGTACAAGCTCCAATACTATTCACGCCATTCTGATTCCATCGCACGTTTCGCAGCTGAATGTTCAGATGGAGTGTTCCTCTGGGTCGACGTTATCGTAAATACAGTCATCAGTGGATTCGAGGATGGAGAAGACCAGGACGACCTCTATCGTCGGATCAAACAGGTACCGACACAGCTCGATGAGCTTTACAACTCATTACTTTCGAAAATGGGCGCGCAGAATTCATCTCGTGCTTCGAAGTATTTCAAACTTATGCTAGCGAAACATCATGCTATTGACATTGATCAAGCGAGAACCCCTGAAGTCACAACTCTTGAGCTTGCTACAGTCGAGATCATGGATCGGGACGAGAACAACGACCCGGTCTTGAGTGGTAGGATCGCAGATGAAGTGCAGAGTGTGAGAAGATTCATTGCTACCAAATGCGTGCATCTCGCGGATATCACTCCGGCCGGGGGCGAAGTGGAATCCGTGAGTTTCTTTCACAGATCCGCCTACGAGCACTTCTTGCATTTGTATCGTCGTGAAGAAGTAACTGGGAGACGCTTCCAGCTCCAAGACGAGATTCAGAAGCTCGCATTTGCGAATTACACGCTACTCAGACAATTGAAGGATACCATGCCTTCTGTGAAGGCCCTGCAGCCGTCTCTCGAGAAATTCGCTGCAGATTGGACTATTGTCGTACCGGCTTGGATGTGGTACCTGCGTTTCCTGGATTGTGGCCGACGACATGCCATCGAGCAACTTGTACGCGAATTGAACTCACCGGACTCACTTCTCGACTCAAGTTTCGTGAGATACGATACCGCAGTAATCACCCACCAACTTGGATTGACTATCACTCTTGGTCTGAGCCGATTTCTGATCCGTCCTCTGGTCGAAATTGATGCGATAAAGAACAATCATTTGTTGACTCTTTTCCTTCTGCAACAGAACAGAAGTCCGTCTCACTGTGTGTGCGCTCCAAATTGCGGGTCCCATTGTACGCAGCGACCTTTGTGCGAAGAACTGGACGAGGTCTTGCAGGGAGGGGTCGACATGTACGCGGATCCATCGGGCGCGATGCAGGAGTTCTGCCTCTTCTCTGACCTTGACAGTATTCCATTTGGATGGAGGAGCCCAGTATTTGGTAGGCAGTATAGCATTCCGCTTGCTTTCCAAGAGCATTTCTGGCCATGCAACAGCCTAGAGGACGCTGTGTGTAACAAACATACCAACGGAGATCGCGGGATTGGACTTATGACAAGGGCCGAGATCAACGCTCACAAGGCTCAAGTCATTGCCGAGATCCTTCGCGTGCTTGCACAACATGGTCTCGATTTGACTAAGAAAGTGTATGAGATTCACTGCGACATACCAGACGACGTTGGCGTATTTCTCTGTATCAGGTGCACTTTCGCATCTCACGCGCATGCCTTAGCATTGAGGGATCCCCGCGCCAAAGTTTTCGTCGATGAGATCTTGAGAGTGGATCAAAGCAGACATTTTTCAGCCCATCTTACTCAGAGCAAAAAACATTCAGAGTGGTATGGTGCGAAAGATTGCAGAATTCAATTGAAGATGCTCGATGTCGATCATCTTGTAGGTAGCGACTTCATCTGGCAATGGCTTAGTTTCGTGGTGGCCGGCGAAGAGATCGAGGAAGAAGGACCACTGACGAGACCGTTCGTGAAGACGGGCTACAAGATTGCCGAAGCGTTTCGCGCGGGTTATCTCTCAGCTCATGAGTACATCTGCCACAATCGCCCACACACTTGGAGAAAATCCGATGAGGAAGATGGGTATGTCGAGGATGATCGTGAGGTTGCAACCTTTGTTCACGATGGGAAAAGATGGCTCACTATTCGCTGGAAGGACAAGTCATGACTTTCTATCGAATGCGCAAGAGGCACCGTCACAAAACGACATCAGGAGTCTTTCGAGTATATTCATGACCAGTGACTACAATTTATGCTTCTTCTCCCCACTCGCAATCTTCCTGAACTCCTCCTGCGGTATTCCCTTCACGAACCGATCCAAACCCCCAATGACCTCCGCCACACCCTGCGCATCCAAGATGTCCCTCTCCGGCCGCTGAATCAACGCCTTGATCTTGACCAAACTGTCCTGGTTCAAATGTGTGCCCAGCCTCTCGTCTACCTCATGCAGCACCTCCTTCATGAACGCCTGCGTATCTCCAGGCTTGGTGTCAAACACCTTGTTCACGAACCCAGTATGCACCAGCTCCTCGATCGTGATGCGCTTGCTCATGATCAATGCCTCGTTCGCCTTGCTTATGCCCAATCGTGTGACGAAAGCGCGGGATGCGCCACCCTCTGCTACCAGACCGAGCGAAGAGAAGGGTGTGAGGAGGAAGGTATGCGGGGTTGCGTAGATGAAGTCTGAGAAGGCGACAAGCGCGGCGGAGAGGCCGATCGCAGGGCCGTTGAGTGCGGTGATAAGGATCTTGGGGTGCGTGTAGAAAGCGTGGGTGATGTGGAGGTTGTTGGAAACGAAGGACTTGAGGAAGTGGCGCTTCTTGTCACCGTCGTCGGGGGCTTCGCGGGAGATGGTCACGTCTGCGCCGCTGAGAGAGGTCAATGGGATACGTTGGAGAGGGAGGGGAGGACCTACGCGGAGAAGAAACGTCCATTACCGGTGAGGATAGTAATGTAGATATCGTCCCGAGCAGCAATCTCGTGCATGAGTTGTGCTACCCGGTAGTAGAGATCTTGTGTCATGGCATTGAGCTTCTTGGGAAGATTGAGAGTGATGATGGCAATGCGCCCTTTGGTCTCGAAGGTAACTTCTTGTTCGGCCATGATTGCGGTGTAAATTGTGTTCTGCTATGTGTAACGAGGGTACAGGAGCATGAGATAGGATTCCTGTAGATATGAATAAACTCGGCCTTTAGAGAAGGGTCAGGAAGAGGTTGTCCTCGGCCTGTTCCTCCATGCTTTCCCCACACTTGAAGTTGTGAACCTCGGCACCGATGAGTGAACCAAGTGGATGTCAAGCTTTCTGCCATGCGTAGATCTATGCTGGTCTGTGCTTTCAAGATCTCGGAAAGAAATGTGAAATGTAAAGATGCGAACATTACAGCAACAGACCACCACATTGAGGACCCGATCGAGCAAAGTTTAGACACAGCTTCATTGCAGAGTCTTCGTACGACATTCGCTCAAGATGGGCGGTCCGAATCTTGAAGTCTTCAAGGTATGGTCAGCCATGTTGTGTTTGAAGATGGAGGATTAACGAGTATCAAGTTTGGCATGTATATCATGTTCCCCATCGGCATTATGTACTACTTCGGCACAAACCTCGACGAGAAATTCAGTGTGCCTGAGTTCTGGCCAAAGAAGGAGCAAACTCATCAAATACCATACGATCGGAAAGAAATTGCAGAAGAGCTAGAGAGATTGAAGGCCAGGCGGCTTGCTGCCAGAGCGAGAAGGTTAGAGCTCGAAGGGAAAAGTTCGGCGTCACAGCCAGAAAGTGCACAAGGGCCATCACCGATCTTGCAGTCGCTACAGCATGATGACAAGATGCAAAGCTGGGGAAACGAACAAGCACAGCCGGCAAAGGGAGGTTGGTTCTCGTGGAGCAAATGAGGAAGGGCGGGCATTCATGACTCTATGATAATGTACATTATATACGATACCCCTCTCTAGACGAGCCGGTATCAGCTCCTGGGCCTGTACTATACATTGACCTTGCTTTGCAGGTCTTCCCATGCGTCTTCTTCAATCCCACCACGTGAGATATTCATGTACACACCTTGGACAGTCGAGTCCTCGTTCTGCAAGGCCTCCGCGAATTTGCCAAAGTTCGCAGCCATCTCTGCATCCTCGATTGGCACGACCGTCTCTTCGTTGGGCGACCACACCACTTCTGATCGGGATATGTCGAGTCCGAGAGCCTTGCCGATTGCTTCTCCCACCGCCCTTGTCTCGTTTGGCTCCGAGAGCACCACAACCCGTCCATCGGAGTCCTCCTCGACGTCCAGAGCTCCTGCTTCTAACGCTGCCTCCAGCACATCATCTGCATTCATGCTTTCCTTCTCCTCAAAAACTGTCCTTCCGACCTTCTTGAATAGGTAGCTTGACGGCGAAGCAGCTCCTCCGTGTCGCTTGATGACCAGGCGTAAATTCTGAAGTGACCGAGCTCTGCTGTCTGTTTCGCAATCGATGACCACTCCGATGTTTCCAGGCATGATGGCTTCGATTGTCAGAGCTTCGAGAGCAGCTCCAGTTGATGACTTGCCCTGTCCTCGAGCGATCGCCGACTCGATAGACTGCTTCGCGAATCCATTCTTCTTCGCCTTGACTATGAGGTCCGCAAGTCGAGGGTTTGCATCGGGGTCTGGTCCAAAGACTGCTTCGTATTAGAACTTGCAATCTATGCAGAAAGGTATTTCCTACACTTTGAGGCCGTGGCTATTTCGTGCGCGAATTGACTCCGCTGCTTGTTCTTCGAAGCATCGTTCTTGGCCTTGTCGTGCTTTATGGTGGACCACCTACTATGTCCAGAGAGTGTGATCGAGCTATGGTGGAACCCTCGTGGTCGCAATGCAAAACGTTTGCATTGCAACCTTGACCTGCATGTTGCAAGTGAATGCGACACAGGTCTGATCATCAATATCTTGCTCGGGTGGATAAAAGTTGCTCTGATCACAAGCGGCTGTCAATCAACTTCTCCGGCATCAGAAGTCCAGCTTACATAATCCTCTATCAACGTCTTGCTAGCAGAGGTCTTTCTTTGGCCTAAATTAGATGCATCACGGCCAGCATGGCCAATCAAGCGCCGAATCCCAAAGAGTTGACGAGCTGGCAAGATGCATTCGATTATCCTGTTCCAGTCGTTCGCAAGCTCGAACAGCAGCTCCGAACCAATATCAATGACAACAGGGAGAAGGTTCGGTCACTCGTCGGGTCCAGCTATCGGGATCTTCTGGGAACAGCCGACCGCATCATTGCTATGAACGATGAGATGCAAAGTCTGGAGGAGGTCTTTGCAGATATTGGCCAGAAATGCAATTCACGAGCTATCAATAAACTTGCCACCAACCATGCTTCCCTTAGGGCCAATCAGAGCGATGAGCAGATCACCAAGAAGCGGCCAGCTGCGGAGGCAGCACTCCTACAAGCCTGTCTGTCCGTGTGTCAAAGACATCTCAAGGACAATGGCAGTCCTCTACTTGCAGCCAGACTCCTCCTTCTCGGGCGACTACTGCAAAACAGCGCTTCGAAGACGCCTCAAGGAGCTCGCATCGTCAGCAATCAGAGGCTGAAACTCAACACCCTACGGACGCGATTGCTTTCGTCAATAGATCGTGAGATTGGCAAGCCTGGACTATCACGGACTCAAATGCTTGACCTTCTACTCGCATATGCTTTGGTCACAAGCAGTTCCCTGGCAGATGTGTTTCGGTACATACTCCAAGTCCGACAACAAAGTTTGGCCGATTTGTGCGAACAGAAGAAGCACAAGGCTATCATAAGTGCTGTGGATCTGTACTTCATAACTCTGGAGCAAGTAAGGTCAATATTTCCCAAAAGACTATCCGAGACGATTGAGCGTACGACTGGACCACAACTCCTGTCTGATCCTGACCTCCGATCGGCGATGGAATGGGACCTCGATATCTACGAGCGCTGGATATCAAAGGACATCCGAAACTATGTACCATGGCTCCGAAACAATGACTTACAGGCGGACGTCCTGACCAAGGTTCTGAATGAGTGGTCGAGCGCTGCGAGTACAACCATCATTGCTGGTTTCGAAAGCCTACTTCAGACCAGCAACCGACCATCACGCATCTCCAAACTTCGGGAATCTGCTATTCGTCATCTGTTGGAGTCAAACACGAAAGCCGCGGGAGTGAACAAAGAGTCGTTGCTGATGTCCGTGAGGTCTCTCTTCCGCGCTCGACTGTCTGAAGTAATCTCATCCCGAGCCAGCTCCATCAGACATACTGTATCTATCTTGCTTGATGGCGCAGCTTCTAAACAGTACAAGGTCGACGGTCTATGGGATCCAGCACTTGCTTCGCTGGATCTGCGGCAAGGTGCTTCGCAACTGCGGAACCAGATTATTCTTCGCAGCAACGGGCACGATGATAGTTTGACTACACTGTCTGAGGAGCTGAGCTCGTGGTCTACCAAATTGGACGAGCTTCGCAAGTCGATCAAGGAGATGCAGTCACTACGTTGGGCGGAGAGCTTGGATCTTGACGCCGATCTTGACGAAGACGCTGGTAGGTACGATCAGCTCTTCTCCAAAGAGGATACCGCACGGCTCAGTGATCATCTCTCGTCTGAGATTGACAAGGCATTGAGCAAATCTCTCAGTGCTGTGGATCGGTCAGCCACGACCATCACCACCAACGAGCAGACATCCTCAACAACAGTCAGCAGTCGAGCTTCATACGCCTTGTATCTTGTTCGCCTTCTGCGGGTCATTTCTCCATACCTCACTTCCACAGATCTGGTTTCTTCAGCTAGCGGGACCGCCATCACTCTCCATGCTCTCCTTGCAGAAGAAGCCACTTCTAGACTCAAGGCGGCAAGCGGCTCCGCAGATCTGGAAAAGAGCTTGTTCGCAGGTAATCCTCCACTGACACTCTGGAGTGGACCTCCACCACTTCCTATTCAGCCTGGCAGTAGAAGTTTCAGGTTACTCCGAGATCTGAGCAAGACCATGAATAATCTTGGAAGCGACGTCTGGGTCAATCAAGCGGTGATAGCTGTCAAGACTCGTGTTAGAGACGTCGTCGCCGCTGCCATTGAGGACTTGCTTGCCAATTCAGAGGAACTAAACCAATCAGCCACCAATGAGAATGAACTGGAGGGTAAATCTGACAGCAAGAACGTCGACGATGCGAAGAATGAGACCGACGGATCAGAGCAGAACGAGACGAAAGGCGAGATCGCACAGCACACGGAGAATAATAGCAATGAAGCTGGGGAATCTCCTCGAGTCACGACCCAACAGAAGCTGACGCAAGCCCTGTTCGATGCGCTATATCTGAGAGAAGCCCTCCACGTTCCACATTCGAGCACCGATAACAAGCTGAACGCAGTCATCAAGCAGCTTCAGACAAAAGCCGAGCTTGAGGAATCAAGTCTGGACAGGCTAATCAAGAGTGCTCAAACCTACCACAAGCGGACATACCTTCTCTTCGGTATCCTCGCCAATAGCTAGTGGCCACAGTCACAGATCAAGATGGCCAAATGAATACGATGAACAATAAATCCCTTTGGATGATTCGCTAAAATTACAAACTCTTCCCCCAAGACCAATAATCTACGACTTCCAAAGACTCATCACCTCCCTCTCCGGGCTCCCCTCAGGCGTTCTCTCATCCACACACTCCCTCTGCCCCACTCTGCCCCTCCCCCTGCTAACATCCCTAGTCTGCTCGACCCACGCCTCTGTGCTCCTCCCCAGCTTGAACTCCCTCATCCTCCCGTCCCGTCTCGCGTCCCTCGCGCGATCCACGCCCCTCGTGACCGGCCTGCTCTCCAGCATCTCCCCCTGCTCCGACTTGGCGAATGTGTCTGGGGTGGGGTCAAGCCAGCGCGCAATGGTGGGGCGGACGACAGCCATGCACGCTGCCGTGATAGCGAGTCCGATCTCCAGCTCGCCGGCCAGCGCCTTGGTCAGGGCCTGCAAAGTCGGGTCCTGCGATACCGGGTCGAGGATCATAGCCGCGCGAACAGCGGCGGACGCCACGGCCGCGGCGCCGATGAGGAGGACGACGGAGGTAGCGGCCTTGGCGCGGGCGGTGTCCTCCGCTTTGCACAGGTCGGAGATGCCGACGAGGAGGAGGAGAAGGCCGATGGAGGCGTTGGCGATGGACCAGACTGTGTCGGCTACGGAGGAGAGGGTGGATGCGTTGCAGGTTGCGGTCAGGTTGACGGCGAGGGTGGCGCCGCATGGGAACAGGGTCATGCCGATGAAGACGGAGGTGGCGATGATTTGGAGGACGAGGAAGGAGTTGATGATGGGTTTGATGGAGGTATGCAGGGATTTGGGGAGGGCGCCGCACAGGCAGAGTTTGATGGTGCAGGCGGCGAGGGAGTAGGCGACTGTGGCGGCGCGGAGGAGGGTGGTGGTTTGGGTGGTGGTGAAGGTTGGGCTGTTGAGGAAGAGGTAGGCTTTGATGGTGGAGGAGGTGAAGAGGTAGAGGGAGGAGCAGGTGATGAAGAAGAGGACGGTGAGGAGGAGCATCCAGTCCGAGCCCTTGACTGTGCGGAGGATGTGGGCGCGGATGTAGAATCTGTGGACGAGGGAGATGATGGAGCCGATGAGGAGGCCAATGGTGAGCGTGTCCAACCAGTGGAGCGCGGCCTTCATGGCGATAGGGGAGGCGACTACGAGGGGCATGGTGGCGTTGAATGAATCAGACATGGTTGCTGACATTTTAAAGAGAGTGTTGATTGAATTAATGAATGAATTGATCGCTGATGAGAAGATGATGACAGTAGGAACATGGGATACTTATGCATCTCAGGGCAAGGAGCGACCGGTATAGGTCTGGTATCAACCTGCAGCGACTGTTATGATAACGTCTGGTCTCGTCCAGAATGTCTTAGGTATTTGTGAGGAGGAATAGTAGAGGCGCACGGTCTTGTGGTTCGCAGTGTACGCACTCCGAGGCAGCGTGATCCATATGCGATACAGACGGTATAAACGGGTAACGGCAGAGCTGTCAAAAGAGCTTCTTTCGGGGAACGTTGAGAGGACGTCGGCTGTAATTAGGTATGCTCGAGGATCCGGAACCTGAAGATGGCCATGCACCTACACTGGAAGTTTTCGGAGGCTTGAAGTGGCGTCGATATGTACAATCATAGGATTTGTGATAGAAAACAGTCGGTCTAGAAGTGCGAATGGTGAACGTCCTGTCGGTACTTTGCTTGAGTACCGACAAGTCGACTATGACGACAATGGCCGTGATTACTTCCATGCCATAAAGTGCGCCATCAGCACCATGCGTCGACATGCATTGATTGATGACGGGCATGTGCTCGTGGTTCTCAGATCGTTGCGCTACAGTCAATTGTATAGAGGTCGAAGATGGACGTCGACGAAAGCGGTCTGGAACCATCTCCACACTTTCGGCCCGTCGACGGGCAGATTTCAGTTTGCCGTCGTCAAAAGCTTCCCAGCCTTTTTGGATCCCAGGGCTAGCTCGCTCCGTTTTCAACCGGAAGCATGTATAGCACATGGAAGATACATGCTTGGACGCATGACCTCTCGTAGTTCGCCGTTACATGTCAAGAGGACTAGATCGCGAGTATGTTCAAATCTCGTCACCTCACCGTCTTTACTCGCATTCTGAGGAAATCGACAAGATCATCTGATTTAGCCGGTGTGTCGAAGAAACATGAAGCCTCGGCGTCGCATTATTGTTGCGAAATATGACAATGCCCAGCATCAAAACTCCCGGATGGAGCATTGTTTCCCTGTTGCAATTTCCCCCGATGCATTCAGCCATCATCTCAAAGGCTTGTCAAGCCTGATAGATCAGAGTGGAGCCGGGTCAAGAATAACCTGTCATGGCAGCGCGTGGGAGAAAAGCGCCGAACGAGATCACGCGTGGAGTAGGTAATTAGGGCAGTAGATTAGCATAAGAACGACTTGTGATGAGTCGAGATGCAGAGACTGCAGCGCGTCCACGTTTGATTGAGCTCCTCGGTAGTGGTATTGCCAATCAAGGGAGATTCTGGTCGCCACTGTCCCACCATGTTTCATCGTGAGGCGTTTTCCCCGGAGAGCGTGTCCGTGATCGAAGTCGTGCCGCGTGCCGTCCAAGATATTGCACCAGTGATTTTATCCATCTTGTCGCCCAGCATTGCACGGCCTGTTGGACAAGGCTGCGGGTGAAGAGATCTATCGTTTGATCATGCTCGCTTGGAATAGCACGTTTGGAGGATTTTACAGATCGACAATGGCTGTCACAGCCACGACGCAAGCATCCTGGGAGACCCATTTGAGCCGCCAGGTTGAGATGGTGACAGTGTCTATGCAGCAAGGTGCCTGACTCTCGCACACTGCAGATACTGCGTGACCCGAGGCAAAGCCTACACCGTGACCAAAGCTTGTCAAGATCTGACGAATGGACCATCAGATATTGTAGCATGGGCGTCTCATTAAGCTCCTGCCTGCAGCACGACAGACGGATTGTGACGGTCCGATACCTTACTAAGGTGGTCTTGGTACTGTCTGTGCCAGCAGATCGGGCTTGCCAATATGTTTGATGCCGGTGGACTGTGCATGTTGCGTGTCGTCTGCAAGCCCACACGTCGATGGCGGCACACCGGCAAGAAGCAAAAAGAAGAATCCTGGAAGACTGGAGATTGTTTTAATGTCCGCAGATGGTATGGAGACAGCCACTTTACAGGAAGCAGTAAGTGTCATCCAGAGATTGATCTGATGATCTATGGTTCTCTGGACAGAGGATGCTGCACCACCTGCCTGGTAACAGTTTTTCCAGCATCCATACCACACCCATGACTGTCTGCCCATCCATGCAAATCACCCGTACAAGCATACGTGAAAATCCCAACTCGTCGCAAAGATCGACAGGGGAATGACAGCCACAACAAGGGTGGAGAAAGAAAAAAAACACCGTGACCAAGCATCTCATCCACAGTCCCCGTCGTTTCATCCTTAGCGCGCCGCCGTCCTCCCCGAACTTCACCTCTTCCATCCTCTCTCCGTTTCAGTACAAGCAAGACGGAAGGTGGGTCACGTTCTTCCGGCTATTCTACTGTGTGAGCCTCTCCTCGCCAAAGCAATCTGTGACACACCCAGGCAAGTCCATGGTCAGTACTACCCACATTTCCTTCCCCTGTCATTGCTCCATCTTGGCAATCAAACCGCACCCCTTCCTGCATCACCATCGCAATCTCAGTGTCGTCTGCGATGGTCCAGAGTGGGCTACGTCCGTGGACTGCCCATCCAAAACACCCAGGCGCCAGACCGACCCGCCATCCTGTTGTGGCCATGACAAGACTCGTTGATATGTCCGTACTCGAAACGGGCATACAAAAGAGACGTCCTCCTTTCTGCCTGTTCTCTTTCTCCTCCATCCATCACAACTCGATCCTGTCTGGACACAGTCGTTCCTTCGCTTTCAATCCGACATAAATTCCGTTGATCGGACAGTCGTTCTTTATACCATTCACTTCAGCAAGCCCTCGTTTCAGAAAAGGACTCAATCCACCTCCAACAAACTCACTCAAGATGCACTCCTCCGTCACCGCTGCTGCCCTTGTGGCCCTCGTTCCCCTCGCCGCCGCCCACGGTTTCGTCAACAACGTCAACGCTGGTGGCAAGGACTACCCCCAGATTGGCCCCAACCACGCCTACAACGCTGCCAACAAGGAAGCCGGATGGCGTGCCGGTAACCAGGACAATGGTTTCGTCGCCTCTGACGCTGCCACTCTCGCTGGTCCCCAGATTGCTTGCCACAAGGGCTACAACCGCGCTTCTGCTCAGCCAGGTCTCGGTGAGGCCATCCCAGTCACCGCTGGCTCCGCCGTCACCCTTACCTGGAACACCTGGCCCGTCTCCCACCACGGCCCCGTGATCAACTACCTCGCCAAGTGCCCTGGCAAGTGCAACGCCCTCACCGACGCCACTCAGCTCCGCTTCTTCAAGATCAACGCTGAGGGTCTCATCACCCCCGGCAACGAGAATGGCTGGGCCTCTGACAAGCTCATGTCCAACGGCATGAAGGGTGTTGCCAACATCCCCCGCGGCATTGCCAACGGCGAGTACGTCCTCCGCCACGAGATCCTCGCACTCCACTCTGCTGGCTCTGCCGGTGGTGCTCAGTTCTACCCACAGTGCGTGTCCATCAACGTCTCCGGCGGTGGCTCCACTGCGCCATCCGGCACTCTCGGCTCTGCTCTCTACAAGGCCACCGACCCAGGTGTCACCATCAACATCTACCAGAAGCTCACTGGCTACACCATCCCCGGCCCTGCTGCCATCAGCTCCACCGCCAGGGCCTTCGCCAAGAAGTTCTTCGCATAGATTGTTTGAAGGAGAGATGCATTGATGAAGGGATACAAAGGCCATGACAAGATACCAAAGCATCACACGGTGTGGAAGGGAACCTACAATTTTAACCTTGAGTGGAGGACTGGTGCCTTTTTTGACTTCTATTGACGTTCTTTGACTGGGTCGAGGATGGAACCTACCTACCTTCTTGTATCTATACTTGCCATAGTGTTGAGCAATCGAAGGTGGTTGACAATATTTGTTCTTTTGACATGTGCTTCAGAATGATCTTCTGTTCTTGTTCTTGATCTCGATGTTCTTTATGAAGTACTTTCATCCGTTCAGAGAACCGGTCAGAGGACCGGTCAATCGTCTGTTGGTCATGCTGCTTCGACTTGGCGTATACTCGACATCCTAGAGGAAAAGCCACATCAACATACCAAGCTGCTCTTGGCTAAAGCTGTTGTCGACGGAGGAGTCTTTGACCGAGTGATGAGGCTCTGCAGCTCCTCCACTTCCCGAGCAAGCTTGAGCTTTTTCTTGACATCACCTCAACATTTCCCCACAATCATTGTATACAGCTTCACTCACACACCTTACAACAGCACAAGCTACTATGGCGACACTATCAGACTCACAGCCGCAAAAATATGCTCTTGTGACAGGTTGCACACCCGGCGGCATCGGGCATGCTCTCGCCCTCACCCTCGCCGCCCCTCCCTACTCCTACCACGTTCTCGCTACCGTCCGCGACCCCTCCAAACCCGACCTCTCCTCCCTCACAAGCCGACCTAACATCACCCTCCTCCCACTCGACGTCACCTCCTCCGCCTCCATCTCCTCCCTCGTCGAACAGATCACGACCCTCACCTCCTCCCGCCTACACCTCCTCATCAACAATGCTGGCCGGAACTACACCGTGCCCGGCATCGAGGTCTCCATGGCCGAAGTTCGCTCCGTGTTCGAAACCAACGTCTTTTCCGTGATAAAGCTCACCAATGCCCTCGCGCCGTTGCTGCTGAACGCTGCCACCCCTGAGACCTCGGCGCAGAAGGATGGGAAAGGCTTCTACGGCCCCTCCGGCGCGTACCTGACTCTCGATCCCAGCACAGCTACGCCGCGAATCTTCCGCCCTGTGCTGGCGAGTCTGAATTTCCTTATCCGAGTGGCTACATTCGGCATGCTATCCCCTCTTGCGCCGAAAGAGGTGCGGCCCACGATCATCAATATCGGCTCGCTGGCAGGGACGTTGCCATATGTGTTCGGATCGGTCTACAATGCGAGTAAAGCGGCATTACACAGTTATGGAGATACGCTGAGGGTCGAGCTGGAGCCATTGGGCGTGGACGTGGTTACGATTGTGACGGGTGGGGTCAAGAGCAATATTGGCAGGATAGAGAGGCATTTGAAACCTGACAGCAGGTATAGGGATGCTGAGGAGGAGTATGCGCATCGGCAGAAGTATGCGGCCGAGGTGGGCATGCGGAGTGAGGAGTATGCAAGGAGGGTGTGTAAGAGGGTGCTGGGGGGTGGGGGGAGGGGGTATGTTTGGGAGGGGGCCATGGTTGCGCTGGCGCGGGCGGGGACGTGGGCGCCGCAGTGGGTGGTGGGATGGTGGATGGGTGGGAAGTTTGGGTTGAACAAAGTCAAGAGAGGGACAAGTGCACAGGTTGGGAAGAAGACCAAATGAGGACGCTCATGTTCTGGTCATTACACGTTCAGCTCTCACGCTTGTATCAGAGTTCGCTCCGCCGCCTCATTGATTCCACAAAACTTTCCGACAAGCCCACTCGGGCAGATCAGACAGTAATTCTTCTGTCAGCGAGCCTCTGCCTCGCTCTGCAGATCGAAACCACAAACGCCGTTGTCACTAGCACCACCTTTCCCAAGCAAAGCTAGTCAGACCGGGTGTACGGTAGCGAGATCTGTCCAGACACATGACAGAGATGGATTCTTTGGCAGTGATAAGCTGGCGCAGCCTCGGCCAGGACTATCAGTTCTACTACCACTCTGTCTACGATCACGGCTCCCGAATCGAAACCTCGCTCTGCAAAAGCACACAAGTCACTTGCAAGTACTCGAATCGCAGAATAAGCAGACAGAACCAACTTAACTACCACTTTTTGATGGGAGTGGTCGGACTGCGCTCGTGCCAAGATATCACAAAGACCCGATGAATTTCAACGCTTTGAAATCACGCTTTCGTATCTAGGAAGCGGATCACGCTACGTCGACACTGAGGCTTCATGTAAGTTCAGTACGCCGCGCGCCTTGTCGGCTGGATTTGAGAGACTTTCCAATCGCTTTGTACCACTTGCAGAAAGCGCGGAAGAAGTTCATGAAGCTGCAAGAAGTGTGGCGCTCATTTGTGAGTCGACTTGTGCCGAGAAGAGGCGTGAAGGCCCTGAGGCGCTTTTCCCGTGTAGCTGATCCAGGAATGTAAGTAGAGCTTGTCCAGCGCTGACGTGCGCGTGCATCAATGCATCAGAAGGTCCAGATCTACATAAAAGCCATTCAGTGCCACGATGATGAAGAGTACGTGCTGAGGGCTATCTGGACCCAACGATGCCATGGAAAGACCCATGGATTAGTTGCAGATATTTGGGGTCGACGGATCCCTGCCCCCTTGTTCCCGTATGTAGTCCTGCCTTTGACGCGCGTGCAACACATCATGACAACCTCGAATACTCTATGCTTACTCTTTCTCTGCCAGCCACTTATCCAATGTTACTCCGTAAACACTGCGCACCCATACATGAGCCAGTATGCGGCCTTCGTCACGAATTGAAGGGATAGTGACCTCGTCAATGGCGCTACTTGCGCGATGAATCACTCGAATGGCACTCACGGGATGTGACGGCTTCTCGGGTGGGCAGATCCATCGAAACAGTGATGCCCATACCTGTAGTATGCCTCAACCAAGTCCTGGCGATTGAACATAGCTCCTCTGTTGTTGAATCTCTTATCTCTACGCTGAGAAGCATCTCTGACCTCTGTATAGCGCGGAGTATTCTTGGGTGATGGATGATGACTTTGTTGCGACGGTCATATGATGGGATAGACTCTGGCCGAGGCACGATCCATCTCTCGTAGTTATCAAGGGCTAGGGAGCGAGTACTGTTGGTGTGTACGAATCCGCCACTACTGGCAACATGATCTGCTTCTTGAGTTGCTGCTGAGCAGGCTGCTGCTGCTGTAAAGGGTATTGACTTGTCGGTGGTAGGGATACACGTAGAAAGTTGATACCTTGGAGTGTGCGCGACCATCATTTCCAATACACAATCCCGCTCATAAGTCTTCGCGCGGTGCTGTAGACCACAGATTCCTTGACGGTACCATCGTTGTCGAACGCCGCACCAACGAGCATCCGTCCACTGTTATGCGCCAATGTTATTCCGTCCTTATCGACCGGTGATGCAGAGACACATGACGCGACCGTCGAAGCCTCCAACTTGGCAGCCGTAGCCAGAGCTAGACCCACAGTAATAGGACATGCCTTATGTGGCTGACCTACACTGAGCGCTCTGATCACTAAATCGCATGAATCTTCGTCGAGTATTACGCCACTGCCCAGCTTGTGCTTGTGTGGCTTCGCCACCATGGCAATCTTGGGTATCGATCCAGGCACTTTGGTTTCGTCATTCACGATACCCATCGCCACAGCAGCCTTCCTCCGTATCGTTTCCAATCTAGTAGGTAAGGTAGGATGTACCTCGATTTCATCCGCTGACATGGATCCCTTCACACCAAGATCCTCAGCTCTGACAAAGACGCAAGGATTTCCAACATCGATACAGGTGCTCTGAACACCATCAAGCACATCCGTCACATTTCCCGTCGGCAGCATCCTCCCCGTCTTCGCCCCCGCAGGTTCCAAGAACGACAGCTGAATCTTCGACCCCGTCCCACTCACCCCTTCAATCCCAAAGTCACCCTCAGCCACTGCCTCTCCATCTTCCACCTCAAAAGTCGACTTGATGGACTTATTCGTATTTGTGTTCCGAATGACCACACTCACTCGCCCATCTCCAGCAGCCACAAGCCCCGAATCAACAGCGAACGGTCCCACAGCACCAGTCATATTCCCACAATTACTGCTATAATCGACCTCGTCGTTCTTGACGCCAATCGCAGCGAAAGTATAGTCTACGTCTGCCTTTGGATCGTCTGAGGCCCCGATCACGCAGACTTTGGACAGGGAGGAGATGCCCCCGCCCATGCCGTCGAGTTGGCGACCGTGGGGATCCGGGGAGCCGATGGATGAGCGGAAGATGTGTGGCCAGAGGGATTTGTCGGGGGGCAGGTCTGAAGTGAGGAACATGATGGCTCGGGAAGTGCCGCCGCGGTAGTAGGCTGCTGGGGCTCGTTGTTGTTTGCGGTGGCGGGCGGAGGTGGTTGTGAAGGTCATGGCTGGTGAGGATGATGTAGGTCTGGGATGACTGCCATACCTGGTGGCATGTGTAACTGAGCTGATGTTGGGAAATGCCTTGGCTAATGTTCTTGTGGAACAAGTACTAGGCCGCATTGCTGTCAAGGAATTGATGGACGTCACGGATGAAATTCTTGTCCGGTGGCTGCAAATGTAAGGCACGAGTTGTTGACCATAATTCGTTCAACGCCTTCGATGAGATGCGAGATTGATATATATGGAGATCGAGACTGAGGACTATGCTGAAGATGTGGTGCAGTCGAAGATGATGGTGGCTCGAGGCCGACAGCGGAGTGTTCATGTCCGAGGCCGTGTTCGGAGCACTTCACGACGACGACCTCCGTGCAGCTGAAGTAAACCGGACAATAATGTTCCAATCTTTCGACACGCATCTGATCGTAACTCAGCGGATCGAGAGAGATTCGCAGGATTAGAAAGTCGACGTCAAGTACTGCAACCAACCATGTCCCGCCTCATCAGTGCCTTGCGACCATTTGCCAGTTGTGATGTATGCTCAGCCGGAATACCAAGAGATACACACATACTGATGAATTTATAGATTGGTGACGCATTGGTAAAGCTGAAATATCCCTTTGGTGGCTTCCTCGATGGCATAAGTATGTGGTCGCCCCATCGACAAGGCCACAATTCAGCAGACTCGCCGACCATTATCGGGCAAGCCGTGACGGTGAAGATGATTGACGCCAAAGATATTACGTCGCCAAAGCCAGCGAAGCACTTTATTGATTACTCAGAGGCTGGCAAGATCATGTACATATCCCAGCCGTCTTCGATGCACTCTGCTTGCTTTGGCGGTCTGATGGGTACAAGGGCAAAAGTCATGGATGCAGCTGGCGTGGTGATCGATGGTCGCTTCAGGGACATTGCTGAGATTCAAAGCATGGAATTACCGGTAAGACAATCAACTCGTGATTGTATGGTACTGAACTCGCTTGTAGCTCTTTGCAAAAGGCACCTCGATCCTTGGGTCAAACACCTTTACCCGAGCTAGTGAGATCAACGTCCCTCTCCAATACAAGGATGATCTCTGGATCAATCCGGATGATATCTTAGTGGGAGACCAGGATGGTGTCGTGGTGGTGCCTCCTTCGCTAGTCGATCAGGTCGTGGCTATATGTGCCGATCGAAAAAAGGTTGACGAGAAGACGATGAAAGCTCTGGAAGCTGGCGATGAAATGGGACCGACTCTGCAGCGACTACGAAAGTGAATTTGGTGAATTTGAGGATGCATCAATTCAGCTCTTGATATTTTGATTTGCTAGCTACGATAGAAGAAGTGAAGAGAAAACCAAAGCTTCATGCATATCCATCATTACCATGTCCCACCACTCCTATGACCAGTCACCGGATCCAAGATCGACTGGACGACCGGCCCGCATGTCCTCCATGATATCCTCAATGTTCCATGGCTCGTACTTGTAGCCTGGTGGGTAGTTGGGTGGGAACTTGTCCTCGTCCTCCATCTTTACGCCGGCCTTCATTGACTGGACGGCAAGATCGTAATTCTCATGAGCGTAATGCTCTGGGTCATGTGACCAAACCCACTTGGGAAGCTTTGGCTGAGCGCGGCGGGGATCCAAGGCTACCTTGTCCCAATCGGTCTCTTGCAGGAGCTCTGCGTTAGAGAAGCCCAGCTTCTGTGCGCATGCATTGCGAATGAATCTATTTTGCGTCAGAAAGGAATGACAACTAATGCAGTAGACATACCGGAACCGTACGTGGGTACGAACGGACTGTGGGATGTTCGCCTTCCCACCAATTTGGAGGCACGAGGCGATCGTCACAGCATCTTCGATGGCTTGTGTGGCGCCGTTGCCTGATGCAGGCAAGAAAGAATGAGCGCTGTCGCCAATTTGAACGACACGGGCGCCGGGCGAGATCCAGCTCGGCTGTGGGTTGCGCCAGAGAAGCTCAAAGTTGATGATAGTGTTGGGAGGTGTGCAGCGGACTAGATCTTTGAAGATGGGTGCCCAACCAGGACCGGCCATCTTGTCCATGCCGTCGATGACCTCGTCGTAGTCAATGGTGGCGTTCCAGCTCTCGGCTTCGCTACCAGTAACATCGTGGTTCATAATCCAGATGATGGTGTCTGGTCTTGTGAGGGTGAGTGCGTATGTGCCAGGTCCCAAAAACGTCCGCACAATGGGCTTGTCGCCGTTTACCATGCAGAAGAACTTCTTCACCTCTGGGTTTTGGTCCAAGTAAGAGATGGGGAAGGCGGCCCGCCACATCGCTCGGCCGGACGACTTTGCTCTGACTTGACCGCCGGTCAACTTCTGTGCCTTGGAACCCACACCATCGGCTGCGATGACCACGTCCGCCTCAAAGCGCTCGCCAGCGTCTGTGACCACACCTGCCTTGTCGCCCTCTTCGAAGTACTCAACGACTCGCTTTCCGAATTCGACGTTGACCCCAAGTCTCTCAACTTCTTGTACGAACATCTTGTAGACCAGTGGTCGCATTTGGAAAGTGCCGGGTGGGGTGTCTGGGTCGAGGCCTTGAGCTCGGAGTCTGTCGGCTACTCTCATAGGCTTGATCATCTGAGTTCCATCGTGCTTGAAGGTTTCAATGTATGCATCGTGAATGGAAATGCGCTGATAAACGTCGAGCATATCAGGCCAGTGCTTGAAGAACTTTGTAGCAGAAAGACCCATGAAGTACATGTCCCCTGCTGTGTTGATGTCCGAGTTACGCTCCAAGACACGCACATTGTGCCCTTTGCGAATGGACTCCAGGGCGGCGGTCAAACCAGCCAACCCAGTGCCTACAACGAGGACATCGATACCTGTGGGAGGGTAAGAGCCGACTGGCCGAGAGGGCATTCCGCTTGTCATTTTTGCTGTGGGAGTAGAGTAAATGCGTGATGTATTGTGAAGTGGATCAGATTGGTAACCTCAGCAGATCTCCTACCTTTTGATCAGGTCGATTATTGTCAGCACCTTAACAGTGAAAATCATGATTCCGATGACACCGACAACATGTGCGGTGGAGAAATGCGAGGCCGTGGTGCATCGCACTGGAATGGTCACATCGACCCCGAGAAACTGCATCTTCGGACATTTTGTCAATAAAGCAAGGACCATTTCCTGAAAGATGGTCAAGGTTGAGGATGGCTGGAGGAAGGATGAGGTCATCATGCAATGCGGCTCAAACGGGAACGACGATGATCACAAGAGCGTTTTCTTTGCGGACTTCGGACATTGATCTTCCCAACCTTTCTTCTGTGGTACCCACACCGTCTAGCCGGCATCTCTCGTCCATCTGTCTGGTCAGAGGCAGCAACGACTGCCGTGCGACACCCGATGGCTATACATATGACCTTGCGAGGTCCAAGCACCGACAAATCGTTGGACCTGCAGAGAGGCGCAAAAGCACTCAAATGATCATATGACGGATCGCTAGGATGTTCCAAGATCAATATGTAACAGATGGCAGAGCTTGTAGGATATCCTCGATAATTCAAGCTAGATCTCGGCAAACGGACCGCATGTTCGCTAGGGGCGTGGAAATGCTATGACCGGTCGATGCATGATGCGATCTGCCAGCATCTCGCTTGTCGTTGTCCGAAGACTTGATCGTGGTATGATCCCTAAACAAGCCTCTCTACCCCTGCCTAGCCAAGGAGGCGTCGGACACTCGGGACAGATTGGTTGTTGAGTGCCCGCCACATTGCCATGCCACTGTCAATGACTTGCTGCTCATACTCAGGTCAGTCCCCATCTCGTTGATCATCATATCTTGTGTCAGTTTCTTTGCCCCTGTCTCTTGGCCTTGACCTTCTTTCCTTGGCCTTGCGAGTCACTACGCGGCCTCGTCACAGTAACCATGCATCCACTACTGATAATAGCTGGTATACTGGCTCCCGTGGGTTTCTACTTGGCCACGTTCTTCAACAATGTCAAGAAGAGGAAGGAAGATCCTCATGAACTGCCGGGTCCAACATTGCTGCCCTACCTGGGTCGCATCCACGATCTGCCTATCCAGTTCATGTGGCTGAAGTTCAAGGAATGGGCCGACATCTATGGACCGATATATCGCACGGAGATGCTTGGAACCAAATTCATCATCGTCTCTGATGAAAAGATCGTTGAAGATCTCCTAGTCAAGCGAGCAAAGTACAATTCGGACCGGCCAGCGGTACCGTCACTGTTCGACTCGAAGAGCTCGAATGGCTCGATGGAGTATCTGCCACTTATGGGTCACAACAGTAAGTAGATCAAAGACTGCCTGTGAGGACCAAGGGACTAACATGCATCAGTGTACTGGTCACGCCAAAGAAGGTTTACTCACGGCTACCTGACCCAGGGGCACAATGCTTCTTATTACGGTGTCATGGACTACGAAGTCAAGCGCTGGCTCTATAGACTAGCCACCGACCCAGATGACTTCAACTTCTCACTCGAGGATATGGCAGCCAAGATCATGTGCCATCTTGTATGGGATGATCATACTCACTCGCCAGATCTCATCCCAAGTGCATGGGGCTTGTTGACGCAGATGTCGCCCGCTGGACCAATCACGAACATCATCACACCGCTGTGGCACTTGCCTGAGATGATCAATCCATGGAAAATTGCCGAGCATAAGCGACATGACAAGCAGCAAGCTTGGTGGATGGACAGGCTTCTCCAAGTTAAGGAAGAGATGCGCAAAGGAATTGCTCGGCCATCCTTCACACGTCAGTACCTGGAAACTGAGAAGACCAATGTCCTATCCGGAGACTATGAAGCATCGTCAGTGCTGGGCATGATGGCGCTGGTAGGTGTTTTCACGATCGGTGGACCTCTTAACTACTTCTTACTCGCCATGGTCTATCATCCAGATGCTCAGGCTAGAGCTCAGCGTGAGATCGACGAGATACTAGAAGGCAAGCAACCTGTCTTGGACGATCTTCCAAAGTTACCATATCTTCGAGCTTGCATTAAGGAGGCAATGCGCTGGAAGCCAAATGTGCCCACCGGCGTTGCACATGAAGTCGAACGTGATGACTACTACAACGGATACTTTATTGAGAAGGGCAGCCGTATTCTGCCGCTAGACTGGTAGGTCACCTTCGCGCAAGCAGTCTGCCTTCCATTGACCATTTTCTAGGGCACTTCTCCGCAATCCCGTCAAGTATCCTGATCCAGACAACTTCAGACCTGAACGCTGGGTCGAGCCTGGCTGGCCAACATTCCAAGAGCCACTTACCCAATACCCGACAGTAAAAGGCATGACCAGTTTTGGATATGGTCAGAGACAATGCTTGGGCATGACTCTCACCCAGGATGAGACCTTCCTTGCTTGTGGTGGTCTCCTCTGGGCATTCAATCTAAAGAAGAAGATTGACCCTGCAACTGGACTCGAAATCGATCCACCACTCAACAAGTCTAATTCGCTTCTTATCATCAAACCCGACCCTTTCCGGATGGCTTTCGAGCCCCGAACCTCGACCAAGAAGGAGCAGATAATCACCCAGTGGATAGATGCCGAGAAGCAGGCTATCGACGAACGAGCGGAGTACAACAGGGTGGCACTGAAAATTCGAGCAGAGACTCAGGAAGGAGCGGTTCCCATCAATGCTCATGTTTGATTGCGTTTCTGTATCTCATTACCAATCTTCATTTCCGCACTATATTCCCAAGATAGAGCCATTGCAACCGCTTCAACGATTCTACTTTCAATGTTCCCTATTTTCTTGAACCATGTTTGTGGAATAGCATTCACCGCAGGTGCGACAGGCACGGGCATGAGATCCACCATATCTCATGACGCAACCATGCGTTCTCGTACCTGTGCTGCCCCTTGCATATCGACCCACCTTTTCCCGGATCCACAACACCGCAGGACGGCCCCATTGACCGGACCGGAATCCACGTCGTACAGAATTCATCGGATGGCACATTGTGTTTGCATCGGGTGAGCATCTCGCAAGCTATCATGGATGTCGCCGAACTGCACGGCATGCGACCTGCTTGCGTGCACAAAGACTATATCGTTCTTACATGCTGCTGCCACCAGATCACAAATCACAACCATTCCATATTCCATACCTCAGCAGAAACACTACCATCTCCATCGCCAGTATGACTAACATCCCGCTCCCCCAGTCTATCACCGCGGCCACCGTCACCGCCTCGTTCGTCCTCGTCGGTAAGTCTCCCAACCCATCCTCCATGGAACTCAGCTCATCCTCCCAGGTAACGCAATCACACAATCATGGATGACCATCCCCACCCTCATCGCCGGCTTCCCCTCTGCCGGCAACGCCGCCTACGCCGACCGCGCCTCCCTCCTTGGCCAACAATGGCCCCTCATGCACAAAGTAGGCAACAACTTCTTCCGCCCCATCAGCATGCTGGCCATCTTCGGGTACGCTTTCGGAGCCTACAGCATCGCTCAGGGCACCATGAAGGGAGACTGGCGACTGTTTGCTCTCTCGGCGCTGTGCCATGTCGCGAACGTGATTCATAGCGCGGTGAATTTGCAGCCGATTAATGCCCAACTTGATGTGTTGGGCAAGGCGGCGGATAAGTCGAATGCGGTCGAGTTGGCGAGTAGGTGGATTGAGTGTAATAAGTGGAGGGTGGTGTTTCCAGGATTGGCAGGGAGTGTGGCGCTCTGGCAGGCTTTCTTGTTGGGTATGTAGGATGGAGATGGAGGGTATGGTGCAGGAAGGGAGACGGTGGACTGGCAGCCAGGGCGAGGGCGACATTGTGGCCGATGAAGGAGCAATGTTGGTGGTTTCTTGCTTCCTAGCGAGTAGTGAACTTATCAATGTATGAACTCCTTACCGTTCTTCTCCGCCAAGTTGAATGTTTCTGATGATGGATTGTGTATACTGTGCATATCACATACTGTCCATCTTGACGGCACCAAGTCCATATACTCTTGATAAACTCACTTAGTTTACTGGGGCCTTAATATCGTCGCATTTGCTTTCTAAATACTTTGCTCTTCCACCCTCCAACCACAGCATACCCAAACCCAATCTGATCGCCACATCTACGACTTCTCAAAATTCTTCGGCGCCATCTTCTCCCTCATCATCTTCGCCTTGTGCGAGTCCACAAACTCCTGCAGTTCAACTACCTTCTCCCCACTTTGATCGAACTTCATGATCATGACACATTCATTCTCCCACTCTCCCATACCCTTGACCAGCGTCCCGATCATCTTCGCATAAATGACCACTGCATTCCTGACTTCGTCCTCATAGATCTGCTGTGGTTCCATGCGGAACTTCCGAAACACAGAAGTTATGCCGGCTGCGTGTTTGCTGAATTCGTCTTTGCTTCTGGCTGGCATGCCGAGAGACATGGGGAGGATTTGCTGCTTGAAGACGGTGGAGGATAGAGGGGAGAGGATGGCATCCACGGACAAAGTACTGTATGCGTGGAGGACTTGTTCTGCTGTGGCCATTCGCTTGGACTGGGGTTTGGCGCCCAGGAAGAAGGCGAGGAGGAGAGTCCATAGGCGTTCGAGGACGCTGAAGAGTGCTTGAGTGGTGGACATGGTTTAGAGTTGTCAAATATTGCTATTGTCAAGTGATACACGAGTACTGGTAGATCCGTAGAATACCAGCCTTGGCTTTGGAGTCTCCAGGCTACTGCTGATGAAGATACGAAACAAATCCGCCGACCATGCTTACGGCTTCTGCTGATAGCGACAGACGAGAATCATCACACTACTGCACCACCAGCCGGTTGTCGGCTTCGCAGCCGGACAAGTCATCTCGCAAGACCTACCTCTTCTGCCATTTCCCATGATCCACGGACATGACGCCAGCGACTCACGTCGCGCAAAATCCTCAACCGGGATGCAGGAAGTCAAGTCCCCCTCCGTAGTTCCGCGACACAAAATCCCCGCCCCACTCAACGGCCCCCACCCGTCGCGGATCCCGCAGCACATGGAGACCCGAAACCCGCACCTCCTTCCCTTCTGTCGCGTGCACGCATCTGCACGTCAGAAAACGAAGGATCCTGTCCTCCCGCGCACGATCCCTGTACGACTCCCAGGGGGTAGGTATACCATGACGCTCCCCCGCGCCGCCGAGCGCTGCAGCCGTGTCTTGTCTCGTAATCTATCCCACTTGGCAACACCATCTTTTTTATCTCGCTAAGACTAAACGATGCCGCCGGCGACGCCATATCCAGTGCTTGTCACGGGCGCGACGGGCAAGCAGGGCGGGAGCGTGGTTGATGCCCTCCTTGCTTGTCCGCGTGCGCAGGATTTCTTGATCTTGGCTGTTACTAGAGATGTGGGATCTGCTGCCGCGAAGAGGCTGCAGGACAAGGGGACGAATGTGAGGGTCGTCAAGGGGAACTTGGACGATGTGCCAGGGCTGTTTGAGGCTGCCGAGGAAACAGCAGGGGGAAAAGTGTGGGGGGTGTACTCTGTGCAGGTATCGATGGGAAAGGGGGTGACTTTTGAGAGCGAGGTTAGACAGGGTAAGACGCTGGTGGACGAGAGTGTCAAGCGAGGAGTCGAGCATTTCGTGTATAGTAGCGTTGAAAGGGGAGGGGAGGAAGAGAGTTGGCAGAACCCGACACCCATCGACCATTTCAAAAGCAAGCTGGAAATCGAATTGCACTTGAAGGATCATACGGGACAGATGGCGTGGACGATCCTCCGACCCGTGGCTTTTATGGATAATCTGGAGCCAGGGATGCCATCGAGAGTGTTCTTGACTGCTATGAGAGACAGTCTGCAGGGCAAGAAGCAACAGTGGATAGCTGTCAGCGACATTGGCTTCTTTGCTGCACTTGCCTTCCAGGAGACTGAACGATACAATCGCAAAGCACTCGGACTGGCTGGCGACGAGCTCACATGGGATGAGCTGCAGGCCATCTTCCAGAGAGATACTTCAGCACCACCGACGCCAGTCTTCTGGTTCCTGGGCTCCTTCCTCAAATACATGGTCACCGAGCTAGGCAGGATGCTTACCTGGTTCGGCACAGATGGCTACAAGGCCGACATCAAGAGCTTGAGGAAACTGCACCCTGGGATGAAGGATCTCGAGACCTGGATACGGAAAGACAGCACTTTCCCACTGAAGTCCAGCACATGATACACGGCCAACATATCACGACTTGTTATGACCTTGCATCGGATAGATAGGAATGGGGATAGCTTGATGGTAATGGTAAAACCTCGTCATTTTGGGCTTCCTACCAGAGCAGGGTTTAGCACGTCCGATGACATGTTTTTGTTGATATTGTACGTGCGAGGCTAACCTTACACTATCTCAAAAGCAAATACACCCCGAACATTACCCCTTCCTGTCACTGCAACACCATTGAGGAGTTCCTCGTCGATAGCCATGGGTCCATCTCCAGCAGGCACACCTGGCTCATCCCTCCATACTTCCACCCTCATACTCTTCCATGCTTCTCCCAACTTCTCCTGCATTACCTTCACAACTCTCGCAGCTTGCGCTGCATCTCCTACCTCGAACAAGATATATCGAACCCCAGTCTCAATTGCCATGTCGATGAGAGCATGATAGAACACATCTGCCCGTGCATCATCGGTCTCTACCTGCCCGTGAGACGAAGGAGGCACCAGAGCAATCTGTGGTTCGTAGTGGCGGACCGAGCGAGAAGTGACTTTCTGATACTGTCGGGGCGATACATATGGAGGGTTGGACATGAGTACATCCCACTGGAGACTCAATGCCGTCTTGCCCTTGTCCTTGGGACCGGAGATGTTGGTGCTGGTACGCCAAGACTGCCGATACTTCAAATCGTGCTGCTCCAGCACAGTCTGCCAACCAGACACACCTTCCGACGTTCCAGCATGAGTTGAAGTAACCAGGACATCAGCTAGGCGGAGATCAACACTGCTGCCGGCACCACTGATGTTACCCAAGCCCAGATGCGCCAGATTTCGCTGTGCCAGACTAATCGCTTGTGGCGACATGTCCAATCCGAGCGTATGTACAGGCGAAGGATACCTCAACTGCTTCAAGCTGTGCTGCAAAAGCAGGGACATGCAGCCTGTGCCGGTACATGGATCCAGCACGCGCAGTGGACGAGATCTGTCCTTTGAGAATCTTTCATGTAGGACCTTGGCGAGGTGCTCGACCAGGGAAGCTGTCTCCCATCTGTCTTTTGAATCAGCTTCACCATACACTGGAACCAAGTAGAAACTGTGATTTGGATATGCCGGCGATAAAGGGCATGACATGCCATACCTTGGAATCAACACTCCCGGCTGGCATTTGATCTCCAGATCCCCAAAATATTCTGTCCCGAGGATATACTGCAACGGCTTCCCTCGTCCACGGTCGTAGCAATACTTCCTCAGCCGATCGAGCACGTCGCCACTGTTTCCGGAGTGGTCAATTGTGTCACGAGAATTCTGCTGCTGAGACTGCCGCAGGGATTGCTTGACGGCATGTTCGCGCAGCCATCGCAATTCGTTCTTTGCCGATTGCAGGTCTCGGGTCACTGGTAGTAATTGTGCCAGTAGTGGATCGATGGATGATGCTTGACGTATCAATCGCGGTGGGATGCGTGGCATTGATTACATTGTTGTTGGTTGAAGGAGAAGCCACGGCGGTCGAAAAGCGGAGGGCCGGTTCTGCAACAAGAAGCTCTTTCCCGCATATTCATTCTGCTATATTTGATCTGCAGATATGCGACCATGGTTCAAGGGTGAGATAAGCACTACTTTCGATCCTAGCGCCACAAGGTAGATTTCATTTTCCGCACATGGGTCTTTTGTATGTGTTCGGAGACTTTTTTTACTTCAAGCTTCACGCCTGACGGTTGGTCGAGGTAAGACTCCCAAAAAAGTGTCCGATGTAAGCATACTAGAGAATGCGAGCATATAGGCACCCGTCGATGCCCACTCCGCCCTCAACGCAGCCTTGTTACCACTCCCATCATCCAATCCACCCCTCAGAACCACCACAATGCCAACCCACGTCCTCGCCGTCCCCTTCCCCGGCGCAGGCCACACCATTAACATGATCAACACCTGCACTGCCCTCGCCACGCCCGACCTTCAGATCCACATGCCCATCATGTCTCTCGTGGCCCACAAGCGCCATCTCGCTTCCTCAGGCCAATCGCTGAACTCCAACGTCCACGTCAGCGAGTTAGCGGGCGGTCGCTTCCAGGCGTACGCCACGGAGTCTGACCCGGCGAAATTGATCGGCTTTGTGACCGGTGTCGAATTCGCTGCGGCGATTCAGAATACTATCAAGGGTCTGGAGAAGACGTTCGCGCAAGGGGAGAAGCTGGTCTCGGCGCTGGTCAATCCGTTGATGGGAGCGACGATCAAAGCGCTGCATGCTGTGAGGATCAAGGTCTTTTGCCTCTTTCCTAGTCCGTGGTATATGATGAGGGTGGCGCAGCATCCTGCCAATGTGCCTGGAGCGGACTGGGATACTGATGTTAGTTTGACTGGTATTGGTGATGTGGAGAAGAAGGTTGACTTTGTTCTTGGTGATGCGGTGGATATTGCGACTTCGCTTTATTACGATCATGTCAGGCCAATATATGATCTGGTCGAAGGCTGGGCTGTGACCAATACCAACCTTGGACTCGAAGGTCATGGCTGGAGAGGGACGGAAGTCGATAAGAGTCCGAAGAACTTCATGGTCGGTCCTATGATTCCAGATTGGTATCTCCAGTTGGCGGAGAAGGGGTATAGGCAGACGATGCGAGAGCGGGACGAACAGGTTCCGGACGACGACAAGGTGCTGGAATATCTCGACAAGCTACCGGAGAAGAGTGCAGTGTATGTGGCATTGGGCAGCCATGGCGATTTCTCGAAGGACCAAGCCATGCTGGTCATCAGTGTACTGCAGAAGACGAAGACGCCATTTGTATTCCTGCATCGCGAGGATACCGCAGGTCTCAGAGCTGCTGTTGGACTTGCTACCGGTGGCATCATCACTGGCTGGTCGCCGCAGCTTGAAGTTCTGGCTCATCCATCAGTCAAGTTCGCTTTAACCCATGGAGGGTTCGGAACGATGATGGAGAGCATCTTCGCGGGCCTTCCATGTGTGACCTGCCCAATTTCATCAGACCAATTCCTAGACACCAAAGTCATGGAGCACCTCGGTATGCTGATTGGCTGTATCGGCATCAATGGCAGACGCCCGAGAAAAGACATCACAGATGGCTACCCGCTGATGCCCAACGATGGTGGAGAGACGGTCAGGCAGGTTCTTGGAGGACTCCTGAGCAGTGCAGAAGGCGCCGAGAAGATTGAGGTCGCTCGGCGGAAGACTCTTGAGCTCCGTCAAAAGGTCTTGACGTCTAAGAGGGAGGAGACTCCAGCAGAGTTTGAAGCTCTCAGAGTCGCAATGTCGTCATAGGTACAAGTCGTTGAATGCACGAGACATGCCAAAGCAGCACGCTCAGAGTCTATTGCTGGACTGCTTTGACACTCCAAGTGACGCAAGCACCCGCTGCAAATTTGCTGGGTCCTTTTGCAACCATTTCCATTCTTGTTCCCCCTTAACCAGGAGCGTGCCAGCCAGGATTGTGCCATTGACCGCGATTGCACTCTCAATACCACTGTCGTCCTTGTACATGTATGCCTCATTGGTCCGCTTTGCAATCGCAAGACTTTCAGACGTCATGCCTAGATTGTAGCTACCGGCTGGTTCCCCGCTCGCGTTCAGTCCAACATGCTTCTTAACAAGTTCAAGATAAACCCCATGCAAAGCTGCTGGCGTGATATCCGACGACATCTTAACCTTCGCGGTCTCGAACGGAAGCTCCGGTATAGAGGTCTCTGAGGGGGAGCCTCCTAGCATTAATGGTCGCCAGGTCTGACCCTCAGGTACGTCCCTCTGCATGTCCTCGAACGGCACGAATTGGAGATGCCGATGTGGTTGAGAAGCACCACTCTCTGATCCCGAATTGAAGAAAGCAAAGAGTTTGCCAGCAGGATTCTCCATCTCCCAAGCCTTGAGTACAGTATATGCCACGGCCAGATCCTCGGGTTCCAGCAAATCGGTCTGTTGTGCGAATTCTCTAGTAGCGAGGATGAAGTGGTTCGGAATGATCGGATACTTGTTCAAAACCAGCCTGTGTGTGGGACTGCTCGATGGTACATCGGCAACCAGCAAGTCTCCAGTGGGATTCTCGAAAGGATTGAATCTCTTCTTGTCCTTTGTCTGCTCCGGTTTCTGCTGTGTGGGTTTCTTTTGCAAAGCGGGACAATAGCGAAGCTGGAAATTGCCTTGCGCTTGATTGTGGAGCTGCACAATCGCCAGCTGCGTCTCTGAGAATGTGAGAGCACCGCTCGCCTTTGCAGAATCGTACTTGCCCCTGACGAGGGCGGGCAAGGATTGTGTGAGTCCGAGATCCATGATTGCTCGCCAGAGCATCTGGCCTGGGCTTGAAGCAGCGTCCTCCGCTCAACGAATGTATCTGTCCCAGCAATGAGGCACCGCTATAGAGACAGCTTGCCTTTGAGCAGGTGATGTGAGGTCGTGGTCAAAGACATAAGAGACTTGATCATTGGATAGAATATTGGTGCACAAGAATGGGAACATGTAGGAAGAGTCCCGATTGGCGAGGATGGGGCGGATCGCGTCCCCCGAAACAAAACACGTCACGAGAAAGCGGTGAGCTCTGTCGACCATGTCCTTCTCCTCCTTCACGTGTAGAACCAGGTCTTCGGGATCGTCAGTTCTGCAGTATGCGCTGGCAGTGATGAAGTCTGATGTTTGCTCTGCATGTATCTGATGTGCTTCCGTGGTTGTATGTTGCGATGCAGAACAGCGGCAAGGATGATTGAGAGGAGCTGAGAGAAAAAACCGAGATACATTATCCAGCTCCTAGCTGTCTATGTGGGTATATGTTTCCTCTGAACTCCTTGCCGGCATGCTGTCCCCAAGATGCTATACAAAATATCCTATCAAGCCAATCCAAGCACTCTTTTATCCTCCATCACTCGCTTCCACGACCAGCCCAACTTCACCCTACCCAGTTTCGAGGAGCCGTATGGCGATTGAACAAGCACTCCCACCGCATAGGAAGAGATGTCACAAAAGAGCAAGATGACGCCCAATCAAAAGGTTGCGCCGCCAGGATGCAGCTCGCGCCACTTCTTTGAGCATGAAGCTGGACCGAAGGGATAGACGGCACCTCTCTGGTGAAGCTTGTCGGCGACAATCGACCACGGAGCGCGGAAGTACTTGTTGTTTTCATCTTTGCCGCGACGAGTCTTGAATCTCTTCTCGCGCATGGCCGTCTCAATCTCCTCGTCAACGATGTCTTCCAGCAAGCGGATCTGGTACCACGTTAGCAGCGGCCAGTACACATTAATGCTCGATGCACTTACGTCCTTGACAGACCACTTGGGCTTCCTCTTCTTTGCATGTTCCGGGCGACGAAGGATTCTCATGCGGCCTCTGAGTGTCGATTCGTGCTCTTCGAAGCCACCAATTTCCCTGATCTCACGGTACGTCTTGCCTTCATCTTTGAGCTTGAGGAGCAAGGTGTCACGACGCTTCCTCTCGGTAGCGGTGAGCTTGCTGTTGTCCACTCGCAACCTAGCTGGACGACCTGGCTCTGCCTCATCGACGACTGCATCGACCTCGGAGTCAGCTCGGACGGTGAGGTCCTCCAAGGTTTTGATTGGTGAGAGCGGTCGCTGTGTCGTGGAACATGGCTGGAGATGGAGTGCTGGCGGTGAGACGAGCTGCGAAGGACCGACGTCAGGCTCTTGCTGAGTGTCTTTGTCGACATCGTGCTCAGACTCCGGAGTGTGATAGACGATCTCACTGCTGGTATGACCATGGAAGCTCGGCAGGTACCCCGGCTGTTGGTCGTGGAATGGTTCCCTTCCCCATACATCGTACGCCATACCTCCTGGGAGATCAGAACGAGTGGGCCAGGCAGGGGTCGGGTCCCAGATCTTCGGCGGGAAGAAGGCGTGCTGGAAGACCGGACTGGGCGCCATAAGCTGGACAGGATGGAAAGCATTGATGGCCGCGGTCGACCAAGGTATTGGTGCTTGCTGATATGTAGGACTTGGATATGTGCTCACGGTCCTTGGGCTCACAGACTCCATCTCTTGTGAATGGTTGCTGGCGGTGGGTGAGTAGTCAGTCGAAAGTCCCGGATTCTCGTTCGGCTCCTGTCGATCTTGGAATAGAGACAATTGACTACGGTACGATTTGAGGTAGGTGTGTGGCACTGGCTGGATATTGTGCGAATCCATGCTGCATGAGTATGTGGTTGTTATCGGGGCAAATGCAGATTGAGGCACAATTGATTGTGCCTTTGACCACATAAGCGACGAAACTCCTGATCAAGGTCAAGTATACTCACAGAAATGGCGAAAGGATTGTTCAGGCGTGGTCCATGACTGCGCTGGTTACGAAGAGTAGGTGCTTGTGACGCCAATGCCATTGTGTCGTTCTGTGAACGTCAATGGTGGGTTCAAACGCGTCATTCGAGACGATCAGACCTCTCGGGAGTAGTGTTCTTCTTGCTATCACGGTCGTTTGCTGAGTAGCCAAGGGTCGCAGAGGTGATTGAGGTCTCTTTTGTTGGTGATGAAGTCCGGTCGATGAACAAGCAGACACAAACGTTCTCTCGTTGACAAGTATATATATCTGCGGTCAACAAGTCAGCTTAGTCCAGGCATCTGACATCGTCGAAGACGTTGAGTCATCCTCGAGGAGGGATGGAAGAACGCACAAGGGGAGCGTGGTGTCTCGCCTCGGTCGCAGAGAAAGGGCCAATGATGTTGTATCTGTGGATCTGAGACAGGGTGGTCCACGATGGGCGGCGACGATTGTATTCCAAATTTACCTGAACGTCATGTTAATGCTCGAGCAAAGAACGAGTGAAGTAGAATGAGACATACTGAGCGTACCGAGACGGCGTGGGGGCTCAGTCCAGGACTTAATGATGCTGCGGTATAGAGACTGGGAATCGAGCACCTTTAGATGGCTCCCTCGACTTCGACAGTCGTATATTTTAACGACTATTGTTTATTGTTGTCAAAATCACTGCATTAGTAGCTGCGGCAGAAGATCCACCGACCAGTTTGTCGATATGCACACTCTCCAGACAATAGCCTTCTCTTGCGAATTCTCGCATACAGCTTACCGAAGAGATGCAGACTTCATGGCTGAAGCTCCGCGGGGTATATACCCTGCTCAGCGCATGGACGGCTCGCATGGGCCGACATGTGGTGGAATATCATTATAGACAAGGCTGTGGGGCCTCCATAGATAGACATCGACAATGACACGTCAAAAACGGAGGGAATTGAGCAGAAGACGGCAGATTCAGCGAGTTCAGCCGTGCATCGACCGCGCCACATGGGTTTGGGTGTCTCGGGCCTTCATAGCACTGGTTGATATATCGCCATGGCTGACTTGGAAATGCAGCTCAAGACGCGTTCGGTCATGCTGAGTGGAAGCGAGCCTTGCCATACATCATGGAAAGCTTCCAATGTCGGTCTGTATGCTGCTGGTGTAGTGCTAATGTATTCGAGTGGTTCAGAGGCTCTGGAATCCAGCCTCCAAGATGTGGTACGCCAGCAGTGGCTTCATCCTAGCCTACCGATCTTCGCTCGACGGTGGCTTCGGAGATAGCACTGCGAAGGTCGATGAATTTCGACGCATTAAGAGAGCGCAGGCGTACAGTCAAACTCTTGCGGATAAATGGTTGTGCAAGAAAGTGGAAGATTGCGGTCTTTAAGTGCTTGCATGAGGTTCCATTTGGAGAAGGTTGGTCGCTGAAGCGTAGCAAGCAATCAACCATCGTGCTTCCCATCATGCATGCAAGGACCTCTAAGTACATGTACTTTGCTAGACCAGAGGGTACTTGCCTGTAGCTGACGGCTGATGATTCCTACATGATCCGGTCCAATCGAAACTAGACGGGCGTCGCAGTAGCCTGCATGTAGTCGGTGTTTCCTGTAAGCCCACTCTGTCTATGATGAAGCGTTGGGACCTTTATTCCGAGATGGTCTGCTTTGTATGACAGTGATGCAAACCTGCTGCCACGCGTTTATGGCGGCTGTCAGTCCATATGCGAAGCGGATGTAGTGAGCGTCCCGTTAGTTGACAAGCAGTGTGAAGTCGCACGGAACGGGGAACGGGCCTTTGCGCGGATGAGTGTCAATGCAGATGACTGACTTGGGCTTAGTTGTGTGTCACATTGTAAACGTGCCTCGTGATGCTTTTGAAAATGTACAGGGTCGCGCTAGTGAAGCCGTCGGGTGGGATATGCACCTTCTGCACGGACACTCGGCAGGGCTCATCATACTTGGCTGCGTCCTTTAGCTGGACCAAAGGACAGGGATCGCTCGAGCGTGGATTCAGCACTTGAACACCTCATTCCTCACCATTCAATGATACTCGCGGAAAGAATACAGCGACCAGAATTGCGACTGACGCTTGCTGGCACTCTCAACAAGGTACTATAACAGACCGAGAGCTCGTCTCAAGAAGTGCCTATTGATAGGTCTGTCAGGTTTTGAAAATACTGCATAGTGCCCATGCACCTTGATGTCTGCCCTGCAGCTGTCACATTGTCAAATACTGTCTCGGCCCGGAAGCAGATCCATGAGCCCGTCTACCTCTGTCAAGCTCCTGCTCTGCATCTGCAATCCCGCTCGAGCATTCCAATCATGTCGTGCATCATGGCGTTTCCCTGTGGAACGATGGCAGCTGAAGCGAGGGCTTTGACACTCGTCGGATCTCAGCATGCTCGAGCATATTGACTCTTTTGACCGGATGTAGCTTCCGAGGTGACACTAGAAGTTTACTTCGTAGATTCCTGACCAAATCGGTCAAGATAAGCGACCAACTTTTCTGTCTTCTCGACAGAGACAGCATTGTCTTCGATACTGTCAGCAGTTTGTCCATATGCAGCATCTGATATTGTTGGACTCACAGTTGGACACCCTACAACCCCCGACACTACGATGCCCTTTACAACCGAGCAATCTCAACTCTGCAGCACCCGCGAGGAAAGCCTTCTCTTTGGCGTCTCTTTCGGCGTCTGCGCCGACCCTGAAGCAAATGTTCATCCTTGACCGTGCGGCAGTGTCTGGAACCACATGGTACAGCTGCGGGTACTTCTCCAAAACGCCATAGAGTAATTTCGCTTTCTTATCCGACTCGTCTTCTTGCCCCTGAATCTTTGGCTGAGCGCCGCCACCATGTCTCGCTAGTAAGCCTTCCATGACCTGCCCGGCAACATATACGTCGAAGATCGGCAGAGTGTTGTACAGACTGTTGTTCTTGGCAATAGTTGGCCAGTCCAGAACAACAGGCCCGACAGGCAGATTGAGTCGCCGGAGTAGATCTGGTTTCGCCAATTCAGAATATGGTGGGAGTAGACTGTTTTTTATAATCGCAATGGCAATGCCAGTGGTTCCCACATTCTTCTGCGCCCCTCCGAAGATTGCAGAGTACTTTTTTACATCAACCTTACGGCTGATGAAGTTCGAAGACATATCCGCCACCACATGCCGGGATCCATCTGCGAGACATGCCGGGAATGTCGGGAACTCTACTCCGTCGACCGTCTCATTGTCACAAAAGTAGACCATGGCTGAGTCCGCTGGTTTCGGGGACAGCTTCCATTCCGCCTCTGGTGGGATGACGCCAAACTTCCCCCCGCGAGACTTCCGGGCGTCGACAGCGACATTGACGGGACCAGACCCTACCAACCTTGCTGCCTCCTGAGACGCCTTCAAGCTCCAGCTGCCGGTAACCAGGTAGTCGATCTTCATTTCGTTGTCCACGACAACCTTAAGCCCCTTGAAGACATCGTCGTCAGATGCACCCTCGCCAAGCTCTTTGACAATCTCTTTGCGTCGTTTCTCGACCCAGATCCCTACCATGTGATACACACTTGCGCTGAATTCTCCACTGCCTCCACCTTGTAAAAATAGAACCTGGTAGCCATCTGGACCGTCGCCATCGGGGATGTCCAGGAGGTTTCGCAAGGCTGCTTGTGTCGACGCCAATATGGCGTTCGCTTCTGGACTCCTGTGGGAGATCTCGGTGATGCCGATACCACTGTTGTTGTAATTCAGAAGGACCTTTGAGGCATTTTCGAGGACCTCCGTTGGTAGAGGTGCAGGTCCAGCACCAAAGTAGGCGACCTCCTCTCTTGCCGGCATGGTCGGGCGTCAATTGTGTGCGAATGGAAGACTCGAGGAAGAAAGGTGGGCAGACTCGGGGAAATTTATGAGTCGAATGGATATTGACCGACTGCGGGGTCGGCGCTGGAACTCCGTCATCGCTTTGGCCTTGGCCTCAAACTCACCATGCATATCGCTGGACGAGGCAAACATCCTTCTCACATAGCATTGGCTTTTGATGCAGGTCCCAGATAATTCGCGAGGCCTTCACCGATTGTCAAAAAAAAAAACTTGTCACCTAAAAGAAATGTCATAGGCGCGTCTTTCGCGTCTATTTCAAGTTGACCATTTCAGCCAATGGGAGCACAGCCAATGCCCGCATATACAGAAAGGTAAAATTTCCTGGGGTTGTTCGATCGCATCTACAAGCAACTGCAGCTCTCTTCAGAGTCCATCGAGAATTCTTTGGTGCTCTCTTTAGTGACAGGGACTCTTCAGTCTTATACAGATTCTCATGAGACGAGTGTAGCGTCCTTGAGCATAGCCTATCAACTCTACCACCCTCCACGAGTACACAATGCGGGCAGCAGCTCGCAGCTTGCGAACCTCTTCGAGGTTACGACCTGTCAATACATACTCTCGCCTGGCACCTCAAACACTCGTCCGACGACCTCATAATAGCATCCGATACTTCGCCTCTACCCCACGCGTGTTCAAGGCCGACGTACAGGATGCATTCCACTCTCAACTCGAGTCCTCCGATACCGCAAGCATACTGTCGCCAAATCAGAAGACCTCGCCAGTACCTCAGACGCTAACCGAGAAGATCGTCCAACAATACAGCCATGGCCTTGCACCTGGCAAGTACGTCAAGTCAGGCGACTACGTTACCCTCCTTCCGCATCACTGCATGACACACGATAATACATGGCCAGTTGCGACCAAATTCATGTCAATTGGAGCGACCAAGATCAATGATCCCGATCAGATTGTCATGACATTGGACCATGATGTACAAAACAAGACAGACAAGAATTTGGAGAAGTATCGCAAGATCGAGGACTTTGCAAAGAAGCAGGGTGTGGACTTTTATCCTGCTGGTCGGGGTATCGGACATCAAATCATGGTCGAGGAGGGCTATGCATGGCCTGGCACTGTGGCTGTTGCCAGTGATAGCCACTCGAACATGTACGGTGGTATTGGATGCCTGGGCACTCCAGTGGTGCGGACGGATGCTGCTTCGATCTGGGCAACGGGACGGACGTGGTGGCAGATCCCACCTATCGCGAGAGTCAATCTGACTGGTGTGCTTCCGTTCGGTGTTACTGGTAAGGACGTAATTGTCGCTCTGGCAGGGCTCTTCAACGACGATGACGTCCTCAACCACGCAATCGAGTTTACTGGATCTGAGGAAACCATGCGATCATTATCCATCGATGACCGATTAGCAATTGCCAACATGACCACCGAGTGGGGCGCACTCACGGGTCTTTTCCCCATCGATTCTATACTGAAAGCCTGGTTGCGATCAAAAGCTACCGAGATCTCACTCTATGGCAACACCTCATCCACTACCGCAGTTGGGACGAAGGAACGCTTCAACCACGCCCGCCTTGATGAATTGGAAGCGAACACACTTACCGCCGACCCAGGAGCCAAGTATGCCAAAGAGCTATTCCTCGATCTGACCACTCTCTGCCCCTACGTCTCCGGTCCCAATAGCGTCAAGATCGCGACACCTTTACCTGATCTACAAAACGCGAACATACCTGTCAACAAGGCCTACCTGGTCTCCTGCACGAACTCGCGGCGGTCCGACATTGCTGCTGCTGCCAAAGTCTTCAAGGATGCAGCTGTCGACGGTAAGGTACCCAAGATCCCAGATCATGTCAAGTTCTATATCGCCGCCGCGTCTCTCCCAGAGCAGAGAGCTGCTGAAGAGCAAGGTGATTGGCAGGCCTTGATCGATGCAGGGGCTCAGGTGTTACCCAGTGGATGCGGACCCTGCATTGGTCTGGGTACTGGACTGCTCGAGCCTGGCGAAGTGGGAATCAGCGCTTCCAACCGTAACTTCAAGGGTCGCATGGGTAGCACAGAGGCGAAGGCATATCTCGCAAGTCCGGAAGTGGTTGCCGCGTCGGCTTTGCAGGGCAAGATTGCCGGACCGGGATGGTACACTAGCCCTGAGGGATGGCGAGGTGTACGTCGTGGAGAAGGTAGCGGAGACGCCATCAAGGAGACCGCCATGTCGATTGAAGATGCCCTGGACAAGCTCGTTCGTGAAGCTGAAGCCGCTGTGAAGTCTGGCGAAGAGGCACTTGGCGGTGGTGGAGCAAGCACTGCTTTGCCGCTGTCCTCCACCGAGAGCACAGAATCATCTCCCAAGGAGGAAAAGCTCACAGACATCCTTCCTGGCTTTCCTGAGAAAGTCTCGGGCGAGATCGTCTTCTGCGATGCGGACAACGTCAACACCGACGCCATCTACCCCGGCAAATACACTTACGACGACGCCTTTTCCTCGTCGCCAGAAAAGATGGCAACCGTAGTCATGGAGAACTACGACCCCTCTTTCGCCACGAGCGTTAAAAAGAATGACATCCTGGTATCAGGCTTCAACTTCGGTTGCGGCAGTAGTCGAGAGCAAGCAGCCACAGCCATCTTGGCGAGAGGCATCAACCTCGTCGTTGCTGGTAGCTTCGGCAACATCTTCAGCAGGAACTCGATCAACAATGCGCTGATGGGCGTTGAGGTCCCAAGGTTGATCGAGCGCTTACGAGAGGAATTCAGTGACGAGATGGCAGGCGAAGCGAAGAAGGAAGTCACTGAGCCGAAGGGCAATAGCGAGAGTCTGGATAGTCCGAAGCCGGCTGAGGTCAGGATCAAGGAGAAGATGCTGACGAGACGGACGGGGTGGACTTTCACGTGGGATGTACGAAGGAGTAAAGTAGTGGTTCAGGAAGGTCAGGGAGGGAAGCAGTGGGAGCAGGCTGTGGGTGAGCTGCCGCCGAATGTACAGGAGATTATCGCGAGAGGGGGGCTGGAGAAGTGGGTGAAGCAGGAGATTGGGAGCTAGATTTGTATAGATACCAGGTTTTAGATTCTACCATTTTTTGATTTACGAGTAAAGTCCGTGGCTGGAGTCATGCATAACGTGTTAGCTTTTGTATCTATAGTACCTCTGAAACGCTTGAAACTATCTGTTCCAATCCACCCCTTAGACGGAGGCCGAGGCCTGAGGCCGATATGGCCTGTCAATTCCCCGACTTCTAGATCTTGAGATTCTCTGACGTCGCCGGTCCACTCTTGCCTCTGTACCTAGCCAACACAGAGTCGACCTCTCCACCCGGCGCAAGATACCTCTCGACTTGCTGAGGCGCTCGTCCAATGAAGGTGCTGGGGTCAAGCAGGCTGTCAAGCTCGGCGTGGACAGGCTCGAAGAACTTGGTGACTCGGATGCGGTCGATGAGATCGTTAGGTTTACCCTCCAGCTTGACTGCTGCCGAAGCTTGGTGGGAGAGCACACGGATTTCTTCGTGGGCGTCTTGTCGCGATACGCCCTTCTTGACTAGAGCCATGATGATATTCTCACTATGACGGATCAGTTTATTCGCACACTTGCTTGTGTGGGAAACACGAACGTTGCCATGAATGGCAGCTCTTCCTGAATTCTGCTTTCGATACGCTTGGGGTAGACCACGAGTCCACCGAAGATGTTGTTCATCAGAATGAGCAGGGCGTCAGCGCACAAGAACATCTCGGGGATGTCAATGCGGCGGATAGCCGAGTCGTCGAGGGTACGCTCCATCCATTGCGAGGCATATGTCGAGATGAAGTCCGCATGTAGATTAGCCAACCTGCGACCGAGCGACGTCAGACGTTCTGATCGCATTGGATTGCGCTTGTATGCCATGGCCGAGCTGCCGATTTGATCCTTCTCAAATGGCTCTTCAATCTCCTTCCAGCCAGCCAAGTGGCGAATGTCGGTACTGATGCGCTGGCAGGTAGCGCCAAAGCTGCAGACTGCGCTTCCGACTTCGAGATCGACCTTTCTGCTGTATGTCTGAGTTGCGATTGGGTACGCGGAAGCAAAGCCGGCCTTCTTGGTAACGAGCTCATCAAGCTGCTCGACCTTGTCATGGTCGTTGTCAAAGATCTGGAGAAAGGATGCTTGAGTACCTGTAGTACCCTTGACACCTCGGAAGCGAAGCTCATCCCTTGCACGTTGCATAGCACGGAGATCCATCATGAGGTCCTGAATCCAGACACATGCACGCTTGCCAACTGTGACGAGTTGTGCCGGCTGGAGATGTGTGTAACCTAGACAGGGCTGATCCTTCCATTCTTTGGCAAAGGCAGAGAGCTTCTCGATAGCATTGGCCATCTTCTGAATGACGATATCGAGAGCGTCTCGCATCAGAATGAGATCAGCGTTATCCGTGACATAGCAGCTCGTGGCACCCCAGTGAATCTGTCCTGCTGCAGCTGGGGCTACAAGGCCATAGGCATGGACCCAAGCCATAACATCATGTCTGTCCGTTGTGAGATCACTGAGGCACGAAACACGAGAATACGACCCTACCTTCGCCGTGCCTCTTCCTCGGCGGCCACTGGAAACTCTTCATCGGCCACGATCTCATGGTCTTTCATCTGCTTGATCGCTTCGTCCGAGACTGGCAGGCCCAATTCCTTCTGCGCTTCAATAAGCCAGATCCAGCATCGTCTCCAGGTTGTTACTCGCTCCTTTGGCGAGAACAACTTTTTCATTTCATTGCCTGCTTCGGGTCAGACATAGCACTGAACATGGCATTCATACATACTGGCATAGCGTAGCTCCAGCGGATGCCGGAATGTATCGTAGGATTCCCCAGACATGATCAAAAATGAGACCACAATCTACGACTGATCGATTGCAAATGCGGTGTTATGGACGGCTAAATTAATTCGACCAAATTTTTTTTGAAGTCGGCGCCGTTCCGCTGTCGCAGCAAAGCACCCTGCCCCGCGGTGGAGGAGGGGCAGCAATGAACAATCACGTAGAGGAGCGTGGAGGCACATTCAGAGCACACCTGATCAATTCGAGGATTTGATTATCCACATGCCTACCTCGTCTTCCTCTTGTCAGTGACAGGCTCATGTCGTTTCCGCTTCCGTAGCTGCCATCTCTCCCAGCCTGCATCTACCAGATCCTCACTCACAACCAAATCTCTTATTCTAAAGAACTTCACGGGTTCGAGATCCAGTATCCAATCAAGCCAACCCGAATGACGAAGATAACTGGTCACACCAAACCAAGCCAAAGCAATGAGAGTGCCCGCCATACAACCCACGAGTACCTGTTTCGGTGTGTGGTAGTTCAGATATATCCTGCTCTGTGCCACGGATGCTGCCCCAGCAATGACAACTGCTGCCAGTAGAAGTCGCTCCCATAACTTGGTCGGGACATGTGTCGTACTTATATTTGGTGCGTGCGGATTGTGCCGAAAAAGCAGGAATAGTGTTAGAGATACCGCGAAGAACGCCATGAACTGAGCATGTGAAGATGGCATGCCATAGCCTTTACCGTTCATACCTGCATCTTTTCAGTACATGTCCGCCTGGAATAGACACGTGCTAGCTTACGTCGTGGTCTCTCTTGCTTGATGATTCGTTTCAATATCCAATTGACCGCTTCGCAACCCATTTGTCCAGCAAACATCAACAAAACTTCAGCTTCTCTTGTACTCCACATTAACGTCGCATAGGTGATGCATAATGCCTGAGGGACCAATGCTAGCCATGCGCAAAGAAGTGATACTGGATCATTCGGGTTCTGATCACCAAGTCAGAGCTGAGCTGCGTTCACTGGTCACTGCGAAGCATACTCACATAGTGCACATGAGTGAGCGACAGTGAGGCTAAAGGAGGGTCTTCCATCGCGAGCTTTCTTGATCGAGTAGTTCAAGCACTACCAACTTGCTTTCAGGCCAGCAAGCATCCCATTGAGTTCGGTCGAAGTTTGCTGAGCGGTGTGAGCCGACAAGGCATCCGGTCTTTGCAAAAGGGACCGGTGTACGGATTGGTCCAAGACGAAGTTGTAGTCATCAAGCTGCGGCCGCAAGTGACGGCGAAAACGTTTGCTTGGCACTCCCGGGCATCATCATATCAAATTATCCTTCGCCACTATTTGCTTTCCTCCAGCAAACTCAAACAATTCTTCTCTCGACATATCGCTTTGTTACAACTGCAAGTCCTTGGAGGAACAAGCGCTGCTGTCTGTCGTTACCATCAGCGTAATGTTATAGCGCCCACCACCCGCTATTCTCACCCTATGCATATCCATCTCGAACGCCACCTTCGGTAGCAATTATGGACGACGAAAGGGAGGAAGAGATAACCTCGCTTTCGTCCATCTTTCCTGAGATCGTCGTCAACCCAGACCAACCACACACCATCTCCCTCGATATTCAAGTCGCACCTTCAGAGGAAGTCACCGTCATCTCCGAGCATGTGAATGGCGTAGAACTCGACACTGGATTCGAGGCTTCTGTTGTCAAACATCTCCCGCCTCTCCGACTTAAGGCGACCTTGCTCGATGGATACCCCGACAATGTCTTCCCGCGAGTGCAGCTCGAAGCGAGACCTGCCTGGATAGGTGACAAGGTGTTACGAGACCTGGAGAATGAGTGTCGAACGCTATGGGAAGAGTACGGTCGCTGTCAGATATTATACACATACATCGACCACGTCCAGCAAGCGGCCGAGCGCTTCTTCGACCTCCCACATACAATCACAGTCAAGCGGTACTTAAGAGAAGAGCTTGTGGAATTCAGCCAGGTCAGGGATAAGGAGATATTTGAAGGGAGCAGTTATGACTGCGGCGTCTGCTTGGAGCCAAAGAAGGGCACACTCTGTCACCGTATGGTGGCTTGTGGTCATGTCTTCTGTCGAGCATGCTTGCAGGACTTCTACAACTCTGCAATAACGGAGGGAGATGTTGGTAATATCACCTGCTTAGAACCGACTTGTGGGAAGAGTAAGCCCGGGGAACCACAGAAGAAGCGCAAGTCCATACATCCAAGAGAGCTACTGGCTATCGGCATCTCCGAACCCCAAGCCCGTCGCTACGTCGAGCTCAAGCGTAAGAAGAAGCTCGAATCCGACAAATCCACCATCTACTGTCCCCGAACCTGGTGCCAATCCGCAGCTCGAAGCAACAAATACCCTCCCATACCCGACGACCTTGACCTCTACATTGACGACTCCTCAGACGAAGCCGGCGACCCTCCTCCAGCCTACACCAAAGACACCCCCGAGAACAAACTCCCCGTCCCCGCCGACCGTCTCGCCATCTGCTCCAACCCCAAATGTCTCCTCGCCTTCTGCCGCGTCTGCTACTGCGGCTGGCACGGCGAATTCGCTCGGTGCTGGCCCCGCAACCCCGCCGACCTATCAGAAGAAGAGAAGGCCTCCTACGACTACATCCGCCAACATACCTCCCCGTGCCCGACCTGCTCCTCCCCAGTCCAGAAGACCATGGGCTGCAATCACATGAAGTGCTTCCAGTGCAACACCCACTTCTGCTACCTCTGCGGCGCGTGGCTGCCTGGTGATAATCCCTACCAGCACTTCAATCAGAAGGGGAACGAGTGCTACATGCGTCTCTGGGAACTGGAAGAGGGGGACGAAGGACAAGGCAACGCGCACTTCAATGGCGCGAGGAGATGGGAGCAAGAGGCTATTGATATTGCCCAGCGAGCACAAGAAGAAGAGGACGCGGCGATGGCGGCGAGGGAACAGGTCGCTGAGGAGAGGGAGGCGCAAGTGCAGGCGCCGATAGCTCCACCTGGACAAAGAATCGATGCGGCTGCGAGGGAGAGACATAGGCAGTTCTTTGCGCCTGAGGGGCCGCCGCCGGGACCGATCGATCCTATGCATGCCATGGTGATGGGGATGGAGGCGGCGAGGTTGGAAGAGCAGGAGGTACCAGCTGTGCCGTGGCCGGTGGAGGAGGAGGCGGTAATGGGAGGGCGGAGGAGGGGGAGGGGGAGGAACGCAAGAGATGGAGCGGACGAGGAGATCGCAGTACCACCACCACAAGCTCAGCGCGGAAGAGGTAGAGGCAGGGGTGGGCGGCGCGGTGAAGTAGTTCCCGCGAGACCTGGTCGGGGCGATGGACGAATTCTACCTGGCCAAGTCGCGGCAAGGGAAGCGGCTGCGTTGCGTCGCTTCGTGCAGATGGCGCAGAACGACGAAGAGGACGAGTGGGATAGTGATGAGCTGGAAGATGACGGCATGTTTGAGATACGATAAATGCATGGTTGGAGTTGGGGCATACCCCGTGAGCCTTTTTAGTCACGTTCTTTCATATGAAGAAGAGAAGCGATGATGATTGTAATATAGCTGGCATTGCGTGGCGTGGGTATAAATACATTTCTCGTTATCGTTCTTGAGACTAGAATCCTGGTTCTCGTCGACGCTTGGTCTGCGTGTTGATGCGCGCCGTGACTTTCTCCCCCGCTGTATGTATTGCAGTGGGCTCGAAAGCCGCGCCGGAGATGTTCAGTCCACGTGTCGTGACTTGCTGAGCTGGACTGCTCTCGATGACCTTCTCTGTTGATGCTGGGAAAGGGAAGCCTCCAGTATCAGGTTGATTCATGGTCGGTGTCTTGAACGGCGTCCTGCCGCTAGGCGTCAAGTCTATTATATCGATGGGTGTTGTCAGAGGATCAGAGCAGAACAGATTGAGCACCATCTCCACTTTCTCCTGCAATAGTACAGTATGAGGCTTTAGTTCCATTGTACCAATGCTCTCTCGAAAGGCGAACGACACGGCTCTCAAGGTGTTGTGATAGACCAGCTTGAACTCTTCGTCGGACTGCTTCTCTTCTTCGGTCCTGGGCACTGATTTGCTCTTGCTCTGAGACAGGCCGTGTAGGCGCATTCCAGCGAGGACAAGGCGAGAGATCAGGTCCTTGTTGCGTTGTTCTAAAGGATTGACTGCCGGCTTGATGTCGCCGCCTGAGGTGCTGGGCCGGGGGGCAGGCGATTGAGAACGAGACTTGGAGATCTGTAGCGATGCAGTGCGGCTGAGGTTCCTCTTGTCAGGCAAAGCAGGTACTGGCGAAGGTCTTGTCAAGCTAGCGGCGGGTACAGAGGCTGCAGCCTCTTGTGATTCACTGATGATTGTTGGTCCCATCCTCGTCAATCTACGTCTCTTCGAAGCTTCGTCGAATGTATCTGACAACAACTTTCGTTTCTTCGCAGCAGCAGCCACGTCACGTGGATCTGGGAGATATATGCCTTGGATGTGATTGTCAGAGACCTTCGGAGACGGTGGAGGTGTCAGCCCAGTCACATCGGACGGTTGCAGCAGATCCGAGCACAAAAGTACTGCCTTGACCGAGATCTCAGTGCCACCGGCTTGCACGCGGGAAGTGCAAGGAGGAGTAGGTGGACAGCCCGAATTCCTGGATCTCACGGCAAAGAAAAGAACCTCCGTGGCGTCAGGACGACCCTTAGCTGCCGCATTCGTGTTGTCGATGCTGGCCAGTACTCCTAGATTCGATTGACGTGCAGCAAGCTCCCACCAAGGGTTCGCTCCACTCTGGTGGTCATCGCAGAGATGTTTACCGAACCAGTTTGCGGTCGCCTGCACCGATGTCGAGACACCTATTATGGTACTGCATCGTATATGAAGTGGTATTCGAAATGTGCCGACCAAAGATAAGAATGTCAATCTGGCTCCGGGTGCCAATATGGTGCCGCCATCTGGACTAGTAAGACGTACATCTGACAATAATCATTAGCACCATTCCCCGATATGAGTTTATCAAGCGAACCTTTCAATATCTCACTCTCTGATAAACACAGATCACCAGTCCATGACTTCATAGCAATAATTGCATGTTGATGAATATACACTGGGTGAGGACAAGGAGACAAGAATTCGAACTCTTGATTTACGTCAACAGAGACAGACGCGTCTCGCGTCAAAGTGGTGCGGAATGTTGCCGCGTGGCGATCACACTACCCAAGCTGTTATTCAACGAGTCTAATACCCAAGCCTGTCAGAATCGTCCCAAACTCATACAAACAAGACGTTTGTATCTGGTCTCATGTCGCTGGTCCGGTGAGCAACAGCAAGTATATACAGATCTGGCACACAGAACGAGTGCCGCGGTAGCATTGTATCAGTAATCGGCCTGGACAAGTCACTTACGGAATCCTGACACCTGCTGTGCAAGTATTCCAGGGGATTCCTCGGTTCTCTTTCGTTCATACCTCAGGAATGATCCTGTCTTGACGCGCCATCCAACATGCCTGCAAGACAGAAAGTTGCCTTGGTGGTCGGAGCTTCCAGAGGGATCGGTCGACAGGTAGCTATTGATCTCGCCAGAAATGGCTATGCAGGTAGGACAACGCCGTACCGTTCACTATGCTTGCAGACCTAAGTCAGCACAGTGGCCGTCGCAGCGAAGTCGACCTCGGATGCATCTACAGTGCAGCCTTTCCCACCGGACCCGCATTCGTCCCAGTCTACGATCAACACTGTTGCGAGAGAGATCGAGGAGGCTGGTGGGACTGCTTTGCCAGTACCAGTCGATGTCCGACACCCTGAAGATGTTCAGACGATGATTTACACAGTTGTCGAGGTATGTCATCTGCAATGCGCTCATTACTTTGCCAACAATGCTGCAGAAACTGGGATCTCTTGAAGTACTAATCTACAACTCTGGGGCAATATGGTGGTCAAGTGTGGAGGGTACGCCGACAAAGCGATTCCAGCTCATGCAGCAGGTGAATCCTCAGGGCTTATACGCAACGGTCCAAGCTGCCTTGCCTCATTTCAAAGCCGGCGGGTGGAATGGACGGGTCATTGTGATTTCTCCCCCAATCTACTCCCGATTCTTCCGGGGCAAGACGGCATATGCCATGGGCAAAGTGGGTATGTCTGTGCTCACAATCGGATTGGCTATGGATTGGCAGCGACAAGGACATGAGAACATGGCCATCACTTCACTCTGGCCAGCCGCTGTAAGTCGGATATCGTGCACCATTAATATCCACTGACTCCGTGCAGGCAATACAATCGGCGGCTACCCGTGACATGACAGGAGAACAAGCCAAAGATCTTCGCAAAGCAGTAAGGAAAGTCATCAGGCCGGTCTATCAAGTCTTATCGTTCTCAGGAAATCTTCTCGGATGCCATCCTAGCAATTATAAGTGCGCCAGTCAGCCGTGTAAACGGTAAGCTGGAGCTCGATGAGGACTTCTTGCGACGAGAGAGAGGGGTCACGGACTTCTCCAAGTACTCGCTCGTTCCAGGCTCTTCACCACGACGGATCATGCCGTCGACATTCCCTGACCTGACTGTCCCTGAGCAAGATGATGAAGGTCAAAGGCGTGACAGTCAACACTTCAAGTCGAGAATATAGAACGATCCGCCGGCAACTCTTTTCTTGTGCACGCATGGTGAATTCTCTTGTCGCTCTCAATGATCTGTGAACACCATCTACCTCAGAGTGATGGGACGTCGAGTAAAAGACTCGGATCCATTCCTCACGGCTCTGCAAGGCGACGCATTCCTCATTTCCCGCGCGCTCCGCGTCACAACAACACCGACCACATGGCTTCAAAATCATAGCGACGGCTCCTTCTACTTGTTCTTCCGTCTCCTACGAACAAGCTTCTTGGCTCGTCATTCATTTGGGTCTCAGGGCCAGCCGTTCACTACACCAGCACACGCTCGTTCATGAAGCTTTGAGACGATGTTTCCCCGTCTTTACGTAGCACTCGCTGCCTTGGTAGGCCTGGCGACCGCTCAGTCTACCGTTAATACTATCACAAACACATTCACCGGCGCCAATGGCATCGTCACCGTGCCGTGGCCCCCAACTTGCGGCCCTGTCCTCAACACGCAGACAACCGCTGTATACGACAGCAATGCACAAGAGCTCTACTATTATATGTGTGGGGCTGCCACTGCCAACGGGGCCAACGGACTGGCTACAATCGCTGCCCCTAACTCATGGAGAGACTGCTTCGCGATTTGCGACAATACCGCTGGCTGCACGTCGTTTTCGTACAACAATGGACCTAATTTCGGCGAGGGTGCAGGCCAGTGTGTTTTGAAGAACGCTATTCCACCTGCTTTCTCGCAGACTGATGCTCTGCAATCGACTCGTGTTGCTGTCATCCGCTATAGATTCGGTAAGTTCCATCAAGTCAAAATTCTGCTTGTTTCTAAATCGTGACAGTCAATACCGCAACGGGGGGAGCCGCTGTAGTGACGACCACCACGACCACAACGTCTAGTAGTAGTGGTGGTGCTTTTCCCACGACCACAACCAGTACTACGACAACGACAACGACAAGTCAATCGGGTGGAACCGTGACTGCCACGGCCACCGCCACAGCCACAACACTTTCAACCGTCGTAGTGCAAACCACTGTTGTGTCCACGCAGACGGCCGTGAGCATACGAAGCCAGTAACACTGCTTAAGAGTGAGCTGACCTCTAATCAGACGATCGTCTCCACAGCCACAGCCACTCTGTCAGTTACCGGCACCGTCACTGGGACGGCAACTGTCGTGTCTACCGCGACGGCCACAGCGACCGCTGTAAGAACGGAAACGGAAGACTGGTAGAGGGACTGCACTGACTTTCGCCAGACTCAAAGCGTGACCGGCACTGTCACTGGGACCGCCACCGTCGTGTCCACCGCAACCGCCACTGCAACAGCCACTGCTGTAGGATCATGTCAATCAATTTCGCGTAGACCCGGAGCTGACAGGAAGGCTTAGACTCAGACTCAAAGTGTCACAGGCACAGTCACTGGGACAGCCACTGCAACTGCAACTGCGGTATTTCACACACCTCTCCTTCGGACACACATGTACTGATGATCGACAGACAAGCATATCGGTCTCAGTGTCCGTGTCTGATAGAGTAGTCACGCAGACCCAGACACAAACGACTATTGTGGGTGTTGCCCGGCGTAGACTGAAGCGAATGGTGAGAGAGCCTTCACTAATGCAATTCCTGTAGTCGAGCATAAGCGGCAGTAGCTCTACAGCGACCACCTTCTCGTAATATTGCCTACTTTGCTTTGACTGCATATCGCTGACTTACGGAATGTAGGACATCAATCCTCAGTAGCACCAGCTCCTCGAGTTCGTCTTCCCTATTGCCAACAACCATGTAAGTGCCACCTTCTTGTATCAATGACCGGAACTGATTGTCTGTAGAACGACTACAACGACTAGCTCATCCTCCTCTTTATCTTCTTCATCCTCATCCTTCTCCTCATCCTCATCCTCATCCGCATCCGCAACCGCAACCGCATTCGCATCCGTCGCCTCCTCCTCCCCCTCCTCATCATCATCCGCCTCCGCCGCCGCCTCCTCCTCTTCTTCTTCTTCTTCTTCAGCGTCATCGTCATCGTCGTCGTCTTCATCTTCCACGTCTCCTTCTTCGAATTCCTCCTCGCTTTCTTCTTCCACGTCGACTGTGCTGAGTGCCACCTCTTCATCATCAATACCGAGCTCCACTTCATCGTCAAGCCCAACTTCCTCAAGCAGCAGCTCTTCGAGCTCTCAGGTACCGTCGAGCACTTCCAGCTCAACGCTGTTCAGTACGACCAGTTCCAGCAGCATGCAAGTTTCTTCGTCATCTTCTTCATCAAACGTCGTTGCGACCAGCACCGTGTCAAGCACCAGCAGCTCCACCAGCTCAAGTGCGTCTAGTAGTCCATCGAGCACCCAGTTTAGCACAACCCGGACCAGTACTTCTTCGACGAGCAGCTCTACATTGGCAAGCAACACTTCGACATGCCCGAGCCAGACTACTGTCTATGTTACGATTACGCCGACTCCGACTGCTTGAGCCTAAGCATGAAGATTCAGCTATAGGATCTCTTCGTAACAGTTTAGCGGCTTTGTAGCGAAACCTCCTGTGTTTGCATGATTTATATTATCTTTCAGAGTGGCAGCGGCTTTTCTCCGACAAATAGAGGGCTTGATTGGTCACGGCAGTAGGGATTGGGAGAGATAGATAGCTTTAATGACATTGTGTTGACTTCTACTTAGACCTCTGCCTCCAAAGCATGATCTGCTCGGTCGCGAGACATGGCTGATATCCGCGATGACTCATTATCGACTGTCCCTCTTGACATAGCTTGTGAGATCCTCAATCATTATACTAAGTGGGCGCCGTCATATATCCGCACGACTCGTACCAACATTCCGTCACATTCAACCAGGCCCATTGCTGATCTGCTGTCCTTCTCTGGTAGTAACTCGAGCTCGCACTGTTGAACCATGCCTGTCTTGATCCCATTCCGGAGTACTTGCGATCCGCAGCGCAAGCGGAGCACACTCGTTGTCGTCCAAGTCGAGCCACGGCATTTGACGGACGACTGACATCAGCTCCCCCCACGACTGTAGCTGTAGCAAATTCATATCACGCAAGATGAAGTGGACAGCTGTCGCGAGATCGCCATCGCTGGGTTCACTGAGACTGCAGAGGACCAAGAGCCAAAGCCGGATGTTACGAAGATCAGAGCTGTGCCATACTTCTGTTGAGTCGGGTCTCTGCGCCAGCAGACTTAAGAGTTTGGATCCACGCTGTGCCGAAGTACCTGGATAGGAGCGAGCCCTGCGCTTCACCCTGAGAAGCCAGATGATACCACCGATTCGTAACGCCTCTGATATCAGATCATGAGCATTCATTGAAGTGGTGGTTTGCTTCTGACTTAGTAGACGGTAGCAGATGGGATTTGTGACTGAAGCCATCCGGTCCGCATCGTCCCAGATTGAAGCCTTCGTCCTATCGAATTCGGCTCTGATCAGTGTGGACAGTGCAGTGAGGTCGCCTATACACGAGACGATCCTGATGAATCGGACATCCTGATCGATGGCCTCCGCATAGATCGATCTTAGTGGGAAAGGCAGCATGCGCAGGCCGGAGTATTCCGAGCTGTCGTCCGCTATGTCTTGAGCCAGGGGGAACAATGGTCTGCTGTCGTGGAGTAAGGCGACAGTAATGTCCATCCTTGGACGTGTGTCAATGATGGTATGGCATACTTGGGCGTCAGGCATACCATGATATCATTCGCAGGAGGTCTCGATCATTTACCAGAACTGAGATGCCACCTCTAGCGCAAGTCAACACCATTAGGCCGTTCATGTGAATCATCGCCTGCGTAAAATCTAGATTCATGAACTATGGCAGATGTTAGTTCCCACTGATTCTGTAATAAGTCTATGCTCACATTGTAGCAGATCATGGCTAGCACTGCGTGGAAGACTTGATTAGACGTGGCTAGATCGGGATCAGGACTTGCTAGCCGAGACTCGACGCACTGAATGGTCTCTAGGGAGCGTTGTAACGCAAGATTCTTTAGCTTTCCAGCTGAGCTTCGATACATGGAGATCAAGGCCTGAGGAGTCTTCAAGAGCTCTTGGTAGTGGTTAAGGAAGGCAGACTGCTGAAAGGCAAAAGGAAACCAGAAGGTGTTGGTGCAGGAAGCTGCTTTACTAATCTTAGCATCCCGTCATATGGCTTGGGAACATCGACCCTACAAGAAAGTGTTGCGTTCTTGCCAACGTTCATGAACAGGATGAACCCGTAGGCTGAAAACATGTCCTCGCCCCATTGCCTCTCAAACATGGATAAAGCCTGCTCGACTGCGAGGGCGTCGATAGATCGGCAGGCTATCAACGTGTGTGAAGCAGCTGAAGTTGACTGACGCACATCCCCTGCACTGGCTGGTGCACCAGGTCCACCCTGTTGTGGCGGCAGATCGGTCTGCAACTGCCAGACAAGGGTATCATACTCGAGCGTCTTGGACTTTTTGCGGCGGGTCTTCCCAATGTCGGTCATGACATGGCGACGCACACTCGGGTCTAGTGGCTTGTCGCGACCTCGTCGAGTCGAGGCATTGTCCATGTGCACGAACATGTACTCTCTGCCGCGCTGAGCCGACGTCATTGTTGTGGTCTGCGCTTGTCACGGCGTGTCAGATGGTGAGGTCATGTTGGCAACAGTGCACAGCAAAGAGAACTGTATGCCTCCGAAGAGATTGTCGGCTGCGATGCATCACGATTGCTGACATAGCAAGTCATGGCCTGCGTCTCCCACAAATGGGGACTTGTAAGAGATGTGGTAATCCTACTCGGCAAAGCCAGCTCGAGGTCGTGCAGATCTCTTCCTTGTTGGGTGGACCGATTGCCTGATCGGGAAGTTAAGATGGATTCGTCATCAAACACCGAACACCTCTCCTCCTCCTCGTCCTCACTTCCTTGTGTCATATGATTTTGGAAATACACAGCATCTCTATCCTTAGTTACACCTCTGGAGATGTTCATCACAGCGAAGCTTGGATCGAGACTATTGATCCGTGCGAGCGAAGGCTGCTTAGTATGTGGTCATGCGCACTAGGACCTCTTCGTTATACCAACAGCCTATTCTGGTGCATCGGAAGAGTGTAATGTATGTAAACCTCGGGGTGATTCATCAGCGGTTTTACAAGAGGCAGTCTTGCGGTTTCGATTCTTTTCCCATAGGCCTATAAGAGCATCTCCTCCATCCCATAATAATGGCCTGTATCGATCCCTTCTACGCTTGCACATTTCTTTGAGTGCATCACATCACTGTGTTCAAGTCGTGTATCAAAAGTCGAGATCACATTTGAATAGCAGCCATGAGTAGACAGACTGATATTCTGCTGTACACAGAAGGCACACCCAACGGCCTCAAGATCTCTATCGCTCTAGAAGAGCTTGGTCTGGGATATAAGGTAAGAGACTCCTACTCACCACCTAACAGGCGTAGCAATACTAACGTGATTTCAATTAGGTGCGACCTATCAATCTCTTCCAACATGAACAGAAGGAGCAATGGTTCCTCGACATCAACCCAAATGGTCGCATTCCCGCTATCACGGACAAGGATGAGAGCGGCCAGGAGTTGAAGATCTGGGAGAGTGGTGCTATCTTGCAGTACCTTGTCACGCGATATGATACCGAGAACATTATCTCATATCCAAGCGGTTCCAAGGAGCATTGGCAGGTCACTAGCTGGGTAAGTGACAATCACTTCATCTACAGATCGTAATATTACTGACGAAAGGGAATAGCTCATGTGGCAGGTTGGAGGTGTAGGGCCGATGCAAGGACAAGCCAATCATTTCGCATGTATGTCTTATCAAATGGCCACGTGCCCTACATTGGCCAATTTGTTGTACCCCGATTCTAACGAATAATTCGCAGTGTCCGCCAATGGCAATCATGAATACTCGCTGCAGCGCTATGTCAACGAAACGCGCCGCCTCTATCGCACTATGGACCAAGCACTTGCGCGAAACACCTCAGGCTATCTGGTAGGCGATCGCGTGACCATCGCAGATATCGCCATGTGGCCATGGGTCACCGCGTATAGTAAGTCATTTGAAACACATTCAAGGACGGATCCTGACTGTGATCGTCATAGAGTATAGCGGCTTGTCCTCAACCGACGAATTTCCGCACGTGAAGGAGTGGATGTATAGACTGCTGAAGCGCCCTGGCTTCGAAAGTGGACGCAATGTGCCATCTCCACATATCTACCTCAAGCTCATTGACATGCCAGATGAAGAGTTGAAGAAGCTTGGAAAAGAAAGGTCAGCTTGGATTCAGGAAGGCATGAAGCGTGATGCTGAGACTTGATCGTGGAAGGGAAGATTCTGTTTGACTTATTCATGTTTGTCAGTCTTTGTAGCAATATTACTCACGCAGTCGTTACCTCTGCTCAACCCTCTCACTTTAAAAGGGCTAGGCCCATACATTTCTCCCCTGTGATCCTACCAAGATCATCTTACGCCTATTCTCCTCGACTTGCAGATGTACTGTGACCGCGTATCCGATACAGTTTCGGATTTAAGTGTGCAATTGTCTAGTAAGGTGAGATCCCTTTACTCAAAAGAGCAGATAGTTGGATTCCCGGTTCTCACATGTACACTGATATCATCTGCCTTCCAACAAAGAGAGCGATTTAAATAGCCGTCCTCTTCCTTCTTGTACCTTGTGACGATCGACACATCTGGAAATATCCCGCAAGACCTCCTCAAAGTCGACCGAGCACCGATCTTAATGCCAGACGAGCGGCTGGCTCCTGTGATGATCAGTCCGGGAACACGTAAGATACTGTGCGCTCTCTTTGTTACATGGGAAGCCAAATGAAGTCAGCTTGCTAAGTCCTTGCACACACAACTTATGTCCACTTCTTCCTCTTCGCTTTCTTACATCGAAAATGTCAGGAGACTTGACTACAGTTGTTGTCCTGGGCGCTACCGGACAACAGGGTGGCGGTGTCGCACAAGCATTGCTTCAGTCCGAGTCCGATGTCGTCCAAGCTGTAACTCGTCACACCAAATCAGCGCATGCGCAACACTTCCAGCAAGGACATCAGACCGAGAACCACCATCTTCAGCTGGTCACCGCAGATGTGTCACAATGTCCAAAGTCTGAGAAAAGCCTGCAGCTGAGCCTACGGAGTCTTCGCCACTACCAGCGAGCGGCAACTCTACACGGAGATCCACGATGAAGCACTACTGAAGCATGAGGTCGACGCCGGACGCAACATTGTTCAAGCGGCCAAGGACTGCGATTTCAAGCACTTTGTCTTCCGCAGTCTGCCTAACATGAAACGAGCGACGTCGGGTCGACTCCCTAGGATCTTACATTTGGACAACGAGCATGAGGTCGAGGTGCTCGCAAGCCATGAGCTGCGCGGAAGGTGCTCTTTCCTCATTCCAAGCTTCTTCTATACGAATTCGAAGTGGCGACAGTATTCTCGGCGTCAAGGTATGTGGTGGCCGGAGAGCGGCAAAGCCCACTTATGGGGGACGTTCGATGATCAGGTCAATCACTAATCTTGCTTCCAGAAGACAGCACAGCCCTGATATGCTGTCGATACCTGCGGATCAAGTCGCACAATGGACAGATCCGGAGTACGATGTCAGGTTGTTTGCAGCAAGTAGGTCCAAGTATGCCTCTCATCTCAACTGCATTACCTGGGATGGAAGCTGGCAGAGGTCGCCCAAGGGCCTCTTAGCTCGGTCCGGAGAAGACAAAAGACAATACTTACGTTGCCATGAGCCGACCCATCAGTCAGTAACGGTTGGCAGAAGTGTTCATCAAGGTGACGGCCAGCCAGCCATTTCATCCCCAACCATGTTCGAGAAATTCGGCGACCTAAACGCCCCTCTGGTCGGACCGGCGTTCGGAGCGGATGTCATGCAGATGATGTAATGGTCAGCTATCGCACCTCGAAACAAAGTTGCATACGGCGTCCTCAATCCAGCTGATGACAACTCCGCTCAACATATCGGCTTGACTGCTAGCTCATTCGAGCAATGGCTGAGGCGTAGTAATTGGACAGGACCTAGCCAAAGATAGTGTGGTGTATTGTTTCACCAAAGCCATTCATTTCGATCTCGTCATTCAGCTTAGAAACCCTTCAAGCTTCAAAGGCCGGCCCAAGAACGCCGTGAGTAGCTGCATCTCGTCCGCACTGCCTCCCTTCTCCAGTATCATGTGTCTATATCGCCGGCCCATTGTGCTATTCAGCGGATCATTCTTGAACATCGTCTCGAACATGTCCTGAGCAATGGCTTTTGACCATAAGTAGCTATACATGCAGCCGTCGTACCCCATCATGAGATGTCGATACGTGCCAAAGCCGACTCTGGTCATGATCAGCAAGTAGCTAAAAGGTTAATTGGTCAAATTTACTCCTCATCTACGTCCCCGATGCCCTCGATTTGGAAGCACGTCTTGTACACAGTGCTCAGATCTAAATTATCGCCTTCCATACTGCCATGGATCGCATGATCGAAGAAGGTGATTCGCAGTTGCGGTATCAGACTGACCATAGGTGCTACATTCCTGGACTGTATCAAAGCCTCGATCATGGAGGCTGGCATGGTCTCGTGCGTAATATGGTGCGAAGAGAGCTTCTGCAGTCCCACAGTATTCCAACACCATTCTTCCAGCATCTGCGAGGGGCTTTCGTTAAAGTCGGCTGCAGTATCTGCGCCATGGTAGCGGGCGTACTTGCACTTGCCCACCAGGTCATGGATTCCGTGACCAAGCTCGTGGAAGACGAGCACTACCTCAGAGTGCTGCAATAAACGCTCTGTATCCACAGCTGGTGGCTCGAAACTGGTGATGAGGACAGTCGACGGGAAATGCCTGGTCCCATCTAGCTTCACGAATCCTGCTTGAAGGGGGTGGCAATGTGGCATGCCAGACTTGCCGGAGCGTGAATAGAGGTCCAGATATAGGTATCCTACAAAATCACCACCCTCCTCGGCGCTATCCCAAACAGTGTAGGCGATGACATCTTCGTGCCAGACTAATTGAGCGGGTACTGCGGTGTCCAGACGCTCGAATTTGAGACCGAAGAGGTGACCGAACAAGTCCAGCATCTTTCCAAGCGTCCGCAGCAAGGGGAAGTACCCTGAGATGTCTTCCTCTCTCAGCCGTGTTCTCTCGCGACGAAGCATTCTGGCATAGTATGGCAGGTCCCAGAAAGCCAAGTCAGTCGTCACGTCGCTGGTGATATCTTCTGATCCATGGAGTCTCAGTCTTCGAAGCTCTGCGAGCTCGGTCTGGATCTGCTGCGCCACACGACGCTTGACTTGGCCGAGGAAGTCCTGAACAGTCTCCGGAGACTTGGCCATCTTATTCTGGAGCACTAGCTCAGCATGAGTACGGTAACCTGACAGTCTTGCTTTCTCCTGCCTAAGCTTTGTGACTTCCTCCATCAATGGGATATTCTCCTTGCCCTTTCGTGGATCAGTCTTGGTGCAGTGGACTACTTGGCGTACTTACTCTAGCAACATTGGCTCGATAGATTTTCTCCCTGGTCTCTGCTCGATCGGCGAAGCCGAGGATTCCTGCACAATCCGGACCACCAAGTGGGATGCGGTAGAGGCCTTCTTGTGCTTGGAACGGATTCAATATGATTTCCGGAACGCCTTCAAGGCCCGCTGCATCTAAGAAGAGATCATGGTCCTCTCTGTCCAGACTGCTGGCGAATTTGTGCTCGATTTCTCTGATCCTTGACTGCAGCTCGGACAGCTTTATAGCGTCAGTCTCGGCCATGAGGATGCCATTCTGGTGGAACGTTCGTCTGGTGTCGCTCAAGAGTTTGGTGTCTTCCACGTCCAGCTTGAGGCCTTCCCGGCAGCTCAGAAACACGTCGTCAACAAGTCGTGCCAGATCTTTGTGCTTGTACCATGACTTCTTGTGTGTATTGAGTTGATCCGCAGCGTGATGACATGCCTCCCGAACGCTGACATCAGTAGCAACTTTGGAAAGCAGTTCAATCAAGCTACCAGTCAACTGCAGCTCGTTGTCTGCGTCGGCCAGCTTGTCTAATACATTAGCGAAAGTGGCATACTCTGATGATGCCTGGCTAAGCTCGTCAAGTTTCCTCTGCGATTCGGTGATTGCGCTTTCGCTTGCAACTACGATTTCAGCAGCGCTGAACGAGAATGACAATGGCGGCTGAGAAGGCTGTCGTGGTGCATCCATCATGGCTATCACGATTCCAAGCTTCCTTGCCGTGCCGAGCCCATGTATTTGTATCCCCTTGCGTTATCTCTTCCATGATACCGGTCGAGCTTCCTGCCCTTTCATGTAGAGTACGAGCATGACCTGCCTGTTCTGGCACAGAACCGTGCCGCAGAACACGACGCTGGCAGCCACCGAGATTTAGCACATGCGCAGGCTGTCCATTGAGATCGTGCTCATAGTGTATAGAGTAATGAGATATGTTGCTGTGTAATCACCACGAATTCCATTGTAATGACTGTAATCTAGATTCAGAAGAACCAGCAAGATTCTTCGAATCGAACCCCAAACTTCATATCTTCAGCCCGATTTGTGGAGAATCTTGGGGCGCCAATCCGGCCCAACGAGCTTCACTTGCGGTAAAACGTGCCTCCCCTCGTCATGGCTTCAACAGCATCACTCTCGTCCCTTTTCTCCTTGTAAAAAGTACCACCCCGAGTCATTGCTTCCAGATCATCGCGCTTTTCTTTGTAGAAAGTGCCACCTCGGGTCATGGCTTCGACAGCGGCATCTTCATCACGCTTCTCCTTGTAGAACGTGCCGCCACGGGTCATGGCCTTAAGAGACGCATCCTCATCACGTTTCTCCTTGTAGAACGTTCCTCCACGAGTCATAGCTTCGACAGATGCGTCTTCATCGCGCTTCTCCTTGTAGAAAGTGCCTCCTCGGGTCATGGCTTCGAGATCATCTCTCTTGGAATGGTATTTGGAGATGTCCTTGCTGTAGTCCATCGGCACAGCGAGGGCCACACCGGTAGCGGCAAGAACGATCAGGTTGCTGAGACGCATGTTGATAGGATGCAGTGGTGAAAGATTGGGTTCAAGCTGATGCTACACAGTTCCAGTACATACTGAGGTGGGCTCCTTATACGGCCTCAGATACACACCAGCTTACTCGCTTCTAATGCCAACCGGTCCAAGTCAAGTCAGCGTGATCAAGCATCATGTTGGACAGTGGCGCATTCGTATGCGAGGTCAGTCATTCTCCGTGTTGTAGCGTCATCCTCATGCAGACGTCACGCTTGATGACATAGGTTGTTGGAACGCGGGTTTTGAGAGGCTTATGCAAGAAGGTAACTGGTCAAGTAAGCATTACCTTGAGGGAACCCAAATTAACCGCGTGTACTACCAATCTCTCCGCTCTGGTATTTGACAAAGGACGAAAATCGTACCAGCACGTGCGCAAGTGTGGCGTCGGAGTAGCATCGTTGGCAGTTCGATCTGGTCCCTGAATCAGAAACGCGGCATCATTGGTGCAGATGAAGCAGAATACATTCGCTGCCTCGTGGACTGGCTATCTGCTATCTAACAATACTCCTGATATGACACCGCCGGAGTCTTCGTATTGATCACTGAGTAGTTGGCATCGGCTCTCACAACTGGCATGAGCATCTCAACACAGTGCTCCAGGTGCTCATAGTTCCTCAACTTTGGCGTAGTTGGCGTCCCATCTCGTACGACTTGTCCCATGCTCAGGAGCAGGTAGACACAATGAGTCAGGTGCTCGCCATGGCGACTGAACAGCTGGACCTGGTTGTTCAGCCCCTGCTCCCACATTGAAGCGTTGGCTTCGGTACCCCAGGGATCGCTGAAGAACTTCCAGTCATCCGCTGCCACGAACTCTTCGTTGGCGTAGTGTGGACATTGTGGAGGATACCACGCCCAAGTCAGCTGATCCCATGTGCATCCGGCTGAGATTGCGTCTGCTGAAGTGTTGCCGCAAGGTCGAGCCCTTTGTAAGTCGTTTGTCGGCCTCGTCAGATTGGTTTCTGTTCTTGAGGTTGCCATCCCGATTGCAATGCCTATACTGATAGATACCCCAATAGCGACGATCCAGACGTAAACACTTCCCCAGTGACGGCTGATGCAGGAGCGCTCTGGCTGTCTGGGAAGTGCTTGGAGGCTGACTTCATTGAGCCCAGAGTCGTCCAAAGCCTCGTCCGGAAGCTTCTCGTATATATCACGAGCTGGTCGAACGCTGATGATGCTCATTGGATCAGTATATAGTTACTGGACTGGGCATGAATCGAAATTTTTGAGGGAGGTCTGGAGAATGAAACTGCAATAGCTTTACACTGGTACAAGAAGAGGCGAGTGCTGACTTCCAGATTTACCATCGGAGATATTGATGGCTACACTAGTCGCTTTGCTAGTCAGAGTGGAGCAAGAGTCGGATACTGCTCAGCTGGGGGTAAGCCTTATGTCATGTGACTAAAGACTCTTGTCCAACAGGACACGACAAACACAACCGGTGAGCATCACTGTGGAGAAAGACCAGACGTTACCGACTTGCCTGATGCAGAACGTCTGAATTTGTTGTTCTCATGGCATCTGTCGGTAATATCCATATCTGCAGATACTACTTCCGCTCGTATCTTTCGACACCGTCCCTGAACAGAATTCAGAACATCCGCACACGATACGGAAATGGAGAAATCATCTAAGACATCTCGCACATGCAGCTCTGAATACAGCGCGGATATTCACGACAGTCTCCTGAGACAGGGCGATGATGATCCCCCCGACCGCATCCACTATCGAGACAGTCGAGGACCAAACCGATATTCCTTGCTACTACCATGGCTCATCTGTCTAGTACTTTCTATCGCTTTGGTCGTCAGTACCATACGAAAGCCAACCCAATGTGCGACCAGCAACTTTTGGCGGCCGGAAGAGCTTTGTGAGTAGTCCCTTCAAGCTTGACTCTGAGAAGCTCACAAATACCAGTGCCTGCGAAGAAAGAATTACCCGCCTCCTACCATGATGTCGTGTTCGATGCGACACTCGAACATAACTCGAGTCATCTCCTTTTCCGCCCAATTACCGAGCCACCGTATGTGGGTACTCCGAGTGCAGCGATCGACGCAGCATGGGATGAGTTGATGGGAGGTGAGTGCTGGAGAATCTAACTCACCTTCTCCGGTTGACAAGCAAAGATATCGACATATTTGTGACACCTAAAGAACGAGAAGAAATGGGCGTAGATCTGTGGCTAGATCCTGACACTGGACTTCACGTCGGCTTGTAAGCATAGTACTGCTCTTGATAGGCGACATGTTGACCAGTTTTCAAGGCTATCGGTCATGCACGACTTGCACTGTGTGGTATGTCGGAACACTGTCATGACCCTCCGGTTGACTGATCGCTTTTAGAACATGATTCGCAAGTCACTCAGCCCCGAGTACTATCCAGACATGCACCATTACACTACATCGAACCACATTGGTATGTATTCCCTGATCGCTCCGTGGTCGCTGAGCTGACATCAAATTGAACACTGTCTGGACATGCTGCGACTCAGCTTGATGTGTACAAGCGACATGACGCTCATACCGACGAAAGACTCGGAGAGTCGTCCATTCGAAGCGGTTTTCGACACCAAACATTCTTGCAGGGACTACTCGGCTGTTCGAGACTGGTCGAAGGCCAGGGGCTCGGCTGACCCGAAGAGATACCCTGCTAATGCGGCGGCGCTCAAGGGAAGGGAACAACGAGCTGGGTGATTACGTTGAAAGACGTAAGAGGGAAGATAGCTTTGATCCAGCTGTCAGTGTAGCCCAATCCATCAAAGTAGTCGCGGGGGCAATAGATTTGACATCAAGTTCTGAGAGCGAGTGGTTTGCCTGGTCACAATCAATGCTTGTCCACTTCGGACGAGGAGGTCCAGGCAGGTCTAGACAGGGTGCAATCAATGGGAAAGAGGCCGTAGGGGTCGGGCTTTGTGTGGCGCCCCAAAGAGTGGCACAGCAGCATCCTCACCGGTTGTCAAATTGACCTCGCTTAACGACTCTGGGTGATCTGGCCACGGATCAACTCCTGACAATCGGTGATAGTTTAAGCGATGCAGAGTAAGCATTATTCTTCCGAGATATGACCAGACAAGTCCACACCGCATAGTATGCTACTCAGGTGGCACGAGTCTACGCATGATGTAGTGCTCCGGTGAGACCAGCTTCTGTCACTTGATTGAGCTCTGATGGAGATAGCGACAGGGGTCACAGAATTTCTACAGAGGAGTTCCAAAAGACAACTACCCTCCTTGACGACGCAAGGACAACCTCCCACCATCTTCATCCGCCAGCTGCTATGGACACAGAGGAAGAGCATAAGCCGTTTCTGTCCAGATTCAATGGTGGAGGGCTCAGAAGAATGAAGCAGGAGAATCGTACTTGCCCGACGAGATACAAGCAACAAATGCTAAATGCCCTATCGCAACCACTGGCAGTTGTGGCCCTCACGTCTCTGATTTGGGCATCTCTCTATCTCTTCCTGCACGTATGGTCTGGACATAGTGCCGCTACACATAACGCTCATGAGGATTGGACCATCAAATCGCACTCCAGGTTCTCCAATTGCGGCAAATCAGTGTCCGAAGCAGAGAGTCTCGGATGCAGCTACGACATCCTGAGTAACCACTGGGTCCCAAATCAATGCATGGACGACCAAGCGGTGAAGTGGTATCAAGAGGATGGATCTTGGTTCGGCTACGCGGATGAGAACCGGACGGAAATGGTCGATGTGAATGCCATGGGGAACATGGGGATCTACTATACCAGTATGCGAGACCATATCGTCCACTGCGCGATCCTTTGGAAGAAACAATTTGCAGCGTTTTACGGAGAACGAGGATATTATGATTCCTTGATCGTTGATCCGGAACATACCAACCACTGCGTCGATTTCTTGATTGATATGACGGATCACGGGGTCGATTTTCGGAAGATACCAATCAAGGTCGAAGTCGGATTTGCTGGCTGTTGGGTACAGGATTGACCTGTCAGCTTCCAGCAGATGTTTCAGTGAATTCGAAGGGACATGAAGCAAGAGAGAAACTCGCTATGCATTGATGTTGGCACCATTAGATAACAAAGTTGAAACCATTGTCTCGGATCCGATCTGAACAGCGAGATGTAGTGCAGAGTGACCGTTGATGTCCTTCCAATCTATGTTGGTTGCCGCTTCGATCAAGAGTGTAACGGCTGCCTGATGTCCTCGCTCGACTGCTGCATACAAAGGCGTTCTGCCCGTCCAATCTGCAAGATCAGGATCTGCTGAGTGCTCCAAGAGGGTCGTGATGACCTCGATGTTGCCGGTAGCAGCAGCCAAGTGTAATGGCGTGTCCCCGTGGCTATCCTGCTTGTTGATGTCGGCGCCGTGAGCAAGAAGGAACCTTATCATTGTGTTGGACGTTTCCTGTACGGCAAGATGCAGGGCGGAGCGGTCGGTGATAGGTACTTTGGGTGAGGCAATGTGGGGACGCAAATGCTCAGGCGACAGGACATCCTCACGGCCGAGTGTTGGGCTGAACGTCCAGGCAGCTTCCTCTAACACTGGGGTGCTACTGGAACTTAGGAACCCAGCATTCGTCGTCGCACTCCCGTTCGAAGACCGAGGCGAACATTCCAATTCAGTCCTGGCTAGTTCGAAGGAGCACTCGTCCATCGTGGCGTAGCCTGATGTCGCGTGAGACACAACCTCCGATGGACAATCGGTTCTACGGGTCGGATCATCAACGAGTACAGATTTGAACCCTTGACTGGAGTCATTTGAATGCACAGCAGCTTGTAACGCCAGCATGCGCTGTTTTTGATTCTGACCTATGTGACTTGCTTAGTACAGGCCAAGCAAAGCATTCATACGAAGTTGGAATTGACTTACGATAGGTCCGTTGTGCCATTCGATTTTGCCTTCTCTTCCTCTCCTTCCTCTCCTCAAGCTCCTCCAAGACTTGTCTCAGTGCTGCTTGTGAGGACGCAGCGTCCAAAGTTGGTAGCTCCATCATGTATTCAGCAGAGGAGAAGACGATACATTTGAAAACTTGCTAAATATGCCTGCCTGCAGCTTTCGCCGCTTCATCACGGCCACCACTTAACTGGAATTCACCGCCCCCCGCCGAAACACTGCCAACCTGTTTCATGCTCAGGGGCAATCATTCTACCTTGGCATGCAGATAAGACATACTCAAGCTCTCGCATATAGTGTAGCAACACCTCTGTAGCTTGGAAAGAGCTTAGCCTTCTTGCTATGCCAATCCAGAGGGGCAGACGACCAGAAGCCAGCACCGGTGAGCTCGCCAAGGGACGTCTAGCAGAGTTGGGGCCAGCACACACGGTGCAACTTAGTCCCATTTGGAAGACACGGCCAAGATCTGCTCTGGACCGCCGCCACCACCAGGGGAGCCTGTTTCTGAGGCGCTTGGCATCTCGAATTGGTAAGAATGTCAGTGGACCTACCGGTACCAGAACAGACTGACTCAGCACAAACATTGTTGAGCACGTTAGCGCTGCGGACAAAGGCGTCTGTCAAAGGAGAAAAGACGGAGATGAAAGCTGAATATTTTGACCGGAACTTCGCTGTGTATTAATCAAATCTCGCCTATCTTATCAATAGCGATCAGCCAATCACAGGTGGTGCACCCGTACACCGGTTTAGGCCCAGCTGCTTCCGTGAAACTTATACCATCACAAAATAAGCAGAACGAATGGACTGGCCATCTACATGCAGCAGGTGTGGGACGACTATCATGTCATGATGTAGCTCAGACACTGTGAGACAGCTCTCGGGTCTGCAAGCATGCGGCACGATGACCGGACTCATGGTGCACTTGGACGACAAAGCTGTGCCTCTCGCTTGAAGCATTGATATGAGATGTGCATGTAAAGCTGGACTCGGTCTATATTGATCGTGTCATGTCATGTCATGTTCAGCATTACCCTCATTGCTGTTAAACATCATGGACAACTTACAAGTGTCATACATGACTCCTGTGCAGGATGCCTGCAAGGTACGGTGGCTGTATAAACGATGGTAAGTATAACAGCGAGCATCAAGCAGCTTGATTCTCCCAGATACTCTAGAGCCACGAATCTCTCCACCTTGACAAGAGAACTTGACATCTCCATCATCGTCTATTTCTGGCATCGTCGTCCAACAGAATGCGATCATCCGGCATCCCAGTCCTGCTCGCTTTGAGTACGACCCTCCTTGCTCCTGTAGCAATGGCACTTCCCACGACCCAGACAGAGGCGAACATAGCCATCATCGCACGGGACGCCCTACCGCAAGGATGTTCAGGAGGAGGTGAACCCTGCGCGTCCATTCCGAAGGGAGGAGGTTCACCCTTTGTTGAGAAGCGATCACCCATGCCGCAAGGCTGTGGAGAAGGCGGTGAACCTTGTGCTTCGATTCCAAAACCAGGTCGTCCAGGGGGAATTTACAGCAGCTAGGTGCATAGACTGGAATGCAGAATTATAGTCACCGATATACTTTGCTCCAAAAAGTGTTGTACCTCGTCATCTCCACACTCTTCTCCTTCCCTCCCTTGATAGTACAAGGGTCATGACGGACGATTGGAATCAAGAAACAGGAAAGTGCTATAAGCCTCGAGATGGGGCCTTCATTGACCTCTTTGATACTGATGGAAGCTTGGTAATGAGGGAATACCCACCGCTTCCACTGTAAGCTGGATGTATGCTAAGTTTGGGCTACCACAATTCATTTCATGACTGCGTAGTTCAGCGGCCTGTAGAGCATAGCTCGACAGCTTTTAGAGTGGTAGCGTTGTCGTAATTTTGAACATTCGTGTTCTGTGATCGTGTGGTATCATCCTCAATTCGCGGCGTCGGTTTCATCCCCGCCAAGTCCCGTTGCAGTGCATCGGGCAGCCTTCCACCTGCGTCACTTTCGCTCTCCTATACCTTTCCCATTGCAACGACCCCTCCATCCCACTTGAGCTGGTCTCAAGTCTCCTGATCTCACTCCTTCACTCCACTGCACCCAAGCACAATGTCAGGCTACCTCTCCAACCTCCTCACCTCTACCACCGACCGCTACAACTCCCTCCGCCGCAACCTCCTCACCAGCGAAGGCGACGGCGACACCGAAGACGACTCACACATCTCCCGCGTCCTCCGCGCCTACTACCTCGAGAAAACCTCCACCCTGCCCGACTGGCTGCCCCCCGACCCCAAGAAAGCCGTCGCCCCCCCTCCCCCTCCACAATCCACGCTCGGCTCCTCGTACGCCAACCTCTGGAACTCAGCCCCCACCCCCGCCGCGACTCAGCCCATGCAATCCCTTTCGGCGAACAACTCGCGCAACGCCCTCTCCGATCTCTGGGATGCCCCGGCCCAAGCAGCGCAGGGACGTACCGCGAGCCCCGTCTCGTTGCGTGGAGCGGGGCGCACGCCTCTCGCGTCTGGGGGTCATCTGGCCCCTCAAGCGAACGTGAGACCGCTCCCGAGTCAGCGGGCGGGGAGTTATCAGACGCTGGGGCAGGGGCAGGGGAGGCGGGACGGGGCGGGGAGTCCGCAGTTTGGTGCATCGGGGGGAAGCGGGGGAGGGGATGCAATGAGGCAGGGGAGTGTGGGCAGTCAAGGGGGTGGGACGGCGCAGGAGAGATTGAAGGCGAGACTATGGGGACAGGCGGGTGGGGGGAGGGCGGCTAGTCCTGGGTTTCCAACGAGGGATCAGGGGCAGGGTTATGGTGGTGGAGGAGGAGGAGGGGGAAGATGGGGTTGAGGTGGATGGGAAAGAGCTGGGATATACAATGAGACCATGGGATTGGCGTGAGGCTTCTGATTCGGACAGGCCTGGGCTGGCCTGGATGGTAGAGGCTAGCTGCCAGAGCAGGGGAGAGGCCAAGATTGGAAGCCTCGGACAGCATCCATACAATGGTACAGTAGCAGTGCTCGAGCAATAGATTATGCTGCACAGACATATATCAAAGGTATCATACTTGGAGAGGCAGACATGAGGAGATGGCGAGGCGACCAGGAGACAATTCAGAGACGCGTATTGAAGGTCATCGTTGCCAGATGGTCGAGCACGAGATAGACACGAAGCGAGTGTATGAGCGGCACACGAGGCAAGTGCAAAGACCAAGCGGTCGACACCAAGATAGCACAAATGTCACGGAGAAGTCATTTCATTGTCGGCAGGCTCTCTATGTACACACGAGGGTATGAAAAAACTCATCATCTCTTTCTTCATGCCCTCAACCTCTGGCCGTAAGCCTTGGTGGCGTAGTCACCGTTGTGAACGATAAGATCCTCAGGCTTGTAGTCGTGTCGGCCGCTGAAGTAGCTGTCGAGGATGGCCTTTGTGCCGGCGGCGTATCGCTGCTGGGCGTCGATCGAGGTACCGGACATGTGAGGAACCATTGCATTTCCGCCTCCCCACGGGTACTGGGCGTAGCGGAGTGGGTGGTCCTTGGGGGCGGGCTGTGGGAACCAGACATCACCACCGTATCCACGGAGCTGACCGGACTTGAGGGCCTCTGCGACATCCTCCTTGACGACGATGGCACCACGAGCGGTGTTGACGAGCCATGAACCTGGGAAATCATTAGTACGTCTGAAGTCCACCGTTGAATCAGCACTCACCCTTCTTCATCTTGCTGAGGAGCTCCTTGTTGAAGAGACCGCGAGTCTTCTCGTGCAGTGGGCAGTTGATGGTGACAACGTCGCACTGGGCGAGCATCTCCTCGAGATTCTCGACGCGACGGCAGCCAATCTCCTTCTCCTTCTCCGGGCTCAATGGCTGGTAGTCAAAGTAGAGGAGCTCCTTGCAGTCGAATGGCTTCAGGCGGCGGAGCACGCGCTCACCAATACGACCAACAGCGACGGTACCAACGACCTTGCCCTCGAGATCATACTCGTTCTTGGCGACCTCGGCGACGTTCCAGTCACCGCGGGCGATCATCTCGTGAGCGGGGACAAAGTTGCGGACGAGAGTGAGGATTGTCATGACCACATGCTCAGCGACGGAAACGACGTTGGAGCCAGTGACTTCAGCGACTGTGATACCGCCGTTGGTCTTGTTGGCGGCATTAAGGTCGACGTGGTCGGAACCGATACCAGCGGTGACGGCGATCTTGAGGTTCTTTGCCTTGGCCAGGCGCTCAGCAGTGAGGTAACCAGGGTGGAAGCTGTGGGCAAGGTCAGTAGGTGTGGCGTAGCTGCAGAGCTCGTGTGTGCCTTACGGGGTGGTGATGATGACCTCTGCGTCCACGAGGTGCTTGTCAAAGGTCGAGTTCTCGCCCTCCTTGTCGGAAGTGGTGACCAACTCGTGGCCCTGCTCCTCAATCCACTTCCTAATACCGAGCTCGTTCTCGGTGGTACCTAGCATCTTCGGCTCGTCCTTGGCGTGCTTTCCGCCCTGTATGCGGGGTCAATTGCCGATGTCTTCCGGAGAAGAGCTCTGGATTAGGCAGAACTTACATCGTAGAGAACGAGGAGAACCTTGCCCTGTCGCGAAGAAGTAGCCGTCAGCGTCCTGACACCTCCAGCTTGACGGAAAGCAGAATTGATGGGGGAAGCTTTAAAAGCAGAGGGGGAAGCTCGCAGACTAGCTGCGGCGGGGCGCGAAAGACGAGAAGCTGCACGGGCAAATACCATTTTGAAAGAGGAGATGAGTGATAGAGGTGTATGAAGACACGGGTTGCCGGGGGGGTAGGGCGGGTTTTAATAGTCTGAAGGAGCAATTGTTAGCTGAAGTAGTGCTTCTGACATGAGTAGGAGATCATCGATGCGCGGGTGGAGCTCTTGACTCTTCGCAGGCCGGAAATGCGGAGCAACAAGCTTTCTCCCCAAACTCTGACGTCTTTTTCTTAGCTAGGTCACCCTTGGAGCCATGTAGGCCCCATCTCTTGCGCCGCCCGTTCATTTTCCTGGCGATAGTGCTGGTCTCTGCACTTGTTTCCCGGATCGAAAGTGCGGCATGGACAAAGACTAGTGATCACTGGGTGGTTTCATACCTTTATTCTTGGTGGGACTAGCTGTTGGAGGCCAATTGACTGACGGTAAACAGAGTGAGCAGCAGCTGTATAGCTAGGAATTAATAGACCAAAAGCGTCAGAATGCTATCACAAAGCTGCCCCTCCACGCGGGCCTCTAGCTCATCTTATACCTGCCTCGCACCTCGCACGGGGCGTCACCAGGACACGCTCCGAAGACGGTGAGCGGTCTGTCTCCATATCCATCACGCATCCATCCCACATCTCGCCGATGTCTGGATCAGACATTGGGTCGTGGATCCAAGCTTTTTGGTTGATGGCTAGTACCGGTTCAGATACCATCTGTCACACCCACATGTGCCGTGTCCTATTTGGCTCGACCCTAGCCATTGACGTTCAATTGATGGAGGACAACTCCGTCTAGTCATGGATTCCACGCTACGGTTGATGCTAGATGGTCATCGCACTTGACAACGCTGATGGACAGGCTATTGATGAGATTCACAGCTTGATCGAGCTTGGAGCCACGAGGGAATCGTCTGTCTTGGCTACGCCAATCCAACTGGTGGGGTTTTCCCTCTCATTCGCTGTTGATGTTTGGGTGCCTTTTCTTGGGCTCTGGTGACCGTGTCGGCGCGCTTAGACCTGGCTGGCTGCATGTCTCCAATAATTTCTTGCAGACGAGCTGAAGCTGATACAGCAGCAGCTCGAGCTCGAGCTTACTCCCACCACCAACTGCGGGGTTATCTTGTCAAATCTGGCAATCCAGCCCGGCCGATGAGGGGCAGGTTTTGGTCACAACTACCAGTCCAACGTAAAATTCGCAAGCACCAGCGCGAATACAGTAGTTGCGCATCTCCGGACAGGTACCCGAGGTAAGCGCAATTTCAATTGACCCTTCTAGATCTTCAATATCTGGTCAGATGTTGATCAATTGACGTACAATGTGCTCACAAACACTGGCGACACTGACGATTTGCTCCAATTGCCGCGTCATTTGCCAGCTTCCGAAGACGGCCTCTGCATTTCTCGGCCGAACCTTGACCGTCAGCCTGCATCTAGTCCTTTACAGTGCGAAATATCCCGATGTCCAACAGAGATCGGAAAACCTACCCGTGGTAGACATCCCCTTAGTGGTTCATGCTTTGCTTTGTCACTACCGGAATCGGCATCTGGTTGTTCGACAGAAGCATCGGTCCGTCTCATAGGATAACTTGACTATACCATTGGGGAAACAAATCCCTATCAGCTATCACTACCACTACCACCGCTGCCGTCCCCGTCTGCGCCTGCTGGCCCTTCACCACCAGTAGCCGTCTGCTTCTTCGCCTTGTCTCGAGCCCGCTTCTTAAACTTCTTCTCCCGGTTCCGCCGCGCCTTCTTCTCCCGCTCCGCCCTCTCCTTGACCTCCTTGGCTTCCTTTTCGGCTTCTTTCCGTGTTGCTTCCGCTGTGTCAGCTTTGCGCTTCTTGATTCTGCCCTTCTTGCCCAACCGCATCCGCTTTGTTCCGGAAATGTCTTGCTCTTTACCGTGTGGCTGTCGGTTGTCTCCTCGTACTCTATGCCGTTCCGAGGGTATCACAGTCACCTTCCATGCATATCTGCTACCCGGCCATGGAGCTCGGGACCGTTGCCGAACTTCCTGTCCAGATACAGCGGCTGATCGGTACTCCTCTGCAAGTTCTCTTGGAGTCGGTCCAGTGAAGTAGTATGTGTCTGGCCGTCTGGCTATCCTGAATCTGCCCTCTGCATCTGGCGTAGGAGACCTCAGAGTAATCTTTGCCGGTTGTGATGCATTGCCTTTTGCTGGCCTCGAGAATAGATTGAACTCGGCTTCCTCCTCTTCTGCCACTTGTGCAGTCACGTCCGGAGCGGCATACTGCTGGACGATCTCATAATCCAATTGTCGCGCTCTGAACGTATCGAGTGCACCATCATCCGGCGAGCTTTCGCGCGAGGAGCCTGAGCCTCGAAGCTCTTCTCTTCGGACTCTTGAAGAGAATCAGCGATGCTGTGAACGATCCTTCTGCGGTACCTACCTCTTCGCTCGCGGCACCTCGAACATCGCATGCGTATGTCAGTATTACAGAGGTCAGGTGTAGTAGTCGCAAAAAGATGTACGACGCATGAGCTGCCTCGGCCTTGGCGTTAAGGTCGAGCTCAATTTCGAGCTCCATTTCCAATCGTCCTCGTCCATACCCCCAGGCAATCTGAATATACACAATTGACTGCATGCTGACTACAGGATGTCTCAAGAGGCATCTCCTGTCAGCACGCTCGTGCCACCTGAGAGCCGTCACCCACCATGAACCGCTACAAGTCCGGCCGCACTTATCTACACGAATATGGCCTTTGCCTACCACCCCAATATACATCCGGCACAGATCGCAGGGCACCGCAATCCATCGTCTCCAGAGCGTATCGCCAATCTCTCAGTATGAACAGGATATAGGCTCGACAATCTATGCTTTGTCCACGGCACCTGGACGAGCGGGAATTGCTGTCATCCGCATCTCTGGTCCTGCATCAAGAGCTGTATATAATGGGTTGTGCCGTGACAAGCCCATCCCTCGACCACGCTATGCTGCGGTCCGTACTCTCTACGAACCAAATATGCCGGCCTCAATGAGCACCATGCTTGACTCCAATGCCATGGTTCTCTTCTTCCCTGGACCTCGTAGTGTGACTGGAGAAGATGTCCTCGAGCTCCACGTTCACGGTGGACCAGCAATCGTCAAATCCGTGCTGGGTGCTATACCGAGATGTGCCAGCAAGACGGGCAGTATCCGCTACGCAGAAGCTGGAGAATTTACCCGACGGGCTTTCTTCAACGATCGCATGGACTTGACACAGGTCGAAGCACTGGGCGACTCCCTCTCAGCCATGACGGAGCAACAACGACGCTTGTCGGTGCGCGGGACCATCAGCAACCTCACCAAGCGGTATAATGAATGGCGCGAGATGCTCCTGTCAGCACGAGGCGAGCTCGAAGCTTTGATTGATTTCTCCGAAGACCAACACTTTGACGAGTCCCCTACCGAACTTATCGCAAACGTCACAAAGCAGGTCCTGAACCTCCAACGATCCCTCAAGGCGCACACTCAGAATGCAGTCCGAGGAGAGCTCCTCCGAAACGGCATCAGCATCAGTCTGCTGGGAGCACCGAACGCCGGCAAGAGTAGCTTATTGAACAGAATCGTCGGCAGAGAAGCGGCGATCGTCAGCCACGAAGCCGGGACAACAAGAGATGTCGTCGAGGTCTCAGTCGACATCGGCGGCTACCTCTGTAGATTCGGGGACACAGCAGGACTGAGACGCGCTTTGAACTTACCTTCCCCAGACAAGAGCAGGGACATCGGCATCGTGGAACAAGAAGGTATACGCAGAGCCAAAGCCAGAGCAGCCGAGAGCGACTTGGTCATTGTCCTCCTGTCGTTCGAGCAGGACGGGCAGCTGAAGCTCGACTCGGAAGTCATCGAGACTGCCAACAGCCTGATGGGCAAAGGGCGCAACGTCCTCGTCGTAGTCAACAAGATTGATCAGAAGCCCGCCGATCTGTCCAACGGAAGCGTCTACTCGACGATTCAGGCAGCTATACCCACCTTGCAACCTGAGGCAATCCACCTCCTCTCATGCCACCCTCAACCTCAACTATTAAGCGAGAACGCGGCTCCACTAGTGGACCAAGGGGCAGACGGCATAGCTCCCTTCCTCGTCGGTCTGGTGGCCACCTTTGACGCCATGACCACCGCCGTGACCAACACCGCAGACGCCGCTGGGCCCGACGCATCGATATGGCAAGAGTCCTTGGGCGCCACGGAACGGCAACGACTCTTGCTGGAGGAATGCGATGCACATCTAGCATCTTTCGTTGAAGTCGCTGGGGCTGGACTCCAGGGGCAACAGCAGGGCGTACATGAGTCACATTTGCAAGAGGAAAGAGGAGGGGACGGAGAGGTGGACTTTATTCTGGCTGCTGAGCATTTGCGGAATGCAGCGGGTTGTCTGGCTAGGATCACGGGGAGGGGGGAGCAGGGCGATGTGGAGGAGGTGTTGGGGGTTGTGTTTGAGAGGTTTTGTGTTGGGAAGTGAGCAATCAAGACATGGTAGGAGATGATAAGAGATAGTATTGGAAATGCTCTGAAGCCTGCTTCGTAGTTCTATCCCATGACTGAAGGAGAGGAATCCATGCTGAGATACCAAGAGAGATGTGCAAAAGATGATCTAGTTCCCTTTCTTGCCCTGCGCCGTGGATGCTCCTTTATCTCTGCCCTTATCCTCCGTCCGTACTATGCTGAATGATGGATTGAGATGTCGCTGAGTGTCTATGCCGTGATGTCGTGGTGGTAGTGTACATTCCCCAAGTCCTGAATCCGAATGCTATGCCGAGTGATTGGAAGGAAATAGCAAGCCGAGAAATCGATCTAGTTGTAGCCTCCCCTTCCCTCCTCGTTCTGCTCGACGGGACCGTTGTAGCCTCCTCGACCGGCGTTCACGGGACCATTGTACCCGCCACGACCCTCCTCGTCGCCGGCCTTGTTATAGCCTCCCCTTCCTGCGTTGACGGGGGCGTTGTAGCCGCCTCGTCCCTCTTCGTCACCAGTTTTGTTGTAGCCTCCACGTCCGTAGACGACAAGAGGGGTGTTGTAGCCTCCGCGACCCATTGTTGATATGGTTGTTGTTGGTAGTGGGTGTGTTGGGTATATAGTAATGGTGGCGAGATGTCTTGGAGGACGAGTGATGGTATGTGTTTGATATGTATACAATGTCGATGATGGTGAGAAGAAGAAGAAACAGTAAGAGCAAGAGGGCTTGATATATCTCACACCTACGAGGCAACAGTCACACTTGACAAGGCATCCACTGTTCTAGAAGAAAGGTCACGGTCAGGCCAAAGGATGATTAAGATTAGCTGAAGGGTAGCTTTGATGCTCAAAACGGCACGGTACTAAAACGAGGTGTCAAGAGTCATAGCCCTCTGTGACGGGAGGCCGCAGCGGTGTCAACCTGTAGAGTAGTGGCTGTCAGGAAGAACAGCGTGGGTGTCAGATGGGGACCTGCAAGGACCATGTCTTGATTGGGGAAGGAGGTGAAAGGTCATAAGGCTGCGAGGTCGATCCGAGATCCGTGAGCTGATGGGAGACTGATAGTCAAAGCATAAAGAAAGTGGTCACAGGTGAGTGCGAGTTGGTGTCTTTACTCAGCCACGACTAGACGGATAGCAAAAAAAAGTGCCAGATGAAGTTGAAGATGCCCTGGGAGTCAGAAATAATCCGCCAGCCGCATCTGTCATCATACGGCAGCGGCCTGATCCAGCTGATTGGTTTTTTCGACGCATGGTAGTGAAAAGTACCCGAGTACCTGCATTCGGGGCCGGTTCGTTGGGAACGTGAGATGACAGACGGATGCATGTTTGCATGTCTTGTTGATCGGACACGGGTCATGGTCGATGCCGTTTGTCCGCATACATTCGTTTTGTATCATTGTCTTTGTTGCATTTGCTGACCCAGCACAAGGACAGATAACAGATACCGCTTTGCAAGTATCTCATTAGCTTCGACGGAGAGTCTCTGCTTCCGTCCCTAGTCATAGGCAACAGCTATTGATACGCGAAGAAGATTGTGACTGGCATCTATCAAAGGATGTTGGTTCCGGGAACGTGACGAGTGACAGGGAGACCATCTCAACCAAGGTTTTGGTCATGCCTGTTCAGCCATCAGCCCTGACACTTCGATTTTGGCCTGAAGTGGTTAAATCCCTCGAATAGTGTCCGTCCAGCTGGTAGCAAAGGGACACCAACACGGCCGCAGGGCTATGAACAGAAGCAGCACACTCGTGGCTGACGGAGAGATCGTATTCGCCAGAGATCTCGTGTACGCGTCCTCTGAGGCCCCCAAAATACCTACTTCTGTCTTCAGACACCGAGCGGTCACTTCCATTGGTCGGATGTGTTCATCCTCTCATCTATTTTGAAGCATGGTATTTTCGGCATCGTGCACAATTACCGAGCATGGGAGAATGTCAAGCGAGTGTACGTCGCACCAGAAGCTTCCTGATGTCTACTCTACGACTTTTGTGCCGTACAGAAGCATCACATGATCGGGTTGACAGGCATGACAGGCATCGACCTGCAGGGCGACATTCGAAATGGTTGGTAAGCATGTTCCGATGTCCAATGCTACCCTACATTACACTACTTCATGCCGCGATTACTCAACCTCAGGACCGTCCCCATCTCTTCCAAAACTTCCAGTCAGGTCCTTCTCTTCCACCACGCCGCCCAGAAGAGTAAACCCTTAGAAAGTACAGCGGTACACCCGCGACGATAAACGCAACCACAATCATTGTCTGCAGCGGCTGCGCAAACACTGCCCTGCTCAACAAGAAAATGCTGACGGCGCAGAAGATGACCGGGGTCGTGATCCAGCACTTGTATGGTCTATCGAGTTCTGGCTCCCTGACGCGCAGTACAATCAGGCCCAATACCGTGAAAAAGTAAAAGGTATACCCTGCCACACCGTAGAAGGTGGTGAGGGTGCTGAAGTCGCCGACTATGATGTAACCTGCCGTGATGGTAGCGTTGAGTATAGTGGCCATGATTGGTGTGTAGAAGAAGCCTGCGTCGTCGGCGAAGAGCCTCGCTACCTTGGACATCTGGTTGGTCCTCATCGGTAAGCGAATTGCTGTATCTTTACTCCAGCCAAGGCGCTGGAACCATGAAGGCAACAAGCCTTCTCGCGAAGCCGCGTACACCAATCGTGAGCTCGTAAATGTCGTGGCTGCCAGACTCCCGTAGCAAGAAAAAGACACCACCAATGCAAAGCAAAATGCGCCAATTGGACCAAAGACTTGCTGTCCAAATGTGACCGCTACCGTGTTCGATGAGTTGATCGTGTGTATAGGCAGAACCAGTAGGTATGATACGTTCGCCAGAAGATATGATACAATGACCATGGCCAAGGATGTGTGTATCGTCCTCGGAAGGTCTCGTCGTGGATTGATGAATTCTCCAGTAACATAATTCGTGTTATCCCAGCCATCGTATGCCCATAGCCCGGCATACAGCGCCACCGCCCATTCGCTCAGGTCGTGACTTGTATTCTCAAACCATCCAATCTTTTTCCACTCGTTACTCGGCTGGCCCTTGTAACTCAATCCCGTCGCGGCGACCACCAATCCAAGCACTCCAACTCCGACCAGTGCCACAAACTTGAGAAATAGCAATACATCTGTACTCCTTGTCGCCATCTTGGTTGATATGCAATTCACCAGTGTCGCCATCGCCAACCCCCCAAAAGCAACCCCCTTGTTCAACCACGTGCTCACCTCCATCGCATCCGGCCCAACCACTGCTCTTACAATATACTCCCCAAAGATAATCGCAATGATGGCCGCGCTCCCAGGCTTCAACACCGTCACCGCAACCCACGTGAACAAGAACCCAGCCCACTCTCCATAGATCTTGCTCAGATACACCGCTGGTCCACCACTCAGCGGTAGCGCCCCTCCCAGCTCCGCATAGCTCGATGCGCCAGTCCACGCCAACGTGCCCGCTATGGTCCACACGATCAGCGCAGCGCCAGGGGAGCCCGCGTTCTTATTGACCTGCGCTGGAGAGGAGAAGATGCCAGACCCGATAATCAGACCAATGATCAATGACATGCCATTCAGGAACGTCAAGGACTTGTGCTTCTCCAGTCCTCCTCCTGCTTCAGTGTTGTTCGCTGTCGGGGCGCCAATGGCTGTGTAGCCTTGTCCTGATGTGGAAAGAGGGAAGAGGTTCGGAGCAAAGTCGAAGGCAGAGGAGACGGAAAAAGACCGTCGCGAGTTGAGAGGTCGGCCATTGGGAGGAGATGTCGAGGGGGAGAGTTTGCGGGACGAAGGTACGCCAGAAGGTGAGGAGGACAAGGACGTGCGTGGGCTACCGCTGCTGGAGGCTAGGGATGCGAGTTCGAGGGAGTCGCGATCGGCATGCGAGGAGGAGGCGCCCGCGCCCACGGTGGTATAGCGGGCCATGTGTGAGAGGGTAAGAGGTCATATCGATGCCATCTGCATCTTGTGGGGAGGAAGAATACTTGGGCACGAAAGAAGAAGAGATTGGGAGCTATGGTAACGTTATTATGTGCATCGGTTCAGGAGAAAAGCTGGCCAATCAGAAGCCAGAAACGCCGCAAGCAAGAAGGACAACCGTGAACGGCTCTTGAGCATCATTGCATCTCGGATCTGCCCATCCCCACCTCGCCTTCTCTTATTATCTCATCGTCCTTGATACAGAGGGTGTGTATGAATATCATCTATCGAACCGTGGAAGTGTTCCTAAGAATAGGTAGCTTTTACCAATCTTGAAGCTCGGCCCCCTCTTTGACCTATAGGTCACGATTAACTCATTCTCTACCTTCACTAGATCGATCTCGGGCTTCATCACCTCGCCAGTTCTCGGTGGTAGTGTCATCGCTGGTGTACTGCTTGTCGGCGATACGACATACCTGCGCTAGCTGGACACCGTCGACATACTTAAAGTCGAACATTACATTATTGACATTTGTTTTCTATCCGAATGGCCTGTCAAGCACATACTTTTCTGAATTGAAATCCACCTCTGATCCCGTGATCTTCCCCCGAAGCTTCAGATACCACATGGCCAAATCTTGTCCCCAAGCCTGGTAGGCATCGTACTTGCCCTCGGTACCGAGCTCGATAGGCGGCTCGGGTGCGCCATACGCTTCTGAAGCATCGTAGTAGTCCGAAGTGATTGCCTCTTGTCCTTCAAGCGTCTGCAGAGCGCCATCATACCACACTACCGACCGCAGTTGCTCGTACTCTGATGGGAAAGCGGGTACAAGCTTCCCGCCGATCCTTATATTCCGATTGTATGGCATCTTGTCGAAGGGAAGTCCAACATATGTCCACTTGACGGAGCAGAGGTAGAGCAATCGTGGGCGTCCTGTCTCAAAATCGGTAATGAAGTGGCACGGCTGTTGGGTCTTGACATGCACAAGCATGACCGGGTTGAGTTGCCACCAGTCACAGATGGCAGGACTCACATCGCAGTCGATGAATTTGAGATCTCCCTTTGGTCTGTGTCCGGCAGGCCTTGTGTGGTACTGGTCGACAAGCCTTTGATACCCAGCGTTGTAAGCGTCGCAGACAGCGGGCTCGTCAACGCATGATTCGTTTGCATGAGCTACCAAAGAGTACGTCGAAAGCCACCCTTTTATTCCTGGATTAGTGCCACCAAGATATATCCAATTCTCGTGGGCTGAGCCTTTACCGTATCCTCGGACACCTCCGCCAACTTCGCCATCATGCAATCCGATAGGTTCCATTGACTCGGACCAGACTTGCGTTGCATTACGTATGAGCGGAGTCGTGACGTGCTTGTCGTAAAATCGAGTGTCCTCTTGAGCCCCAGTGTCCGGAGAGCCAACGCCTGACGTCGCAGAGTTCTGCGCTAGGTATTGTCTCGTCTGATTGTGAACATATGCTTCATATTCCACTCCCGCCACATATGGGCTGAACGCCAGAAACCAGGTGGCCGTGAGTATCGTTACGATAAGCGCTGTTGTAAATAAAGTGCCATACCAGCAAAGCTTATGGCACAGCCACCAGACCTTAGACAAGAAGCCCATGTGCAGTTTCTGTACAGTCCAGATCTCGTGCCGAGAAGATTATGAGAACAAGATCACGGGTATATGAAGGTAGGAAACAGCGAAGAGATATGGTACCATAAATGACGTGAAACAAATTTGTTGATTTTGAAGCCGAGCTGACCGGAAGCCAGCCAGCCGAATATGCCTTGTCCAAACTACCACAACGACACCGTATATGCTGGTCATCTCCTTCCCACAAAGTTGCAGTGATACGTGAGGAAATTATGGAATTCCATATAGGGTACGGGCAATGAGCGATGTCGAGTATTCGAGCGTCTCGGATCAAGGACAATATTTTTTTGGCTTAGTCAATAATCGAGTGGCGAAATCTGGCAGATCTGCCACATCTGATGGGATAACTGTTCTTCGTGTTCCTGACCAATCCTTTCGACTTTTCGGATACCACTCTACACCCAACATGGTCAACGAAGAGAAGAATATTGTCATTATCGGCGGCGGGATCATTGGCTGCAGCACTGCATACTTCCTGACCCGCCACCCTTCTTATGATCGCACCAAGCACAGGGTCACAGTTTTAGAAAGCTCAAAGATTGCTGGTGGTGCAAGTGGCAAAGCTGGCGGACTGCTCGCCTTGTGGGCATACCCGAGTCAGATAGTGCCACTTTCCTATCGCACACACAAGGATTTGGCCGACGAACATGGCGGCGCCGAGCGATGGGGCTACCGAGCCGTACACTGTGGCGAGATTGACTGCCGTGGCCGAGACCTCAAGTCGAAGGACAGTGTCAAAGGAAAAGACGGCGAGATGGACGACAAACACGGATCTGCGCTCAATGGCGAGAAGGAGGCGAACAGCTCAGTCAGTCTGCAAAAGCGATCGAAGGAAGCCTTGGGCAAGCTACGAGCCGCTGGAGTGCCGGACGACATGGACTGGGTCGCAGCAGAATGTATAGGCGGCTACGAAGAAATGGGTGACCCTACAACTACGGCTCAAGTACATCCTTACCACTTTACAACGTCCATGGCCAAGCTCGCTGAAGAAGCCGGTGCGGACGTAAGGATCGGTGCGCAAGTCAAAGAGATCAGATATAGTGAGGACGGTCAACGCGTAATTGGTGTTACCTACCAAGACAAGAACAACGATCATCAGGAGATTGATCTGCCAGCCACCGATGTGGTAATTTCAGCCGGGCCTTGGTCCTCCAAGGTATATCCAAAGGCACCGATATCCGCACTACGAGCGCATAGTGTCACGATAAGACCGACTCGACCTGTTAGTGCCTACGCCTTATTCACACAGATCAAATTACCGTTGGGCTTTGGTCAAACAAATGAGAGTAGACGGATGAAGAACAGAAGCCAGGAGGTTGTCTCCCCAGAGATCTATGCCAGACAAACAGAAGTCTACGCTTGTGGAGAGGGAGACCGTCTCGTCCCTTTACCCGCCAGCACAGACCTTGTACAAGTCGACGAGAAACGGTGTCAGGACGTTGTGGACTACGTGTCTAGCATCAGCGATGAGTTGCGAGACGGTGAGGTGACGGCCAGACAGGCTTGCTACCTGCCGAATGTGACCAAAGGAAGCGGTCACCCGTTGATAGGACCGACCAAGGTCAAGGGTCTTTTCATGTGCACAGGACACACATGCTGGGGAATACAGAACGGCCCTGGGTCAGGAAAGCTTATGAGCGAGTTTATCTTTGATGGCGAGGCAAAGTCAGCAAACGTCAAGGCACTCGATCCGAGACTCGTTTTGTAGATAACGATGTAACGACGGTGGACGAGGACACAGCATGCAGTCCACCAAGTCGGACTCATTAATCAGGAATTGACTTTCAATCTTCGATGGGTCATCCATCAATGAACGCCACAGACCTCACCAGCGACGAACGTTCGAACGACGAGAATACATTTCTACGTTGAGAGCCAAATGCTTCCCGTCCACTGATTGCATGACTCTGGATCTTTATACTTTGATCGCTCGCTAAAACCAGCTTGACGGTTTAGATGAAACATCGGGGGGTTCCCCTCCAAGGAACTCCCCCACAATCCGGGCTGTCCGCACAGAAGGAACTCGCACGCTTGTGGCCCTCTTTTTGGCGCCCATCGACGGTCTGGAAGCCAAGCAGACCTTGGCCAGATCAAGATTCTGTCCCGTCTGCCATCGTCGACTCGCCTTATCATTCCCCTCTCGACTTTCCCATTTGGTCATCGAGCCGGCGTCCATAGTCGCGTCTCACGATGACTTGTTCAGTATGGTGGACGCCATAAGCACAATTTATTTCCCATCGACGACTCACGTGTCACCCCACATGACCGTCATCGGATACGTCTTATCACAAACGCCCCTTTGCGTGCTCGCCATGTGTTGCCACGCGATGGCCGACAAGCTTTTGCGATGTGGCCGTTTGGCGGATGTCACCGTAGAGGTTGACAGGCAGAATATCAACAGGTTCGAACGACGGCCAGTTTCACCCTAGTGTGAAGGATTCCCATCTTGGATGTCCATGGCTTGAGGTAAGTGAACGGTCGGTTAAGTTCAATCATTGTCACACTAGACGTGATGGAGGACGTCTTCCTTTTAAGACCGGAGAAGCACTATAAGCAACCCCCCACCAGTTTCCTTCAACCCGGTCGGTCTCCTTGCAAGGTTTCCTTTCTCTAGGGCTTCGTATTTTGGCTCCTATTGACGGTGCACAACCGCAACTCTCGACAAGATGAAGCAAGAATACGACGAGGATGGCAACGCGGTGCCCAGCATCAACCCAGAGATGTACATTGCGGTGGTGACACTATCACTCGTTTTGTCTTCTCTCTGCGTCGGTCTACGCTTCTATGTCAGAGCGTCTATGATCAAGTCGTTTGGTCGAGATGATTGGGTTCTCCTTGCGGCACATGTATGTCATCATCCCTGTCCTATCAACAATACCCACTGACCATGCCTGCCAGGTTGTGTATTGTGCTCACGCGCTTCTACTCATTGCTTATGCGGCGAACATCCTGCACAACGGCCTAGTGCCCACCTTCCTCACGTCGTTCGAAATCCTCGAATTCCAGGGCTGGATCTACGCCATCGACCAAGTCCTGATCAAAGGCGCCCTCGCCGCCTTCTTCCTCAAAGTCCTCCCCAAGAACTCATGGCAACGCAAAGTCATCTGGATCTCCTTCACACTCTTCGGCATCTTCACCACCGTGTTCGGCTTCCTCAACCTCTTCCAATGCGGCGACCCCCTCGACCTCGAGAACCCGACGCCGACCTGCCTCTCCCTCACCGCCCTGCAGCGCCTCTCGTACACCTCGGCGGCCTGTAACACGCTCATGGACTGGCTCCTGACCCTCATGCCCATCACCGTCATCTTCCGCGCGCAAATGTCGCGACGCACCAAGATCAGCGTCATCCTGCTCATGCTGCTCGGCGCCCTGGCATCCATCATCTCCATCGTGCGCATCCCCTACATCGACCTCGGCGTCATCGGCACCTACGACACCTTCACCAAAGTCACGCCGTTTATCATGCTCGCCCTCTGGGAGAATTGCGTCGGCATCATGGCCGTGTCGCTCGCTGCGTTGCGTCCGCTTGTCCGCAAGGTCTTCAAGGATGAGTACGGGAGTGATGCCCATCTCAAGCAGACGGGGACGATCGGGGGCACGAGTGGGAGGGGAGGCACGAGGGGGAAGGATGGGATTACCATTGCGACCGAGTGGGAGGTGGAGGGGGAGGAGGCGAAGAGTTTCGAGGTCTAGGAGGGTCCGCTATCTATCATCGCTTATGATGGCGTGCCGGGAGGGGCTAGATAGAAGACGAGGGGAGAGGGCAAGGGGGTGCTCCTGAGAACAGTTCGGTCGAGCGAGTGGTTGGAGTTCGGATACCCTGTTTGGTTGTACGATATCTGTCTGTCCTTACTATACCCATTTCTATCTACCATATCCATCTTGCCTTTCCTGCCCACAGCAGTATGATCGTGCCGCCGTTCTACCCGTTGCGAGCCAGCACGAAAAACAGAACGACTACAACGAAGTCTATCTACCTTTCTCTCTTCCCCATCGTCCATCTGTTCCATGTCGTCGGCCACTCCGCATCTAGTTGTCCATTCGAACCATACTTGCACGTTGTCTCGATCCGGAGCGTCCCGTGCAGGAGAAGCAAGGCTTGACACGTCTTGTCCCCGCGAGCTACCACTCGTTGAGATATGGTGCGGCTCCGCTCCGTACCTTGGTTGACATTGGCCCCCTTGCCAAGGAAGTGTCGGTTGGAAACGAGGGAGAGGTTTAGGTGAGGCTGAAGACAACAATTTGAGCCATGGATAGGGGGAGTTGGTGAGGGGTAAGGTGAACAGAAGATGGATGTTTGTTTGTGGCACGGTGGACATGGCAAAGATTGACCGAAGACAGAAAGGTGCAGCTTCTACGTCGTTCATTTCGTAACATCTCTTGTTTTACATAATCTGTTTACAAGAAGAGTAATCATAACCCTATTTCTCGTTACGTGAATGATATGCAGCAAGTCGAACAGTCTACTGCTGCTTCTGCTTGTGGGCTCTCTTGCCCTTCTTGCCCGCCGGAGCAGCGCCATAGGTCGCGGTAGCAGGTCTGGCCCAGGCTGGGGAACCAGGGCATTCCTCGACTTCGAGACCGAGATCCATGTTCTTGAGGACGGTGGAGAAGCCCTGACTCTTGGTGTCGGGGGAGTTGCACATCTTCTTCTTGTCGTCGCTGGCTTCGGCAACGGCCATCTTGTTTGACCCCTCAATGTCATCAGGGTACTCGATGTTGAAGACGGGCTTGCCGGCCTTGATGAATTGCTGGAAGGTCTGGCATTCGTTGTACTGGTGGCACTGCTCGTTGACGCTGAAGTGGACGTTGGGGAGGACTTGCTTGGCCATCTCGCCGGCGTTCTTGAGGCCGATGGACATGCCGCGCTTGGTGGCTTGTTGGGCCATCCAGTTGACGTAGTTGACTGCGTCTGCCTTTTTGAGGCCGAGACCGTTCTCGTTGCTCTGCAGAGATATGTCAGTATGAAGACAGATGAATGAGTGAGGAGTGTAACGTACGTAGCCGTCGACATTGTCTGGGTCAATGGCGTCGCAGCCCTTGGTGGCAGCGAGCTGGATACGAGCAGTCATGATCTTCTTGACGTTGGGCGAGGTGATCTTCAACCACTTCTCATCCTCCCAACCATCCATGACGGAGCCCATGTCGCCAGCCTGGAACTGCTTAGAGTCGGGACGGTATGGTTCATAGCTGTGCCAAGTCAGTATAACTTGTATCCGGTGGCAAAAATGCGACTTACGATCCGGCGGAGAAGTAACAGATGACCTTCTTCCCCTTGGCGTGCAAGTCGTTAATCGTGGCAACTGGAGTCTCAAAGAGATCCAGATCATAAGCCTGAGCATCAAAGGACATGGCGTTGTCGCCAGTCACCTTCTGGTTGAGGACAATCTGCCAGGTAGTGCTGACGGCAGGGAACCAGATCTGCTTGGTAGGCGCCGCAGCGGCTGCACCGACGAGGAGAAAGATGGCTGAGGAGCGCATGGTGGCTTCGGGAGATGCTGACCGTTCCGGGATGTTGGTATCGAAAGGTGAAGAGGTACTTTTGGCAGCGGACAGAGCAGAAGTTTTATACCAGTTGAGAGAGGTTGGAGCCCGTGAGCGTTTTGCTAAAACGGTCGCAGAGTTGTATGGTCGTGGCTATCATGAGACTTGGCTTCGTGACGTTGGACTATCCGACAGCTATGGACAGATGTAACGGTTTGTTGCTGCTCAGAGCTCTGCTCGAGGGAGTGAATCAATGGACAAAGGGGCGTGTGGTAGGGATCCAGCCCAAGCAACCAGTGCTAAACAAAGAGTGAGTGACAGTGGTGGTCGTCGAGACCGAATATGAGCGCATGCGTCCAAGATATACCTACCTTGTATCCATATTGTGGCAATCTACAAGCCGGTGAAGTGGAGCAACAACACTATGTTGCAAGCCAAGAAAGAATAAAAAAAAAGGGCTAGTAGACCCGCGGTTGGCAACGTGCATAGAGATGAAACTGAAACGGCGCCTGCTGATGCTCAATTGGGAGGCAGGTACCTGTGCCACTTGTGGGTACGTCCGGATCCGGGGGGTTCCATGGCGCTTGATTCGACCTAGATCTACTCCACTACCGGTAGAGCCTCATGTTCTCATTTTACTGACAAGACTTGTACGGTCGTTGGGAGCGGGGTCGTGTTACTGACAGAGGTGGTGGCGTCTAGGTTTCCGCAATGCGGACGAACCTTGTGTCTTCAAGGCTTCCCCCAGCCCTTTGACACTAAGGTGAAGCTGGTACCTGCGTCGAATTAACCAGGTCCCTGCTGAATAGAGTCTTGTCAGAGGACGACCAGAACGGACGGCCAAGCTTCTCCTGTTCTTCTGTCGTGCATGTAATAAAACGTGAGTGGTAGGAGTAAAGGATAGTGTTTGTTGGTTATTGCAACATTTGGCGGTGTGCACAAGAAAGGAGCAAGTCTCCACAGTAAGAGGCCCTGCCAATTTCCACAATGCCATTTTCCCAGAATACCCATCAAGGCTACACGCCGGGCCAGAACATGAATTGATTGGATGTTGGCCTTACACAGGGCACTAATTCCCGAGCCGGGCGGCAGATGATGCTTGTTCCCTGAAAATTGACTTGGTCATTGACATACGAACTACTGCATGTCATTCTCCTTCATCCTTTGACAATAAAAAAAAAAGAGAATTGATCATCACGAGAATCACACACAATCGGAACGTCTGTCCGGTCTGGGCTGGTTTCCCTCCAAACGGTCGATCTATCGACACCAAAGAACGTTGCGACTATCCGTCTCTGATCATCCATGGTTTGACCTATAGCCACGACCATTTCTGTACATACAGAAACAGTCCAACAAGGGCAGGCATATTTCCAAACACGTCCAAAGAGGAAATAGAGATCAGAGACAGATCAAGGATTGCGATTCGCTTTCATCAACAGTGTGTCGTGGTATCCCACTGTAACTAAAAAGAAAGAGTACGCCCGTGGTTTCGACTCCACCGCTCGCTATGCAGGTAAAAGTAAGAGCAATCACCCAAAAAGTATCTTTCACAATGTCTCTTCTTTCTCCCCGTCACTGTTTCGACTCTTTGCCTCGTCCTTCTCACTCGTCCTTTTCGCTTCCTGTCGGACTAGGTGGGACAATCACCGTGACCGGAGGACTAGGCAGCATACTCGCCCCATCAAACTCCCCAAATCCCATATCCGGCGTCTTGAGCCTAGGCGGACTGCTAGACGGCATGATCGTCTCATCCCCTTCATCGATCCCATCTTCCCTCTCCTTCTGCCCATCTTCATCCAGCGACCCTTCCGCACCTGTAGATCCAAGATCAACGCTATCCCTCCCAGCCCTCCTCCTCTCCCTCCTCCTCGCCCTCTCTCCATCCGCATTCTCCCTCCTCCTCCTGACCCTCAAACTATCACTTCTTCCCGGCTCCTCATCCCCTCTGAGGCCTTGCAACAAACTCGCCGCACGATCAGCCACATCCTCCCCCTCGCTTCCCCCCTCCTTATCCTCGACCACACTCTCCGGAGTCAACAAGGGCTCCTCCACCTCCTGGCCCCCATCCTCCACACCCGGCAAATCCGGAATCTTCTGCCCACTCGCGATCCGCTTCTGATGCCGTTCATTCAACCTCGCCCTCCTCCTGCGGTCCCTCGTCTCACGCGTACTCGGCGCCGCGGCCCGCAACTTCTCCAACAAAAGATCCATCGCGCCCGTCCCCGGATTCGGGCTCCCAGGCGCATTGCTATCCGGCGTCGCCTCCCCGCTCGTACCCACCGCCACCGGCCCCTGCTTGCGGCGCATACTCGCCTCCATGCGCCGCGAATTCTCCTCCAGCCCCAGGTTCTTCTCGTGCGACCTGTTATACTCCGCCACGAAACCCGCTAGTTTGGCGAAGAACTCGCGCCGGGCATTCTCGTCCGCGTTGTCGTCGCCGAAAAACGTCAGAATGTCCGAGAAGGTCTTGCGCATGTCGTCCAGGTACAACTGCATCTGCTCCGCCTTGCGCCGCGCTTCCTTCATGCTGCGCTGCACGATCTGGCTCACGCGGTCTTCGGGGTGGAACTTGCGGGGGTCCGACAGGTTGCCTGAGTCGAGGGACATCTGCACGTTCTGCACGTTGTCGATGTATTTCTTGGCGTCTTGGTCGATTTGGTCCACGTTCAGCTTGGCGGCCGCCGTGACGCCCCCGATGTCCTCGGTGAAGCCCTCGTATTGCGGGTATTGCTTGCGGACGAGGCGCTCGATGTAGTCCATTAAGGTAGACTCGTTCTTGTCGTCTTTCACCATGCCGAGGCGTGCGAGGGAGCTGAGTTTGAACCCGAACGCTTGCTTGTTCGAGTCGTTCATGTAGTTGCCGATGTCGAGGATGAGGCCGAAGACCGGCATGAGTTTGACCGAGTCTCGCAGGGAGTCGGACACTTGCACGACTTGACGCAGCTTGGCCGAGATTTCATCGTACTCTGCTTCGTACGTCCTGGTGAGCACCAGTGCTCGCATGCGAGACTTCCAGTAATGATGGAGCTCGTAAGCGGTGTAAAGGTAGATCTGATCTTCGCGAGTGAGCTCGTTAGGATCCTGCTCGCGAGGTGTGTTATACGCATCAGGTCCAGTCCAGTCTTTGCTGTACGGCGCCATGAGCTTGGCCGTGTTGTCGGGAATGACACACATGTCTTCTCGCTGCAAGAAGTCCATGACCACATTGTTCTCCATGACCTCCTTGTCGCAGTGAATGATCATCCGCACAAGATCCTCAACCGCATATTGCGAGAACCCAGCGAGAGAAATCTGGAATGTGTGCTGAAGATTGCTGGGCATGACCTGCTTCTTATCGCTCTTGACTGCCTTCTTCTTGCCAATCTCCTTGATCTCCTTGGCCATGAACAATTTCTCAATCTCGTCCAAAATACCCTTCTTCTGCAGCTCGGCATACTTCTCCTCCTTCTCTTCATGCGATGGGCTGTGTGTAGCCCACATGGTGACTTCCGGAGTGTCGACCTTCTCCCAGTGCAGCGCCTTGAGCTTCTTCTTGGGTCTAGCAACAGCGAAGCCCATGGAGGCAGGAGCATTGTAGACGGGCTTGGGCAGGAAGCCACCCTTCTTCGCACCGGGAAGAGGAGGAGCGCCAGGCGGCGGTGGCGGCGGAGGCGGAGGCGGCATACCTTTCATACCTGGAGGAGGCGGTGGAGGAGGCGGCGGTGGTGGAGCTGCTCCGTTGAAGCCAGGCATTGGTGGCGGAGGAGGTGGCGGACCACCAGAGAATCCTGGCATGGGAGGTGGTGGAGGCGCTGGTGCGCCAGAGAAGTGCTCGGCATCGATAGGCGTCTTGGGTATCTCCGACTCCAGACTTGGATGCGAAGGTCCAGTAGTGACACCGTCGCCTTCATCATCACTGCCATCTGCTTTGGCCCTGGCTTTGAGCTCACCGAGCATGTTGGCATGGGCAGACGTGATTTTGGGCCTCGACATCTCAACGAGTCTTGGCTTTTCAAGGACCACATCATCCTCTACGATCTCATCCATATGACCATCTTGATCAGCGACGCGACCAGGTATGGGCTTTCTCGCGACTGCACTTCGTGTCCGAGCAGAACCCAGGAAGCCGTTAGCCAAGTTCTCAGCCATACCCTCCGGTGGTGCCCATTGACCCTCCATCTGCTCGCGCAATTGTCTGAGTCTATCAGATGGGTTGACTTGCTGCCAGACCTTGCCTTCGAGCTTGGCCTGCGTCTTTGCCCGTTCAAGCTGCATCTCAAGACGATCCATGAGACGTTCGCGGTCCATGATGCCGGCCATCTTGGCTGGATCAGCATCCTTGCCACCCTTTGAAGCTGCAACATCTTGAGCATCTCGGAGCATGAGATACAGCTCGCGGGTTTCCAGCTCGTTTCGCTGCAGCTCTTGCGCGCGTACTCGTTGAAGTTCTTCGAGCTCGGCCTTGTAGCCTTCCATTTGTCGGGACTGGAGATCGATGACCGCTTGTTGCTCCTGAACTTGCTTCTGCAGTTTCGCGACAAGACCTTCTGCTCCGAGCTCGACTTGAGCGCGCGTCTCATCACGCTCAGCGATGGCCGAATCGGCAATTTGGCGTGCTTCGATTGCCTCGTCCCGAGCTCGTCTCGCCTCTCCGTCTGTGTAGAGCTTGTCGAGCAGACTTTGCACGGTGAAATTAAGACTCTGCTTCAGCTCCATATCCGGAAGTCGTCGGTCCATGGCCACATAGCTCAGCATCGAGTCCACGAGCTGGAACATCCGTAATCGATCCTCGCCCTCGTTGTCCCTTATTAAGAGCAAATGCTGCATAGCGGAGACAAAGTAGTCTGCCGCTCGCGTGCCATCGACTTTTGACCGAATCGCCTCGACAATCTGATGTGGGTCGCTGAGATCAGTGTTCATGGCTTGCTCATCGTCCATCATACTTGCCCCGTCTCGCTCCAAAAAGTCCTCATAGTCGATTGCCTCGTTCGTCCGGTACCGCTCGATCTGCTTGTCAATGGCGTCGTACTGGAAATGTTCCATCTTGCCCAGGATGCGCTTGATCCCGCATGCTGTGAATTGGGCGCGGATGTGGCATCGCAGCTGGAGGTCCTTGTCCGGCGCATCCACGACCATGTTGATGAGCAATAGAGATGCTACAGCGTATTCCATGAGCAGATTCTCCATACCGATACCGCCGCTCCGCACTTCGTCGCTGGCGCCGACCAGACTACCCATCTTCCCTCGTCCGTCAATAGTGACTTCTACGATACGCATCCATGCGTCAAATCGGCCGTTCTCTCCATGCGCATTCTTCAGCGAGTCCATGGACTGCAGCACCTTCATGTGTCCTTGCCCATTCCCCCAATGACACAAGAACGTGAGCACTTCGCTGACCAGCTTCCTGGTGTTGAGTCGTGGGGAGATGAGCGCCGCAGCCAATCCAGTAAAGACTTGAGCGTGAGAAAGTGCATCGTCGGCGCCATACTTGTTGTTCATCAGCGCCTTTAAGCACTTGATCACATCGTACTCTCTCTCCAGATCCTTGTCGCTAGTCGCTCCTTGGGCAGGCGCAGGCCCTGAAGCTTGTCGCTTGTTGATCTTGAGCAGTACACTCGCAAGCGCGACCTGACCCTGCGCTTCCACAAATGCCTTCACCCATCCAATAGGTTGCGTTCGTAGACTCACCGCTAGACTTTGCAGCTGCTTGGTGGTGATAGATCCGTCCATGACTTTCCGTACGTACCACTCCGGACTGCCTTCCTCGTCTGCGCGACCAAGTATGCCCAGCCCATCGCCGCCGCTAAGAATAGTATTCCGCGCGTGCAGGCGTCTCTTTTGCTCCCCTTGCCATTCCGCTAATCGGTCCTGGTGCACCAGTGTCCATTTCTTCGATATCGGGTAAGCCTCCATCTGCCGCCGGGCTTGTTCCGGCAAACTCTTCCATCCTCGCTTTAGCATTAGTTCTAAGAATTCTTTCTCGATTATACGGTCATCTGTCGGTCGTTGAAGGTTGAATGCATCGGGGGAGAGGGAGGTCCCCGAAGAGAAGGCGGTCGGCTGGCTGACGTCCAGCCCACCAAAGTGATTATTCGATTGTCGTGAGTACATCTTTGGCGTAAGATCTGATTGCGGTAAAGAGGTTTGCGAAGAATTGTAGGTTCGAACGTGCGAGTGACTCGACCGGATACTGCCTTGATCTGAGGAAGCTCGACCTACGGGAGATTCCTGATCGTACACGCTGGCGCCGGAGCTGATCGAAGGCGCCGACCGCTCGAACGAATTATTCCTGTCGTTCTTCGCCGGAGGCAGAGGTCGTGGCCCGTGGGTGTAATTGATAGCTGGGTATTGATGAAAATCTCCCCCTCCTTTGTTCAGATGATGCGGCAGAGGTTCTCGAGTGCTGTGTGACCTGTCCGTCTTTGGTACCCGATCTACGGATATCGGGGCTCTATCCTGATGCGCGTTGTCGTATGGTATCGAAGATATCGGTCCAGCATTCATAGCCAGGCCCATGGACTCTCCAGCATAGACCGAGTTCCTATCATACCCATTGACCGGACCTGAGCCTCTTCTCGAATGCCTTGACGTCTGCGATGGTGCGTAGTTTGACGAGATGACCGAGGCGTTGTCCGGCACGAGGCCATCGTTGCCCTTGTCCTTTTTTCGAGAGAAGAAGGATTTGCCGCCGGATGACTGTCGCGACTTTGAGTCGACCTGTCCGCCGGAGAACATTTGACTCTCTGTCGCGGGGAGTGTCCGTGTCCGAGGCGAGTTCAGGCTGAGGTGTGGTTGGTGATGCTTATTGTGAAACGAGCGGGGTGGAGCCCTTCATTCGAGGTGGAGTTCAGTGGAGACGGCCACTGACTGGATGCGCGAGTATAGCTGTCAGTCTTTCCTTCTGTTGCGACACTTGATTCCTAGCTCTTTCGTCTTTGCTGTAGATTTGTCGAAGCGCGTTGCGACTCACTGCGGGAGAGGCTGGTGTTGGATGAACACGTGAGGAAAAGTGTCGCGTACTGATTGAAACGGCCCGGAGGATTGCCCGATAAGTCGTCAACGGGTCAGTAAAAGGCTGATGAGGGCGTGGAGGGTTTCGGAGACGGTGGAGCGGAGAGGAGGTGTCATGTCGTGGATATGCAACTGTCTTCATGGAGTAGATTCTCCTCTGCTTGTCTCTTTGACCACATGTAGGCCCTCTGCCCGCCGCCGGCACATTTGACAGCCCTTGAAAGCCCCTTTACCTCCGCTTGGCTTTGAATTGGCTTTTGGCTTTTTTGGGAAAGAGCGCGAGTCATGCTTGGCTTACCATCGGCCAAACTTGTATTCCATACATGTTCAACTACGTTCATTACCAGTGTCCCATGGGTAGATCACACAAGCATTTGCATAGGTCTATCATGCTTGCATCAGCAGGCTACGGCATGAAGTATGAACAATACCACGGGCTGAAGCTTCTGGTGGTTGTATTTGTCTCGTTCAGGACGTTGCTTGATTGTACCATGTTCAATCTCGCCAGTCCTGTCAATCTTGACTGACCGACTCGTCGATGGAAGCCCACAGACCAATATATGCAAAGGTAAGGGCATCCACTGTACATATATCATTCCTTCTGTCGTTGTTGGACTATGGGTAAGCTAGAGCTGAGCGCACGGTCTCGCTGACGTGAGGGTGAGCACCGAAGCAAACAGATATAAAGTCAACGGATCGCACCAAGCTATGGTAAGTCGTCGAAGGGCCCCCGACAACCACAGCCATGTCTACATCCTCCTCGCAACCTCTCAAAGGGCAAACCACCCTCCTCGACACCTTCGACCCCCGCAAAACCCGCGAAATCCACAACCTCCTCCCCCACCCCACCACCAACCGCCTCATCGACTCCCACCCCGGCACCCGCACCAAACCCATGCGCGTCCTCTGCCTAGGCCAATCCCGCACGGGCACCATGGCCATCTTCACCGCCCTCCAACAACTAGGCTACACACCATACCACATGGCCGTGGCCATCGGCAGCCCCCGCACCAGCCTCGGTCTCTGGCGCGAGGCCCTCAACGCCAAATTCCACGGGAAAGGCAAACCCTGGGGCCGCGCAGAATTCGACAAGATCCTAGGTGACTACGACGCCGTGGCGGACGTCCCCGCCATTTGCTTCGTGGAGGAGCTCGTGGCAGCTTACCCCGAGGCCAAGGTCATCGTCACCCAGCGCGACGTGGACAGCTGGTTGCGCAGTATGGATGCCACGGCGGGGAGGGTGCTGCGGTGGCCCTTGTGGCCTGTGTTGGCGGAGTTTGATCCAGCGCTCGCCGGCCCGTTCTGGGCGCATACGCAGGTCGTCATGCCGGCGCATTTTAGGACCGTGACGGATTTTTCACCTTCGTCGCCCGCGAGGGAGGCGTTTGCTTGTCACTATGCGCTTGTTGAGAAGACGGTACCTGAGGAGCGCATGCTCAAGTTTCGTGTGCAGGAAGGGTGGGGACCGGTGTGTGAGTTCTTGGGGGAGCAGGTGCCCGACACTGAGTTTCCGAGATTGAATGATGCCGAGCAATTTATTTACGCTCATAGTATGATGTGGTGGTTGGCTTTTGGGAAGATGGTCGGAAAGGTGGCGCTAGGGACTGCGGTCGCGGGAGGCGGTGTTGTGCTGGCTTACAGGTGGAGGTGATATAATACCAGCGAGGCATAGAGGCAAGTACGAGGAAGCGATTTTATTCACGTACCAGGAAGCTGGGTATTGTAGGTACAAGTCACGTGAGTACCAGAGCAAAATGTATAGCGAGGAGCGTAAAGTCATGAATAAACCTCTAATCTATCAAGCATTGAGATACAGCCCCCTCAGCACCCTCTTCATTTCACCTCCCCACCACTTCCGCTTCGGATGCTCCCTCTCGTAATTCTCCTCTTGTACCTTGTGCTTGCCCACAATACTGAGGAAGACACTGTCCAAGGTCGGCTGATTCACTGCGAAGAAAGCGATCCCCAGCTCATCCCGCGCTGCTTCTAACTTGGCGAACAGTGCGGAGATGCCGCGCTTTTCTTCCGCGATTGTGTCGGCGCTGCTGCTGTCCGATGGCATGCGATCTTGTGTTGGATCTGATTCAGACCGGGGAGTTATCGTGGACGCTTGCTTGTCGTCGATCGTCATCGTACCGTCCGCATGGGTCGTCTTGGCAGCACGACCAGCTGTGCGATCGTTCGGAACAGTGAAGCGGACTTGGCCATGGAAGCCGCGGTCTTCGACCACAGCGCCGGGAAACTCGCGCTCTACCCAGTCTTTGATGCGCTGCATGTCCGTCTCGTTGGTGTATGGTGCGTCGCGGTGGACAATGTGGACGTTGAGAGCATCTCCGTATCGTCGGCGGAGATCGTCGCTCGTGCCGATGGCGAGCATTTTGCTGGCCATGATACCCACCCGACCGGCAAGAGCGTCTGCCTCTTCCATGGCGTGAGTAGAAATGACCATTGATCGGCCGTTGGAGACGTCTTTGAGTGTACGCCACATGACTCGCTTCGCAGCGGCGTCCATACCACTTGATCCCTCGTCAATCAAGAGCACAGTCGGATCGCCCACGAGTGCGATACCGAGAGACAGCTTGCGTTTGTTGCCGCCAGAGAGCTTGGAAGCAAGTCGACGACTGTATGGTGCAAGACCGACGGCCTGGATGACTGCTTCAACATTATGATCAACGTTGCGCACACCTCGAGCGCGAGCATAGAATTGTAGGTGCTCAACTACCGTCATGGCGTCCATGGCATCGAATTGAGGGCAGACACCTTGGTGAACACGAGCTGCAGCACGATTACGAACAATAGAGATATTCTCGATCAGAACGTCACCTTCTCTGCCGGATGGTCGAGTATCGCCTCTGATCATGCCGAATGTGGTCGACTTGCCTGCTCCATTTGGACCAAGCAGGGCGAATACCTGATCACGAGGAACGCCGAAGCAGTTGTCGTTGACAGCGAGGTTGTCGCCGAATTGCTTGCTGACATGCATGACTCGAAGTTCATCGTCGCAGGTCTCGACTCGCTTCTTCTCAGCCATGACTTCAGGGTCGACCTCTTCGCCGACATCCAGCTCGGCATCCTTGGGGTTCTTCCTCTTGCGGCGAATGAAGTTTGGTCGCCATCCGGATTCAATCCAGATCAGAATGCCGAAGAAGAGGAACGAGTGGATGATCAGATACAAGATTGGTCCACCAAAGACGGTAATGTCGCCGGCATTGCTGTTCACCTCTTGACCGTCACACAACAATGAGAACTGGTTGTAAGACAACAGTAGCGCCCGCAACAAGTTGCCAGCCGGTGTAATGGTCGCAATAGCAAAGTGTGCAATGGTCACTAGACTTGTTATGTCCGATGCAGGCGCAAAAGTGACAATGACCATGTATGCCAGAAAGTAGATGAGGAAAGTCGAGAGATGGTATCCAGCAGCGACGGCAAAGGCCGCGAGTTGCGATTTGCAAAATGTACAGAGAACGTAGCTCAGCAGCATAGCCGCTAGTCCATAGAGCATGAAGATAATGAAGAGGTAGCTGGAAAAGTACAGCTGATCGGCAATGGTCGCATACACGATAGCGCATGCGATGCTGACGATGAGTACAAAGATGAAATCGAAAAGGGCGTAAGCTGTCCATAATGGCAACACGCGAACGCCATTGGACCAATGCAATGCTCTGACCTTGTTGATCTTCTCCTGAGTGGGGTATAAAGCAAAGAAAGCCGGGTATATACACATGCAAAGGCCGAAGTAGAGAACGGCCTGAAGAGAGTCGCCAGCGCTGGGAGTGAATGGTCTGTCAAAAGCCTGGTAGCCTACCAGAATAGGGGGATTTCCACCGAGTTGGGCGTTATTAAGGAGATTCATAACAATCAGTGCATAGCCAGGGAGGTAATTGCCTCTCCAAGCAAAGGTTGGACCGGCTTGTGGATCGATAAAGAAACCTCCCGGCGTGGTGGTGCTGTAATTGGCGCGAATGAACTCGTTTAGGGCTTGTACGCTTGACACAGGTTGGAAGGCGTCGGTCAGATTCGTGGGACCACCAGCGGTGAGAAGTTGTAGGAGCTCGGGATTTAACGCGTCGGCTGGACCGTATGGGATTTGTAGGCCTTCTTCGAGAATTCTGGAAACAGTTGCGAGTCCGAAGATTGCAGAAGGGCGAACAGCTTCCCTGGGAGCACAAGTCAATCGCTCAAAGCCTTGTAAGAAGAGCGTGATGAGTCCAGCACAGGCGATCGGAATCAATACCGCCGCAGTATACGGAAAGATATTGCGTTTGAGGATGGTAATCCTCTTCCTGAACAAGACCCATGTCTGACCCAGGAGAGATAAACGACGGCCAGGCATGAGATCGAGTGTCTTCTCTTCCGACGACATTGAATTGGTCTTCTCCAATGGTGGAGCATCGAGTGGTCGGTCAGACGGTACGGCGACCTCAAGTGCAGCTTTTGCTTCTGCGGCGAGCTTGAGAAAGACGTCCTCGACGGTCGGGCCATCCACGCGGTATTCCTTGATTCCAAGCTCTTCTAGCTCCTTTGCAAAGGCAGTAGCTGTTGTCGAGTCTGGTAGCTGATAGACTATATGATCGCTATAAGTGTGCTTCTTGAGGCGACCCCACTGAGCTGGCTCGGTAAATCCGGAGGTATTGTAGATCTTGACACGATAGCCTCCACCGTGAATCTGCTTGAGCTCGACTGATGACCCTCTGGCAACCAGCTTACCCTTGGAAAGGACAGTGATTGTGTCGCTGAGGTAGTCTGCCTCGTCTAGAAAGTGAGTGGAGAAGAGCAGAGATCGGTTGCCACGCTCCTTTAGCAGGATATCCCAGATCTTGCGTCTCGACAACGGATCAAGACCAGAGCTTACCTCATCGAGAAGACAGAGATTTGATCCACCGGTCAACATCATGGCCAGCTGAAGTTTCCGCTTCTGACCACCAGACAATGTCTCGGACCTAGCCTTGAGCTTCTGTTCCAGATCACAGGATACGAGAAGGTCTCGATTGACAGGCATACCGTCCTTCTTATCAGACTTGAGACTGTTGAAGATCCATACGTGCTCTTCGCAAGTCAACTCATCCCACAAGACGTTCTTCTGAGGGCAAATACCAATACTCGACCCATCGATCTCGATGGTACCAGCAGTTGGTGCTTGAAGACCAGCTAGCATATCCATAGTCGTAGACTTGCCAGCACCGTTCGCTCCAAGCAACACTGAAAGTTCTCCCTTGAGAATCGACATGGACAGGTTGTCGACAGCGATGACACTCTCCGGCTCCGGATTGCGGAAAAGCTTTGCCATGGATTTGCCGAACTTGGATGGTTGGTAGTGCTTGCTCAGGTCGTGGATCTTGACAGTCTCATGAGCATCACCACCAGTCCGTTGAACACTTCTCGCTTTGGAAGTGGTGCCATACAGCCACCTCTCGACGAAAGCGCCCAAGAATGGATATACTAGGATATGGATGATAGCGAAGATCCAGAAAGCATAGCCAGGTACAGACCAGGGAGCGTTCGGAGGGTTATTACCCAAGTCTGCACCGATATTGATACGCTCGTGGTAGGCGACGAAGAAGATAAAGTACAAGAAATTCATTGGAGGAAACAGGAGTCCGGTGATGATGATGGCGCCAGATGATATTGGAGTCTGAACCTGCGCGATGATTGCCAGCACTACTGAGATTAGTGTGACGGAGATACCAGACAGCTGTGCTTTGCGAAAGAAGCCAGCGCAGAAGATTGCCCAACTTGAGAGTGATAGACCACTCAAGAGGAAGAAGCCGATCAGGAGACCAGTATTGGAGGTCGGGAAATTGAGGCGGCAGACTATGATCCCTATGAAGATCCAACCTGGAGCGTACAATATATCATATGAGAGGTGATAGGACAGAAGACGCATGGCCTGAGCTTCCCAGTTGCGCTTCCTTGCAGTCATGACCTCGATGAGCTGCGAGATGCCTATCTCTCTCTCTGTCGCCATTTGACCCGTCAATTGATAGAGGATGCCGACGAGACCGACAAAGTAGGCCACAGCGATGACGTTGATAAGTGACTCCATGTACAGACGGGTGATGTTGCGATCACGCTCTTCTGGTGTAGAGCTTGTGTAGAGGTAATTGTCTGGTAGCGGCAACGGGTCGGCCCCACTCCGGACAGCAATAGCATTGTCGACGGCATACTGGACTGGCAGAACATAGATTTGTGCATCATTGGTGTCGCGGTCGACATAGATGCGTTCTCGAAATGCGCCATCTGCTCTGAGCACATAGGACCACCTTGAACCGTTGGAGGGTGTGGACTCGAAGCGAATACCGGCATAGCAACGAGTGGTCCCTCGTACCGTGCTGGGACAGACGGTCAAAAGGTCGTCATCGGTGTCTACCACGACGGGGTTTACGCCACCAGCTATGAGTGTCGGGGAAATGTCGTCTATAATTTGCTGGACTTCTGGACCGAGATTGTTTGTGACGATTCCAAGAGTGTTTCTGTTACCACCAGCAAATGAAAGAGCATCAGCGAGAGATCTCAGCGGGGTCGGACTACCAACGCCGAAGATAGCTGGCGGAACGAAGAAGTTTTTACTATAAGCTATGAAGAAGAAGAATATTACAGGTGCCAGAAATACGACGATCAGCGAAGAGAGCCAGTGCCGATTCCAGGACAAGATGAGGTTCTTCTGGACGAGCGTCCATGTCTTTCTGGTGAAAGTCATGGTGCTCGTGAAGTCGTTGTCGGCGCACTAGAGGCGCGGTGCTGGTGAGAGAGCACTGGCGGTGGGAAGAAGGTAGCCTGTCGGACAGAGAGAAGGATGAGAAGTGGTGATGATGGCTCCTGTCAACACCATACGCTAAACGGCAAGTCGGCCCTTGACAAACGCGGGCCAAGTAGAAACCGATTGGTTGGCGGGTTAAGCGAACTCGATTAGCAGATCTTGGAGAATGAATGTTTTTCCTGGCGCTACAAGCAGTTTGCCATTAATGATACTGTCAGAGGAAATAGTTGAGATTCAAGTATGTACTCGACATGATCTTTCCTCCGACATACGTCCGTTAGGAGGCAAAATGTCCGTCTGATAGTCTTCAGCATCAAGCAAAAAAAACATGATGATGACGCAAACCAAATATCGAGATGCTCAGCACCGCCCGACTTGGTCCCTTGGCGGTTGAAGGAATGCTTTTCGGATATTTCAACGGCTCGCAATGTCTATTTGTTTGGGACTATTTGCAGAACGGACTACTCAGCTGGAGCTCGTGAGACACTGCTATACTGACGACGTTCCATCTCCCATCTCAGCCTCATGAAGCAGAGAGTGATGGATGAGGTTGGAAGGTCCATCGTAGCCCTACCATTCCGTCAAACAACGGGAACGGCAATCGGAGCTCTGGTCTGTCCGACCATGGATGTCTTGGAAGCTTGTCATGCTTTTGGAGACAGGGAAGATCACTCTGCTTGAGCCGCATCGACGATCCTAAAGGAGTGTTTCTGTGATCTATCAACCATTCTGCTGCCTTGTCTACTAGTCGTTCCAAACTCTCGAGCTGCAATTCACTGGCGTCCAAGATTTGCCATCGTTCTGGGTGCTCGCAACTTGTGGCCGTAATCACTCTGGTCATCTGGACAAATGAGTTGATCGCCACATTTGAAGCTGGCCACTCGGGCTTGTTCGAGCTGTAGTGTCAACTTCCGGTGAGAGCAATCACGCTTACTACAGCTGACGGCCTGATTAAGCACGGCTATCAGAATCAAAGTTGAGTTGATACGAGTCTTTTACAATCACGAGAAAATGGGTATAGTCATACAATCGTCCCCTTTCTCCTCTCAATCTTGAGCTCTTTTCAATCCTCCTCCCATCTCTCCTCCCCAGATCCGTGTCTCATCTCCACCACCTGCTCTCCTACTTCTCCCTTCTCCTGGTCGCCAAGCTGCGCAAACACCAAGTCTGGCATCTCTCCTATACTCTCTCTACCAGTCACAATCGTCTTGACCGTCTTCTGGCTCTCATTCGGACTGATCAGATCTGTCTGCCTTGCTGGTCGGACAGGACTTCTTTGCCCCGCTGGCTCTCCGAAGTGAAATGGCATCACCCATCGGATGTTAGTCGCGTTGCCGAGTGTCTTACTAGCGTCGTTACGAGGTGAGCGCGCTCTTGCGTTGCGCAGTTGACGGAACAAGGGGCGGAAAGTAGCCATGTTGGCCGCTGTGATACCTAATCCGAGCTCGATGGTGGAAAGGATGGCAATCAAGGCCGTCTCGTACAAAAACTCGTGCTTGTACTGAGAAAAGGTGTGGCCGTAAACGGTTCGGATAATGGTTCCTACCACGGCGCTGCGCGAGCATTAGCAAGAGCTGGTGCATCAATTTGGGCGTAGGAAACATACACTGAGCCCATGCCGAGCAAGATGCATACACCAATCTTGGTTTTGCTCTTCATGGTAGTGCCGATAACAATGAACATAGGTATCACGGCAAAGACTGCATCGGCGAGGACATTGCAAGCTGCAACAAAGTACCCCACGTTAAGCCAAGTGTCGGCAGTGAAGCAGTACCCAGTCGCTTTTGGATCAAGGTTCCAGTAAAAGTCGAATGGATGACAGGTCAAGAGGAGGAAGATGAAGTATCCCGTCCCGATGACAGCTGCTGCGCCATTGATGAGCCAGATGAGGAAGTTTTGGATCTTGTGAGTGGTGAAGCGGAGGAGGAAGAGACCAATGGTGATCTTCACGAATGCTGTTGTCAGGGAGTAGGCGATGGCGCAGAAGTACCAGTACTTCAACCCCATCTCGGCGTTCTCAATGGTCAGATCTGATCTTCGCAGCCCGGTACCGAATGCGACTTCTGCAAACTGGAAGCCCAGGTAGTGATAAAAGCCCAACTGCGCGATCACCATGGCCCAGTCGTCGCTACCGAAAGCCTTGATGATCCTCGTCCTGGTGTAGACCCGGAGTACAGTCGTGAAGGTCGAGAGTACAGTGAAGATCACCAGAGTCGCCAGCGCAAATGTCCGTCGATCTGCAGTGAAGTAGTGGTTGATGTCCATGTGGTCGCGGAATATGGATACATCCTGCTCGTTGGTGAGGAACACCCGTCCCATATTGTCGAGACCCATGCTGATTGCTGCGCCGGCCACCGCCGTGAGGACGGAAGGCCTTTCAAGTCTTTGCCAGGTTGTAAGTAGTAGCTACGAGATACGAAAGTAAAGGATGAAATTGCCGTATGAGACGGCTTGAAACGAGTCAGAGGTAGCTGGGGAAGAGACGCCAAACATGGCCAACAAGGTTCGGGTTTAAACTGCCGATAGATCTCGGCCGCGGTTTACGTTGCGCAGGTTTCGGATGGTTCCTGATGTTACGCGGTCGTTGCGAACAAAAAGAGTCAGCGGGCGTCGTCGTTCCTGTGGTCATCGACGTTGGACGTTGAGCAACCAAATCGGAGTACGAAAGTCAACCGTGTTGACGTCAACGGCAGCAGTAAAGTCCGTACGAAGCCATGACATCTGAGAGACAGTAAGGGCATAGTATCTCTCTAGCACGTAGAATGTGGTAAGTTGGATGAGATGGAAGCAGCAAGTATGAAAGTTTTCCGCCCTAAGGCCCCTGATTTTACCTCCGCTCCGCTGCCTAAACTTCGCAGATCCTCCTCATACCGAGACAGCTAGGACCCTAACCACATGTGCACAAAAGTCTAATAATGCACGACCTTCCTGCAAGTGCCTAGCTTTGCAACGGGGGACTGTCGCCAAAGTTGAGAGCCGCTATGCCGTCCGGATACCTGCCACCGACGATCTCGACGTTCTTCAAGAGGTCTTCAATGTCCGCCTCGTCTTGCTCGGACAAATCCACAACGACATTGTTTTCCGCAATTCTCTCCGCCTTGCTGGCGCCGGGAATGGGGATAACTTTCGGCGCTCCAGCCTTCTTGCCCTGATGCAAAACCCAAGACATACCGACTTGGCCAGGCGTAATGCCTTTTTTGTCAGCAATCTTCTGGAGCTTGTGGACGAGTTCGAGGTTCTTCTCAAACACTCCCGGTTGGAATCGTGGAGAGTGACGACGGAAGTCTCCCTCGGGGAGGTCATCAAACGACTTGATCTGACCAGTCTAAGCGAAGAGTCAGTATGTGATACGTTTTGAAGTATGTGCACGTTGGTTTGGAGCTTGAATAATAAGATCCGACGAGGGCTGGGACAACCAGCAGAGCTTGACACATACCAGGAAACCTCTGCCCAATGGCGAGTAAGCAACGATGGGAATGCCGAGTTCAGCACATGTTTGTGCCACACCGTTTTCAAAAATCTCGGTCGCCCAAAGACTCAGCTCGACTTCAACGGCCGCAATCTTGTGCACCTTGGCAGCACGGCGGATTGAGTCCGCGGAGCATTCGCTCAAAGAAATACCTCCCACCTTGCCTGCCTTGACATATTCGGCAATGGCACCGATGGAAATCTCGATAGGTACTTTAGGGTCGACTCTTGCGCACTCGAAAATGTCCAAGAACTTCTTGCCGTCCAGGATCTTGAGACACTCGTCGATACTGCGACGAATATTCTCTGGGTTGCCATCAGGAATAGGCACGCCGGGTTTGGCACCGCCTTTGATGGAGATGACGACCTTGTCGGCCTGTTCTGGGTGCTTGGTGAAGTAGGCGTTGAGAATATGAAGACTGTTGCGTTCAATTGGTCCGTAGAACTCGCCTCCATTCCAGAAATTGACACCATTGTCAAAAGCAGCCTCCATACATTTGATGGCTTCCTCGTCGGTTGCTTGCTTCTCCCTCCAGGTTAAACCTATGTGATGTCAGGGCTGTGGTGTTACTTGATCGACTTGGGAGTAACTCACCCATCAGCCCATAGCCAATCTGGCCAATGGTCTTGTCATTGATAGTTGTGGTCATTTTGCTTGATGATATTGGCAATTGCTTGTTGTGCAGTCAATGGATGAAGCTAAGTTCTTGGTGGGTTCTGGTGGGGTTGGAGTCGATGACGCAGATAGCTGTGGAGCTCTACAGTCGGGGAAGGTCGATTGCTCAAGCTCTCAAAGACTATCGAGTTGTTCTTTAAAGATTTCTTCATCTTGAGATCTTCATACCACCATATATACCTACCTCTCCGGACTCTGAAGTTGTCCGGACTTCCATGCCGTCGTTGATGGTGAGCGGACATTGCTCGCGATAAAATCCGGAGTCACGAGTTTCTGGCCAGCAAAGAGCGTCAGGCCCTGGCATTGACGGCCTTATGTCGGTGTAAAATCCGCCGTGCCGAATATCCAGCGGGAACTCATCTGTTGATCGCTTCCGTGATTTGGCAGCAAGGTGTCTGATGTCCAACTTCTTGCACTATCAAGTGATGAAAGTTATGGAGGCTAACAGATTCTCTGGAGTTGGGACTCTGGACTTTGACCTACCACTCGACTATTCACGACTCGAGCACGATAAACTCCGACTGGTGCCTATCGAGGTGATTTCCAGTGGGGAAGACATCAGTGCAGAGGCTGACGGGGTCGACAGTATGACATGCCACGTTTCGCGGCCGATCAACAGCTGGTGATACTGGAACAGCCGTCAATTATCCAGTATGTCTCGTCTCCAACAGATGTCGACATTGCCGATATGCTTGGATATTGGAAGAAGAGAATGTCTGAGAGAAAAGAGCAAGCTTTTGCCATTCTCTTGAGAGCCGGTCCCGTTGTCAAGAAAGATGCGGTCACCAGCGAGAAGCATGAATTCCATGTCGAGGACGACACCTTTGCAGGCTTGACAGGCTTGATATCTGCGAATGCAGAGTGGGCAAGTGTAGAAGTTGCACATGTAAGTCAAAGTCATCCATTTCATTTCATGCTATTCAGGCCCATGGCAGACCCCCAAGACATTACTACCATCTATATATCCATAATTCGTGACCGCATAACAGCTTTTTATCCTTCCCAAATTTCAGCGAACCTTTGTCGCCACAACAGCGAACGCTGTTATACTCAAGCATCTTCTCGACCCAGCCCCGGCAGACTTGGGTCTACGTCGAGTCAAATGGGAAGCCAACAGTCTGAACGCCGCTTCGATTGCTCTTGCCAAACGTCTTGGTTTTCAACAAGAAGGCCACATCCGCTGGCAACGAATCGTCCGAGCAGGCAAAGCCGGCGTGGTAGCTGATAATATGCCTACCAAAGATCGTCTCGGCAATGATCTTGGCGAAGGTCGACATACTTTGCTCTTTGGTTTCTGCTGGGACGACTGGCAGGCCGGCGGTCGTGATCGAGTCCTCTCCCTTCTTTCTTCCTGACCATCTAAGTAATGATGGCAACACCCAGTGGCTTTACAGGCGGCAGCACCTTGCTGCACTCGGTCAACTGGTTGATGTTGTTGACTCCCAACATAGAGAGCCTGGTATTGGCGGCTGAGTAGTCCTCATTCCAGTGAGCCTGGGCATCCTTCTTCCTGAACTGCGTCCACTCATCGCTGCACTTCGGGTGCTGCGCCAGAGCGACATCACTCGGGAAGCGCACCACATTGCTCCCCGTCCCATCCAGCGTCTGGTTGTAGAACAGCGTATCCCACGTACCAGGCGAGCTATCCTGGGGCGCACCCGCCTTGGTCGTATCAAAGAATCTCTGCTTACTGTTCCCGTGCGCACCCAACAACGCAACCAACTCATGCGGCGAAATCGTCTTGTCCTCGAACAAATCGATCAGACTATCCGCACTGGCGCGCACATCGGGCAACAAGCCCTCAGGCGACGCAACACTGCTATCCTTCCGCCCGACCCAGACCCGCATCCTCGGCCCCAGCGGACACGTCACGACCGCGTGCGCCGCCGCGAACTGGATCAAGTCTGCCATGCCGACGCCGAACTGCTTCTGCCACGCCAGCATCTGCTTGGCGATACTCTGCAGGCCGTTGTTGTCTGTGCGGGTGATTTCGGACGCGGCGAGGACGATGCTGCCGTCGGCGCCGCCGAAGTCCTTGCCCTGCGCCGCGAGGCTGGACGACCACGTCCCGGCGTCGTGAAAGGCGAGGCGGATGGCGGCGCGTGCGGCGTCGTTGCAGTTGGCGGTCGGGAGGCCGTTGGCTGAGATTAGCCCCGTGAAGTAGGTCGTCATGGCGGTCGAGACGTGCCACCATATGCAGCCTGGGGACATGTCAGCGAGGGATCAGGGAAGCGTTGGGGCTATCGAAGTTTCCGTCCTGCTGGATGGGAGGGCGACGTGGCTGAGGCTTGTCGTGGACAAGGTGTGGCTGTCGTGCAGGTGTGGGTACGGTGGTGCGGTGGTACTCGCAAGCCAGCGTCGAGCTGACAGGCGAGATGTGGCGTCTCGTATGGAAATAAGGGAAGAGCAAGGCAAAAACTTACATGTATCTTTCTTGCACAAGGCGGTTCCAGGCAGCGCCAGCATGTTTGGCATGTATGTTGCCTTGCTCATGGCGGATTCCTTCTTGAGCAGAATGTTCTGGATGGATTTGCCTACGGCCGTGGTGGCGCCGTTCTTGAGGTCGCCAGGCATGCGTGTGTTGATCTGCTCTGCGTCTGCTTGAGGGGCGCGTTCTATCAGCGAGCTGAGCTGCTGCTTCATGTGCGGCCAGGCGTTTGTGGCTGGCAGCCATGCGGTGCCGCCGGCGAGCAGCAGGGCACTTGAGAGCTTCATGGTGGGAGGGGTAGAAAGTGGGAAGAGGCGGCGGGAGGTAAAGGGTCTGGATGACCTAAATCTGGGTAGAGCGAGATATGCGCGAGATAGACACGAAACGAGTCGCACAGAAATGGTGGTGAAAGACTAACAGCGGACGGCACTTGCCTTGATGTCTTTATATCAAATCTTTGACCGAAATGGTGGTCAATGTAATGTATGCACGTTGATTGGTATCTTTCGCGAGGCCTACCAGAAACATGCTTCCAAGACGGGCGAAGCTCTCTGGCCAAGCAGATCAGACGAGAGATCAACAGGCGAGAAGCGTCGGCGGTAGTTCTCAGTGGAAGGCCTTTCGTGGCTGCGGGAGTAATACGAAAAGGTCTGGTAGGTCGGAGGACCCGCCGCTTGGTCGTCCTGGCCACCGACAACGCCTTGTCCCGTCGGAAGAATTCGATAGCAAGCCACAGCGGGAGGGACCCTCTCACCGAGAGTGGTCCGCAGCGTGACCAAGCTTTTGGTTCGTATATCACCCAAAGGCAGCTGGACTGCATGAGATGACGGCCACGAGTAGTGTACCGAGACAAACAGCTGGAGAGGGCAAACTCTGTCGGGCTCGAATGGACGGAAACATCTGAGACCCACGGCCGGAACTGGTGGCTCGTGGTTCCCGACATGGCGATTTGCTAGAAGGTAATCTTCGTGTACCAAAGTTGAGTCGAGGAACGCCACGACGGAAGCCTGATCCAGTGGAACCGCTCGTCCTGCGCTTTTCTCTCGGTCGCCGAGAATGGTAATCTACGCCGTCTTCTTCTGGCGCCAGCGACCCAAATCTGGATTACCAGGCGACCAGCCATGATTCATGCTATCCCGCCACCTCGGATTGGGGGATTTTGGGCCCTTGCTGGGCCTGCTGATCACGACAATCTTGTATCCATGTAGCTGCTGACGATGTCGTGCGACCGGCCATGCCATATGAGGTATGGACCAAGCGAAGAAATCCCAAAGGGCAAAATACAATATCTGTTGTATCATGTGGGAGGCGCATTGACCTGCATGGATATTGACATGCATGAAGCGAGGTCCAAGGTTTGTATTTTCGCCTTGACCGCCTCCCCGGAATCTCCTCGCTTCGTCAAGTGTTAATCTCTGCCAAAGCCGACTGTACCCTGCGCCCTCCCACAACCTCGCACCTTAATTTAGGTCTCTGCACGAAATAAAGATGGAGCTGTACTTGATCAGGCAATTGACAAGAATATCACTTCTAGACGTCTGAGAGCAATCTGGAGAGACTGTACGGCCGCAAGAGACCGAGCCTATGCGATTCAGCGATACAAGGCGGCTTGCGAAGTGCAGTCGAGGTTTTGCCATGCAAGGCACAAGGCGGCAACAGAGTTGGGGGGAACAATGCCCTTCAATCCATTGTTTGCTCCCCCCGCCAGAACTCGTTCCGCGGCGAGACGGACTCTGCCTAATGCCATTCTGGGCCACGAGAATGGCAGCGGTTTGCGACCTCTCGTCGTTGACAGCGTTCTGACAACAACATCATCGTGATGGTCGTGAGACTGTCGCTCATACTATGTGATAGGACAGAATGAAGCGACTGTGCTTTGCTCCTGCGCGGGACTCCCGATCATCGAAGGAAGAAGGAGGGTGAGCAAGACATTACTGCAGTGTTTAAGCATACCAAGCGGCTCTTGGTGCTGTATACCAAGACGGTACACCAAGGTGTCCAGAATATTGCGGGTCAGTGGAACGGTCACGCGTTGGAAGCGTGATCGATAGATGCATTGCTGGACCAGTGGGATGCTCACGATCATTGTGATGACAAGATAATAGTCGCTGCATCATCGCTACACCTCTGCGTGCTGTTTACTTGCCCAACGAAACTTCATCGTTGAAGTGGAGACGACTTCCACACATAGTTCCACGCCTATGCAGCAAGCAATCCTTTACTCCTTCCGGCAAGACTACAGGCAAGGCTAGCCAAGTCCGGCAGACGTGATCCAGATTCCTTGGGGAACTGCTTGAGATAGCTTGGTCTTCCTCCAATGACTCGTCCTTTTGACCTCATAGGAACAGACGACCAGAGATGTTTTCTGATGTTGTAGCTGTCATACCAAGCATCATTGTCTGCAATGTAACCGGTAAGAACCAAGATTGCACTGTCGCTAGTACCAGTCCCAGAGAAGGACAAGGTTCGTAGCATTGTTGCATTGCCCGCCGCTAGAGGGTGGGATGCAAGTGGGAAGCGAGTGGGATGCGGCTTTTGCCTTCGTACTGTGCGCTAAAAATGGTGCATGAGCCGACAGGTATGTGATGGTCCCGCGAGCAAGAGTAAGCGGGAGGAAACACGCTAGAAAAAAGAGACATGCATGACAGGTACTTGGTGACTGGTGGTTGAGCATGCAAGACCGTTGGCATCTCATGCACAGATCCAATGAATATGTACCCCACATGCGTCAACAGTGCAGGATCGTGACTGTGGGACCGAAGGATCATGGCAAACATCAGGAAAAAAAAGTCAGATGATTGGTAGGATTCAGTGCTTTCTATTACACGATGTGTACTGGAATTTCCCTGACTACAGGACTAGAGAGCTAAGAAAACAAGGGTGGTGAAGGTCATCTGTCCTCCACTCGAATAAGCCACAATGCGATAACTATGCTTAGCGATGGGGATATCATGCGGATGTCTTCGTAAGGATCGTGGGCCTCGTAAAGCAGGCAGGTCGTGAGGTCGTCATGATAATGCTGGATACAAGGAGACTAATGCTGTCGTGGATTCGTTATCACCGCTTCTTCGTGGTCGAGGTCTTTGTTTCCGATGATTTGGTAGTCTTTGTTGATGTTATTATCGCTGCAGACGTAATGGTGCTTCTCGTCTTGTCTTCTTCCTTCTTCTTGGAGGAGGTACTTACGCTGCTGGGAGCTGGTGTGACAGTAGGGTTCGCTGCAACTGTCTTGGTGACCCAGTAGCTCTTCAGCTTGTCGTCAATAAGCTTCTCGTTATCGTAGGCTTCGAGGTCGGCGAAGAAGGCGAGTTTATCCATGACAGCAGACTGGCTGCTGAGGCTGGTAGAGTATGGCTTTGCAATATACTTGGGGTCAAGAGGGTCGATGAAGCGAGTCTTCTCGGTATAGCCAAGGTCTTCCAAAGCGGTGACATTCATGGCTGCCATCATAGCATGATCCTCGTGGATGAGGTTGTGACAGTGAAACTTTTCAAGTTAGCATCTTTGTCTTGGAAAAGTTGGAAGAATAGGCATACCATGTAAAGACCGTCCCATGGGGCATACCGGGCAATCACTTTAAGGACCTCGTTTCGGCCAAGCCAGATGACATCCTTGAGAACGCTCCTCTCCTGGTTGAGAACAGCTGTGCGGTCACCACCAGTGCGTGAGATGATCTGGAAATCAACCAAGTGAATGTGGATGGGATGAGACCATCCGCCGGAGCTGTTCTCCAGAGTCCAGATCTCAGTGGCGCCACGCTGGGGCTTTGCGAGAACACGACCTTCTGGACCAGCCTCCCATGTGACTCCATTAATGGTCCATCCGCCACTACCGGAGCGACCAAACTTGTAGCTACGACTGACAGCATTCTTGTTGACTGGAAAGTCGACTTGGCGGAGAGTAGAGGGGAGTGCCTCGTTTTTTGAGGTGTCGGTGACGGTTTCACCAACGACAAAGCGCATGACCTTGTCGGTATGAGCGTAGTCAGTGTCGGCCTGGACATCTCTGTTGTTGCGGAGGGTGACATTCTGACCCTTGTAGGCGGCAAAGTCGACCACTACTTCGTAGCGTTCGGCCATGGAGATCTGAAGCTCGGTGACAGGCTCGGGCTTGAGTGCAAGGCCAGCATCAGATCCAACAACGTTGAAGCCGAGCTTGACACCAGTATCACTCTCGAAGCGGAGAATGAAAGAGCGGCTGACGGCGGCGTCAAGGAAGCGAAGACGGTACTTACGGGGCTCAACGTTCATGTAAGGCCAAGGCTGCCCATTGACGTGAATGACATCGCCGAACAAGTTCTGCGTCTCGCCATTGGTATCGGGATCCCAGAGTGATCCGTCGGCGTTGTAGCGCTTGGAGCTGAGGGCAAGTGGGACGTCGTATTTTCCTTGTGGGAGACCCGGGACAGCGAGTTCTTCATCGTCGTGGAGAATGTAGAAGCCAGCCTGTCCGAAGTAGGCGTTGTGGGCGGTGTGGTCAATTGCATGATCGTGGTACCACAAAGTGCGGGCGACTTGGGCATTAGGATAGTAGTAATCCTTGTAGGAGCCGACTGGAATGAGGTCCTCGGCCCAGCCATCAAAGGGCGCACGGGAGTATGAACCGTGAAGATGGATGGCGCTGGCTTGTGTGCCCTGGTTGATGAATCGGACAACAGCTTCTCGGCCTCTCTTCATGTTGAAGGTTGGGCCTGGAGACTCCCCATCGTAGCCAACAAGCTTTGCCTTCCCAAGATTTGGGTAGATCTGAGCTTCGAGGGGCTTGATGTTGACCTCGTAGTAGTCGATGGCCTGGCCATTAGGCTTTGTGTAGGTGTACAGAGGTGTCTTGACTGAAGGGACGGGGACAGGGAACTGGTACAAGTAGTTGTAGACAGGACTGTCCCATTTGTTTGTGTCGCCGGCAAGGGCCTGCGTGGCCCCAGCAGCCAATGAGAGAAGGATAGTATGAAGCATGATGCCGAAGAACGGATATGGCGAACTTGGAATGACCAGGGTTGGTCTTCCAGGAACAGAAGAAGATGAACGGTTTGAACAAAGAATAAGCCTTGTCAGGACCGCGGCCTCAATACTTATATCTTCCACCGACAGACAAGCGGACTCAGTCACGAGCAGCAAGGACTTCTCCGTTTAGTGGAATGTAGTGGATCGCGAAGAAACGAAGTTACCACCCGATCATCGCGGCACAGAATTGTTCCTCCACACGATCCAGAGGCATCCGTATGACAAGCACATGGAAAAATCTGCCTGGCGTGGCGCCATGAAGTCGCAAGGTGAGGGCCAATGCAGTATCAAGCGGCGGCTCAGCGGACGGTACGCCAGCTGAAGCGGATAGATTGTATCGATATACTTTGAGCCGTGCTTGAATCGTTAAGCGAGTCGCGACCTTGCTGCATTCGCCGGTACAGAGGCAGGATGAGGGTGGCGCGTGAAGGTAAATGCTCATGCAACCAAGCATTGTGATGGACGCCGCTGACACGAAGAGCTGGAAGCTCAAGCCATGCCTGGTAAGCCATATCTAGGGCGTACGCTCTGGCCACCTCTGCCACATCGACAGCTACCAAAGATGGAGAAGAACGGGACCATGTCGGCAACATACTAGTCTGAGGATTAAGCGAATGCTCATGCGGCTCGTCATAATATCGATATTAATTGCACGTGTCCAGAATGCTGGAATGTTGGCGGAGAGTGGACCCAGGGCCAGGGTTCCGGATTGGGCGAGCTGAGTCCTGCCTGATTAGGCTGTACCATCGTGGTACCATCGTGTCAGACAAGTATGGTTCCACGAGATCGGATTCTGAGTGGTGGAAGAGGAGGGTGGGAAGACGAGAAGAGGCGTCGCCGCGGCCGAGAGAGGTTCTTTGGTAGGACGAAGTTGGCCCAAGGTGGAGAAGAACGGCAGATCCAACGGTCTGGAACTTAATCTATTCTAGCGTCCTCTTGGCGACTTGGCAAGCTTGGCATACCACACGACCGATGGCGTAGAACGAGCGAGCGGCTCCTCCACCGTCCATTGCCGGATCGTCCTCGTACAGCTGCCCCAAAACCTGCCCCAAAGTCTGCATGGTCCTTCGCTACACACCGAGGCATGCTGTTGCGGTTCGACTTGCTCCTAGGAACCATGGCTAAGCCGCCATTCAAGCCCCCATCAAGCTAGACAAGCTATCGCCGCGACCTGTCGATTCTCTTGATCGTCTTGTCATACATCGTTGGTCCCACAGACCTCAATCTGGTCTTCCGCCACTGCCTCTGCGTTGAACAAGTCTACCATTAGCCAATATCCACCGGTGCGGGAGAATTTCTTCTCAATCAATCTGCCTATTGGTGCAACCTTCACATCTGGTGGCGTCGTCCTTGATGCATTCTCGCGTTCCACCGCTCACACCGAGGCTAACGTCGGCCACAAAGCCATTGTCCACAATCTCGGTTCCACGAGATCTCCAAGAGTCTGGTCTGCTGGTCTCTTCTAGGACACACGTGGCGTTCAGCTGCATGTCAGGCGAAAATGGACATGCTCTCATCCGTTGGTACCCAGCCCTGGGTGGCTTACCTTCTCGACTCCATACCCGACTCAGGAATCGCTTGTTCCCAATATGGAACCTGGCTGTGGACGGAAAATGTACCCTTGTCACGCTCCATCGGGTAATCTGGGCCATACAGCCTCAGCATGCTCGTTCCTCCAGACCGTTGCCTGGATGCTTGGGAACCGGGTCGACTGACTCTGACCACTTGACTTAGCCTCTCCATAGACTTGGATAGCTCGTAGACGATACTTGCGCAAGTCTGATGCTACGAACGGCATCGTACTCGCCTCTGTAAAGTCTCTGACTTTGGTACGGTCGATGAGTCTATAAAGGTAAACTCTTGCACTGCTCGTATGCTCCATCAACTCTTTCATCCATCTCCTTGACCATTGACTTGTGGCACCATCTTACACAATGTCGCTTCTCTTGATCGCCTTTACAGGTCTCTTGGCCATCGCCCGTGCGGCCGTTGTGCCCTTTACGGTGCAAGGTGCACTCGACTCGTTAGTACTTGCCCCGATCTGACATGTTGAGATCCAATCCTAACGTTCATCAGTGCGTCTGCAGATTCCACCGCGTACAACACTGGCGGCCGCATCTCTGTCAACGGGTTGTCCATCGTGGTCCCACAGAACCTGCAGTTCCAGTTCCCAGCTGCATGGGTGCCATTCAAGAACGTTGCTGGTGGTGGGTTCAACGGTATGGAAGTAGCCGTAAGTCATCGATTGGATCTCGTTATTGCATAGGTGGCTGACCTTGCATCAGGTTGTCGGAAACTATGTCGATGATGTGGCAATCGCTGGTCAGGTGCAAATTTCCCAATTCCTCCTCGGCGGATCCGTCGGGACTATCGCCAGTCTTGCATTCGACGGCAAGATTACCCTCACCACCGGTCAAGTCCTCAGGATCAACGATCCCAACGCGGTCTACTCTGCTGGTTACACAGCCAGACCAGAATTCACTGCTGACGATGAGAACCCGAGCATCTCCTGTGAGTAGATCACTTTCTCGATTGTGGCTGCAGATCTGACTCCTTCCCAGCGTTCAGTGGTTTCCCCATGTGCGTACCAAGATCCGCCGACGATGCAAAGTGCCCTGCATCCAATCGCCCCGCCGGACAGACCACCTTCACCGCTCCTGATTCTCTCACCATGGCTCCTTTGAAGGCTGGTGACTACATCGAGTACTCTGGCATCCGCGTTGGCGGCGAGACCCTCGTCTACGCCCTCGTTGCGCAGAATGTGCAGATCTTGACCACCGGTGTCCCCCCTTACATTCGCGTAGAGGAGGCGATCATTGGTGTTGTCGATGGTCAAGCTGCTGCAAACATCGAGAATGCCGATACCCGTTTCGTTGGTTACACCAGCGACGCCTCTGTTGCCATCACCATCTCCCGCATCGATGTCTCGCCATGTGACGGCAAGGAGACCTACACCTCTGTTGGATCTGCCTCGATTCGCGCTGGTGATGCTCGCAACAAGTGGATCTGGCGTGCTGGCGCATCTACTTTGACCAAGTACTCTCGCGACTACCTCGTCACGACCAGCACTGGCACTCGTGCTACCAATGGCGGCCAGATCACCGCAGGCCGATACGTCCAGCCAGTCACTGAATGGATCTTCCCTGAGAGCACTGTTCCAGGCCGTGTGCCGGGTCCCAATGACTTCAGTCAGATGGTCAACCTTCGCGACGGTATCGGACCAGATGACGAGGGTAATGTCTGGGGCCAGCTCAAGCCGTGGCCTCAAGGTACCGCTCCCACCCCATTCACCACCAACTGCCCTGCGCCTGGAACTAGCACTCCGCCAACTGGCGATGCACCAACTGCCATCACTGCTAACGCTGGCACTGATCAAACCCTTCGCGCTGGTATCGTCGCCTCCCTCTCTGGTGGCGCCGATAACTCTGCCTCCTTCCCGTCCAATGACCTGACCTACTCGTGGGCTCAGAAGACCGGCAATCCCATCACCATCACCGGCGCTTCTAGCTCCAAGTGCAGCTTCACCCTCCCCAACGTCACCGCCATCGAGGCCTACGAGCTTGAGCTGACCGTCAAGTCCGCTTCCACCAAGCTCGTCGCCACGGACGTAGTCAAGGTCACCAACGACCCCGCCACCGTCGACGTTGTCACCATCGACAGCTACACCTACACTACCCAGCAAGGCGGCACCCTCTCTGTCACAGCCCGCAGCAACGTCATCGACGGTTCCGCCCGTCTGACGCTCCAGCTCCTCAACCCCAATGCCGGCACCGCCATCACCATGGTCAACGCCGGCGGCGGAAAGTTCACCTACTCCGCCCGCAGCACCAAGCAGCCCAGCGCCGGCATCACCGTGACCAGCAACTGGAAGGGCAAGACGACGAGGACGACGCTGTCGACGAAGAAGAGGAGAAGCTTCAGTGCGTAATTGTGCATTGTTTGTCTATATAGGCGTCTAGGAGATGCTTGATGAGATACGAGTGTGTAATGCCCTTATGGGAATGAAAGTCTACAATCATTACTTCTTCACCGATGACCTTCACTTCTTCGCCTGTGATGCGTGTTCTATTGCTGATCCAGTGTTTGCGCGAGACACATGGCGTGATACCTTCCTCTTCGTGCCAATAGCTCCTCATGTGTCCCGACCTCGGCGATACGTCCGTCCTGGATCACGAAAATCACGTCGGCGTGCCGGATGGTGCTCAAGCGATGGGCAACAGCGATCGTAGTCCTGCCCGACGCCGCATCGTCCAAAGCCTTCTGCACAATGCGTTCGCTCTGCGTGTCCAATGCCGAAGTCGCTTCGTCAAGTAGGAGCAGCTTCGGCTTTCTAATCAATGCCCTCGCGACCGCGATACGCTGTCGCTGTCCGCCTGAGAACTGCAGACCTCTTGATCCACAAGGCGTGTTGAGGCCTTCCGGTAAGGACGTGACGAAGTCGAGAGCGTTAGCCTGCTGACATGCCGCCTCCACTTCTTGTTCCGTGGGATCGTAGTCTAGACCGAGCGTGATGTTGTCTCGCACGGAGCCGAGGAAGAGGGTCGGCTCTTGCTGGACCATGGACATGCAGCGGCGGTAGAGCGTCGGTGAGAGATTAGATATGTCTCCATCGTTGACTCTGATCTGGCCTGAGGTTGGGTCGTAGAATCGCTCGAGGAGAGATATGATGGTACTTTTGCCGCATCCGGACGGACCGACGAAGGCGGCATGCGTCCCCGGCTTGATACGAAGAGACATATCTTTCAGTACGGGGACAGATGCCCGCTGGCTGTAGCTGAAATCTACAGATTGAAGTTCGATGGATGCGCTTTCGTCTCTTAGTCCCTTCCTGGTGTTGCTGTCGGTTTCACCTATACTTGGTTTGACCGTCCTCAGCCAAAACAGGTAATTGCTACTACCGGTAGCTCTAGTGATCGAGGTCGTGTATGTGAAGAATTGAGCCCCGGCCTGTCCACCAAAGATGACCGACAAGAAAATGACGAAGAATTGGGTGACAGTGTACTCGCCAGTAGCAATCCACTTGCAGCCCAACCAGAATCCGAGTGCCATGACCAAGAAGTCCGCAGATTGAGACAGAGCATATGGTAGCAGAGTCGTTATCAAGTTGCGGACCACTTTTGCCATGATACTGTCAAGGACATTGCTGTACTCTTCAAGTACTGCACTTTCGAGAGTCAGCGAGCTGACTGTCTTGATCGAACCTATCGCCTCTGCAGCAAGACTTGCACTTTCTGCGAATTGTCCCTCGATGGAGCTTTCCAAGTTCTGATCAAGTCGTATCCTGACATAACCGCTGCCGACGATGATTGTTATCCCGACAACCACCAAAATGAGCCCCAGTTTCCACCCAAAGACGATTCCGGTAATGCTACTTGCCAGGATATTGACAATGACGTTGAGCATTAACCCAAGATTGGCAGACATCAGTTCTTGTATGGCGGAAGGGACCGAGGACAATTTGGCTGTCAAAGCCCCGGAGTTGTTCTCCGGATGATCGAAGAAGTCTTGATCGAAACTGATGATACGTTCTATCATCTCTCGACGGTACCGATGAGTGAGCTCCTGTCCAATGGTATTTGTTCCGATACCGACGAAGAAGTAGCCTACCAGATTTCCGATAGCCAGAACCAGGAACATGAGCGAGTAGAAGTTCGCTTGACTCTGTGCTTCTGTGCCCTGTAGAGTGAATACAGAGATGAGCCGGGAGAAAAGCACTGCCTGAGCAGGGTAGGTACCGCCTACAGCGATCATGGCAATAGCAAGCACACCGTACCAGCCGTATAGGTGGGCGTGCTCTTTGAGCATAATGTAGATGCATCGCACCAAGGGATAATCAAGACCGCATTTCATTGAAAGAGGTTCGTCCGAAAGTTCGTGAGAAGGCTGGATTGTGCCCATGTTCTGCGAGCGTGTCCTCGGACGCTGTGTTTGTCCTTCGAGAGTCAAGTCGGAGCAGAACGTCGATTTGGCTTGTCGTTGGGCGACCGAATCCTCACTACCAGCGCCCAAGTCTTGAGCTCGTACCATTGCTGCGTATAGACCGTCTCGTCCGATCAGCTCATGATGCGTACCTTGCTCAACGACTTTACCCTTCGCCATCACAGCTATATGATCAGCCGCCATGACTGTCGACAGTCGATGAGCAATGATGAGCGTTGTCTTGCCGCGAGAGACCTTGTTAAGAGCATCTTGTACCGCTCTTTCAGCTCGAGGGTCGAGTGCACTTGTCGCCTCGTCGCACAATAGGATCTTGGGGTCCGAGACGATAGACCTAGCAATGGTAAGGCGCTGTCGCTGCCCACCGCTGAGCATACCGGCCCGCTCGCCGAGCTGAGTGTGGTAGCCTTGAGGCAGTCGCTCAATGAAGCCGTGCGCATCTGCAGCTTTGCAGGCCTCTTGAACCAGAATTGCTTGCTTCTCTTCTGACATCTCGCTTTGCTCCGTTGTGAAACCCTTGACAATGTTCTCAAAGATTGTGCCCCGGAACAATGTCGGCTCTTGTTGAATGGTTCGAATGGTTGTTCGTACCCACTTCGTTCTGAGATCAGCAATGTCTTGCCCGTCGAGGAGAATGTGACCAGAAGTATGTGTATACCAACGCTCTAGTAGGCCCACAATAGTTGACTTGCCGCTTCCGCTTGGACCCACCAGAGCTGTGGTTCTGCCAGCTGGAAGGACCAGGTTGAGGCCTTGCAGGACCGGTGCTTCAAGGCGGGCAGGATAGGCGAAGTGAACATCTCGAAACTCCAATTTACCCTCACAAGATGAGGGACTGTCCCCAGAATCTGTCATCGGGTCGAGCTGACTCGGCCTGTCAATAATGGAGAAGAGTTCGGTAGCTGCTGAGGATGCATTGGTAATGGCCATGACCGATGGGAGAAAAGACATGACCGATGTTGCGCCCAGAGTGACGCTTAGTACAACGGTAAAGACTGTGCCGACATCTTGAATCTCGCCGCTTTGATACATGCGGAACCCTTGCCAGAAAGCTAGTGCTGTCCCAGCCATGACCACAAAAGTCTGACATGAGAAGAGTACCCCGTATATTAATGACTTCTTGGATCCTTCTTTGTGAGCGGCCTGCAGTAGATCATCGTACCAGCGAACGACTTTTGATTGTGCTCCAAACGCTTGTATCGTCTTGATCGAGCCAAGCGCATCTTGTGCCACTGTCGCTGCACGGGAATGAATTTGGACCTGATGATGTTGAGCTCATGCCTGTACGACTGTAGAGATGACATACCACACGCGCTTCGACAGGAGCGTCTGCAGCCAGACTTCCACCAACGAAGAGGATGCTAGCTGGGACCACGCTCATGGTAATGAGGGCTAGTTTCCATTGGACGGCAAGAGCGACGATGAAGGAAGAGAAGAACAATGCAATTCCAACAGCACATCCGTAGAGCTTCTCTGCTATCCCAATGTTGATGCGATTTCCATCTTGATGCCACAGTCAGCATCTACATGCGATCACTCGTGGTTGCTAGGGTATCTCACTGGTAGTCACCTGGGCAGCAACTGATCCTTGATCTTTGGTATCAAAGTATGATATCTCTTGTCGCAATAAGCTGTTGAAGAATGCTTTGCGTAAGTTGTTCGTAGTCCGGGTTGCTGCGACGCAGATGCATAGCGTAGCAAGGTAGCCAATGGCAAATCGTCCAATAAAGAGGTAGACGAAGTACAAAACTAAAGAGTTGATGGTTAATTGGAACTGCTCGGGTCCGATGATGCCCGATGCAAAGTCATTGAAGGCACTGGTCGAGGTGCCGAACACTAGGGTCATCAATGGCAAGGATGCGCCGACCGAGATAGCACCTGTGAAGGCGAGAACGTAGAGCAGTATGTCTGATGGGCCAGTATAACGGAAGATGCGCTACAATGATGAATAAGCATAAGTCCCGGGGGAGTCGCACAAATTAAGTGCTTACAAAATAGTGCTTGAGCCCGCCCGATTTCTCAGACGCTTCGTCTGCCTCTTTGTCCTTTGAGGAAGATCGATCTCTACTGTCGAAAGTCCGAGACTCTTTCAGGCTGACAGGCTGACTTCTGTCGCTGGTATCCTCCTCTTCGATGCCAGGTTTGAGACGAGGGTCAGCTAGTTTTTGTTTCTCGCCAGGCATAATCGCGGGATCTGGAGTCGACGCCATTGTCAAAAGTGAGATAAGCCATATTCGCAAAGGAAATCCCATGGACTTATAACCTAGACAAACATGTTGATGTCACTAGGGTGAGCGGGAACTGTGCTCGGGGCCGCGCACGCCGGGTCGAGAGAAGGCTTGGACCCTTCATGCAGTTCCCGATCACCAACGGCTCGGTGGCCGCGGACATGCGGCTTGGCGCTTCTTGCCTCCTTGACCATAGAGTCGCTCAATTTTCGCAGACATCCGCTGCAAGATTGTGATTCGGCATCTTGAAGGTCCATTGAGTGTGAGCCGCCGATGTGAATCAATCTTTCTTTGTTCTGTGCTATTTCCGACGCATAAGTCCGTTAATCGTTGGTCATTGGATTGTTAAACATGTAGTCCTGGTCAAGAACATTCATGAGCAGATTGTTCCCTTGATACCAGTTGGCAAATAGATCCGTATTCGTGATCATTCCATCGAGAGGTGTATCGCAAACATTCTCCGAACAAGACGGCTGTGGTATGAAGCCAATAGAGCTCATATACTCGTCTATCTCTGCGGTGGGGAGCATGTCCCACTCGACGGCTTCAGGTTCTAGCCTTCTGTGCTCAGCAAAATCATGAGTTCTCGTGCTGGAGTGCGTTTCCTTGGCTCTCACATAGAGTAGAGCAACCTTCCAGAATACGTCACATAGCTTGTGCAGCTTGACCATACCCTCGGAGAAGCGGCGTTGGGCGGCAAGTGTAGTCACAAATTGTCCGAGGAGTTTCAGATCTTCTGCGGAAGTATTTGGATGTGCGACAATCTCGCAGAGGACGACTACAAATGGCGTGATAGGCGCCAACAGTAGGATCCTAGAAGCTTTCAGTCAGAGAATGGCAGTTAGAGATCATCAGCAGACGCACCATCCACAATGCCCGGTCCAGATCATGTCAGGTAAGTGTTTCCACCTCTGCCAGGCCATGTTCGTCAAATTTAAAGCCTTGCGAGCCGGTTCAAGGGCAGGAGAGTGTGCATCAGTCGTAGCCATTGTGGCATGCATGACAAGAGCGCTTAGACGGGGTTAATACGAAGCAGGAGAATTTCCACAAATGAACGTACACCGTGCTATAATGGATGACCGCATCAGACTCTTTGAGCAGCGAGCGGAAATCAGGTAGTGCCACGTCACCGAGAATGCAGCTGGATGCCTGTCAAGTGTTAGTAAAGTTCTGTGGGGCCCTCGACGCAGCATGAAGTACCTGTTCTCGTGCAGCCCATGCCTCCTGCAGAGACCTGAGTAGCCTCGATGCACGCTTGCGTCGTTCATCGATTGAGATCTCGGCAGCCAGTGGACTGTACAGCTGCTCAACGACCTGACACTGCAGATCACCGATCCTCGTACAATGTCCAAAGGCCTCGACGAATGTGCTCGAAAGAATTGAGCCATGATTCAGCCGCGGAACAGAAATGGCATAATTCTGGATAACAGGCACTTGACCATAGCGGATGGCGAATCCAGTGTCGAACCAGTACGCCATCCAGAAAAGCAATATCTTACCTTGTCGCTCCTCTTCAGTGTCTGAAATCATGGTCGACATCCGGTGATAGCCGAGGGTCAGGACCATGTTGGCCGCTTTGGCGCTCAGAGCTTGTGCTAGGCGCGGCTTACATAATTGAATAGCTACGCTCGCCTGGATGTGGTTAGTGATCATACACAATCCGTGGAGAAGTGTCTCACTGCCATGACAAGCGCATTCACGGCTTCAGCAGTTGGAGACATGATGAGCTTGAGATCGTGAATGGCCCGATCCAAGCGGACAAGAAATGCCTTGGTGAGAACCTCGCATCTGCTTACAAACGTAGAATCCGCTCCCATGTTGGAATACTCTATGCTCAAGTACCATAGTGTCGCATATACGTAGAGTCTCCTCACAGCATCTACTTCGCCGTCTGAAGTGAAGATGCTGTCACATCTGTCACCGAGTAGAGCAGCAGTCATGCCAGGACTGAAGCTAAGGCAAATACTACCTGCGATGTGTGCTCAGTATTGTGCTAGAAGAGTACTGTATGTAGCTTACCACTAGCGGTGTCTACAAGCTTGTCCACGTCGCTCTTCTTCAAGGACAATGACGCTTCAAGCATTTCCGTAGACGGATGTGAACCTAGAAATCCACTTGAACTTGGAGGGTCGTCAATTCGACTAACGATCTCCTTCAACGAGGCGAGGGCCGCGGCGAGTTCAGCATTACTATGCTGTAGATGGCTTACACCAACGACACTCTCGACTACGCCGCTTGCAGCCTTCGCATGACTATCATTGGTGGCTTCCAGAATATCCAAAGTGAGTCCATCATGGATAGCATCAAGTTGTGGCGAGGTGATAGAAGTAGAAATGGTCTTTGGTGTGGTCGTCGATGACCCGTCTGTTCTCTGTGTGCTTGAGGTCTTGCTGCTGGTAGTATTTTGTTCTTGTAGCAGACGTTCGATACTCTTGAGGCGGTCCGCGATTCTGTCAATCTTCTTTTCACTTCACAACCTGATCAGCATTGGGTCGCTGGGGATTGGACGAATGCTTACTATTCTTTTGTGATGATCACTCTGGACTTGGGCTCCGTGTTTTGAACACTCGTTGTGCGACAACCTCGAGAAGAATGAGCTCTCCAAACTGTACGAAGATCTTGGGATCGGTCACCCACTTATTCCACCACTCTTGCAGTGCGAGCATGGAGAGCCTTTGTCACATCGAACTTTCCTGGCTTTGCAAGCATCGCACTATACATTGTCAGACTGCGCGTTCAGACTTTCGAGGAGGGCCTGTGTACAAGTGCATCATCTACCCGTGCGGTGCTTCCATTGTGGAATGGGAGGATTGGCCCATGCATGCCCGCCACTGCACATGGTTGATGGCTTGAGAGATATATCACTTACAGCTCTCTGTTGAGGAGTGACCGACGTCATATCGTCAGAATTATTATCCGACAAAAATGGCACGCTGATACTCAAACCCAAGGCGATATCGATTACATCGTGCCCGAGATGTGAGCAATCGAAGAGTAGCAGCGCGACAAGTGTCGAGCAGTTCGGCCGTCGGATCCTTCGGACGCCGGCGCGGCTCTGCCAGCTGGCGTGTAAGCTCGGTGGTGGGCGCTGAGATGTCCGAGATATCACCACGTCTGCTCCTGCGTGACTGCTGCGACGACCACCTCGTTGAGTCCAGAGCTGAAAATTACGCCGCACGAGATGACAGAGGCTTGAGACTCAGAGGCTTGAGACTACCTTATAGTGAACTACTCCTTCTGGAACTAGAGAATACTCGAGTCGGATGGGAGCCTTCTCCGATGTCATCCATGTACGACTTCCCGACCCGAGTACTGTCTCTGAGCTAATCTTTATAGGCCCTCCTCATCCCGGCTGGGATAGCCATCGTCCTCTACGTCTCCCTCTCTTTCCTCGTTTTGCCTGCAATCCGACGATACAGAAATCGCTACGACCAGTATATTCCTCTCCAAAGAGTAACGGACACGGTCGCTGCAAGCACCAACACTCTACGGGACAGGTTAGCCGATGTGATAACGAGGATCGCACTACCGCATGTTCGAGGGCGTATGCTGGGGCGGTCAATTGTGCAGTCTGGGAGGAACGATTCTCTGGAAGATCTCTACGCCCTGGAAGAAGGAGAAGAGCTGGAGGATTTTATTGAAAGAGCAGAACATTCAATGAATGATAACAGTGATGCATGATGCGTGATACTCTTTGGGTCTGGTATAGCGAGGCGTTTGGTGTCAAAACGAGTGGGTATCATATCTCATGCTATGTACTATACTGTGCACTAGTCGTTGCTATCCATTATCAATCATTGCCTTCTCTTCTTTCGTGCTCGTCGTCAATCATTACAGCCCATTCACAGATCAAGTTCTCTTGTACCAATACCCTGCCAGTTCCCGATTCATTTTCCTTGGTGGAGGAGCCACATCGTGATCGCACTTGACCGTTACCGGGCTTGTCCTGTCGCCAAGCGCTTTGAGTATTCTGTCGTAGTTGTCGGTCTGAGAAGCCTGTAGTTTTTCGATCCGGTCATCCATGAGCTTGAACATGTCCCTCTTTAGCTTTGCCATGTCCTTTGCGTGCGCCGCCTGCATGTCCTCGATACGTTTCGTGACGGCGGCGTTGGAGTCTGGTAGGGCTTCAACCGAAGTTTGCATCTTGGATACTATCTTGTTGCTGGCCTTTTGGGAGGAGATGAGCCCTTGCAGTTGAGTCTGTTGCTGTTCTATTGCCGACTGCAAGCGCTGCATGCCACCCGCACTTGGCGTCGGCGGGCTCTTCTCTGGGCTAGCCGTCTTTTGTCTGTCCGACACGGTATCTAGCGATGACATGATCCTGTCCAGCTTTGCGTCGCCGGCATGCTGGCGATCCAAGATGGTCTGCACGCGATCAGCCGTGTGCTTTGTCGACAGCTTTGTGTCTTGTATCTCGAGTAGACTGACCCGCTGCGTCTCTGCCAGACCGTCAAGACGCCTGAAGCCCTCTTCCATACGATGACTCATGTTCTCCATTCGGTCCGTGTCATCGGCTTGTCGTTCAAGTACTGTCCGAACGTGGGAAGCGTTTGTCTCGATTGCGCTACGCATGTTTTTCGTGCTGATGCCACCTGCTGTATACTGGGTCGTGAGGGACTGAATCTGCATCATGGTCGATTCGAGAGCTTGCTGTAACCTGTCCATAGATTCCGCATACATCTGCTGCCGTTCGGCGAGGACATCGATGCGCAGGTTGGTTTGGTTCATCATCATCTGCATGCGATCCAAGGTAGAGTTCAGACCAGCCATATCTATCGAGTTCTGAGACCGTGGAGGTGTCGGCTCAGAGAAGGGATCGTCCGGGACATGCGCCGGACTGCGACGCATGTCTCTTGCTTGCGGGCCTTCACCAATGGTGCCCAATTGTGGTGTAGACAACATGCGCATTAATGAACCCCTCTTGCCGGTCTTGCGCTGACCATTCTGAGGCTTTTCCGATAACTCTGATTCCTGCGAATGCTTCTCTTTGTCGTCCAGTTGGCGATAGGTCCATTTGTCCTTGAGATGCGCAAAGCGCTGATTGTCCCATGCTCGGGCAGGCACGCGGTCGCTCTTGAACGAGAAGAGCTGGCTACTCTCGCGCACCGAGTCTGGGAACTCTTCTTGCATCAGCTTCCACCAATCTTGCGCGGCATCGGCGTCGACAAAGGTGAGGAGATATCGGGCGCGATTGATCTTGAGCGGACTGGAGAAGGATCGGACACGGCGCGCATATGCTAGGAAAGGATGTGGTGGACCGAGAGTATCGCCGTCGCTGGTAGTCAAAAATGAGTCGCGCTTGCTAGTCAGTGTGTCGCTGCTGGGTGGTGTAGGTTCCTTGTCGGATGGCGCATTGGGACGCGACGGAGTTCGCGGCATGGCCGTTGGCGTGTGTGTGTCGCCGTTGACTGACATGGTTAATTACATGATATGGCGGAGATATATACAAGATGCTCCAAATCAAGGAAAACGAAGAGACTAGATCGACGACACCATTCAGTCTTGACAGCGCATATGCACACGATGACGAGAGGTTGTTCTCTAGTGTCGCCGGTGCGGAAAGTAGCTGCAGATATTCCCGAATTACCCTGGGGAGCTGTCAAAACAGGAAACATGCTTTGACCTTGCCTGTTTGGGAATGGTTCACGGCTGCTTGTTTTTCTAATTTCTGCAAGGAACAAATTTACCACTGTTGAAGCAGGACTAGAAGTTATCACGTGCCGCGGAAAGACTATTTCGAAAGTTTTGCAATCTTCGAGTGGTCAAGGTCTAGGCTGAGACATTGGCTCAAGTGAAAGACATTTTGAGGCTGAACAGTAGCATGTCAACATCATGCCTGAGGTGTCGTTGTCGTCGATGATCCTCGAAGCCAAAGGCAGGGACAGCGACTGAGAATGACCATCACTACCTGCATAGGCATCTTGTCTAGAAATGGCTTGCAGATTCTTGTCTGAACGGAGAGGGGAACCCATCACGTCTCTTTGGACGTACTCGAGTCCGTGGGCAGTGCCGACCTTCTTTCTTGAGCACTCGTCTCGAGCGAGGTCGGCAGAGAGCAAGTCGCATCGGTCCAGCACACATGCCTACCACGCGTCACGGCGTCTACGTTCATATCCCACATGAAGAAATTGAGCCCGCATAAGCTGATTCAATGCGGTCACAACGCTCTGCCATGGCAGGCTGGGTGGGCAAAGACTGCTGTTCGGCATTCCGGACATAGGACTTTTTGAGCGCTGCTGGTGAAAAAGTCCGGTCGAGCAATCTGTCGGAGAACAATGTCTCGACCATACATCCGGTCACGAGATGGGAATGTTGTCCGACTGTACGAGATGTTGAACAAGACACATAATAGCTAAGTCCATCTCGTTGCTTTGCATTCGGTAAGCTCAATACCACCACATCACTCATTCTTGTCAATCAAGATGGCCACTTCACCTCGTCTCAAGTTGTGCCTCATCGGACTTGGCCGTCTCGGAGCCATTCGTGCACGCATCCTCGCTTTCCAGCAGCCTCGCATCGAGCTCGTGGGCGTATGTGACACAAAGCCTGGGGCCGACAAATGGGCAGCTCAGAACCTCCCACCCACAGCCCGCTTCTACGCAGACCCTGAGGAATGCATGAAGAACAGCGGCGCCACAGCAGTCCTCATCTCCACAGCCACGGCGACACATGCTCCCTTAATATGTCTTGGGCTGGACCTTGGCCTGCATGTCATGTGCGAGAAGCCCATTTCCATGGACATCGCCACGAGTCAGGAAGTCATTGCCAAAGCTGCCACAAAACCACATCTGAAGTTCCTGATCCCTCTGACGCGGCGATGTGAGTACAGATGCTCTCCTTCTGCAAGTCAACTTCGCTGACGTGATTCAAGACGACGACAACTTCCGTGCGGCGAAAGCCATGGTGCGGAGTGGTGCTTTAGGGGAAATTCACGCTGTTGAAACATCCAGTCTCGACAAGCAAGATCCCACTGGTTAGTCTTAGCGCATTACTAGGTCCATTGTTGCTTCTGGCTAATCTCATGCTAGGCTTCTTTGTCACGTTCTCCGAACAATCTGGCGGTATCTTTGTCGACATGGGAGTCCATGATGTGAGTGTGAGAATGAGCCCGAATGCAGATATTGAGCTAACCTTGCCAGATTGACGTCGGTCGCTTCTACCTGAACCCGACACAAGGTCTCAGCAACCCCAAGAAGCAGGTAAACAGGGTCATCGCCATGGGCCAGCAAGTCGTATACGGTGAACTTGCCAACTACGGCGACGCCGACAATGGCTGGGGTATGGTCGAATTTGCCAACGGCAAGATCCTCACTAGCCACGTCGGCCGCACGCTCAACAATGGCCACGAGGGCACTACTCGCGTATGCGGCACCAAAGGCCACACCATTGTCAACGGCGTCGCTTCCGACTATCGCATTGAGATCCGTGACGAGCATGGTGTCCGACACATCACGCCACCAGATGCGTTCCAGCTGTACGATAGATCTTTCTTGAACGATCTCTCGGAATTTGCTGCTGCTGTACTGGATGATGCGCCCATGAGCTGCGTTGCAGAAGATGCATTTGAGGCCGCTAAGATCACCACGGCTCTGCAAAACTCTTTCCGTACTGGGCTGCCAGTGTACTTTGACGATGGGGGGCTGCCTATTCTGCACCCGCTCAAGAAGGCTGCCGCCGCCACGAATGGGGTTAGCACCAACGGCCACCATACAAATGGACATTAGAAGTCCCCCGGTCGTGTTATCGTTTCTGAATTAGGGAGGCAATCTGTCTCTTTAGGACACTGCTACGACCGCTCACCCATGAGTTCGCTCCACCATGCAGCGCCATTTGTTGGAAGAGCCTAGGAATGATCAGCGCGCTACGAGACGTAAAAGATTGAGAGAAATGTATTACCTCGTGGTTGTCCATGGGCATCTCAAATATGTCCTGCAGGAACATCGGATCCCAGAAATCATGTAACTAGAGATGTTAGCATGAGCTTTGTGCAAAAGCCTTGTCCCTCACCAGATCATCCGTCGAATTTGGTGTCATGTTGTTCATTGCTCCTGCAGCTGCTGGGTGCTGATTTGCCGCGGGCACATACTGGGGGTGCTGATTCCTTATAGTGCTTGAATTCGTTTGCGCAGTATGATGTCCGCTCGGCACAGCAGGATTTCGGATCGTCTTCACACTTGGATGATCATGGCCTGCTCGCTCAATGAGTCGTGTGCGCCATCCCACGAGCTCTATATCCTCATTCTCCTGCTGCGTTTCATCGGTCTGATTGGCAGAAGCACCAGTGTGCGTATCCGATCTTTGACCGGAGGCCGCGGCTTGCATCTTCGTCATGGCGCGATCACGGAGCTTAGTGAGCCATGCAAGATTCGCACGGTATCGTGATGTCCCGCCGCCATGCTCAATCAGCGAGTTGAAGAGTGCCACGGCACTGTCAATTTGTGCAAGAACGAAAGATGATATGGCATTGCCAGGGTCTTTCAGCAATAGCGTGCCTAGACATATTGCTGATCCAAAGACATGATACTGTAAACAGTCAACTTAGTAAACTTGAACGCCTGTGACCAACTACTTACCCAGAGGTTCCACTGTCTAGTGCTGACATTGGGAAAACGAGACTGTACGTCGGCGACCAGGGCGATGATGACCTGGATGTTTGTTAGCCTGATACCATAGTGTGATTTGAGCATACGTACCGCACATCGTTCGACGACGGTCAGGAACGATGGTGCATAATCAGACTTGACGGGGTCTTGTCCCGCAGCATACAAGGCTTTGGCGTAGTATGGACGGTGCAAATTGATAATCGTCTCACTAGTGTTGAATGCGAGGTTCATCCGCTAAGTAACATTAGCCAGTGATCTGATAAGCTATGTTTGTTTGGACCAGCCTGGAATGTGATAGTCACAGATGTTCGAGATGGCTCTGGTGAGGCCTGGATAGCATCCTCATGCAGCGGATATCGAGACGGCATCGAGAGGTATGCTGTACGTGAGCGCAGATTGAACGGTACGCAGCGTTCGAACTCGTTGCTGGACTAATTAGCATCGTCTCATCGCAAGTGAGAGCCCGTTATGCGTACAGTCTTGCATCAAGCTCGAGTACCTCGCTGTATGCTGGCTTCCTCACCTTCATGGCCATGTTGAGTATCCTGCTACTGCTTGAGTATGTTTGAAGCGCGAAATTGATGGAGCTGGACTTACTCGGATGAAAGCTGCGAGAGCTCAAATCGGAGGGTGTAGTAGCCTTTCCCACCTGTAGAATTGGAGGTGTCGGAAGGAAACCTTGTGTCGCAGTGTTCTGGGTTAATCGCACATCTATTCGAAGATCAACAATGGGTGCAGTACTGCTGCAGGACATCATACGGTCTCGAGAAGCAATGAGCTTGGAATATGTCAGCTGCGTGACATTCCCAGAACACCTTCCGCCTCTCCTCTACTATGTCGTCCGGGAGGTTCCAACGGGCTCCATCTCGGTGCATGCCCATCTAGAGACGTCAGATAGGACCCGAATTCACCTCGTATACCTCACAGCTTGCATTAGACGCATCACAAGGCCCCACAGTGGCCAAGCCTTATCGCCTCGAGAACCTTTGTCCCAGTTTCTGGTCAATATTAGCTGGGCTGTGTCTTAATCATTAATCGCTGATAGAGACCGACAAGTGAAGATGTGCCATCAGATGCTATGAAGTGGTCAGTATTATATGAAGCAAGGTGACCATGGTACTGACAAGAGTTTGCAGGCCAGCTACAGTATTATTCGACAGAAAGTCACCTCTAGCGAGAGCAATCTCGGCAAGACGTAACCAATACTCGGCGGCGGACGCATCATAGGCCATTTCAATATTGTATACAGTTCCCTGCGCCATGACTATAAAGACCAGAGCAAGGTCCTGTGGGTTGACCCTCGAAGAGGACAATTCGCTCAGATGTGAATAGACAGTAGCAAGAGTCCTCTCGAATCTTGGTCTCGGAGCAACATCGTGACTATGACTGTCAGTATTCACGTAAAGGTTGTGACCAACCAGGCTGAACTCACTGCCATGCGCAGTACCGGTAGTACGAATCTATCAGTGAGATTGCTTCATCTTTCGGGGGTAGACGCTCGAGAAGATCGCGAGTACTAGCCCAGGAAGATGAGATCCCGAACGGGAAGCCAGAGTACAGAGCATCCCCAGCTGCATAGTTCTGCGGTGTGGCAGTCAACCCCGTGGCTCTTGCTGGACTGGACGGGCGCGTGAGAGATAAGGGTGTTGACTCGGCATCGATCTGTGTAGCGGACTAGCTGCCATCAGTATGGCTGAAAGTTCGTGTCTAGGAAGAAATTTACTCACATCTCGGAGCCACTCACTGCCAGCCGTCGGTCCTAGATACTTTGACCTACCACCTTCACTCAGTACAAGAGTACCATATGAGCCATCGGGAGCACCGTCTCCCGCAGTATCTGCAGAGTTCGGCGCTGCGTTCATGCGACCACCACGGACGCCATCTTGAGCGGCGATCGATAACGAGCTTTCTCGGTTGCTCTGCACCGTGGTAGAACTCTGAGTAGGATGACGATTACTGCGAGTGTGGAGATTCGCACCAAACAGGAATGGCGCTGACCTCGTCTGCAATGACGAAGTGCCTGCTTGGCCGTGTTGAGTGGTGGGAACAGTGGCTGCAGCCGCCTCATGACCATGGTGCTCATGGTAGACAAGCACGTCGCTTGTGTCCCTTGCTTGACCACCGTAGCTCGGTCGCGAGCTTGTATGGGCGGTTTCATTCACATCGATGGGCTGTGCTCGTCCATGTGCATGTGCATCTGAACTTCTATCATTGTCCCGGGATCTGCGACAGATGTCTGTACGATTACGACGGACGCAATTCGAGCATGGCACTTGATCTCATTATCAGTCCATTCTCAGGGACTGGCTGAGACGTGCAGGAGATTCCTACCTTGACGGTCACATTTCATCTTCAGACGCCGGCATTCTACAAGCAGTCAGCAATGGCCAAGGCACTGGTATGCCATCGGCGAGCACACCGTGACAGCTGTAAAGTGGCCTCTGCTTTCTGCGCTTCTTCCTGACCCTGCCCTCCTCCAAATCTTCGTCTGTGTCGTAGTCGGCGTTGTCGGACATATTGGTCCTGGTCGGATCCGGTCTGTCGGTCATGAGGTTGTTCATGTCTTGTCAGTCGGGCATTCGGAGAAAACAGGTCATTCAGCGAATGCCGGTGGCGGAGAAACATCCGACGACCCCGCCTGGGTTCTTGGCCGGACTTTTTTGGTGCCAGAAGATCGGAGCTTTCTTTACTTCGGACACGATGAGACTCATCCAAAAATCGCAAGGATGATCATGGGGGTAGCGATGTCCACTCGATGTCCTACAGCAGCGCATTGGAGCTGGCAGGTGGCTCGTCGGACTTTCGTTGATGCACTCTTGGATAAAGACCAAAAGGATGGCTAGCTTCTTAATGCTCTCGAGCATACATTTGCTGCTGTCTGTCGAATTCTTGCAACAATGGCGCCATACATGAAAGATGCATCCACCTACGATGGCGACTTCGATCCCACCATCGCGGACCTCAAAGCTAAAGTGGTCGCCAACACTGTAGAGGTGGAGGCTGATCCACCAAAGCCACCTGTGGCCGACGATTTCATGTACGACTTCAAATTCAGTCATCCTCTTCCTACTCCGACGAGCCTCGGTATCGAGATCCCTGTCGATTGTGATGCACAAGAAGCTGCAGAATCGATAGTGGAAATTCTTCGCAGAGCCACCAAGGATGAAGATGCAACAGCTTTCGCCGATCTCTTTCTCGATTGTGGTACTGTCTTTCCTGTCACTTCATTATATCGATGACTGAGCATGATACAGGAGTGTGGAGAGATAAGCTGGCTTTCACTTGGGACTACCGCACTTTCAACTTCCGTCCTGCAATCGAAGCTGCTGCAAACGATCTCCTTGGAGCAGCCAAAGCAACCAATTTCATCTTTCTTGACCCCGCGCCAGCAATCTCCCGACCATTTCCTGACTTCTCGCAACTGCAATTTGTGGTGGGCTTCGAGACCAATGCTATTGAGGCATCAGCTGTGATCAATGCAGTCTACACGAAGGAAGGCTGGCGCATCTACTTCATGCATAGCGTTGCTGAGAGCCTCAAAGGCTTCCCAGAAGTATCGCCTTATGATGGCCATATGACTGGTTCAGTCAGCTGGGAAGCACAAAGAGCGATTGATGTCGACTCTTCCGAACCCGAAGTCCTCATCATTGGTGGTGGTCAGAAGTAAGAAGTTCAATCTTGGTAGTAGAGAACTTCGCTAACACTTTTCCTAGTGGTCTTGCACTTGCTGCAAGGTGCAAAGCTCTCGGCATGAAATGCCTGATCATCGAACGTAGCGGAGAGATTGGCGACGTCTGGAGAAAGAGATACGAGTACTTGTCTCTGCACATGCCTCACTGGGCAGATGACCTTCCATACTTCACCTACCCCAAGCATTGGCCAACTTACACACCTGCCCAGAAGCAAGGTCTGTACATGTCGTGGTATGCTTCTGCACTCGAGCTTAACGTATGGTGCAAGTCTGCTGTCGTCAAAGCAGAGCAGGATGCCAATAACAAATGGACTGTCGTGATTGACAAGCAAGGCAAGGAGACTCGGACACTCCACCCTACACACTTGGTCATGGCGACATCTCTTTGTGGTGTCCCTATGACCCCAGTAATTCCTGGCATGGAGAACTACAAAGGTGTTATTCGTCACTCAAGCGAACACGACAGTTCTCGCGACTTTGTTGGCAAACGAGTCTGCGTCGTCGGCACTTCATCATCCGGTATGGATACAGCCTACGACTGTGCCCGCTTCGACATCGACACCACCCTACTTCAACGCTCTCCTACCTATGTCATGTCACTGACTCATTGCGTCCCACGAGCCATCGGCAGTTACGCTCCAGATGCCAAAGGGAATCGTCCTGACCATGAGCCATTGGATCGTCTCTTCTTCGCCACTCCCACCGGTCCTGGAGAAGAACTATCGCGACGTAACGCAAAGGAGTTGGAGGATCTTGACAAAGATATGCTGAACGGTCTCCACGCTCGGGGCTTCCGCACATGGCGTGGTCAGAAAGGCACTGGCAATTCGACATTGAGTCAGACCCGCAACGGAGGATTCTACTTCGAGGCCGGTGCTTGTGAGCAGATCATCAACGGCAAGATCAAGGTAGAGCAAGGGTATATCGAGAGGTTTACCGAAGATGGTGTTGTCTTCAACGGTGGTAGGCAGGAGAAATTCGACCTCGTTGTGTTCGCTACTGGATTCTCGAGCACGATTGACTCTGTTCGTGCAACTCTGGGAGACACCATCGCTAGCAAGTGCGGTCCAATCTGGGGTATAGATGAAGAAGGGGAGTACAAGACAGCGTTCAAGGAGTCAGGTGTTCCCAACTTGTGGATCATGTGTGGCTTCCTTGTAGCCACTCGATACCATTCGAAGCTACTTGCCTTACGGCTGAAGGCGCTCGATGAGGGCATAGCTTCGGCCCCATACAAGGGACCAGTCCTTCCATGAGCATAGATTGCATAGATTACATCGCCCCAATAAAGTCCATTATGAGCAATCGTCCCCATCACCCGGGACTCCTCCATATCATGCTGTTTAGTTCCCTGATCAGTGCTCAGAACATCTGGCCTCGAACACAGTTCTCTCCACCACAGCTCCTGGCCAATACAGATTTGACAATTCTGCTGAGTTCATCTTCCGATCCGGCAAGTATGTAAGCCCCTCTTAAGGTGATCGCAAGAAAGCATATTCAGATTTGGAACTACCACGATAGAAGACCATCTGGAAGATCGGCAGCATCTTGTATACAGCGAGCTGAACGATATATGCTTATTGATATCTATTGAATAACAAACACTACTTCGGATCGATACTCATGCAGCAGCAGCCACAGGCGTATACCAGTCGTCAAAACCCAGATCGAAACCCCATAGAGGAGTGTTGATCCGCTTGGCATTGCCTTGCGCAGCGAGCTTGTCCAAAGCTGCCAAAGTCTCCTTCGAAAGAGGTACAACCTGCCTGTTACTGGAGATACGCTTCTCTGTCACAGACTTTGGCAGTACAACCACTCCCTTGTTGACGTGGTAGCTGATAAGTAACGTCGCCTCTGAGACGTCATTCTCCTTCGCAAGACGTTGAATTTCTGGGTTGGTCATGATCGGTGCACCAGTCGAGCCGAGCGGCGAGTAAGCTTCGAGAAGAATACCAGCGTCCTCGCAGAACTTCTTGAGCTTGTGTTGAGGGAGCAACGGGTGCAACTCGACCTGGTTGACAGCCGGAACGACTTTCCAGGTCTTCTTGAGTTCCTCAAGGTATGATATTGACCAGTTTGCGACACCGATGGCCTTTACCTTGCCGGATTCGTATAGCTCCTCCATCTGCCGCCAGGTCTTCGCCTGATCCCATGACCGGTCCACGGAGCGGGATCCGTCTGGATTTGTTGGGAGTAAGTCACTGGTCTCGTTCTGTGGAAGCCAATTAGCACAACACACTAGCTCCGCCTATTAAAGATGCTTACCGCAACAAGACGGACTGGCCAGTGAACCAACTGCGTCCAATATGTAAGCTTGGCCGTCTCTAATCTCGAGCCATGATACAGCTTACATAGAGGTCTAGGTAATCCGTGCCCAAAGCTTTCAAAGTCCTCTCTAGACCAGCTTTCGCATCATCTTGGTGCGTGTTCCACAACTTGCTGGTGATGAAGATGTCCTTGCGGGGGACTCCGCTGTCGCTAATACCTTGACCGACTTCATTTTCATTGCCTCATAGCATGTCAGCACTGTGCTCAAGCGGATCTGCATAGTATTGTGTACCGTATATCCTGGATTTAGTCAGCCTCAAGAAGCAAGATAGACATGATCTCGACCTACAGAGCTGCATCAATGTGGCGGTAGCCGTCCTTGAGCGCATAAGCGACTGCTTTCCGGACCTCACCAGGCTCAGACTTCCATGTTCCTGGTCATCCATTGTCAGTATATCCATATCGATGGAGTGCAGGGCATACATACCAAGACCCACGGCCGGTATGGTCGCCCCCGTATTCAATTTGAAATGATCTGGGATGGTCGACATTGTTTGTTCTGGGTCTATGTTCGTAATGCCTTGAGCTTGTGATGAAACTGTGTAGTCCCCTTCGTATGGGCACCAACTCAGACTTAGCCATCTCTGCCCTCTACAATGCCTCCGATGGTGGCATATGACATCAATCGCCGACATTTAGACTTTGCAAGAATGAATGTCCGGTGGCTATTCGAGGCGAACGAGAAAATGTCCGGTGTGGAGTCGTCCGGGGTCGGGATCGGACTTTTCTCAACCCATCCCAACAACGTCTGGTACCTTCGACTGATTTGCCAGTGTGGTTAAAGAAACATCCGATGGCTAAGACCTGGTTCACCCCATATGGGGTTACTTCCGCCTTGTGGGGTAGCGTTTCTGATCGACATATATTGCACCCTCTGACCACTTATTCTGAAATCATATGATCCACTCTGGTATCTTGGTCAAGACTTTTAAACCACAATCATCCATCCTAGACTACCCCAATCGACCATCAAGATGTCGTTGGATCATGATCGCGATGTCGAGAAGACCGGTACTCAGGTCGCGGACAACCAGCTGTTTGTCAATGCTGCTTCAGCCACTGGTAGGCATATCACCGTGTTGTTCCTGATGTACCACTAACGTGGTGTACAGAGAAGGAGCACAAGATGACCTTGATACAAGGCATCAGGCTCTATCCCAAGGCTATTGGTTGGGCAGTGCTCATCGCCCTGTGCTGTGCCATGGACGGATACGACATTGCTCTGATTGGCAACTTTTACGCCTTCCAGCCTTTCAACCGCAAGTACGGCGAATTGACGCCGGACGGCGACTACCAAGTACCAGCTCCTTGGCAAGCCGGAATCTCAAATGGTGCACAGGTCGGCCAGATTGTTGGACTACTACGTAAATGCTATGTTCCGAGACCGACGCGTCGTATATGTGCTGACTGATGAAAGTCACTGGTATTGGTGTTGAGCGCTTTGGGTACCGCAAGTTTATCCTAGGTGTGCTTTGCTATCATGCCTGCATCATCACGATCTTCTTCACTGCACCATCTGTCGAAGTCTTGCTCGTTGGCAGCTGTCTCTCTGGTATTGCTTTGGGAGTATTCATGTCAGGTAAGTCTTTCGCTGCATGTACAGATTCTATTTCGGGACTGTCTGACACTCCACAGTTGCGATCTCATATGCCAGTGAAGTCTGCCCTGTCGCGTTGCGAGGCTACTTGACCACGTGGGGCAACTCATGCTGGGGCATTGGCCAATTGATCGCCATTGGTGTCATCAAGTCCATGTTCGGCAGGACAGATGAGTGGGCATACCGCATCCCATATGGTCTCCAGGTAAGTCTAGAAAGCTTCGTTTGAGCAGCACAGATCTGACGTTTGACAGTGGATGTGGTATCCAATCCTTCTTACCGGTATCTTCTTCGCTCCAGAATCACCCTGGTGGCTAGTTCGCACTGGTCGTTACGAAGAGGCCAAGAAAGCCCTACTTCGTCTTACCTCCCCCAAGACCGACCCGACCTTTGATGCCGCCGAGACGGTAGACATGATGCGTCACACTGATGAGCTTGAACAAGAGATAATGGCTGGCACTTCATACTTGGACTGCTTCAGAGGGTCAAATTTGCGCCGGACAGAGATTGTCTGCATGTTGTTCCTCTCGCAGAACCTCGCAGGAAACACGTTCTCCAACTACTCCACCTACTTCTTCGAGCAAGCTGGTTTGACTGGTCAGATCCCATACAACTTTGCACTCGGCCAGTACGGTCTCAACACCATCGGTGCTTTTGTCGTCTGGACTTTCATGGCTTACGGCGTCGGTCGTCGCACTCTCTTCTTGTGCGGATTGACTGGCCTGTTCCTCACTCTCCTCTGCCTCGGGTTCCTCGGTCTTGTGCCAGAGTCAAACCGCTACCAAGCCTCCCTCGCCACCGGCTCTCTTATGATCGTCTGGGCGGCCTTCTACCAATTCTCCGTCGGCACAGTCGCCTTCTCTCTCGTCGCCGAGCTGTCCTCCCGACGCCTCCAAGTCAAGACAGTCGCCCTGTCTCGCGTCGCTTACAATCTGGGCGCCATCGTCGTTAACGTGCTCACTCCATACATGATCAACCCGACAGCGTGGAACTGGGGCAATTTCGCCGGATTCTTCTGGGCGGGGACTTGTTTCTGCGTTTTGGTCTACCACTACTTCCGTCTGCCTGAGCCTTCTGGTCGGACGTTCGCTGAGATCGATCTATTGTTTGAGAATGGTGTCTCGGCGAGGAAGTTCAAGCATACGAACGTGGATGCTTTTGATGTGGCGTTGAGCGGGCAGATTGCAAAGGACAAGCCGGAGATTCTCCATAACGAGCATGCGTAGAAGCGCCGTAGTAGTGTAGCCCAGGCCTTCAGTGCAGCTCTGGTCTGACCATAGTATTGCAGCGAGAACAAGGTACATGTTCACTCTGCTCGATCCTGCTCTACCTCGCTTCTCTCATTGTCGAGAGGACTCCCTCCGCCAGTGATGTAGTAGCTGTTTAATACGAGAAATCTAGAACATAGCAAAGGTCTGATCATTATCATGAATGGACTGCCGACACTATGGTGTATGACGCACTCCCCAAGTCTACTGGAACTGATAGCCATATTCAAGCCACTGGTTCAGTCCCGCTTCATGCTTATGAGCGGTAATCCAACAGTCACTCTAGCCCACTGTATCGCAGCATCCCACTCACCGCCTTTCTTCCCCTTGAGCTTATGTGAAATCTCATCAATGACCCTCGTGCTAATCAACTGCGCCCACCACGCCAGCTTCAACGAATTCACCATAACACCCCAATGCAGCAGGATCAACAATGCCGAGTCATGCTCCGCTTTGACGTCTTCGACAAAAGACCATCCCGCCCACGCCAACACGGCAATACACATGACCAATTCCTTATCCAGGGACTGGAATAGCCAATCGATGGCATCCCTATGCGCCTTGGCCGCTGACTCCTTGACATGCCCGGCTTCGATCTCAACGCCGACCATGGCCCGCAGCCGGTGTAATGGCTCCGCCATCCTCCGCTTACAGGCCTCTTGCCACTCCACTACCATTGGCGTAATGGTGTTCCTTCCCGCGAAGGGGCTGTTCTCGATATACTGCCTCCCGCTCTCGACGATGCGCTCGACCATCATGATGAGCTGGAATGAAACGAGCACTCCTTGAATCGGACTCTCCGGTGTATCACCGACGTTACTTGGAAGCTGAGGGGAGACCATGGAGAAGACCATGTTTAGGATGGAGAAGAGGTAGAGAGCATCGTAGTTGTCCCCGCTGGCATTGGCTGCGGCGATGCGGGCGGCGGTGGTGGCGGCGTCTTGATACTGGAGGGCGCGACCGACGTAGCGTGCTGCGGTGGTGGGGTCGCTGTGCTCGGCGCCGAGCTGGAGGCTGGATAGCCCGAGGATCATGTCCATGAGGAATGCGTGCTTGAAGGCCAAGTCGGTGCAGGACCCGAGGTACGTGGGTATGTCCGTTTCGACTCGGGCGGCGCTGAGGTGCGATTTGGTGCACCATTGTCGCATGAGCTCGAGATCAACGTTGCGATCATAAGTAAAGGATGAGAGGTTGAGTGATCGGAGTGAAGGTAGGCTGTGGCCGGTGGCTTCTGCCGATGTTGAGCCATTAGGATGAGGCAATGATGTCGTCGGAGTTGTCGCTGGTGTGATCGGCTGACTGGTGTTGGGTGTCGCTGCATTTGGCGGTAATAGTGTTTGAGACTCATGCGACGCTGGTGACGCTCGCGGCTGCGGCGGTCCTGGTGAAGCAGAAGCAGAAGCAGAAGTTGTATTGGCATGCGACGGTCGACCAATGTAGTAACATTGGCTCTCGGCTTTTCGTACCGTACATGATACACAAGGCGGACCTTGCTCGTCGCATTTCACCCGCCGTCGCTTGCAGGGTACACAGCCGTTCCGGGATTTCGAATGCGGCTTCCTGGTCTGGATTCGTGAGGGTGGCGAGGGCATCATCGTGGCGGATAGAAGCGCATCGATGCGAACGAGGACGATGTTAGTTCCTTCGTGATCATGTATGGAACGCTCTTAATGCTTCTCGCGGATGCGATAGAGATGATATCAGCCCTGTATGGCTTGGACGCCACGACACAGACGTTGAGGTCGTTGCCAGCCAACGGCCGAAACCGGAAATCTTTACAAATACGGGTGTAGGATCTATACTTCTTGATTCCCCTACGAGTCGGGTTCCCGCATTGATCGCGGTTGAGAATGAGTTGCACGAAACCGTCAGGTGGATCTGGTATCCAAGTCGTGATGGAAATGGATCAAAACACGACTCCGTTCGGATGCTTCCGGAGTAATGGTGGTTGGTATACAGTAGTGGAGGCAGCAAAATCATCGAAGGCATCCTATTCTACACATGGTGTATGCTGTACATAGATATACGAGAATGCAAAAATCACAGCCATATAAGATGATATCTCGTCAATTTGATTGGCATGACTTTGTCTGTCATGTGATTCAAGGCAGCTCTACAGATATATGCATGAAGCCGTTCACTCATCATGGCCCAGAGTTCATCGTTCATAGGTACCACCAAGTCAAGTCTTGTTCAGCCATCGGTTCACTGATACAAGGTTCCGCACACTTCTCAAGAAAGAAGACTTGTGCTCGAATCGGAGCAGTATGCTCACTCTTATAGCATTGGCCGTCAGATATCGCTTCACATATGCTGCCATTGCTCTTTGCTTCTCTTGTGGCGTCAAAGACTGCCTTCGTAGCTGTTGTGCCGAGGGTGGCTTGTCTATCCTGATGCTTGGTATCAATTCGACCCGCGGCTGATTGTCCGGACTGGACTTGTCCCATGCGTTGTATACCTTCTGGACATCGTACCAACACGCCATAGTCTGATTATCGTTGACGACCTTCCGATTCAGTCTGCCGCCGCTGTCATCCAGACAAGAGTTGTAGGTGTTGTAAAGCCGTTTTGCGATGTTGTAATTCCTGTCAGCTCGTAGGTAGGCTGCTGGCGGACTCTCCAGCATTGCCCATGATTCGACGAGCTCGTCTTGCACGTCTTCTGTTCCACTTCCCGTTTCATGAGGAGGTGTTGGAGACAGAACAATCCTGTTGTAAGTCCTCTTGGCTTGCGCAAGTGCTCCATAGTCTGCTTGGGGCTCACTCGTATCGTCGAAATCTGGCTCGACATGATCGTACGAGCTCTGAGACTGGGCCCATCCTACCGGCTCTTCTTCGTCGGGTTCTTCATCGTGACATGCGATTGCCGCTATCATAAGAACCCAGTACAAGACACCAGCGAGATGGTCCCAGATGTCTTTGATTGGCGTCCGCTTGACAGTGTCATGTATCATGATCGGTGTCAACTTGCAAGTCATGGATAGCGAGCATGGCAGATGGCTTCCGAGCGGTGCGCGTGCTGTTACGGCGTGGCAGAATAGTAGAGCCGACAGTCTCACCGACTCGTAGATCCAGTCTGCTGCTTCAGTCGAGTCCTGCTGGATCGGCCGCATTAGATGGGTGCGCTCGACAATTTGACGAATATCTTCATCGAGGGCAAACCCTTTGGAGGTATATGATGGGAATTTTTCGTCCTGCCTACGGCTGTCTCGATGTAGTTGGTATACTTTCTCGGTGAGGTCGTGCATCAAAAGTATGAGATGTAGTGTTTCACTCTTGCAGAGGCGGCTGCTCCCAAGGTCTTGCATACCCTGTGACGAGCAGTAGAGTATACCATCGGGAGCTGGGTATTTGTAGGCTTGGTTGTCTAGAATATATCGATCGATCCAGTCCATATACATCTGATCTGGAGTCTCGTGTCGAAGCACGCTCGCTTCCAGATTTGCCAGAGTAAGATTCATAGCTATCACGCCATTACCCGACAAGGCATCCAGACCGCCACGAGTATCGACCATAGACTTGAGTATCCTTTGATGTGCCGGAATGAGAGCTGCATAGGGTGTGGAAAGCTGCCCAACCATGAAACACACAACAGCCACGATATTACTGTCGCTATTGGCTTCGACTGGATCGTGCAGTCGATCATTGATGATCCGTGGTAATATGTCCAAGAGTTCGAGAGTGTGTCGTGTGTCTGTGAACGGTGATAGACCTTGTCGGTTCGCCGGGAGGTCGATCAGGTCGGTATAAGGAGCTGATACGGAGAGACTCGCTAGAAAGACATGAGGTGCTGAAAGAGTGAACGGTATCCATTCTTCGAACGAGGCTTGTGAGCCAAAGTAGGTGACGCCTGCTTGACATTAGACTTTTCAAGATGATCCACATAAGACATACAATTGATTCTGAGAAGGTCAAAATCGAGTGATACCGGCAGCTTGTCATATCTGTCCGTATTCACAAACTTTTCCGGATGGCCATATGTCTTCTTTCTGTGGTAGGCAACCGAGAAAGCGGCGAGTCGTTCCAGCATCTTCCGGCCAGGGACCAATGCCGGATCACTATTGGACTGCTCGGAAAAGGAGATTGCAGGAGCCTGGGTTGAGCTATTCAATCGGTCTGACAGCTCGACCAGTTCATATTGGACAGTCTCTGGTCGGACCGGGGCCTTGGCCTTTGAGCTCTGCGTGTCGTGCGAGTCCACCGTGCCTGACGATATGGGCGAGCCACCGGGTTCGCCTGCGACAATCTTCTCTATTCTTCGTCGTTCGTCCTGAGTCTGGTGATCTAGCCTTTGCTGCCTCCTCTGGCGGATGGTTTTGCGCCTGCCCTGAGCCCTGCGATCCTTAGAGTTGGGGTCATCACGAGCTCTGGTGAGATAATCGTTCATGACAGCTTTCCGTACCGAGGTCAAGGTCTCCCGTTTCTTGAAGTCGGCTGGACATGTGCCCATGACGAAGGAGAACTCCTTGTTCGTCTCCCGGGCCATTGTGATTATGAGATGCGAATGCGTCTACATACAGATCGATCGGTGCCAAGGTATCGTAGCAATCGTCTCTAACCCACGAGTTGATCCAAAGGTTTTTCGGCCTTGCATGAACGGATGTCTGTCCAGCTAATGCGATAGACTGAGCTCTAGATGGCCAATGGGGAAATGAAATCGATCGTCTCACCGCGGTTTCCTTGCCAGTCATTATGTACTGGTCCAATCCCCTGGAGACTTCTTTACCCTGCAGGGGAATAAACGCTGTCAGCTGCGGCTGAGCGACTAGTTATGCCGCCGGGGAACCACCTTGCATAGATGAGAACGTTCCGGTCTTGGAATTCGTCCACAAATGCCACCGTGGATCACGATACCTGTAGCATTGGCATGCGGACATGCGGACATGAGTACAGACGTGTGATAGATTGACCGGTCTGGGATGCAGACTAGGCAAGGTGGGCTGTGGCTGTACGACATTTCGTTCGCTGTGCGGCTTGGTTGTGCTCAAAAGAGCAAAAGGGCCTGACCGCTAGCGCTTACTCGACCGAAGCACCTTGTGACATGTACGGTTAGACCGATCGTTGCGATGGTGTGACAAGATCGTGTCTGTGATAAATGTCATGTATGTAGGTACGGGTAACATGAAGCAGCTTTTGGAATTGATGCAGATGAGTGACGAAGACGAAGCGATGCGACTTTGAGATGAATGTGCGAGATGGGTCGGCAGTTCGCAAGCTGACCTTGACCGAGGCTCACTTTCTATCACAATGGTCCTCGTCTACCTTCTCAGACTCTCAGGATTACTCTTCTCCTACGTGACAGCACACTATGAAACGAAACAAAAATACGTTTCTCTATCCATGTCTTACATAGTGCTGAGTCTGCTAACAAGATCAACTAGTGGAAGAGGTTTGTCCACTACACCGCCGTCGGTCTCCCTACCTCCACGCTCACTACATCGACATTGCGGAACACTCCATATACCTGTTCGCAGGCTGCCACTCTCTCATGTATAGTAGTTGTGGCCATGTTCAAGCTGTGTGATAATCTGCGCGATCATGGAAGCCTGTCGTTGCCGCAGAAACGATGGTAAAGTCAAGTCCATCCCCAGGTCTCTTCTCAGTACTGACGGTATGTTGATTTACAAATCTCTTCTCATACATTAACCTCGCGCATTGTCGCTGCCGTTATCTTCTGCAATCTCTCCGTTTGGGGCATCTGCTGCCTCGTCGGCCGTTTCGCACGATCTCCAGCGCCCTTCTTGTCCTGGACCATCTCTTCCTTGCCAATGTGTGCCTCAAGATCGGCACCATACCAAAGAACCGTCGCCATCATGACGATAGCCATCATGCCCGCGTCGAGAGCATAGGTAGGCCACTCATTCCGAATGAGGTGTCCATCGTGAGGCAGGATGTACTCCACAAAACGGTGTGTATTCCTCACCATGATGAGAATACTGGCGAGGTAAAGAGTCCACAGCATGAGCGATATGCGTAGACGAGGAGAAATGGTCTCGATGGCTCTGGACTTGATGACGCGGCGGTGAAAAATGACAGCGACTATGAGAAAGAGGCCGAAGACCGCAACCTGGAGTGCAAGACCGACGAGTACAATGTGCTGCCCGGTCTTGACATCGTCTGCCGACTTTGGCTTGACCAACTTTGTTGCACCGAATGCTTGAATGAGGAAACATAGGATGTCGCCGCCGACGAAGAACTTGGTGAGTCTGGTAGTCCGGATAATGGAGAACTTGGTGTGTGTAGAGGCAGTGATGATGCGGCCCAGGAACATGTAGATGCCGGCGGCGAACAGGATCGGGGCAAGCAGGATAAGCATTATCTGGATAACGTACAGCGGTAGCGCGGTGAGTTGTTTGTGTGACATTGCTCTTGCAATGAAGCCTATCAGCTCGACTATTATCGGTCAGCTAGGTATGAGTGTGTCTGTCATGTGGCACGAACAGCAACCACCGACGACCAGGGGTACGCCAAAGTATCGTTTGGTCCATTTGATCATCCCTATGTGCGTGATGGTGAACATGCTGAACATGGTCGCAAAGACGACAGAGGGTGGAAGTGAAGGCACATAGTACTTGTAGTATGGGTTGGACAGTAGGTCTAAAGAAGACATGTTCGCTGCTCGATGGAGACAAGAGATAGAGGTGTCTTGATTGAACGACTCGAGCTTTTCAACTTGCCTCGTCCATCCGTTCCCATCATCTTATATATTCAAATCTCATTGTGCATCATTAATGCAGGGTACGCGCATTTATTTGCCGTCAAACGGTCGACCATAGACGACAATTATGCAGGAAATAAAGTGCGCGTACAGAGAACGTTTCGCATTCGGAACGGTGAAATTCGTAAAGACCACCAGAATTGCCCATTCTACCCTGCCGGAACGGTTGACCTGACCTGAGACTACCAGAGTTGCCTGTCCCGTCGCATCCAGAACACCTATGGACTATGCTAGCCTGACAATCCAAGTAAGAGAAAGCTGGCAAACGCCGAAGAGATCGTAGTGTATGCATGCTTTGTCTCATTGCGCCTCATAAGTCATCATTTCGTTGGGTTGCCGACTCCACCACCGTGCGCCTTGATGTCCTGCTTTTCGAGTTTCTTCACTTCTCGGCTGAGCAACTCGCGGAGTTCAGGTGAGATGACCTTCTCCTTCGTTTCCTCAACCCCCGCAACCTGCGCGACCCGGTCGCCAACAGTCTGCTTGCCCTTGTTCTGACTCGGACTCGGTGCCGCCTTTGGAGGAGGAGATGAAGGACCAGCAGATGCCCTCCGTTGCGGCACATCTGGGAAGTTCTTCTTCTTGTCTACAGCCTCGACAACTCTTCGAAATCTGCGGAAAAGGGCTTCAGCTCTCACAAGCGTCGATTCGAGATCGATGGTGTTGCTGAGCTCGTTTACATATTTGAGCACTTCATCGAAACCTTTGAGGTGTTCCATGATCACGTCCCGGTGCTTCTCCAGTATGGCCAAAGCTATGAAGAGGTGGAAATTGGCGCTGAGATAATCCGTCCACAGACCTTCCCAAAGGCGCAGGACATTGTCCCACTCGAATTCGCGCTTGTACCACACAAGCAGCATCCGGAAGAAGAAGAAAAAGTTGGTGCTATCGACTGATTCGAGATGGAGATACAATTTCGGATCAATGAGCTGGACAAGTTTGTCGAGCGTGGTGAGCTGTAGTCGCATACCTGATTGATCCCGCAGAAAATTTCTCTCCATTCTGTCCATGAAGCCAACAAAGCCCCAAAAAGCCACTGCGTCGTCTTGCATGACCGCATAGATGGGTGCCAATAAGTCGCTCATGCCTTGTACGTACCCAAGGTCCCGATTATATTCGTTGTAGGTGAGAAGCATGTCCTTCATCTGCTCCATATGGACATTTGTCCCTATCTCAGCGAATGGAGATGTCGGGTCGGGATGTGGTATATCCTCTCCCTCGAAGAGTGGCATGTGACGATCTGTGCGGTGTACATCCTTCTCTACATGTCGAATCCCCAACAATGGGGTCTAGTCAGCCTGATGTACTCTGCAGGGCGAAGGGGAACGGCTTACCTATTCGTAGCTTCTGGTCTTTCCACCATTCACGCTCTTCCAAAGTTCCCTCGCCATCCATCATCCTTGCCCACCAGGCACCCTTAAGTCGAATGTACTCGTCCCTCAAGCTGTTCATCTTCGCTTGTCTCTCTTCCTTACTGCTATCCCAGTCATACACCCCGAGTAAAAAGAGCCAGGCTTCTTTACGAACACCGTCTTCAGCATCGAGACCACCATGAAATACCCTCTCCTTGACTTCATCAACCGTGAGCTGCAGCCTGCCGTTTGTGCTGTTGAAGAAGCCAGCCCATTCCTTCTTGGTGACTGCTTTCCTCTTGTCACCCATACTTAGGTTGTGCATGTCCAGCTCCAGAATTTCGAACTCGCCAACCTCACTGTCTTCGCTTTTAAGCACATCGTTGGCTGTCCATATCCTCTGGTTCCGCTCTTTCTCGCTCTGCTCTGCGATACCCATTGCCCACCTTGCTAGGTATAGTCTAGCACTGTCGAACTCGTCCTGCACGGTCTGTACATCGGGATTCTGCATCAGCCGTCTAACCTGAGGTGGCAGATTTTTGTTGTCGGCCACCGCTTGGGCAGTCCGGCGGGTGAAGGTGGTGACCTGACTGAGCTTCTCCAAGATGTTCCATCTTGCTTCCCTGAGGACCTTTGTCACGGGATCCATGCCAGAGTCCCACGGCTCGCTCTTGTTCTTGTCCCCTTCAAGTGCCTTTTTGATTCGGTCCGCGTTTGCCCTTTCGCTTGACCCACGCGGTGATGACGCGAAAGCACGCTTGTCCTCCTCGCTCGGCTCGACCAGGAAGACGTTCGCTTCGGCAGATCGGTGTACGTCAATGTAGCGCTTGAGCCACCTGAGCACCTCGTCTCCGCCCCAGAACACGTTCCCTCCTTCTCCGAATGGATCAAAGTTCTCTCTTGCCAGCTTCTTCCGCTGATTGATAGTCGATTGACATTCAGAGTCGTGAAAGAACAGCGCTGGCAAGGATTCACCAGATCTGGTGTTGATGACGAGACTTCCGAACCACCATCCGACACTCGGCGGGCGGATCAGCAATGAATATATGCTGTTGAGAGGTAGCGCAAAAGCGTATGATCCCAGACCAGCGCTGGCAGGTGACGTAGTAGGTAAGGGTGGCACGAGGTATGTCTGCTGGGGTGGTGAGTCTCCTTCGGCGAGATCAACCTTGACGTATGCATCATATGCATCTCCGAGAGCCGATTCCGGGACCCACGCAAGGAGAAGATTCTTGGGATCTACTTCAGATTTGGCTTGCGTGGTAGATGTGGAGGAGGTGGATGACTTCGGTGAAGATTTCTGTTGTATCAGAGCTATGAACCCAGGTATGTTGTCCTTTGCACTGGCGCTGGGATGTACATAGACCTTGCTCTTGGAGAATAGAAGCTTGACTCCTCTGCCCGTTGTCTGACTGCGTATGGTGTTGTACTCGCCTTCGGAGTCGTCACTCATGGCGTAGAATGAGCCTGATGGTGAGGTAGCTCGCTTGGACGAGGCGCTCTCCCCCGGCTTGTTGACTGTCATGACAGGGGAGGATGACGGGAGGTGGCTCAGAGTTGAGCAGTGGGGCGGGCGACTTGTGAGAGATGGGCTTTGGTCAGAACGAAGGTGATTTTGCTGTGATGTGTCAAGTCATGATCGCAAAGGCTTCAAGCATTACGAGCAAGCGAGAGGTATATTCTGAAGTAAGTCTGAGTAGCTAAGGTAGCGTTGGCGCGAAGGAGGAAGGATTGCGGACATGAGGGCTTGAGGATAGAAGTGGGGGAGGCGGGGGACGTCATGGCAGGTCACAAGGCAACAGAATACCAAAGTATACCAATTGCTTCCATGAAGGCGAAACATGCAATTCAGCCTCGTGACTAACAGATATACATCTTTTGAAACCTAAATATTATTTTGTTCATCCGAGAATGCTTAGGAAATACCCATACCAGTCACATGACAACAAGATTGTTTATGTAATATTCTTCAGAACAGGCTGGCTACGTTGCCTTTCAACTTCGAGATTGTACGACGGGATAATCACAGGACGCATGATTTAACATTAGATAATACTTGTAATATCTGCTTGGTGACAGTCGTTATCATGAGTGCTATCGCTCAAGGACCATTCCTCGAATTTATGCAAGACGTCCAGATAGAGGCAAGTTCCTGCTTGAGGCACCAACATAGACAGTCTTTGTGGAGTTACCAACGACCCAATTTTGGCTGTTGGTATCCCAGTTGCTGAGGTCCTTCCTCGTCAGATCTGCTGAGAAGACCGCCGTGCCGTTCGCTTGAATGCTCAATCTTTGGAAGCCTCTGAGCACAATCTTTGGGTCGTATGGCCCACCAAGCGACACGTATAGCTGCACGACTTCGTCACCCTGTCTGCCACCAGTGTTGGTGATGGTAGCCTGCACGCGGTAGAGGACGTCATAAAGGCTTGGGTTACCACCAGGAGCTCCGCCCGCGGCGAGCAATGGTTGAGGCGAGCCATCCAGAGAAGAGGGATCGATGTATGTCCGTCCATAGTCGGATCCGTTGTATGCCTGGCTCAGGTTTGCGCTCGAGATGTACGGATAAATGTATCCCACGGGGCGAGTAAGGTTTGCTGGGAAAAGGTGGGATGAAGTATCGTTGTTGATGCTGCCGAATGTAGGTGCAGCAGTCGTCTGACCAGTCGTGGGAACATAAGGTCCTGCGCCGACGTTTGTGATGGAGAGGTTGGTGTAGGAGAATGTCGTGTATGACTGCCCGTATCCAAATTCGTAGACAGGCGTGATGTTGCTACGGTCGAACGCACGGTAATCAATAAAGACGCCCTCTTCGAATTGGTCTTGTGGGACCTCAGCGTTGGGAGTATACAAAACATCGGTGCCGTAGTCAGCTCGAGTATTGCCCAGCGTGAATGGCAACTTGCCACCAGGATTGACTCGTCCGTAGAGGATATCGGCGATGGCGTTGCCAGACTGCTCACCAGGCATACCTGCCCATAGAATGGCCGTGATGTTGGGGTTGTTCTTGTATGAGCCAAGCTCCACAGGACCAGGTGAGTGCACGACCAGAACAGTATTGTTGCAGTTGGCAGACACGTTGGCAATGACTGGTTCCACGCCTTGCCAGAAGGTCAAGTTCTTGCGGTCACCGAAGTTTTGCTCAGGAGCGATGTAGCCTTCACCCGAGTCGGCATTGGCAAAGACGATACACACGCCGTCGACTTGACCAGCTCTGCGAGCCAGTGCCACGATCTGAGAGTTGGCGGAGTTATTTGTGATGGACTCGTAAGGACGACCAGCTTGAACAGCTTCGTAGCCGATGGCGGTATCCGGCACGATGAAGTTTGTGAAGTCAGCTGTACCGCTTCCCCAGCCGATGCCCAAGCTGCCACAGTCGTTCCCTCGATCAGAGTAGCCGTTCGGTCCGAGTGCACATTCTCCAGCATCTTCGCCAAAGACAGCGGTGAGCTTCTCGCCACCAGTCAAAGGAAGAGCACTGTTGTTGTTCTTGAGCAAGACTGTGCTGTCTGCTGCGACTTGACGAATCAGGTTGCGATGTTCACGACGAACGTCGACGTGCTGGTTGATCAGCTCATATGACTGCTCGCCATAGTAGTTTCTGTAGCCGAATGTGTCGCGCGTCCACGAGGAGAAGTTGATGTCAGTATCGACAGTATCTCTACCAACATAGTACCATGCGGCGAGAATCCTTGATGTCATGTCGTCCAGACGCCATTGAGGCACAGAGCCGTTGAGGACGGCGATGGTGAGATTAGGTCCAAAGTAAGATGCGCCGTCGTTGAAGGCGATATCACCAGGCATGGTCATGTCTAGACCTGCCAAGATGGCATAAACTCCACTGTAGGTTGCACCCCAGTCGCTCATGATGAATCCTTGGAAGTCCAACTCATTCTTTAAGAGGTAGTTCTGCGTGTAGCTGTTCTGGCAAGCTTGAGAATTGTTGATCTGGTTGTAAGAACACATGACGGAGGCAACTCCGGCTCTGACTGCTTCAGCGAACGGCCACAGATATAGCTCGTGTAGAGTCTGATCATCTATGTTGGATGACAATGGCTGAGTGATGTTGAAGCCGTAGTTCCTGGATTCCGAGATTTGTCGGAAATGTTCTTGCTCGTTCATGATGTAGTGCTTGGCGCATGCCATGACGTTCTGGCTTTGGATGCCCTTGATGGTATCGGCAAAGAGCACACCGGTAAGCCACGGGTCTGGACTGAATCCTTCCCAGTTCCTGCCTGCCGCAGGTGATCTGCCGAGAGGACCAGCGACAGGACCAAGTTGGATATCGACACCTTTGTCACGGTGCTCCTGACCCATGCTGACACCTCTTTGGTAGGCAAGCCCACGATCCCAGGTTGCGGCAACATTGACTCCTGCAGGGAAGACGGAGACAAAGTCCGCTGCGAAAACTTAGCGGACCATCGAGAGTCCATCGCGAAGACTGTACTCACCATTACGGACACCAAGGGGTGAATCTTGCAGACACAGCGAGCGGATGCCTAGTCGAGGGACGGATCCGGTCTGACCCACGCATTGCTCGCCTTCCCAGCCGACACCAGTGGTCAAGTTGACCTTTTCCTCCAGGGTCATTTGACCGACCAGCTCACGGGCCCTGGAGTAGGCACTGGCCCAATCGCCCAGGCCGCGACCCCATGGAGAAGGAAACTTTTCGGGACTGGTCTGATTTGCTTGAGCACCTTGTGCTACCAGGGGGTTAGGGGAAGTAGCGTTGGCGTAGGTTGTGTCCGGGAACTGTGAGATGTTCAGTGATCAAGTGTTTGTTTTCAATTTCAATGTATGCATACCGGAGAGCCATAATTGCCGAATTGTCCATTGACGGCCGTGCCGGTCAAGGCCAAGGCCACAGTAAGTTTTGCCGAAATCATTGTTGTTAGTCTCCAGACAATGACCTCTCACAACGCGTCAAGAAGGTTGGCCTTTGACAGAAGAGACAGCGGGGTTAATGTACTACCGCATCTTTCAAAAGGCCGCAGCTTGATGATGACAGTAGCACCAATATCCAGGGTTCAGGGTGACACTTCGGCAGAGCTATTGAAGATCTTCTCCACAGTAACTGCAGAGATATCGAAGTGATCGACGAGTCCGGGGCCGGAGGTTGGGATGGGGACTGATGTCATTTTGGGATGGATCGGGCTTTGCTGGAAAAGTTTTTGAGCTGTTTTGACGTTTCATTGCGCCGGAAACGGTGTGAGGATGGTAAGGGAACTATACTTGGGAGAGCAAGTCTCCACTCCAGCTTCCTCTCCCAGATAACTTCCAAGTCCACCACAAAGTCGCATAGAGACCATGATATGGAGATAACCAAAAAACATTTTCGAGCTCCACGCTGACGAAAACATGCATGCCGTCTTCCCCGCCGATCCTTCCGCGTGGCTTTGAGCTTGTGAGCCTTGTGCATTCTTGTTCCGACTTCGACGATGCTTGGTCCAGTTCGTTGGCCCTTGCTTTGGCTCACAACACCGCGTTTAGGCAGGATCGGGCGTAGTCTGTTGTGTTTTCTGACAGCTCGACATGCAACTTTCTTCTTGGATACGCGGCTTACTGGGTCAACGCTGTCCAAGTGGACCATGTCCCGCCTGAGATGTGGTTTGTCTTCGGACCGACTGCCGCTGTCTCTATAGCGAGGCACTGCATCACGGCATAGTCGCTTTTGATATGTTACATCGATCACAATCGCAACGCTTCCCCACTCTGCCCGATCCCTCCACGAAACAATTCTCGAATGACTTTCCCACCCATCACTGTCTTCTCCACGATCCCCTCGACATGACGGGGCTCCACCCTGCCATACCAGATACCCTTGCCGTGCAGTGCGTTATCCGTAAAGTCGGGCGGGATATAGATGATCACGTTACCCGCGAACTTGTGCCCACCAATGTGACTGATACTTCCTAAACGAGCACGTGGCGTGTATCCTTCAGTTGCTGCGTTGTTCTCCTCTTCCACTAGTGGAGGTGCATCCTGAAGCACTGAAACACCTTGTCTGTTCAGCTTGTCCTCGAATTCACGGGTCAAGACCGGCCCCATGATGCCGCATCTCTGATCACGACCGCCATGTCCGCATATCAGAACCAGGATCTCATCTACCTTGCGCGCGCCGGTGAAGTGCTTCTGCAGATCTGGCTGTCGTCGCAGCGTATCTCGCTGCTGCCGACTGAGCTTGTCATGCTGGGCATGAATCTGGGCAGGGAGTACAAATCCTTTCAGGAATGCCTCCACCCCACTGTCGTCCGTCGGTATGGCCGGAACGTACTGAAAGCTGGGTAGCAGGAATGCTGAGGCAGGCGGCGAAGTAGGCATCTTATCTGGCACCTTGTCAGGATCTCGTCCAGGTTTTGAGTTGGGTGAGTCGATAGGATTTTTGCGGCCCTCAAACGCTGCCTGCCTTTCTATTGTCGGCGGAAGTGATGAGTTGGTCACCATCACATTGTGAAAAGGCTAAACTACTTAGTTGTGATTGATGTAGGCGTTGGGATCTACTCACATCGCTGTATCTGCCACCGCGTCCAAGAAATTTCTTTAGCTGCTTCACGAGAACGGCGTCTTCATCGTCTTCGATGCGGCTTTTCCAATCGTGGCGTCCTGTCGAGATCAAGACTTGCTCTGCATATGCTGCCGTGGTATTACTGAGAGGTGCTTCATGATCTATTTCAAGTCCAGACGGTGTTTCCTGGCATTGACAAGTCGGATTGGGACACGCATTGATGACGGGAAACGGTGGCGGCGTGGGAATGCTAATGCGAGAAGCTGTTCTGCGATGTGGCGACAAGGTCGAGGACCTCAGCTGTTGTGCAACCGAACGTCGGCATCCATATCTGGAGATGAACATGCCGTGCCTTTCCTATTTACAAGTCAGCGCCATCAACTTCTGAACATAGAAGTCGAGATCAAGTATTGGTGCATTGTCGCCGCAAAAAAATTGCAACTCTCCCGCCCACATTTCCAGGGCTCCGGCTACCTTCAACGTCATGAGCAGATCAGGAAAAACACAACATGTGATAATGATAAAATCAAGATGGACATCAGGTCGCTTCGTCATTTGTGAGTTTTTGCTGATGGGTTACATTCAAGAATAATACAAGTAGTGAGCAACAGGAAAGCATGCTTGAGTCTAGACATGAGGCTCATTTGACCCCTTTTTCCCTACTAGAAGTAGAAACACTTTCAACATCAATGTTGATCTGAGTAGTTTGTGTGATCATGCCTGTTTTTGCTTCTGATACAGGAAGAGGAATGGGGGATCTGATTGCGCTCGGCTGATTGTGCGTATTCTCGGTCTGGAAGCCGGTGCCCCTCGATCTAGACACAGTTGACATCTTGGAGAAGCACCGCAAGAAGAGAGGCCGCAAGGGTGGGATAGAACTGATAATGACAACGGTCCATAGTTCCAATGTTGCCCAAAGCATAAAGTGGCCAAAGTCGTCTGTGAAGTCTATCAGTATTCATGACTAACGAAGCGATGTGGCTTCATTTCTCTTACAAGTAATGTCCTTGGAAGTGCTGAGCTTCTTGAGCAGAGTAGTGCGAGTGATGACCGCCACCGAGGGAATCGATCCGGACGCCATCAGAGCGCAGAATCCGATCTTGACCTTCTTACTGGCCTGCAGATTCCAAACGATTGTGATGGGAAATAGCGAGAGGAATATGTCAGCAAAGGCATGAATGCCTCCCTGGTAGTAGCTGAACTGCGCCGAGACGTTTACGAGAGGACATACACCTTCAATTGTTGGGTTCCAGAGCTTTGCGAGAGGTTTGCACTTGTTCAAAGTGAGTATGATCTGAGTAACATTGGTGGCCGCTAAAAGAATTCCCAGACCCCACAACATGGTTCTGGTCTTGGTCGCACTGTGTGGTTGCACACCCAATAGTAAGGCGATGATGGCAAGCTTAGCGAAGATACCCGCTACCAGCCCGACGAAAATACTGACCCAGGTCCAGCGAAGAGCTTCAAAGATTTGGCTATATGTCAAAGCTCTGACATGGTTACCGATGCCGATGGAGACCGAGTAAGCGAAAGTTATGTACGAAGCAATGGCCCAGACGATGCCGATACCAATCCATACAGCATCCCAACGCACTTCCCTTGCCTGATACAGGTCGTTAGCCAGATATCTTTGAGCGAGGTGGTAGATACAGTCGGAATGAACACACCTTCCTGTTGGCAGTCACCAGGCGGAGAGCAACCAGTAAAGTGCCCAGGATCGGTAAGATACAGGTCCCACGTAGCATATCAGGTCCCTCCCCTCCGAAAGTCGGCCGCTTTGACGCCATGGATGTTGACGCTTTGCAAAGGTGAAACAATGTCGTGCTACTTGTGCCCGTTCAGCGCCAATATCGTTCAATCCTTGTGTCGGCATGGATCTATGCTCGGAGCCGCTTTGGCAGTGTGATCGATGATGGGACATCGTAGCAGGGCTGGCACTCATATTTCTAGTCCTTAAGAGCGTTGAGATCTTCCAGTCATCAATAGCGCAGTTGAAGACGGTAGCATGTTCAGTCTCGTGAGCTCTACTGGCGTTTGCCTTCGCAGTCCCGTATATGCTGTTAGGAAGATTGACTTTGGTTTGTACTTGAACCTTGCTGATCGTTCTCTGTCACTGAGAACAAGCTCTACAGTACTCGGTAAGAACGTCTGGAGGACGTTGAGAAGGGAAGCATAAGACGCCACAGCGACAACGGCTCTCAAGGCTCAACTCAACGGAAGGCAACATACGAAGAAGACACGGCTGCGTCTGCATACCGCGATGAGCTTCGAGACGGCTCTCGACTCTAGCCGGGTAGACGCCATGGTGATATCGGCTCCGAATCAGTAGTTGTCGATGTAAACGACCATGTCAGGGCAGTTGGTCTCCATGTGCCATTGTCGTAGATCCTTCCACTCCGCAATCGCATGACCAGGAAAGCACATGTATCCTCTCACTTCCACCTCGTATCCGCGCGTGTTACTTTCCAAGGCCGGTCAAGATGCTGACGAGTGGGCGTGATTGTTTGGTGACTGGGGATGGTAACGAACTGGTTCGTCAAAAACGCTGGTATCGGAAAGTAAACCGTCGGAAAATTATACCGCATCGAACAAAGTGAGTCCGCCGTCCCCATGACTGGCGGACGATAGTCGTATACGAATGTCCACTGTACCTCCGCCATGGTCATTAAACACCGATGCGTCAATTGTCGCAATTGTGTCGGATCCGCTTCAGCCGAAGATGATATTTAACGTTTGCAGCAAAACTGGCCTGATGGCGCTGAACCGGGCAGCACCTTCGGTAGGGAAGGCAATGTCCACGTCAAAGTTGTGCTCGGCAAGATATCTCCGCTCACTTGACTGTGTTGATGGCCTGGGATAGAAGTTTGCAAGTCAACATTCACTAAACTTGAAGTCGGGGTGGGGTCTTGCTCCGCTTGACTGCCCCTGTGGTACCAAATTGTGGTTAAACGGTTGGCAAACCAATGGGGCATAGTTCAACTGATGAAAGACCCTGGAGGACTACTTCGACCTTTTACTAGTCTTTGCCTTGAACATGGCCATATACACGCCATGTCTAAAGATGGAGAAGCGAAATGTTACTGTATCAGTGCCAGCAGAATGCATTTGAAGGCATGTTACTGCAGAAGAAGATTGTCATTGCTGTGCTGATACACCTTACAGCTTTCCCATACCTGCCTTAGCAGGTACATTCGCTTGAATAGACTGAGCTGTAGCTACGCTTGCAATGCCCAGGCCCTTGAAATCGCCGAAAAACGAAGTATCTTTCTTGCTCGTCAATTTGCTTCCTGTCTTTGTGCCTGGGAAAATGTTCGTCTCGCAGTTTCTGCCAAGGGCCGTCTTGCACTGTGAATTGGTGGAGGCGTCCGGAGAGGCGAAGAGCCTGCCTGCATAGTCTGCCATCACCGTAGTGACATTGTTGAAAACGTTGCCTTCAAAAACGCCGCGAGCCTTCGAGTCGCCGCCTTCCAAAGCGTGGCCCTTGGTATCTTCCCATACGTTGTTGACTGCGTGTAGCAGAGTGCCTCCGCTAAGAGCAGGTCCACGTCCGGCCGTTTTATAGATGAAATTGTTCTTCATAGTGATGCTGTCTTTCGTACCGACCATTTCGAACGTCCAATAGTGGTAACCATCACAACCAGTGGAATACTGCGAATCACCATTGATGAAGTTGTTCGATAGAGTGACCCGGGTGCTGGGTGTGAAGCCAAAAACATAGTGCTGTCGGCCAGGCCTGGCAGTCTATCTCCGAAGTCAGTCATCCGGCAAGAAATACCACTTTTTGGAGGAACGTACCGTCACATGATCTATCCAGATCTGGTCCGCGCCAGCGAACGAGATCGCGTCCCCTCCCCACACGTATTTGTGGTTCAAGTCGCTGACCTGAATGTTTTGCACAATGACATTCTTGCTAGCGAAGCTCAATCCCTTCCCCTTGATGATGCCCTTGTTTCCGACCCCCAGTATGGTTTTGTTCGATCCAACCTTGATGGGCGATTTGGCCGCCTTGTTGTATGTGACCGTCTTCTTGGGATTGGATCCACAGTCGTCCTGGAGAATCATCTGACAGGCATTACCAGTACCCCAAGCAGCACAAGCAGTGCCGGTAACAGTGCCTTCGGAGCTCGTGTAATCGTAAGTCTTGTCAAGGACGATGACCCTGGCCGTGGCATCCGTCAGCAAGGATGTCAACTCCTTGATGTCCTTGGGAGTCTGCGGTGTGGCATTACCGCCACCGGTGACGCCAGCAGCAAAACCTTCTGCCTTGCCGACGACCTTCTGTCCTGTGGCGAAGGTAGCCAATGCGGCCAGAATCTGGAAGTGGAGCAGCTGCATAGTGATTGCGATACTGTATTGTGGAAAAGAAGCGAATGTGTGAAACCAATTATGCAGGCGTAGGTGTCGTACAATCTCAGACCAGTGAAGCTGTCAGTCAGAGCCTACCTAACAATGAAATGGGACGATCAGATTTATAGGTATGCTGCGTCTCCGGTGACTGTTCCAGGTTGTTGAAGCCATGTGTGTTATAAGATTCATGACCACAGATTGTGCTTCAAGCATTCTGCTAAGCGATGTTTGAGAAGACGCTTGTGTTCAGGTTCCGGCCACGCTTTAGTCAGTAGTTCCTCTGGCTAATTGCAGGATATGACAGCGGGGGGTCGTGCTAACGTTTTCAGGTCGTTGAATCTATGTGTATTCTGAGACCTTTTCCACAAATTATGCTTTCATGCTTCTGTCGGTTTTCCAAGCGAGAATTTTGGGCGGTTATGTATGGTCCGAATTCCATGACACCAGTCAGTCGTGTTTCAAGTAAAATGCAGGGTCGTAGAAAGGGAGGGCCTACTGACGTGACCTGGTTGTTTTTTGTCCCGTTTCAGAACTTAGGGATCTGCAAATTTGGCGGGTAGATTCGGGTTTACGAATCATGGGCCACCTTCAAGTTCCATACGCTATACTACTTGCATTCCTCGCACCTGCATACCTTCTCGTTGAGTTCTCCTTCTGATCCGCCTGACATGAACGTATCAGCCACATGCTGTCAGTGTCCTGCCTAATCATCCCGATTCCAGCTCATCTGTCGTCGGATGTATCCCCAATGTCGATGTCTATCCTCATGGCCGCCGTCCATACTGGCCAGATGTTTTCGGATCGCGTATCCCTTTGATCGAACACTCAGAAGATGCGAATTGCCATGATCTGATCTGGAATACTCCTGTATCATCCGTAGTTGCTTGTCAAGCAAGCCCAGGAGTTGGGAACCGGTTGGGAAGGTGAATAAGAACGAACATTGCGGCAGCTTTGTGATCTGGGAATACCCGATGAGAATGACCTCGAAGACATGTCGGTCCAGGTTAGCGTGACGTCCAACTGGCTCCTCGCGCCGTGCATGCGACCCATGATCAATCCATGGATAATGTCGGTCCGCAGGGACTTCCGCCCTCAAAGTGGTATATACCCAGAAGGACGATTTGTCAACATCTCAAGCGCTATACGAGCTGACATAGTACTGTCCAATGTTAGCGGATTTTTCAGGGTGCATAGAACATCGGTACCGTAAGAACTGATTCGGTTTCCTCGTGGTCGTCTGCCAAATAGACGTAGAGAATCAAGGCGTTCTCATGGCAGAAACCTGGACGAGTCAGCAAGCATGACCGTAGACAATTCGATCATGTGGACGTACAAGCAATCACTCTGCCACCGAGTCTGCCAACGCCAAGCACCCTTCCCCAATCTCTTCCCTCCACCCGCACTGTGGCCCATCCCTCATCAGAGATACCCTCCGCATCGCCTAATCTCTTCATTCTAGTACTTGGATGCTCTCGAATACCCTCCTCTCCGCCTTCCACGCTTCCCGGGTCCAGCTCCGGATTGTTCAATCCAGTCCAGGTCGAAGAGACTTTCATCCCTTCGGCATCCAGACTGAGACGCAGACATCCATGCATATTCGCCGATAGCTCCAGCTTCTGCGCTCTGGCGGCGCTTCCCTTGAACCCTCCGTTGGCTTTTGCCGAGGAGGATGAAAGAGCCAGCTTCGTGAAACGGTCCGAGATGGATTTGAGCTGCATGAGTGAAGGAAGCATGATATGTACATCTGGTTCGCGACACACAGGCTCATGAAGACCTTGAACAGATGCGGGTGCCAGAACACGGACCGGTATGTCCTGAGTGATGACTGTGTCTCTCGCCGAGAGTGGTTCTTCACGGAAGGAGGGAGAAGGGTCATAGCCGTCGTTATCGAAGCCGTTGCTAGAACCATGAGGATCGTATGCATCGGGGACTGCTGGCACACCAATGACCGGACTGGTAATGGTCATGGAAAGCAAGGGTATGTTGTCTTTCTTGGTCAGTCTTATCGAGGCTCCTGATGCATTTTGAGCCGAGCGAAGGGCGCGGAAGAGTGGTTGCAGCGGAACTTCCAAATTGATACTGTTTTCGGGCGCAGCCGACTGGATGGTGAACGTATCGTCGAAGATGGTGTCAATCTGGAGTACAGCCCAGACTTGACTGCCTTGCTCAGGGACCACTGTGAAGCGTGCATCGTGGTCGGAGAGGCGGACCCAGGCTACGTTACCAAGCGAAGACAAAGAGGCAGTCAGCTCTGAACATCATCAGCGGCCTGTCACGATCGCGCACTCCTGATCTTTACTGCTGAAGACATTGATGTTCTGGATGCCTGCGCGGAATCGCATAGTGACCTTCACCCAGTTCAAAGCCTCAGAGCTCCTCTGGTGGGTCCGACTCTTTCTGTCGACCTCCTCAGTCCATGCCGCATGCGATCTTCGTAAGCACTATCCGACAGAATGTCAACGAGTGGTTTCGATAGTGTGCCAGGAGTGAAGAAGAGGCGAATGCTGGTGGTAGACAAATGCCGACCAGTGATTGGCCGCGGGAACGAATTGCGGCTCTGCCTCTGTCTCCGCAAAAAAGTGGCAGAATTCAGAAATAATGCTGTCGCCCAAAATTTATTCCTCTGCTTCGACATCTTCCACAGCCTGTATAGTCTTCCGACCAGCACGTAGCAACCACTCAGACCGAACGGTTTCGGTACCATCTGAAACTCTGTTCTGCACCCCTACAACCTAGTCGCTGCCCATCTTCATCTAGGAGGACCGCAACAACTACCCCCGTCGCCCTTCTACCATGTCCGACTCTCCAGAGATCATATGGTCTCTGCTCTCGCAACAATTCTGCGCCTTCAAACTCAAGACTACAAAAGACGCCACCTTCTGTCGGAACGAACATAACGTCTCTGGTCTGTGCAATCGACAGTCCTGCCCACTCGCGCAACCACGATACGCAACGATCCGCCCAGACCCAGATAATGACAGATTATACCTGTACATCAAAGAGCCGGAACGACAGCATCTCCCGCGTCAGTGGTGGCAGAAAGTCAAGCTGAGCAACAACTATGCCAAAGCGCTGGAGCAGATCGATGAACAGCTGATCTACTGGCCGAAGTGGTTGATACACAAGTGCAAACAGCGATTGACGAGATTGACACAAGTGAGGGTCAGGTCGAGGAAGTTGGCAATCGAGGACGACCGATTGGGTGAAAAGTTGATCGCGAGGCAGGCACCTAAGATCAGGAGGAGGGAGGCGACGAGGGAGAGGAAGGCAGAAGCTGCGGCCAAGATTGAGAGGGCAATTGAGCGGGAGCTTATTGAGAGGCTGCGATCTGGTGCATACGGTGATCGACCATTGAACGTGGATCAAAATGTCTGGAGGAGAGTGATGACGAGGATGGAGAAAGAGGGTGACGGCACAAGGGACAAGGATCTAGACGAAGGTATCGTCGAGGAGGAAGATGGCGAGCGGGAAGAAGAGTATGAGACCATTGGAGAGGAGCCGGATGTGGAATATGTCAGTGATGTCGACGAAAGCGACGAGGAGATGGAAGATTTCGAGGACTGGCTTGGAGGTGAGAGTGGTGAGGGCGAAAGCGACGAGGAGCAGGAAGAGGAGGAGGAGGACAGCGAAGAAGATGGAAGCGCGGACGATGCGGCGAAGAAGGCTGGTGCAAAGAGGAAGAGGCCCGCAGCGCCCCCAAAGCCAAGTAAGAAGAAGAGCAAGAAGGGACCCTCGACAGAGATCGAGTACGAGTACGAACGCGAGCCGGAGCAAAGGCAGACGGTGCTTGCTTAGTGTGGAGATACCAAGGGATGCTGCGAAGTACGAGAGTTATTCAGCGTACATATAGTGTCAGCTGGGATCACGATGAATGAATATGTTAGCATCCTGGACTTGCTGATGATACTAGAATAATCGTGAAGGAGACAAACAGCGGGGGCGGGAAAATTTGCAGGTTGCTGAGGCGCAAATTGAAGTGCATCAAGCCTTCACCAATGTGGTCTTCACTTCCCATTGCTATGCATACCCTTATATACGCTAATTGGCCGGTGCCGGAACCACTGAAGCGGCATGTATCTTCTCCACCTCATCTTTGAAGTCCTTTGTACCCAGCTTGTCCTTGTAATGTTGTGTAAAGTCGTATCTGACCGCGAAACTGCCCAGCAGCATCTCCCTTGCAAAGTCCTCATTGCCATTAGCCTTGATGACCGTCTGCAAGAACTCGTCCCTTTCCACCCGTGTCCTGGGCTCCTTGTCGTGTACTCGACGAAAGTTCTCCGAGCTCACCGGGTCAATGACCGTCTTCCACTTCTCAATGCGCTTTGCGGAGTACAGATCCAGGATATCTTCGTCCGCCAATCCGTCCCAGATGCCTGCTAGACAGTCATACAAGCCGCCGACGTCTACGAAGCCACCAGTTATACCCATTCCACCCCTGATACCATTAGCGGAGAAGAGCTCTTGCTGAGCGACGACGCTTACCAAGGATTGCACAGATGGGCTGCATCAGCCGCGAGGAGGAATCGCCCGACCCGGAACTTCTCGGCGCACCGCTGATGCATCTTGTATGGGCTGAAGTTGACCACCTTGTACTGGCTCGGGTCTGGGTTCCCAGGGAGCATAGTCTTAAACTTCCACTCCATACGCTCTTGCAGCTGTTCCCGTGAAAGGCCGGGCTTCTCGCCATACGTGATGCGGTAGAGGCCATCTTCTTGGATGATGGCGGCCATGTAAAAGTGCTCGGGGTGAATGATGAAGTTGGCGTCTTTCCAGCCGTACTTCTTAAAGTCGTAGTAGGTCTAAAAGCTGGTTAGAGTCGCGTATCCTAGCAAGAGTGGTGTTTCCACTGACATTTGTTGCCACGATTTGGTGATCATCCCAGGACCGGCCTGGATAATTCAGGTCACCAAAAAGACTCCTCCTGATCTGACTGTTCGCTCCGTCGCAACCAATAATGTAGTCTGCTTCCAACTTCTTATTGCCTTCGGGCGTCTCGACGTCCACCCATGCCTTCGTCTCGTCCTGTCCAATGCCAGTGACTTTGTGCTTGAAGCTGACCTTGCCGTTGTACTTTGTGAGGAACTCCTCCAATAGTAACGCGTCCAACTCTTGCAATACCAGACACGTCGTCCGTTGGTCCAAACCGTCTACATCGGATAGCACCTTTTGGTCGATGTTTGCGATTTCCGAAAGGTCGTCAGGATACCGCCAGCACATGTCATTAAGCACCATGCCTCGCTTGCGGATTTCGTCCAGTACACCGGCACGGCGCAGCTCTGGCATGGCGGGCGGTCCGTAATGTGCCGCTCGTGGCTGATCATCCAGCTGATGTGAAGCTTCCACAATCTCGACGCTTATGCCCTTCTTCGCGAGCAGCAGGGCGAGCAGAAGTCCTGAAGGACCTGCCCCAACTATAATCACTTTGTCGAATGAGCCGGCCATGGCGACTGAGGTTGGAGTGGAAGCGGTGAGCAAAACGCTGAGTGAGCAAGTGTGACTGGTAGAGCAAGAGGGAGGGCGCAAAGGAAAGAAGCAGAACTTGAACAGGGAGGTGACTTGGTGAAGAGTAATAGCTACAGCAGTGCCCCACTGTGCCTCTCGTCAAACCCACGTGTGCCCAACGGCACGGATGGACATGAAATAGACGCGATCCAATGATCTCCGACAGCCACAGCGATGAAGCTGAGACTCGACAAGCCAACACGGCCGTGACGGCGGGCGAACGGTGGTAGTGAACGTGGTGCAGGTGGGTTCACGTGCAATGAGACGCTTTTTGCTTCCCTTTTCCCCACGAAAGAAGACCCTTTGTGGGGCAGTGAGCGCGCCGTTCACCGGGGAGTAATTTACCCCTCGGCCGACTGCTCCGGCGGATCTTGCGTGGATCTGAATTTGAAAGTAAATGCTTCCCGCGTATGTCGAATGGTGGTCCAAGACTAACACGTTATGCTCGAGACGACTGTACAGTCATCAGCAATCGTGTTGCAGGATTATCGACAAAGGGTGCCATTGAAGAGGAAGAAAAGAGTATGTTAAGGAACATACGTCGCGCAGCATATGATTTGCAGACAGCAGTTTAGGGCTGGCTAAGATGTGGATGATCTACCCATAAATTGGATGCCTATATCGACAAGTGTGACAGACAATTTACCTGGTAGCCTCCACTCGGACCGGTCAGCGAGCGGAGCCCGACAGGCTCCTTGATGAACGAGCAGTAGGGCGATGCTTCGTTTGTGCATGATGTGTTCCTCGAGCTCATTAATGTATAGGTCGAGCGAGTCCATGTCGGGGTTTTGCCGGCGGGGATCGTCTATTGTGATCCTTCTGCCCCGGATGCCAGGGCAGTGGTGGGCTGCCTCGGTCAAAGACATGTTGGCGGCAACTTTGTACATTGTAAGGCTTCTTTGATGAGTTGCGCGTGAGGGGGGAGACCTTCAGCATCTCTGCCAACCAACTTGAGATGTCGAAGCAGAAAAGCCGCTCGTGCTGCATTGCCGATCCTTTCGCCTTGATGGGTCGGTGACTCGGGTCTTGTGCTCCCAGCTCTGTGTATGAGGAAGAACCCTGTGACAATGAGGCTAACAAGGATGAATACTCGTAGTAAGATTGACATAGTGGGCACTTTCAGAGAGGAGAATTTGAGGAGGACTAGTTGGCAAGCAGCAAACAATCGTCTTATATGGCGGCGTATGTTCCTGCTTTCATACATCCGGGCTGTCGCTTCCATACATCGTACAGTAAGCCACGGACTCAGATCCGTAAGGCGAATCACATGAGAGGCAGTTGTCGATTGTTGGCCTGGGATCACTCAAGCGTGCAGATCCGGAAAATAATGGTAGATCCTGATCAAAGTTTCAGCACAGAACCTTGTTGGACTCCAATTCCGCGCTCCACTTGGCGTAGAGCGAAGACAGTCATCATACATGATGCCCCGTACTTCGGGCATTCAGAGCGAATGCTGCTGATGTACGGAAGATGATGGTCGACATACATGCTATCCAAGCACCTTTTCCGTCTGCCATATGCCAGATACTCTAACTTGCCTCTCTTTCCTGCTACCCATCTCCCACCTGCCGCTTTCTCCCTTGAGACTGACGCCAACCCAGCACTCTCTTCGCTCCCTACCGTCTTCGGCCCTTGCCAGGATCTCCACCTTACCAATCGGCTTTCCGACTTCAAGCAACTCTGTTCCCTCCATCAAAGCCAGCAACTGCTTCCCGCCAACGGTGGTCAAGGGATGCATTCTTGTTCTGGTGCTGCTGTTATCGCCAACAATCTTCGCCGCCGCACGACTTAAGTGATTGTAGATGATAAATTGCGGCATCTCTCCAGTGCCGAACCTAGCAAGTACGCTTCCTGGATGCACGAACACATCTCTCTTAGCCTCATCGGTTCTAGCTCCCGTCTCGTAGCTTCTCGTCAGTGTCCTGTAGGGGACATGGATGGCTCGTCTTGGCTTCCGCCCTTCGCCCATTCCTTCTGGACCGGCTAGCAGGTCCTTCCTGATTGCCACTTGGTCTGCAAAGCCTGCAGCAAGGATATACTTCAGCTTCGCACGTTCGTTATCTTTGAGTACCTTTAATTTGGTGAGGTCACTCTCAGCGACTCCGGGATTGTTCATCTGTACGATACGCACGAGCTGGCTGCGGAGTTCGATGGCTTCCCGCATGCCCTTTTCACGCACGTAGAGATCCTCGCATCGCGAATTTAGGCTGTCTGGGTCACTGCAAAGAACAAAAGCTGTGAGCAGTTTGAGGGCGTCACATTTGTTGTCCCATCTTGAAAGCGTAGACTGCGCCGCTTTGTATGCCCTAAGCTTCTCAGACGTGGCTCCGGAGAGGTCGGCATTCGGTCGCGATGGGCCAGTATCGCTATCGGAATCGTCGTCATCTGACTCGGGTGCATCAAGGTGAGGCGAGACTTGGTTTTCGGAGATCAAGAGTTCTGGTATTGCAAGTGCGCAGACAAGTGCTATCGTGTGCGCCAATAGGCCATGAGAGGAAGCCAGCAAAAGCATGCGTCCATATCGAGGGTTGACAGGGTAATTCGCTAATGCTCGTCCAGTGTCTGTGATCTTGCCAGCACGATCAATGGCTCCAAGATACTTGAGCAGTTGTTCGGCTCGAGCCAAGGCGTGCCGATCTGGTGGCGTGGGAAAGGGGAAACTGGCTACGTTGGGGAAGTCAACCCCCTTGACCATGAGGGCGACGTTCTCAACAGGCGAGCGCAAGATCTCTGGGACCGTGTATTCCGCAAAGTCTCGCTCGTAGACTGCTGATGAGTATAACCGGTAGCAATGGCCGGGACCAGTCCGTCCAGCTCTTCCGGCACGCTGAGCTGCAGATGCCTTGCTAATCCAGTTGATCTCAAAAGTCTGGACGCCCGTCGAATTCGCGTATTGCTTCTCCTTTGCTCGACCACAATCGAACACATAGCGAATGCCAGGAATGGTAAGTGATGTTTCTGCTACATTAGTTGCGAGGATGATCAGTCTGGAGCCATCCGGTATAGAAGCGAAGACCTTTGCCTGCTCGACCGCAGGTAGCTGAGAATAGAGTGGTAGGATATGTACTTTCTGATGTGCCTCGGATTTTTGGTCTTCTTCAATCTGAAAGTCTGCTTCGTCGTCATCTGAACGGCCGTGGATCTCATCTTCGTCGACGTCCTCTTCACCTTTCAAATGTGGCCGGTGATCGTTCTCAAATGTATCATCCGCTTCGGTGGAGTCCGAATGGGGGATACTGTGCTTCGTGAAAGTCTGTGACGATGTGGTTGCAAAAGCCTTCTGTAGCCTCCTCATGAGCGTCAAGATCTCGGCTTGACCTGTTAAGAAGACCAGCATTCCTCCTTTCGGCAACTTGCGATGACCTTTGCTCACTTTGATGTACATCTCATCCAGATAATCTCTCTTCGTTTGACGTGCAAAGTGATTCACCACGGGATATTGCCTGCCTTCAGCTTGGACAATCGGAGGAGGACCATCACGGAAGAGGGTCGTGTTCCTTGTGAAATCCTCGACTCGCATGGTGGCGCTCATGATGACAAGCTTCAGGGGGTAGTACTGATTCGGCTTCTCCTTGGTCAATCCTTCCCTCAAATCAACAATACGACTCAGCAGGCCAATGAGGATATCGGTGTTGACCGACCGCTCGTGTGCTTCATCAATGACAATGGCTGAGTAGCGTGACAGGGTGAAGTCGCTCGCCACCTCTCTTAGCAGTATGCCGTCGGTCATGAACTTGATGGCGGTGGATGGTCCAACGGCAGAGTCGAAGCGAACTTGGTGACCAACCCTGTTCTTCATGTCGCCCATCTCGACCGCCACACGATTTGCGACACTGGTTGCTGCAACCCTGCGAGGCTGGGTGACACCAATTATGCCTTTTGTACGCTTGTCGTCTGTCTTTGACGCAGACGCATCTCCAATCTTGCTTCCGTAGCCGCTCTCGAACATCATCTGAGGTACTTGTGTTGTCTTACCAGAACCTGTCGCACCACATACGATTGTGATGCGATTGTTGTGAATGGCTTCCATAATTCGCTGCTCCTCTTGCACGACGGGTAGCTTCAAGCGAGCTTCTTGGACGTCTTCGCTACGATTCAACAGAGCACTGGACGCCAATTTGTCTGGTGCTACATTCAAAAGACCAAGCGCTGGCGCATTGACAGCTTGATATGGCTTCGGCTGATATCTTGGGCGATCCTGAGCTGACTCGAGTGCCTCTATCGTGGAAGATGCAGGTATATAGCCCAAGGTATTGTTTCGTTGTTGCTCAGCCCATTCCTTAAACAGCGATGATCTTGAAGGGCCGGCCGTGGATGGTGTAGATGCGCTGGAGTCATCCTCAACGTCTTCGTCGCTAGAAGAGTCGTCTCCGTCGTCAAGCGATCGAGAATCCGAAACTTGCGATTCAGAGTCTTCAGACCCAGATTCTTCACCTTGCAGTCCTGCCTCGTTCCCGTCCGAGAAACCGGCCCACTCTTCTGTGTCTGAATTCTCTTCACCACTTTGGTCCGTGATAGTCCTGAGATCCTGGGATAAGTCGTGAAAAGTAGGTACTTTCGAGGCTGCGAGCTTTCGCCGCTTTCGTTTCTTGATCTGCGGTCGACCAGATTCGTCTACGTCCAGTGGTCGCTTCAACCCAGCTCCAAACAAGCCGCCTTCCGATATGGTCCCTGGCTTGACCGAAATCGCGGACTTTGTCGATTGCTCCAGCTCAGGTCCCTCGTCACTACTGTTCTCGAGCTGTGCAACATTGAGACTGGGCCTCTCCTCGTAGAGCAACGCGCGCTCGCGTCCGCCAGCCAGTCCTCTCTCCTCCAATACTAATGCCCTCTTTAGGCCTTCTCGCTTTGTCTCCTTGCCACGACCCAGGTTCTTAGCACTCTTGAAGAGACTATGATCCACCTCATTCTGCGATTGTGCGAGTTTCTTGATCAACTCCTGGTTGGCTTCCTTCTTCAGCTTGGTCTCAATGTAGTGCTCGAGTCGCTTCGCTTTCTTGCCGTTGACTTTGGCGGTTGGTCGCTGAGACTTGAGCTCTGCTCGAAGAGCTTCTCTGCGGGCATCATGGACCGGCAGCTCAGCAGTGTTTGTATCTATCGGCTGAGTCGAGGTAGTCTCGCCGGTTGAGCTCCGCTGCCGAGCGAGAGCCTTTTGTTTGCGCACTCGGGGCACGAACTTCGCCATAGTTCTATTGATTCGAGCACAATGCTCATGATCTGAGGTAATGGTGGTACATGGCGTGGTGTTCTACGGAGACATTTAACAATTTCTCTTATGCAACAAAAATTCTGCCGCACGAGTCATGGCGGAGGAAGCAATGGTGGGGCGGAGATGTAAAGGCGGTGAACGTTCAGGAAGACAACTTTGCGGCAGCCATAATATCTGGAAGATACCCCTCACTGATGACACGTCTGTGAGTACAGAAGGCGAGCACAGATCACGCAAGAATCAGGAATCGAGCACGAGAACTGGCGTTGAGACGTCTCCGGACACTGAAGCTTTCAAAAATCGTTTACTTGGAAATCTATTCGTGCTGAATGGCTGCGACTTCGGCGCCTGTAGAGACGCCATATCCGGCAAGATCCCGCACTGCCACTTCAGATATCGGGAAAATCGCCACCACAGTGACAAGTATCTCCTTCACGGACAAGATACTGGTGACCGTGTCGCAGGCCGGTCGCATCAACCACTGGGTTCATGTCCCTCTCGCTCGCGGGGCTGCTTCGGAGATGTTGTCACTGAGCCAACCTCCGACATACAGTGGAGAAGGTCCGGATAGTAGTCTCTTGCCCATGAATGAGCTGACAGCCACGACGGTACTGGGCGGGACTAAGGAAGAATTCCAGCTTGTTGGACAGACCTTGGCAACAACGGTGGCCAGTGCAGTCCTGATGCGGAATGGAGAAGAAAGGCGTACCCTGGTGCTTGGGCTGGGTCTAGTCAAGGCTGATGTCGACAAGACTGAATTCGACGGTCTGGTGGGCTTGTGTCTGGACGTCGTCTGAGCGGGTATATCTGGTAAGAACGATCGTAATCACGGCAGTGATCACGCGGCGAAGTGCCAAGGTCCGTCGTAGAGAATTGATATTGACTGGAGTCCTTGACGAACTGTTTCAGGCCACGCGGGCGGCATTTTGCCGAAGCTTGTCCATAATGGTATCGATAGCATCCATATCACTAGCTTCGATCGCATCAGCAGGCTTAAACTGAGGAGGAAGGCGTTTTAGCGCCTCATCAAGTGCCGGCTGGTAGTTTCGGACACCGCTTGACAGGGCCATAATGGCCTTCTTACGGACAGCCTTGTCGGTGTCATTGACGGCCAGGTCAATGATGGAGGGGATGGCGCCGACAGCAAGGAGCTTGACCTGGGATTTGATATTGTTCTGGACAGCAGTACCAGCACACCAAGCAGCCATCCTTCGGACTTCTGCTTCTTGATCCTGTAGCTTCTGTACCAATGGTTCCCATAGACCAAGATTTGACATGTTGTTTGCATTGTCCAGATTCTCGATGAGTTGCTCGAAGTTGTCCCAGGCAATGAGCTTTGCTTCCAGGTCGGCTTCAGGGTGATGGATGACGGACATGGCTTCTTTCATCAGATCTGCGTCTGACGGGCCTCCCATGAGACGTTTGAGAGCTTCTGCGTCAAGACCACGTGCAGGAGCGTCGGAGGGTTGCGCGGCTGCTTGCCCAGTGCGACCTTCTTCCGAGTTTTCTAGTCCCCATTTGAGTAGAGAATTGAGGCCAGGATCGGTCATGGTGAATAGTGGTGACGATGCTACAATGCGAGAAATTGTGTGTGCAAGGATTGTTGTTTTTGATGAAAGAGACGATCAGGTATGGCTATGTGCAACTTATCCTAGTATTTTGTGTGAAGTGGAATCTAAGCAGCTTTTCGGCAGAAACTGCCCCACGCTTCAGGAAGCTTCCACCGGTTTTATCACTTTGGCAGTGATATTGACAAGCAGAGTTGGAAGGGGTTCTAGGAACTCGTCAACGTCGTTTCTATGCTATTCAATTCCACGCGGGCACAATTTCCTCAGCCAGTTCGACGTAGTGAATATTGTGGTGGCGGTGGATGGAGGTTTTGGTGGTGGAGAAGCCGGTGACGTGCACCAAGCCCCCTCCCTCCGCCCCGCGCCTCATGCAAAAGAAGGGACCAACAAGGTTATCCAAGAGCACTTTGCAAATGTCGTCAATTGTTGATAGCTGCTTGGCATGGTTGGGTCCTTTCCAAGTTCAAACGTCCAGTGTACAGTACTCGATCAGGCATCCGCATCGGAAGAAAAACATGATATCGGACCAAACAGTGGTTGAGCCGTTCAGGGTGTTGGTCGTGTACGCGCGTTTAATCATGTCAGCGCCGGTACAAAAGGGTTTTACGAGTGGCACGGAAGGCAGAGGCGGATGGAGAAGAGGATAGGCATCCGTTTAGATGGCGGGTCAAGGACGCGACGTGAGAATGGGGTGATGTATCGTGGACTTATTTTTCTTTCGAGATATCATAAAATCCATACCATCTGTTGGTCTTGAGCTTGCACTGTTTCTCTGGTCTCGCTCTCCCCCGGCTATCCTACCCGATTCGGTAAGCACCATTCTCATTTCGAGTCCGTGGGTTCAGTTTCTTGGCGCCTGCTCGTTCCATCATCCCAACCTTGGGAATCGCACACCGCACCTCACAGCTTCGCCTTCTCCATCGTCTCTGACATTCTCCCATCAGATTATCGTCTCAATCCAAATCCTACAGCTTCAATTGCTGTCATCCTCATCGATCGATACCTTTAGACACTAATACCTTTCGAAACACACCGCCGTCACCATGGAAGGTAAATCGCCCTGCACTCACCCCCACTTCAGCCATTGCGCCCTTGCAGTGCTTCAGTCGACACCCATCCACTGTCGTCTACACTTTCACAATCGCTGACATACTTCACAGAAGAAGTTGCGGCTCTCGTCATTGATAATGGGTGAGTTGCGCAAGATCAGTGGCGTTGTCAGCTCTGAAGCTTTCACTTCTTGACAACGTGGAGCTCCAGTCCACAGCGCCATTGAGCCGATCAGGAATCCGGCAGCATCGATGACTGACAAACTTCTTCAGCTCTGGTATGTGCAAGGCTGGTTTCGCTGGTGATGATGCACCACGCGCCGTCTTCCGTAAGTCCCCTCGTCCGCCAGGCAGAAGCCTCACACTCTGACAGCATCGCAGCATCCATCGTCGGCCGTCCCCGTCATCACGGGTAAGCACAGCAGAAGCACCAAGAGCGAGGATCAGGATTGACAATATACAGTATCATGATCGGTATGGGCCAGAAGGATTCATACGTCGGAGATGAGGCACAGTCCAAGCGTGGTATCCTCACCCTCCGCTACCCTATCGAGCACGGTGTCGTCACCAACTGGGATGACATGGAGAAAATCTGGCACCATACCTTCTACAACGAGCTCCGTGTCGCTCCTGAGGAGCACCCTGTCCTTCTCACCGAGGCACCAATCAACCCCAAGTCCAACCGTGAGAAGATGACCCAGATTGTCTTCGAGACCTTCAACGCCCCCGCTTTCTACGTCTCCATCCAGGCCGTTCTCTCTCTGTACGCCTCCGGTCGTACCACCGGTATCGTGCTCGACTCTGGTGATGGTGTCACCCACACTGTGCCCATCTACGAAGGTTTCGCTCTTCCCCACGCCATCACCCGTGTCGACATGGCTGGCCGTGACTTGACCGATTACCTCATGAAGATTCTCGCCGAGCGTGGTTATACATTCTCCACCACTGCTGAGCGTGAAATCGTCCGCGACATCAAGGAGAAGCTCTGCTACGTCGCCCTCGACTTCGAGCAGGAGCTCCAGACCGCCAGCCAGTCCTCCTCCCTTGAGAAGTCCTACGAGCTTCCCGATGGTCAGGTCATCACAATCGGCAACGAGCGATTCCGTGCTCCAGAGGCGCTCTTCCAGCCATCCGTCCTCGGTATGGAACCTGCCGGTATCCACGTCACTACCTTCAACTCTATCATGAAGTGTGATGTCGATGTCAGGAAGGATCTCTACGGCAACATCGTCATGGTATGCCTTTCCTGATTGTCTTGCATGAGAGTCGCTAACAAAGTATTCAGTCCGGTGGTACCACCATGTACCCAGGTATCTCCGACCGTATGCAAAAGGAGATCACCGCTCTCGCTCCATCCTCGATGAAGGTCAAGATCATTGCCCCACCTGAGCGCAAGTACTCCGTCTGGATCGGTGGTTCCATTCTCGCCTCCTTGTCCACCTTCCAGCAAATGTGGATCTCCAAGCAGGAGTACGACGAGTCTGGTCCCTCCATCGTCCACCGCAAGTGCTTCTAAGCATACACACGAGACCTCACGGCCGTCAGCGAGCAGTATCACGATGTAGCGCGAGAGAGTATCGGTCGTCGGTTTGGCAGATGGCGCACAAGGCGAGCAGACCAGGAGAAAAGTTCACGTCTTTGTCTTGCAGCAGTCTGTTGAGAGCAAGGAAATGGATACAAGCCTGTCAATCAAAATGGTACATCAGCTGTTCTGCGATAGACTTCTTGGTTTCCAAGCGAATCTGCTTCGTCTTTGGCTGCACCTGACCAGACCGATGGCTTGTGCGGCTCTGCGATTGAGCCTTTTCTATCTTCTGTTGCTTTGAACTAGACAATCACATGAAATGAAAATTGTATGTCCTTTCTCTGGCTCAGGTGGTGGTACATCTTGAGTGCACGATCATAGTCACTGGCAAATATGGTACAGATACGGCCCCCCATGTCATTACAGCTTGACCACTTCCCAACCCCCGAGTAATCCCTCTCTCTTCAGCTCACCCAAGATGCCTCCCACTCTGCCTTGCGCAACTCGGCCGTTGACAATGTCTCGTGCTCCAGCAAAGTACTCTACAAATCCATCGGGTCCAGAGACAATGACCAGCTTTCTCTTCTTCTGTGCCTCGCCACCCCTTGGAGCCGATTCATGCCCCGGCAATGGTGGCCTGTTCAGTACGTGCTTGAGATGTGCTTTGGAGATGAAGGTCCCTTCTTCGTCGACGAAGTAGGCTATCTCCAGCTTCGGTCCAGCGGGGGAGACATCTTCAAGCGCCTGTGCTGCAGAGATTGGCCCCGCTCTCGTCCTTTCCACATCTTGTGATTCTTGCTCACTGACGTCCTTGGCCTCTAGACTCGAATTATCTGCACCGATGGTATGCATGACGGAGACCAACTTGAAAGAGCGCTGCAGTGAGCGGAGTTGCAGAACGATTGGATTGGTGGTTGGGAGCAAGTCACCGACCGCTACAGAAGATGCTGGCTGAGAGGTAGAGAACCAGTGCTTCCATGTCCGAGTAGGTAGGGTGAGGCTCGTGTCTGTCTGGCCACCGTGGCATTCTTGACGAGTCCGATTCGCCCACAAGATGGAGATGCGCGGTTCATCACCAATGGCCGGCCATCTTGGAAAGCTCTGCGGTATTACCATCGTGAGCTTATTGTGAGACTGTGCTTGCTCTTTCTCCTCAGTCGGCCAAATAGCTGAGGGGCCGACCGCCTGATATGCAGATGCCTGTCTTGCCAGGACGCCGTATGCCAGCTGCATCGCAGGAGCTATTCCAGTCCCTCCAGCCACAAACACAATCTCCTGCGCTTGTCCTTGTCCGATGCCATATCCTTCTAGCTCGCGACTCGGGCCTCGTACTTCGATTTTGCTACCGTCGGCACCTTCGACTGTGCGCTGGTGGACGTAGCTGCTGGTCTCTCCATCTTTGCGAATGAGGAAGCGAAGGTTGTTGGCAAGCTGCTGTACGCTCGTTGTCTCGCCCACCACATTCTGACCCTCTAGCCGGTATCCAGATTGTGTCAACAGCTCTTGCTCATCTCTTTTGTGTGGGACGAAGAAGGGATGCGGGAATGGTGGTAGCGGAGTGTACTCCCGGGCTACTTGAAGCTGAGGTTGTTTGATTGTAATGCTCCAAGTACCGTTCTCCCAGAGCTTGCCATATGGATTGGTAACCCCCTGCTGGTCCGGCGGGGCTTTTTGGGCCGTCGTCTGCTGGAGAGACGGACTGAGACCGAAGATGGCGTTTGTGGTAGAAATCGCTTGCTTGTGGGTCAACCTCCAAGGCGTAAAGGCATGGCTGTCCAGTGAAGGATGATAGGGTCTTATCTTTCTGTCCGAAGAGCCAAAAGCGCTGGAGTATATCAAGGAGGATCCAGCTGCCACACCGCCAGTGAGTAGAGCGGCATGTCTGCCAGTCAGAAACTTTCGCATTACAGACAAAGCTCAAGAACAGTCGACATGTGAAGCTTTGCGGCTAGGGTGATGTCAGTGAAGCATGACTCGGCGTTTGACATTTCTTCCAATAACTTGACCACGAAAAGGCAAAAGCAGAACCAGCAAACACAAAGATCACTTTAAGTCGATCAAATCATAACATTATTTGAGCGAGTGATGCTAAACAACTACTTGCAAACACTACCTAATTCCTTCTCCGCGAATAGCATCTACTAAAACACCAGATTATTGACTCTCACTTTGACATTGTGTTCTGGTCCTTGACAGGCACGGCGGCAGCGACATCATACTGCACCTGACCTCTCCTGGTCTCGTCATCACTGTCCTGTGGCTGCTTGACGTCTCCCAGCTTCTCATCACCATCACTGACAACCTCGTCGAGATCCTTGTCAAGAGCCTCACCATAGAGAGCGGGTGGGTTGAAGGCGAAGCTACCTTTGGGAATGAACGTGGCAGCGATGACAATCGCTGCGAGGATTGTGAACTGTACACCAGCAATGTTCTGAACTGCTGGACGAACGTCACCCTGGCTGACGCCGCGAGCACGGCGGTCTGCTTGGTCGACGCGATCGATGTAGGCACCCAGCACAGGGTTGAAGATGGCGTAGAGAACGATGTAGGTCGAGTAAAGGAACGCCATGACAGCTCCAAGAGCAGAAACATCCTTGCTCGTATCCTCAACACGGGCCAAGGAAGCCTGGATGTAGGCAGCAAGAGAAACGTCACCAGCCGCCCAACCGAAGGAAATTGGGATGAAAGTGGCGGCGACCTTCCATGCTTCATTGACAGAGAAGCGAGTCGGGTTGCTGGAAATAGGTGTGGGATACCAGTATGGCAAGTACCAGACGATCAACAAGGTCAAGGCGTCAAGACGAAGCCATGGCATTGGTGTGTTGATCAGGTTGGTGAACAAGAAGACGAAGAGAGCTCCGAGAAGTTCACCAAAGTTGGATCCACCGACCATGATCTGCGACCAGGCAGAGTTGCGGAGATATCGACGGGCAATCACTGGGCCAATTCCATTCTCGAGGTAGCGGTGACCGTAGAGAGCAAAGGCATAGCCAGGAATCAGCCAAATGTATTTCTGATTGGTGAACAGAATGTATCCGCCGGTGTAAATCGACTTGCCAAACAGAACGAAGGACTGGACCATGGCCCTTCCGTAGCTGGACATGCGACCCGCGAAACCTGCTCCGGCGACATGATCTTTCTCGACAGCCTTAAAGTTGAGAGTGCTGATCATGAACCAACTGCATGCAGCGGCGGTGAAGAAGATTGGCGTGATGATGAAAGAAAAGTTGTTGCCGAGGCGAGGAATAAGGGCCAAGGCGGTGCAGAACGCACCAGATGTACCAGCAATTTCGTAGAAGATGTGTACCAATGCATCCATTCTTCGCAGCTTCTGGACATTGCCACCGACGATGTCACGAGGGATGACACGTCGGATGAGCTCTACCATGCCGTACGCGATACCGGTAAAGGTGTAGATAGGAATCATGCCGTCCGAGTTGTAGTTGCCGTAGTAAGCACCCCAATCAGCAACATCAACGTCCCCGGGCTTGATACTACCACCAGTAGCTGCGTCGACGATCATGAGGATGGAGGTAAAGAGCGCGAAGGTGAAAACCGCAACACCCAGTACCGATCGAGTGGGAAATCGTTTGATCAAGGGTGCGATCATGATAGACCCCAGACATTGGGCAGTCTGGTTGAGAGCCTGGAGGAGACCAACACGCTGGAAGGTGTTGACGGATCGAACAAGACCAGCTGCCTCAGCACGGTCTTGCTCCCAGTCGTATCTGTTGGTGGCCAGGGCCGTGATAGAACCGTTAAAAGCTTCGAGGCCGAATTTGTACAGCATGATACCGAGAATGTAGAATGCGATGTTGCGCTTCTCACTCGGTGTGAAAAGCCGCCATGTATCGGCGAGAGCGCCGAAGGAGAGCTTTGCCATGTCTGATAGTTGTTGTCGTGGCTCTTGATGTGGTCTTTGGTGGTAATGGGGAAAACTTGACAGCAAAGGCTAATGCAGAGATGGGGGCGTTATAACCACAACCACAAGGATTACCTATCCCTCCACTAGTGGTGTGTGGTCATCGACGCAAGTCCACAGGGAGCAGGGGACCTATACACGTGCATGTCCAATCAGCAAAGAAAAAGTTCCAGAGTGAGGCGTAGCTACTTGGCAGAGCTTGCCATCGATCTTGTTGCGGCCAATGTTGGATGCTTGGATGTCCAAGAAGGCATGGTGAAGCGTGTGAGCTGCCTTGATCGGTGTTGTTAGCGATCCCGGTGTCTTCTAATGGACGAAGAGGGCGGCCAAGCACTACCAGGGCATGACAAAGCTTGGTAGCGGAGCATGGTGGTGTGGTAAGTGAAGGGAGGCGTCGACAGGTGCATGACCGAAAGGAAATGATGCTGCCGAATGACAGGATGTCGTCGATAATGAAACGCCATATTGAAGTGCTCCAACGAACAATCAACGCAGCTCGACCCACGTGTTGTCGACGAGCTCGAGGCCAAGGCCCTTCGTCGCCCTTGGCACCGCTCTTCGTCTTCAAGTCGCGCATCGTAGGCGTGGTCTGCTCAAGGGATTGTCCAAGGCAGCTCGCTTCCTGCCTGTACTTACCAAGTCGTTATCAAGACGTTTGCAGCTCTTGTAGTAGGCAGAAAACTGTCAGAGTATATCTCCATGAGCTAGAATTTCCGGTCGGAGCATCTTTGTCGAGGTGGCCAGGTAGCCAGAACCATTCTCCGGCGTCAGAGTCGAGGATCAACAAGAGGGGCATCACCCGGCTTGGCTGTGACGACCTTTTACAGATCTGCCTTGGGAGCTTTGAACCAAATTTGCCCAGAAAACAACCACACGTGCTTTTTGATGCAACCAGCTCGTCAGCGCCAGATTGTCGGGATTCATCAGACTTTCGTCACGCTGAATGTGGCCCGTTTTCAGCCTCGACACGGGATATCGAAAGCTCCACTGACGGGTGAGAGAACGTCGTCTCTCAACTTTGTCGTCAGCTTGACCCGCGAAGGGGTTGTCCGAGATTCGAAGTGCCATGGAAGCCACTTAAAGACACGGCAAGGATGTGAGTTGTCACACTCTTGCAGAGGATCTTCCCCATTTGCCCCTCGGCCTCGTCTTCTGGAACAAGCGAGACTAGCCGCCCATCGGGCATGTCCGATAGGGAGAAGACTCACCTGTAGACAACGACAAGTCAGGGAGCAGTCTTCCGGAACGTGGTGGCTGAGCAACGAGTCTCACAGGCTTCGTGACAAAGAGGGGACAGATTGTCCGCTCGTTTGAGACAGGTCCGAAATGACCTTCTACAAGGTGATCACCAACGAACATCAATGCGACTTCAGACCACGGTCTTGAAGACGCTGTGGTTGTTTGGACCCACAACTTGCGGCCCGTCATGCATAGTCTGCACCATCCCTGAGATCGTACAGTGCGGCACCTGATAACGGATTCGCGAAAGGCCGAATTCCTGGTCGAGCAGGTCGCTGTCGTTAGGTAAGCACTAACGTCGTGAGCGCCCCTATCGCGATCTCAATACTGTCGTCGGTGCTGCACATATCGCAAGTCATCGGATGACTTGACCAAGGAGTGTGTATTAGCTGAGTGCGAAAACTGTGGCAATCCGCTGATTTGAAGGCCATGTAGACAATGTCCCCATACCTGTACCAAGACTTGCAACTAGGTGACCTTCTGCATACTCTGGCCACTCTCATGCCATACCTCCTCTGAGTGGAAGTTCATCATCAGAAGACGAGCGACAAGAACGCGCTCGGAGCCGCCTCGTTGTGGAATCGCTAAGCTGGAGAGTCACGAATTCATTACCGACTGTCACGATTTCAATCACAACCACCACCTCCCAACCTAGTTCGACGGACATCTGCGGTGCACAATGGGCACACCGTTGCACCGGGCGTAGCATTGTTGGTATCCAAGACGCATGCGAGACGATCCAGATTTGACCTGTTTTCTATGGCATACCGGAGCCAACCACGACATGCACACCGGCTACGTTCTTCGAGTCCTCGCTTAGCAACCAGGCCGCTGTATGCGCCACATCGTCGGCAGTACCTGTCTCCATTCCCGCCATCGGGTTGACGTCCACGTTTTTAGGCATGAAATGCTTCAGCATTGGCGTCTCGATAGGTCCTGTACGATTCATATTAGCCTCCGACCTTCAAGCCGCGGATTGGAGACTGAGCAGTCAGCATGTTACTCACCCGGCTGGATACCGTTGACTCGGATCCCTAGCGGTGTCAACTCCTTCGCCAAGCTCCTTGTGAAGTACTTGACTGCAGCTTTGGAAGTGCAGTATGCGTACACGGCGCCACGATGGGTGTCTGCAGCGATGCTGGCAATGTTGACGATTGTCTTCGGTCCGGGGAGATCTTTCATGACCTTCACTTCTTCACGGCAGGAAAAGTACACACCGTCCAGATTGATGGCCAAGATTCTCCTCCACTGATCCTCTGTTTCTGTGAGGATTGCAATCTCCCCGGGTTCAGGGCTCTTCTGTGGCACACCTGCCGCGTTCAAAGCACCATCGAAGGCGCCGAATTCGTCAACGACAGCCTTGGCCCATGTGGAAACTTCGGCGGATTTGGAGACGTCGGCCTTGAAAGTGTGCACCTTGGTGGATGAATTGGAGGTGGCAATGTCCTTCTTAGCTTGGTCAAAGTTCTTCTCATTGTAATCGAGAATACTTATCCCACGAGCTCCTCTCGAAGCCAATAGACGAGCCGTGGCTAGACCCATGCCTGAGGCGCCGCCAGTTATGCCAAAGACTTTGGTTGCTAGAGACATGATGTAATAGTAGATGAAGTACAGCGAGAGGGTAAGAATGGTATGAAGTGGTACAGAAGAGCAAAGCATACGAGTGAAGAGATGACGCTGTCTAGTTATACTTACATCCAGACAACACTCCATGGAAAGAGCCCCGTTCTTCCAAGTTATGCAACGAGGGTATTTCAAAATAATGTCGAGCTTTGATAGGTCCCTGGAGCTCCGAAAAGGCACGGAGATCACTCAAGAGGCATGGCAATTTCTGACAATTGTCACCGCCCCTTGGAATGTTGGTGCAACATGTTCAAAGGTAATCCTCAGCAAGTGCTGAACAAAGGAGCTTGATCTCGGAAAAGCGGCATCTTCACGACGTCGGTGACTCGCTGATGGCCATACTTCAGGGCTGAGGGACGCGCCAGGTACCGAAGAGATGCAGGACGAAGGTCACATGCAAAGGAGGAAGCGGTGCTGCGACCCACGAGATGAAAGCTTGTCGAAAGATCCATTTCAGACTCCAATCATGATGCGGGGTAGGACCATTACATCTGGTCGAAGTAATGGACGATACCCAGACTCTGGAGCCAGAGGAACCTCGATATTTGATGGTCAATATGGGCAGATGGAGGAGAAGAGTGGAGTTGTTTTGGGCGATGCAATCCCCGCAGACAAGACATGGCCAAGTCCGCAATGACGCACCAGATGTCCGTACTCCCGCCAGATGTCTCCGAGATCTCCACTGAAAACTGGAATAGGTGTGCGTTTCACTGCACAAGTAACCTGATATGCACAGCACAAGCGTTCATACTGAGCCTATACATGTACTTCGGATGAGCTTTGCCATAGTCGCATGTTGCCGATTCCCATATTGATCCGAATGGTCCGTTTGCTTGTCACCATTATGAAAGGGCTCACCGTACATGTTTCCGTGAAGACAGACGATAAGTAAACAAGCAGTTCCTCTCAGTCGCGGTCATAGGATCTCTGACTGTGATCCATCTTATCGAAACTTGAACTCTTTGGCATCGCCTTATCATTGAGACAGAAGTTGAACATGGTTGCCAAAACATCTCAACCATTCTTACCGTTACAGCCATTCATCGGGGGCAAGTACATTGAACCAAGGAGCAAGGAGAAGTTTGCTTTGAGATCGACGGTAGATGATACCGTTATAACTGACGGTAAGCTTCGAAGGTGACTTGACTTTTCCCTGTGCTGACGGCGAAGCTCTACACAATGCCAACGCTGAAGACGTCGAAGTGGCAGTCCAGGCTGCAGAGAAGGCCTTTCCGTCATGGAGCAAAGTTCCAGCGGTACTTGTTAAGCACTCACTCTTATGGATGAGTCTGATCGTCACGTAGCGCCAGCGAAGAGATATCATGTTGAAGTTCGCCGACCTTCTCATCGAAAGACGAGATGACATCGCATATTGGGATTGCCTTTTGACTGGCAAGACAGTGACTGGTGCACACTATGAAGTCGACATGGCTGCGGAAGGCTTTCGATGTAAGCATGGCTTGCACGTGGTGAAGATATTGCTGATGTTTTGCCAGACTATGCTGGCATGATCGACAAGCTCCAGGGCGAGTCAATCCCCAGTGATGACGAAGGCATACTCCGAGTCGGTGATGCTGGCGACCTGTAGTACTGCGCTGACGAGGTGGCAGATTGTGAGACAGGAGCCACTTGGCGTCTGTGCCGGAATCACAGCGTTCAATGGCCCGCTGGGTCTCTTTGCCTTCAAGACGGCCCCTGCTCTTGCCGCTGGAAATGTCATGATCATCAAGGCTAGCGAGACAAATCCCTTCAGCACACTGGTGGCTGCCGGAATGACAACACAAGCCGGTTTCCCTCCGGGTGTGATCAACGTGCTTGTTGGAGGTCCGGAAGCAGGTGATGCACTGGCCAGACACATGCGCATCCGGAAAATCAGTTTTACGGGCAGTGGCATTGTCGGAAAGAAGATTCAGGCAGCTGCTGCGCAGTCCAACCTCAAAAGAGTCACCTTGGAACTAGGAGGCAAATCACCCCTGATTGTCTTTGACGATGCTGACCTCGCGGAGGCCATTCAGGGCGCGAGTGTCGCTATCGCTGCTATGAATGGTCAGATCTGCATCATGGGGTCTCGGGTCTATGTCCATGAAGCTATTGCGGACAAATTCGTGCAAGGCCTCAAGGTTGCGTATGAACAGATGGCTGGCACCCTGGGCGCCGACCCCTTGAACAAAGACACAATGACTAGCCCTATCTTTCATCACCGTCAATTCCAGTCTGTCCTGGATTTCCTGGAGAAGGGCAAGGCCGAAGCCGAGCTGATCTCGGGAGGTACTCGTCATGGTGACAAAGGCGCATACATCAAGCCGACCATCTTCTATAATCCCAAGCCAGACGCTGAAATTGTCCAAAAGGAAATCTTTGGCCCGGTTGTAGTGGTACAGACCTTCAAGGATGAGGAGGATATGATCAAGCGGGCGAATGACACTGAGTATGGCCTAGCGGCATACCTCTTCACAAAGAATGTCGACAAGGCAATCAGGGTCTCGAACCAGCTTGAAGCGGGCAACGTCGGCGTCAACACAGCTCTAGGTCTCGTCGATTGGAAAGCACCATTTGGGGGCCACAAGGGTGAGCAAAGTATCTGCTAGTCATCGAGTATGTGTGAACTGACACTTGATAGGAAGCGGTGTCGGCCAAGAGAATGGTCTCTACGTCCTGCGCCACTACACCCAGCCAAAGACGGTAACAATCAAGTACCAGATTTGAAGTGCTCGTCGCTCCAGTGTTGAGGTCTCGGATAATGCTGTATTAGATCGGCCTCTCGAATGCAGTCTTGTCCCCGTCGTGTGCCTCTATGCTGTTCACTCGAACGGCTGACAAGCGCGAGTTGTTAGAGTGAATGAACGAAGGCAGCAACTTATCATCACGTAGTAACGGATTTGTCCTGGTCGCCAGGAAAGGAAAGAATTTAGATCCAAGAGTGGTCCGACTCCACAGACTCTTGACATTCGGCATTGCCCGACACGGTAGACCGGTGAGGTGATTATTGATCGCAGCCTCCTGATTACTGCGTTTTGTTGACTTGTGGTCAAGTCGTTGGAAGCGTGACCGAAACAAGCATTGCTGAGCTACGTATTTGCGCCTCCCAGACTTTCATAGCGTGAAAGTGGTTAAACCATCCGCCGCGGCGCCAGAAAATAAGGCCGGTTCTGGTTGACGATTCTCTGGGCAGGGGTGTATTCAATATCCTTGCTCATACCAACAGTGTTGATTGCCACTGTGATGGTCTTGACTGATCCAATGTCAATCTCACCTGTACTGCGCGCTCAATTCGACAATCTCGGTGACTATCTCGATATAATTGCTGTTGTTTGCTCGGGGTTGTCGCTAAGTGAGAGTTCAACAAATTCCCGCAATTCGAATTGTGGACCTGGGGTGCACGGGACACTTTTCAATGACAAGCGCGGGGAAGTCTGGGGTACGGTAGCACGAAGTTTACCCGAAAGCAAGTAAAACTTGACGCTACGACACTCCTCACCAAAAATGTTTCAAGCCACTCTGCGGGACAAGAATGCTCAGAATGGGTTGGCCACCTTGGCCTGCCTTGGTCAAGCTTGGAAATCTGCCCGAGTCTGGAAAATGTCGCTCGAGAAGAATAAGTATAAGATGCTGAGATCACCCTGCTCGCGTGACAGATACGTAAGTCAACGTGGTGCTTCTGGAGAACGAATCCACGTCGGCTACCTCCGGGGTCATGGCTATCTTCAAGTCCTTTTCACGGGGAAATACGACGGCCGCGCATGATGAAGACAAAGCTGGTGTGAGGTCTGGTCATGTTGAAAGAGTCGAGACAAATGACAATGATCCCACCCTTGCCAAAGTAGGGGTAGAAGCGAAGCTGGACGAATTTGGCGCTCGCAGCAAGACAAACCCCGAGGAAATAGCTTTGGTGAAGAAGCTCGATCGCACCATTCTTGTAGGACTACTTTATACTGTATACTCCATAAGATCCATGGCTGACGGTACGCATAGCCTATCCTGTGGATCATGTACTTCTTCAACTTCCTCGACCGGAACGCGCTAGTCAATGCCAAGCTCAACACGTTAGACGCGGACTTGGGTCTGAAGGGCACAGAGTACAACACACTCATCTCGATCCTATTCGTTGGATATATTGCGGGCCAGATCCGTGAGTGCTCCCAGATTTGCGACCGCCACGGTGCAGGAAATGCGAGCAGGTTACTAATGCGGGTCCAGCTAGTAACATGATATTGAACAGAGTCAGACCTTCGTGGTATCTAGGCGGTACGTTTTTCTCTCGAAACGTTTCGAGATACAGCTAACGGCTTTAAGGCTTCTGTATGGCTTGGTCAGTCGTCTGTCTCCTAACTTTCAAGGCAAGCAATTTCGGTGGTATGCTAGCATGTCGATTTATGCTTGGTGTCACCGAGGCTCCGGTAAGTCCTGTCGGGTAATCCTGTTCTCCGTCCTCAGCTGACTGGGCCGAAAGTTCTACCCCGGTGCTCTCTTCTTACTGTCGCTGTTCTACACCAAGAAAGAGATTGCTTCACGAATGGCGATCTTCTATACTGGCAATATGATAGCTTCGAGCTTCGCTGGTCTCATCTCTGCCGGTGTATTTGCAGGTCTATCGGGTGTCTCGGGTCTTGCTGGGTGGCAATGGTGCGTCAGCGACAAACTCCTTCCAGAGAAGTTGCCATTCCTAACATCAAATACAGGCTTTTCATCATCCAAGGTGCTCTTTCCATCGTGGTCGCCGCCGTCTCTTTCTTCCTACTCCCAGACCATCCACTTCAGACACGCTGGCTCACTGAGAAGGAACGACTGCTCGCTCACAACCGCATCGCTGCCGATACCACTCAACGCGAGGAGGGCACCAGCGTTTGGGTTGGCCTGCGTCAAGCACTGGCCGATTGGCGCACGTGGGTCTTCTGTCTCATGTACAATACCCACATCTCTTCTGTCAGCTTCCAATCCTTCCTGCCAACTGTTGTCAGGACGCTAGGATACAACACCACCATCACTCTCGCTCTGACCTGCCCGCCCTACCTCCTTGCGGCTGTTATGGCTATTGTCATGTCATATACATCAGGCCGTTACAATGAACGGACATGGCACATTACGGTTTTCAAGTCACTCATTATCATCGGCTTTATCATTCCTGCTGTCACAACCAACGTCCCAGCACGCTTCGTCGCCATCTTCATCTTCGTCACCTTTTCGTTTGGTATCAACAATATCATGCTCGGCTGGACTAGTGCGACCCTTGGCCAGACGCCCGAGAAGAAGGCCGTTGCGCTTGCACTTTGCAACAGTCTGGGGAACATGAGCAGCATCTATACGCCCTACCTCTGGCCATCTAGTGACAATCCGCGCTTCTTGAAAGCTTGGATAGCAGCCATCTCATTTTCGGCCATTGCTGTGGCATCGGTTTGGGTCATGAGAATCAGTCTCCAGCGGAAGAACAAGAAGATGAGGGACGAAGACCCAGATACTTTGGTGCTCTACGTCTATTAGATGTGACTGAGAAGCAGTCCTCTATTTGCCTGAGATATGTGACCGCTTCAAATCAATGCAATTCTTTGGACCTAACCTGTTCCCATCTTGTCTAAAGATACACAACAGTCTGCCTCCTGACACCGAAGATTTGACCGCCAAGCTCTGGATATATACAGTCGAGGAAGGATTGCATCTCGCATGTGGTGTATGTTTGGCCGCTCCAAGTCGAGATATTTTGCAGCAAGGACGAGCAGCAAGAGCGCTAGATCGGAGGTTACATTTCGAGAAACCTGATTCCATGGCCTGAACGCGGCCATCTCGCCGGAAGCACATCCGTTGACCTCGAAGGCCGACAGAATCACTACCACAGTGTCTACAAATCCATCACATACGTATGTCCACGGTTTCTGCTCGATGGAGGACAGATCGCGCGATGGTCAATCAGCATTCAGTTCGTTCGACAAGTTGCCGAAGAGAACTGAAACTGCAGATCTGGCGCCTTTGTCTTCTGTATCGCATGGTGGAATTGATTTGGCCTGACGAAGGTTGAGTCTACTTAGACATATTAGGTACCGAGATAGACATTAAACTGACTTGTGCCAAAACCAACAAAGTAAGCTATAACATAGTAGACTAGTCCATGATACCCTTCTTCCCATCACCGTCAGTATCCTTCATCGGGTTCAAGCGATCGATCAGACTAGGCTTCTTAGCACTAGTGGTGTGGTTTACACTGGTAGCGCCCGTGCCAACGCCTGTGCCATGACGGTGCGAGATTCTGTTGGCCCCTGTATGACTGCCACTTCCAGCTGTTCCTGTGGTCGTATGGGTACCATGGGTCGCATGACTACCGGCGAGGCCTCCAGCGAGTCCAGCCTTCTTGTTCTTTCGATGCTCATCATCTGATGATGAACTAGAAGAGCTAGACCTCCGGCTATGGTTGGGTCGGTCACCTCGAGTATGGTCGTGAGCAACCTTACCAGCGGCCAAGCCCCCAGCCAGCCCAGCCCCAGCCCCAGCCCCAGTACCGTGATGTGGGCCACTTGTGGTAGTGTCTTGGAGAGTGTCATCAGGAAAACGATTCACATGGCCAGTCCGACGAAACTCACTGCTAGCGTTGTTACTGAGCGGGTTGTGTCCTTGCATGGACCGCGGTTCGCCCTCAAAGAACTCGGTGCGCTGGTCACGGCCACCAAGACTACCTCCCGCCTTCTTGAAGTCTGCCATGCTCATCGCGGGCAATGCGGACGTACTGTGGTGCTGTGCGGCGCTGTGGTGAACCTCATGGATGGGAATAGTTGTGTGAGTGACGTGTGGCTCAATCGTCTGGCGATTGACCACGGGCTGTATATTTTCGTGTACGTGGTGGTGGACATGCTCACTGACGACTGGCTCGGCAGCATGGGTGGTGTGGGTGGTCTGTCCCTTAACTGTGGTATCCTTAAACTTTTCTTGCTCGGCTCTTAAGCGACGCTCGACATCTTCATCATTGCCGTGCTCAAACTTGCGATGTTCGACAGGGACCGTGTTGAAGTGCTGTTGCTCAGGCAATATCTTCTCATCGTGAACGGGCTGAATCGTGGTGTGGTAATGGTCCTGATGAACCTCCTTGTCCTTGGCAGTGATGATATTCTCGTGACGACGTTCGTTGACAGTCTCATTAGTGATTGCAGGGTTGACAGTCTCGTGTACGGTCGTATCATTCTTGCCATGCTTGTGTCTGTAGACAAGTCAGTCACAATGCTCGAAAAGCAAGATCTATTCAAGACTCACAGGAAATCCATGACTCCGGCCTTGGCTTTTTCCATCTTGGCTGCCCTGTATATGTTTCTGAGGTAGATGGTGGTGGCGATAATTGGATGCTGAGTATAGTTGTGGAGTGGTGTCGATATGTGCACACACCGATGCGCTAGAGCGGATGTACTTATGCTGGAGCTTCATGCCAACGAGATCGTATGTCATAGAGGATCATGCCGTATCCCTACCCACCGGATCCTACGTATCGAAACATGACCACGACCCCCAGTACAGTTACATCCCGATCAAGCCACGAATGGCAAGTAGGTATACAAGGGGTTCTGCCATCCTTATGCTCAAGGTCATCGTCATAGTGGACACGATCTCGTTGCGAGGCGTTTACTGGGACTTGTGCTGTGCTGGACCATGGAAAGAAACACCATGTTGTTGTGACGTGCGTTGCGATGATGCGGATAATGTCTCACAATCATGTTGAAATGTGGTCTATAGAGCATTGATCGGCGTACAGCCCAGCGAATACAGTTACGACTCTGCTGTCGTCTGGCGTTTTGGGCGCCAAAATTCGGGAACTTCCGTGCTCGCAGTCTTTCCCCGCGACCGGCGATCAAAACCTTGGGTCCATCACTACATGGCACCGCAACGGTGACAAACCCAGTCGGGAAAGTTCGGCACTACACTGGCGATCACAAACATCGGCGTCGATCTGCAGTCCAAAGTGGATCTCTTTGGAGCCGAGCAGCTGGATCACGTCCGATTCGAGAAAGCGTATCTGGCGGAAGAGGGAAGTTCAAGACTGATGGGATCTTTTCCGGACTTGCTAATCAATCTGCCCCTCCTTCAATGCGTTATTTCGCAATCACATGTCGTGGTTGGTTCGCAGCTACAGAAACTGCCTCCGTCTATCCGCGCTAGTGGTATGAATGAGTACCGCATCTCGTATGCATCATGCCTTCATCGCCATCACTTCCGACCTAGTTTAGGCAAGCAAACTGTGCAGATATGCGAAGAATAAAGCAATTGTTTACTTCGAAGAGGTACGACGACAGAGCATATAGGGAGACAGATGCAGTACAGTCAATTTCAACTAGCCACTCAGCAAACACGCCATCATCGGAAGGAGATCATGGAAGAGTACTCGTGCTTCCAGCTCTAGTGGATATACGCGATTCGCCAGCAGGAGAGGCCTCCGAACAAACCGCGCAAATGGCAACGTCCAGAAATGGTGCATACTCCGGCTGACTAGTCTTGTTTGATTGTAAACTTACGTTTCCCAAGGGACTCAAACTGTCCGTCAAACCTCACGAGATGTGTTCAACAATAATTCTGTCGGCGTTCAAGCACGATCACACGACAGGGGCTCAGCACTGTTAGAGGACCTTCAGAGGATCGATCAAACTGCCCCGAATGAACATGGTATGGCTGGCATCAGACATGGCTGTCAGTCTCCCAGCTTACGCATCTCAGTTACGAGACCCTATCGTCATAGCATTGATACCGGCTCGCATCTGAACGGTCGTAGAAAGCTCCCTCAGGAAGGTCAAGACCGACTTGACCAGCGCCACGAGGGTCCTGCTGCCGAAAGTGGACTTCAGCAGGCAGCATCGCAAGAATCAGCCTCCCGACACCACAGCAAGCGGCATCTGGACAAACTGTCCTTTCAGCAGACGGAGATCGAAAGCGCTAGATGCACGTCTAATGCTCCTCACCGTGCATCAATACATCGGAAACATGCAGCAGCAAAGTCGCCACAAGTATCGCATAATAGTCATGTGTTTCCAGCATCACTAGACGACGACGACAGTGGTGAAGCCTGTGTCAAAAGTGTGGATTCACCAGTAAACAACATTACTGCTCCTAATTTTGATCTTTCCAATACTGTCGGTACGTCCGTCCATGAAAAATGGGCGCCAGGTGAGCTTTGCGCAAAGTGGTTATCTTCTGTTACTGATGGGACATCGTAGCCGTGACGAATGAGACAGTAAGTAAGCATGTTAGGCACATACGACAAGAGCGCATTCACCGAGAGATACACACCCACGATGTCTTTCATCGCGTGCTACCCATCGAAGACATACAAGTCCTGCCTGCCCGTCACTTCTATCCTACCTCAGATGGATCCCTTGTCGAATTCAATCCTGTCACAACACCAAGTACACAGAAGAAGATCGAGGATGCAGTGAAGGTCGCTGTAGCAACTTCATCTCCTACAGAAGATGTGCCTGCAGGACTACGGGGCTTTACAGCCCGTCGATTCGATAGTAATGATGGAAACGATCGAGCATGTCTAGACGAGAAGGGTTCATCGCACGAGTGTAAAACATGGATTCATCCACCACAGCTAGAGCAGGGTGCGTGGCTTGCAAAGCAGACAGAAGATCTTGTTATTGTTTAATCCTGACGTTATATTGGCTATGTTGTATCAATCTCGTAGCCTAGCTTAGTGGGACGTTTAGTCCACCTCTACCCTTCAGCTGGGGTTAGCTTATAAGGAGGTCCTGTTCTCGACTATTGTATAGTCTAGTCAGAAGGAGATCTAGCTTACATCTATCTCATAGCTCATGATGCTCTTGGGGCTCGCTGGTACCGTTCTATATATGTTACCTTGATGCTGGATCACCTCCAGCCAATGCATACCATGTTTCAACTTGGGACCTGCACTCACCGGGAGGCACGAATTGTCCTCCATCAACGGCCTCGCTGGGCCAATGAATAATCCGATCTAATGCTCGATATGATGTTTGGATCTGGTCGTGGGAAAATAGATCGCGATGATGGAGTGAATGAGGAAAGCCGTGGTCGAGGTAAGCTTGATCACAATAGACGCCGGTCTGCGAAGTGAGGCTGATCATTCTGCAGATAGTCCGGAATTTCCGTCTGACCGTATGCGATCCGAGTAGGCCGTGGATCGAGATCAACTACCTAGGCTTCGGGGTAGCGTCCGACTTCTGGATGAAAGTATCGCCTATGAGTCAGATGACATGATGAAGAGCTTCTAGTGCTTCGACTGAGTGAGGCGAATGGTGTCGTTGATTTGTTTGTCCAAGATGCTCACGCAGTACCTTCTTCCGCACTACTCGTGTGTGCCTGAATGGGCGAGGAGGCGGTCGAGCCGCGGTAGTCTGCTGAGATACTCTGCAAAGAGGCCTTGTAGCATTCAAGAACTTTGTGCAGGCTTTTGGACCTAGACATATCTGTGAAAATTCATAGCACTGTAATGTCTAAGTCTTGGATGGCTTGTGCGACATACCATCCAGGAAATGATAGTGGAATCTCAAGAGATGTCCTTGATAGTACGATGTCTGTCCCAAGGTGGGGAATGGCACATCAATCCAAACATTCAGATCTGATGATAAGCTGGTCTGGATCCATGAAACCTGAAAGTACGGGACATGAACGCACACGGAAGTCTGCACCAAATCCAGAGGCCAGCGATACCAGGCTTGGTTGTGTACCGGCACCAGCATTGCACCACTGATAGAAGTCGAATCCGCAGCCTTCAAAAATGATTAGGAGATAATGATGATGAACTTCTAAATTCAGGACCCGGATGACAAAAAGTTGGGCAGACAATAATTATGGAATCGTTCACGGAGCTTTGGGCAAAAACGGCCAGAGCACAAGCGCCTGGACTGTCGGAGCTTCTCCACAGCGGGCCTTTTGTGCATGACCTTTTGTATGAAAGACACCCTTTTGATCCGCACGGCTTTCGCTTCACGATAGTTGGACTCGAAAGAAGGCAGGAAGCCTTCCGCCAACGTTGTTACCACTTATGACTTCCGATATGCCTATGGCCTTCCGGTCATCGCATCGTGCATCTGTTGGGTGGTACAAACAACGTTTGATTATGCGTCAGCCTCTGAATCAATCCGACCAGCTTTCTCAGGCCTCCCTTTAGCGCCAGTGACTCAGCCGCAAATACTGCGCCGCGATGCAGCACTACCATGGCGCGCACACAAAACAGTCGTTGCCGCCGTCCGAGGTACCTCATCACCTTCAAGGACTCAAACTGGATTGAGACTCTGTCATAAGACATCCCACTTCGACCCGTACATCTGGACCCAAGGTGTACATCCATTGTTCTCATCAAAGGACATCGATCGACCGGGGTTTCCATCGTATTCAGGATCAAATGGTTGGAATCGTCCTCGATGCATCTCGGCTCCATGCCGATGACCCAAAGACGATTAAAGAACTTGTTGCTTATCTGAATGAGTTACGTGCAGGTGATCCAGAAAAAGATGGTGCCATCTGCCTGTCGCTTCTAGAAGCCTTCGAACAGGGCATCGCTTCGGACAATGTCCTTGGGATATTTTCGTCGTGGTCCAAGTCTCCAGTCGTGGTCGCCAAGTGTCTCAACTACAGAGCAAACGCAGCAGTACGGAGAAAGGCGATCAAGGAATTCGGCAAATACCTCAGGTATCCTGGCAAATTCGATTGGGAGTCGACATGGAATGTACTTGGTGGGAGGGAGGGAATGGTGCAGATCTTTAGCAGGAGCTCTGTCACCGAAGTGAAAACAATGTGCATTCACATAGGCTGCAGTAACTTTGGAAAGCCAGACGAGAAGAGGGAGCGATGCGTGGAAGAGCTGCTGCGTACTTTACTTCCAACAGTCTATCCCGCCCCCTCCCCAGGACAGAGCAGAGATAAAAGACCACTTCAACACCATTACGCCAAAATGTTACCAGCTTGCTCGGGAAGCTTCGTGGAAAAGGTGCTGGACTCCCGCGACGAGTCGAATCCTCTGTTCAGGTGGCGTGATTTCACTAGACTCCTACGAAGTCACAGGATTTTGCTCAGAGCTCGTGCCATCAACCACCTCTTCAGTCGCGTACCAAGGGATGCAGATGTCTCTCGTTATGTCCAACACTTCCTGGACACGGACAAAGACTTTGCAATTGAGACTCTGCGCGGCCGCCTTGACGGTAGTGTCTCAGATGAAAGCTGGGGCTCTTCAGAGGAGCTCCATGTACTGATGCCCATACTGAAGCGCCTCGCTAAACACTGGCTGGCACCAATCGAGAAACATCGCCGCATTCATGGACTTATGAAGCTTGGCGTTGAAATCCTGCGGAGCAGACAAACTCGAACCACGGCAGCATCTAAGGGTCTCTGGGACCTCACATTTGCACGCTGGCAGAGGCGGCCGGAGCAGTACGAAGACGTATTCAGGCTCGCTCTCCAGTCGGGAATGGCCAAACTACCGCATAGGGACCTAGCTAGCTATCTCCCAGTGTTACGACGATTGCAACCAGTGTTGAGGGGAAGACTCCTTCAGCTTTGCTACCTTGATATCCCAGAGACAGGACTGGATATCTTCTCCGCCGAGGACTACTCCATGTTTGCCAAACAGACCTGGCCGCTGGACCTTTTCCGTATGTTAAATGGGGACCAACAAGTTCGATTACTCAAGAAGCTGTACCAAGCAAATCCAGAGTTCAGCTTCCTACAAGGCACCTCGGAGAATTCGGTCATATCTGACCGGGATGTTGGCTCTCAGCGCAATTTCAATGTGGATCTGTATCTGACCATATTGGAGCGTGATCAAGGAGGGGTCCAGGCGACAGCCAAAGCTGCAATCGATAGACTCCGGAGACAAGCTTCCGTAGCCCGGGAACAATCAGATCGAGCTGCATTTGCAAAGGCAGCAGCATCTTACGCAATCGCCACTGGTGACTTGGACGTATATGGCGAGACTATGGTTTGGCAGCAGCGGTTTGTGCGGGATCCATTGACCGTGAAGGTGGTGTTCAACCGCACCGCTGTGCTCACTGACGAAGGGGTTGAGCTTCTTTCTGGAATCGGCACTCTGGACACCTTGTCTCAGGCAGTGAAGAATAGCATTCCGCTCTTGTTGGTGGAGATGACTCGTGATATCGATAAAGCAGACGCCATCCTCAGGACCTTGCAAGAGTCGTATCTCCTCGCAAAACGAGAGCCGTCATTCCAGGAGTATGATTGGGCTCATGTGAAGTCTCTCTTTACTGCAGCCATGGACTCACGAATATATCGAGCTGATGTTCTGCAAAGAGATCTTGCCATACCTGGAAGTAAACTCTTTCAGGTGCTGTGGACAGGGCTTTCAAGGTCATTCGACTGGCTGGACATAGAATTTCTCAACGCCGTCCAGAACCCGATCCAATCGTTGCTGTCCAGATCTCAGCCTGGATTCCTTGCATACGCTACGACATCATTGCTCCAGCTTGGCTCTCAGAGGCGCGAGCAGCGCAAAGGTGAGAAGAAGCAAGGCTCACCGCCAGCAGACGAAGCTCTCGAACAGATATCATATCGAGCGCTGATGGCCTTGGCAAATAGCGATGTGCCTGCACTTGCGTCCCCGCTGATACTGCAGACAATTCTTGAGCGACCGGATGCCAGCTCATGGCATAGGATGCTGCTGTCGATTGGATTTCTGAAGAGACTACAAGCAGATGAGGCGCACGACTTGCTCCTGGATCTAGCCAAAGGAATTGGCGAGAAGCTGGAAGAGCAATCTTACGTCCGAGTTGGCGACTCGCAACCACCGAAGCATGTGTCCTTACAGCCCACGGTCAAGGTCACCACTGTGAAATACCTGGCTCAGCTTCTCAATGACGCGGAATTCATCTCGGACGATGCAGCTGTCGAGATATTGGTGGAATTGTTCAAGGCCGCCCAACATCGAGATATCCGCCTTGCCGCACTCGACAGCCTGTTGAGCCTACTGGATAGCCTCGCAAGAGGAACGCAACAAGAGATCCGAGCCAACCCAGCAGTACACCGTATCCTCACTGCTCTGAGAACTGTCGTCCCTGTAGCTGGCAGTATCAATGAGCGTCGACCTATACAGACAAATGATTGGTTGGAGGCAGAGACCACAGGGATACTACCCGAGTTATCTGACTTTGGCCCAGACGGTCTGCCGCCTCTTATGTCCGCGGTCGTCACCGCTGTCAGCAACTCATCTCGTGCTGGTCTCAAGAAGCTGGAGGCTGAGTTTGTCAAGCACATAATCATCCCAATGATTGACCAGTCCCGGAAAGAGCACACCCGATGGGTCGAAATGTTTTTGACCAAGCACAATGCTACGTCTCTCATGGCGGACCTCCCAGAGACGCCGATCACGGCAAGAGTCTGGACTGTCGTTTTGAGCAGCTTTTATACTCATCTGCCCACCGAGTATCTACTTGGCTTTGAAAGGTATGCACTTCACCGTATCGCACCAGCGACCACGATCAAGGACTTCAATACATCGCTTCGAAAGGATCTTGACCTTCGGAAGAACCCAGAGGTCCAGCATTGGCTGCGTATTTTCGACGGTCATCCTTCAATGCTGGCGGATTCCGAGACGAATACTCTATTCCTGCTACTCGACTCTGTCCACACACAGCTGAAAGATCATGGCGCATTGCTGGATATGATTGTGCAGCATACGGAATTATACCTCGACCAGTACGAAAAGTACATGGCCCTGTGGGAAACTTTGGTGAATAATCTATCGCCAAGTCCGAGAATCATTGGTGACGAGAAAGAATACAGCAAATGGTATTCTGGTCGTCGGCACATCGCCTCGCACATTGTCACATTAGTTAAGGAGAAAAGACGATCGGGTGGGTATCCAGTCCTCCCATCAACGACGAAGATGGAGCTTTGGCTACTTCATGCTGAAAGCTGGTACAAAGATGATGAGGGTTGCAAAGCTTACGTCCAGCGGTTGGAAGAATGCTTAAGGCTTCTGCTCCAAGAGGATGTCACGTGCGCTCTCGGCTGGTTTGATGTCATCCATGTAGCATGTGAGGTAATTTCGGGGTCGATCACCAAAGACGGCGATCGAGCGAGGGTCGCACACCACACCGGCAGGCTGGATAGCCTTCAACGATATCCTCATGCAGCTCATCGACAGGCAGCGACCGCTGTGGATCTGGTCAAACAGGAAGTCACAATCAAACTCATGTCGCAATGTCAAAAGCGAAAAGTACTGGATGAGTCCATGCAGCTCCGAATTGCGCAGTGGCGTACACATGAGTCCGAAGCCATTCGGTCGGGAGCATTCCGCTGGCAGACGGAGCGACCTTGACCTGGTCCGACTACAGGATGGTTGTGTGCTGCCAGGCTGGGCGCCTACACTGTGTAATCGCTCTTATATACAGCAAAATTCCGCAGAGGATATTCTGTATACTGCGTCGAGCCTGGTCTCTAATCGAAGGATACAGGCCGAGTCAGGCCAACTGTGAATCGATCCGTAAATGGAATGGCATGCTTGTTCCATACAACGACAGCTTACAAGCAATAATCCGCTTAATTGTGATCCTTCTCTCGTGCGGTGTATAGACATCCTGGGACTCGATGACCCTAGCGGTTGAGGTATAAGTCCTGAGGTGTTATCATTGTTCTGCAATCTGATTGTGACAAACGATATCGACTCCATATCTTGATTGCGCTGCGACCCTTCTCATTCCGATCGAACCTCCAACACAGGACAATCTACACATCTGCGGAAGATGAAGCTCTTCGACATAGCCGTACTACTCGTCGCCCTTGCTTAAGCCATCATTCCATCCTTGATGCGAATCACTGATCCAATTATCGCCCAGTACTGCGGCATTCGCACAGTATGGGAAACGGAACAACCAGTGCGCTTGCAGTACTGAGGAAGGTACTGCAGACAGCTCGATGGCTGCCAAGTGCTGTGGTATCATAGAAGCCAGCCTCGGAAGGGAAGGCGTGAGTGTCTGCATCTCACTATTTCCCACTTCTTACTCTGACATTGACCGGTGCACAATTGAGGCAGCACAGCAGCAGGCACTGCAGTACCGTTGTGGACAAGATGGTGGCGGAAATTTGTGTCAGGCTCCGAAGTGATTGGGGATTCCTTTTTGTCTGACGAAGACCTCTACTCTTGTGATGGTAGTACGCTTAGCAGATAGCATGCTTATCTCATCTGCCAGGCCAAATTACCATTCCATCCTCAATCAGTGTCAAAATTGAACCTTTGGAGGATTTGTGAGGACAAGTGTCGGTAATTGTAAGGCATGAATGCTGTTCTCTGATCAGCTCGCTGACAAGTGTTACGGAATTTGACGGAGGGCTCTCTGAGAAAAGCATGCGACAAAGTATTATCTCGCAGCTCGCAGCGAGAGCCAACCAGCCTGAACAAGATCCATGTCAGGCCCATAAACCTGTTTTGCTTGAATGAATTGAGTAAGTCAGACTGCACATTCCGGCAGGAAGCCAGAGCCAAGTGAGGGATCAAGTGCTTACAGACGCAGCGTCAAATCTTATAGGAGCGCCTTGACTCAATTGACAGGAACATGCTGTCAGTTTATTTTGCTATGGGCGTTTAGTCCGCGTCACTTCTCAATCTTCAAATCTTCTTCAACGGCACATTGTTCGCCTTCATGAGCATCCCCAGGATCTCGAGATCTTTTTTAGCATCATCGGGCGTCGTTTTGATATGTTTGCCATGAGACACCCAGGCGTATACCTCCATCAACTCAAGCGCGAAGGGATCCTCATATGTTCGGCGAGTGGTGCTCTCTCTATACGATCCATCCGGTAGGCATTCTTTGACGATCATGGTTGTCGGGAGACCCTTGATGAAAGGAGTATCAATACAGACTTTGACCGTCTTCGCTTCCCCAAATATCTCAATCGAGCAGTCGAACCTTGCGACTTGATCAAGCCCGGACTCATACGCTACCACAAAGCCTGGGTACTGGAAGATGGCACTACGAAGGTCACAGGTCATATCAAGACGACGCCGAAGAACTTACCTCCAGAAAGGAGCACTGCTAGTGTCGCAAGGGGCAAAGCCTACAACACCTCTGGGCATACCAATGATCTCTCTCATTGCGCTGAGGTCGTGTGAACCCAGTATAGACAGCATGTTCCACATGGCTTCTGTCTCCTCCGTGACTTTGACTCCCAATTCCACTTGGAGAGCTTGTTCCAGGTCGTCGGCCGTCTTTTTGAGCAACGCTTCGCTATCCGCCTGGGAGTAGTCGCCGAAGGTCTTTGGGTGGGTGCCCGATTGTCCCACAAAGACATGGTTTGGGCCTATGATGTCCCGTACACGTGCATAGCGTATCTGGTCGATACTACCAACCTCTTTCACTGCATCCACGAAAGCTGCAGCATACCTTCTCATATATCCGATGAACACCTTGCCTCCGCCGGCGGCCTTGTCGGCAGCGATTATACGATCCGTATCTTGCAAAGTCAGGGCGACAGGTTTCTCGATAAAGACATGTTTGCCGGCTTTTAGCGCCGCTGTGGCGTCAGATGCGTGAAAGGCGTGATTTGTCGCGACCATAACGAGGTCGACGTCCGGAGTGTTGCATACTTCTTCGGCGCTCGTCGTGGTCTTGGGTCTGGCGTCGCCAGCTACCTTGGACAGGCAGTGTTTCGTAGCCTCTTCAGAGACATCGCAAAGGTGTGTGATTTGAAAAAGGTGGGAGAGGTGGTTCAGCAACGGTATGTGCACAACCTGCGTGACCATGCCACAACTCAAGCACAGTGAGCCGAAGTCGGCAAGTCATTCCTGGACCCTACTCACCCCAGTATGCCCACCTTCAAGACTCGTCCGCCAGCCGCAGCCTCTTTGTGCTTGATACCAAACTTTTGCATGATGGCTGCGACAACGCTGACTGCAGGAATACGTGGACGGATTGTCCTTACAAACAGTTGCGGGGAACAAGCTTTGCTCGACTCGATGACAAGGTTCTTGGATGCGCCAACTATCTAGCCCGGACATTTCATTGACGTCTCACTCATTCAATGTAGCCTCGCATTATTTCGCAAGGGGGCTCCTTTGGTTCGCAAATGATCATATCGACAAGGTCGACAACACGATCCGCCACAAAACACGTATACTATTGTCGGTTCCAGGTCTATGGCCGCTGACCTCGTTCCACGCCTGGACACACAAGCTTTTCCGGAAAGAGGTCCGGTCTGGGCGTCTGTCAGGCCCGGTGGCTCTTGCGACGCTAAATCTCAGCTTCTCTCGTTTACACACCGACCATCAAAATAGCGGATATGACCAGAAATCCGGTGGTCCAATCAGCACGGCAGAGCATACATGATTATCGCCACTCGCTGCTTCTGATGAGCGCTGTTGACCGGTTCAGATCTCAGCTTAAGAATCTCAAGGTAAGAACTGAAAACCTTTTTGTATGCTCCCCCCCTCATGCCATGCTTGTCTCATTGAATTTACCTTGCACTCCGGACTTGCTTGCTCGACATGACACGGCTGGACAGTCTTTCTTTGATCGGGTCCGCACTGCTGTGCATTGTGGTCGGAGCCCAGGATGATGGTTTCTCTGCTCGATTGCCAGAAACTCTGTCACTACTTGGGACAGATCAGGCACAGATACAAGGTATTGAGGCCGACCCCGCAGCCAATATACCAACACGGACATCCATTAGTGTGGGACTTGCACCAGTCACTTCGTGGCTGTCCACTTCGACGAATTGGGCCCTTGACCTCGAAGGGCTCTTCCCGACTCTGAACCCATCGGAAAGATCGCAGCTCAAAGGATTATGGGACTGTGATCAAGAAGACGAACGATACAAAGACACCCCAAACACGCTCCAGCCTGGTGTGACGATTGTGAATGGCACGGGAAACGTCACGGCGATCTCGACGATCACAGTTCCCGCAAGTCTTGAACAATATTCGTCGACCGTCTTCCTCAATCAATTCACATATACAAAGTGCGATGGGGTACCTCGGGTAGCATATTCAGGAGGCACTCCATCCTTCTCGGTCTACAACTACACCTCCACCATCCGCGATGCATACGAGACCACCATAACATATCGCGTGGGCGACACCACTTCCTATCCGATTCAAACACTGCCCTGCTCGTTCAGTGGCTCCGGATCGATCAGGGATAATTACTGTGGCTATGCGGCTACCATTTTCTGGAACTACTTTTGGGGTTCAAGCTCGGCCCGTGATAGAGGAACCGTATACACAAACAGCCCCTTCAAGGTACCAGGGTGTCATTTCGGTATTCCTGTTTTCACCCAACGGTGTAAAGTAGGGGTCGGTCAAGCCACTATGATGTACTGTAGGTGACTCTTCCCGATTACAGATGAGCATTCTTACTGACATATCAATCAGGGCCGCCGAGTTCGCGCACTGGTGACATATGTGAAACGGCTCTACCCAACAGCCCAGGATCGTCCCTGGCACTCAACACAACGGAACCTCAGGTCGTCACAATCAATGGCACTCAATACACTTCACCAATGGTCTATATAACCTATAGAGACATTGAGTACATCAGTACGGGTACGGCAACTCATGGTGTCACTTCTGCTTCGCTACCTCTCCTCGTACTTTCATTCATGCCATCCGAAGTTTCTTCACTCTGCGTCGATGGTAATAATGTTCAAACATTACCCTTCAATTTTCAGGATCTGGAGGGTGACGTTCCATGGGCAGCGTTCAACTGCTCGCTTCCGGGGGATGCTGACTCTTATCTCCCTATTGACCAATACTCTATGCCGTACAGTCCATACCTGGCATGGCCGAATACCTTTCTCGACTTGCTTCATAGCTGGAATACGTATGACGCCGATCTCTGTTCATTCGGTATCAACGAATTTGGCATAAGGGACCCTCCGCACCTACTGACTCAGGCCCTGTCATTGACCCAGCCAAAGACAACACCCGGAGGGACATTGACTACTATGCTACCCATAACGGCTGAGCCTGCAGCGCCCTCCGTGACCCCCGATAGCCCACCTGTACGGACCAGTCCTGTCTTGTCACAGCCGACAACCGATCCTTCCTCGCAAGACAACGATCCGGGCAATGGGGCCAATGATTCTGGACCCTCGCAAGACCCCTCTGACGACAGTGCGCACAATGGAGAAGATGTCGGTTCTTCACCGCCGGGCATCGGCCCCTCGGGTCAGAGTGATGACTCTAATAGAGGAAGCCCAGGACAAAGGATTCCGTCACTAGGCCAAAACGGGGCATCTCAGATGCTGCCTGAACCCGTGGGTGGTGATCCTTTTGCCGTAGCAGATCAAATTACCGGAGTCAATCCAAGCTCGGAGTCATCATCGGTTCCGAACAACAATATCCTAGCTGACGGATCTCGAAGTCCGGTCGGCATAGGCGGCTTCATTGCATCCATGCTCGGTCGCCCTATTTCCGACTCAGCGCCCACAGATAAAGGAGCTGAATCAACCAATGCGGGCCTCGAAGATGCTGGAAGTCGACAGGATGCTAAGCCTGGCACTCCTGATTTTGCTCCAAGGCAAGGACCAAACGTCCAATCTGTGGATCCAAGTGGTGATAGTGATGACTCTAGAGTCGCAGAACTCAGTGCACCTCTGCGTGCCGATATAGATATTGGAGACGAGCGGGTGTTCGTTCAGCATCTTGCAAACAATGCCAATGTCGTTCAAGGATCGACCTTCTGGGCAGGTGATGTCGCTACCGTTGCAGGTCAGACCATGTCCTTTGGTACGTCCGGTGTAGTGGTGGGATCAAAGACGGTGGACTTTACCCAGGCACCATCTATCACTGCGACGCGGGCTGTCGATAGCGGGACCTTCACGCCACCTGCCATGGTGATCGTCGGAGGTGACATGATTTTGTACGGGAATGAGGCTATGGTGGACGGTGTGAAAGTCACTTATGGGGCAGATGGAATTGTAATAGGGACCGAAACCGTGGGAATACCGAGCAATCCCATGATGATAACTCTTGAAGGTGGCCGGGTTTTGAAGGTGGGACCAGCGACGGCGACGCAGACTGCTACGGCAGGACAAATGAAAGACGCACAGTCACATCCAGAGGGAGCGGCACAATCGTCATTGGCTGATACTGCCACTAGCAACGCCAGAGTTCGGGCTACGGAGACTGCATCACTGACTATGTCGTCACCGGCGATGGGCAATGCAGCCACAGCATCAGTCAGTCCTTCGAGTAGCGGGACTACCAGGCTACATCATGTCAGGTTGCTCTCAGTAGTCATCTTGGTCATTGTATGCCATTTGATAGTATGAAATATGGCAATCAGACATATATTGTATGTGGGCACCTCTTCAATGGTCATACTGGGTCTCCCTCTGTTCACAGCTTTATGCGCTGCTAATGACTCCTGATTTAGTGGCTATGGGTCCGTTACAGGGCACACTTGATAGCGTCGTAAGTCGCTGCTTCACTCTTTGACGCTACTGTCGATTGGCTGTACGACAATACGCCGGTAAGAAGTGAGTGATGGAGCCCCATCATCTGTCACCTCTAGAATGAGATGCAATGGGAAGCCTTTCCTGAGCTTGATCTGCTCCCGGATCAAGATGCATGACTTCTCTGCCGACGGTATTCCTATAGTAGCGTCTCGACCGTCATCACTGGTCGATATCGCCAGTGATACCACCTCGAAATCATGACAGGTATGAATAGCGCTTAGTTCTTCATACTGCCACCATTTGAGCTTCAGGTTGTCGTTATCGGGATCGTAAGTTTAGGAGGCGTCGAAGTCGATCGAGGAGCTAGCTTCAGTATTAATGTGGATTGGCGACAGGCTTCTATCACTATTGACAATAATAACTGGATGATGATTAGCCTAGGCGAAACTTGATTGGATCGACTATTATATACGCGTAGCAAAATCTTACTAGATGTAGGGGAGAGACTTAGCAAATGCGGCTCTAGCTGAACCCGTCACGTGACGAGGCCTCTCCGGCTGCCTTCTATAGGCCTTCCGGCCTTATTAAAACAAAGGCAGCTAATAGTCCTACCACCTATCTCTACTATAGATAGTAGTCGGTTCTATACGTTGCTACACCCTACCCTTATAGTTCTATTGACTCCCCTTTAGTTATAGTCTATAGAACTAACGAAATAGATAAAGAGTAATATATTTATAACTAGACTAGTTCTAGTAACGAACGCGTCGAATATATTAGTAATAACGAGGGAACGCCTCGTTAAGAGGGCTTAATAGAGCTCGATAAAGGCTAGTAAAGGCCTTCTATATCCCCTACTAATAAATCAAAGTAATTACTAACTATACTAGTCTAAAGAATAGTTAAAGTCGAGAGTTTAGTATAGGACGTTAGTAGGCAATAGGATATAGGTAGGACACTAGTAAGGCCTTAGGTCGCTACTAGAGGCTCTCTTATATCTATACCTACTATAGTACTAATAGAGGGAGTAGAAATATCTCTCTCTATTTATCTACTAGGTCCTAGAGAGAATCTAGACGCTAACTAATAGTGTACTACTCTACTACTAGTAGTAGCGCTTTCTAAATCTAGAGATTTAGTAGAGAAGATTAAAGAGCTAGAGTTATATACTAGTAAGAATATAAATAATATAGAGAGGTTTCTATACTAGCTAAAAACTACCTTTATGTTACAAACCCAGAACGCAGCTAAACTACGGGGGAGCCTGAACCAATCAAGCCGCCAA